>CM046005.1:54232324-55432324 GCA_025175895.1 Wurfbainia villosa
GTAACAGTGGCTCTTACCGAAGAATGCAGTGCTTTAATTAAAAACATGGTACCTCCCAAGTTAAATGATCCAGGTAGTTTTTCTATCCCTTGCATAATTAATGACTCTAGTTTTGATAAGGCATTTTGTGATCTAGGAGCTAGTGTCAATTTGATTCCTCTTTCCATATGCAAGAAATTAGATTTGGGAGAAATGAAACTAACAACTATGGCCTTGTAGTTAGTCGATCGATCCATTAGATATCCTTTGGAAATCTTAGAAGATGTACCTATGAAGGTGGGAAACTTTATTATTCCTGCCGATTTCATAGTGCTTGACATGGATGAAGACCCATGTATTCCATTCATCTTAGGGAGACCTTTCCTGGCTACTGCAAGGGGCGATGATAAACGTCAAGAATCACAAACTTTCACTTGCATTTGGAAATGATAAGATTGAATTCGACCTTTTCAAAGCTATTAAAAAACCTATTAATTTCGATGTTTGTTGCAGGATTGACAGTTTCCCATCAATTGCACTAAAAGGAGCACAAGAACAAACTTATCTTGGTAGGCTCGAAAGGGATTTCGAGGATGAAGAGTCGGAGATTGTCGACCTTGACCTACCACCACAGGTAGAACTTATGCCTCTTCGATCGACACTCAGGTATGAATTTCTTGGCAAAAATTCTACTTATCCCGTGATCATTAACGCTTTAAGCGTCTGACATTGTAAGCGATCTCAGTCTTTGAAAACACGCAAGAATGTCATTGGATACAAGATTGATGATATAAAGGGAATTAGTCCATCGGTTTGCATGCATAGAATTCTACTCGAGGATAATTATAAACCTTCAATAGAACATCAACGAAGGCTAAACTCGGCCATGAAAGAGGTGGTCAAGAAAGAGGTGGTCAAGAAAGAGTTCCTGAAATTGCTAGATGCAGGAATAATCTATCCTATATCCGATAGCGAATGGGTGAGTCCTGTTCATGTGGTACCTAAGAAAGGGGGGATAACCATGATAAAAAATGCTACGAATGAGTTAATCCCCACGAGAGTAGTCGCCGGGTGGAGAATGTGTATTGATTATAGAAAATTAAACAAGGAAACTAGAAAGGACCACTTTCCTATCCCCTTTATTGACCAAATGTTAGACCGGTTTGCAAAACATTTGCATTTCTGTTACTTAGATGGATACTCTGGTTTCTACCAAATCCCCATCTATCCTAATGACCAAGAGAAAACAACTTTTACTTGCCCATATGATACTTTTGCTTTCAGGAGAATGCCTTTTGGACTTTGCAATGCACCAACAACTTTTCAGAAATGCATGACTTCAATTTTTTCCGATATGATCGAGAATATAATGGAAGTATTCATGGATGATTTTTCTATATATGGTGCAGATTTTGATATATGCTTATCTAATTTGGTCAAGGTTTTGCAGAGATGCGAGGAAATGAATTTAATGCTTAATTGGGAGAAGAGCCACTTCATGGTGCGAGAAGGCATAGTGCTTGGGCACCTAGTTTCACAGTGTGGTATCGAGGTGGGCATTGCTAAAACTGAAGTGATCAAGAAGTTACCTCATCCAACTGATGTTAAGAGAGTGCGGAGTTTTCTAGGACATGCGAGGTTTTACCGGCGGTTCATCAAGGACTTTTCAAAAATCTCAAAGCCATTGACTAATTTGCTTGCTAAGGATGCCGAGTTTCATTTTGATAATTCTTGTCTTGATGCATTTTTCAGATTAAAAGAATCATTGACAACCACCCCAATAATGCAACCTCTAGATTGGAGTCTTCCTTTTGAAATTATGTGTGATGCAAGTGATTTCGCTGTAGGGGCAGTTTTGGGACAAAGGACCGTAAGGTGTATGCAATTTACTATGCTAGTAAAATGTTGGATGAAGCACAAGTGAATTATGCTACTACGGAAAAAGAACTCTTGGCTATAGTCTTCGCCTTCGACAAGTTCAGATCTTATATCATTGGGTCTAAGGTGATAGTTTACACAGATCATGCAGCCATAAGATACTTGTTGAACAAAAAAGAATCCAAGCCATGACTCATCCAGTGGATACTTCTTCTGCAAGAGTTTGATCTGGAAATTCGAGACAAACAAGGAACGGAGAACGTAGTTGCAGATCATCTATCGAGACTACACCCAGGAACAAATGCAGGAAGCAATGATGATCTTGCTATTAATGATTTCTTTCCAGATGAGAAGCTACTAGTTGTCAAGAAAATCAATGCTCCGTGGTACGCTGATTTTGCCAATTTCCTAGCTTGCGGGATAATACCTTCCCATATGACTTATCATCAGAGGAAGAAGTTTTTCATGGACGTAAAGCAATATGTGTGGGATGAACCATTCTTGTTCAAGCAAGGAGCCGATGCTATTTATCAAAGATATGTATCCGAAGAAGAGATTGAGGACATATTGTATCATTGTCATTCTTATACTTATGGAAGTCATACTAGCACAGACAAGACTACGACAAGGGTCTTACAAGCAGGATTCTACTTGCCTCATATTTTTAGAGACTCCCGGAATTATGTGATGACTTGTGACCGCTGTCAAAGGACCGAGAATGTATCGAGAAGACACGAGATGCCTCAAAATTTGATATTGGAAGTTGAATTATTTGATGTATGGGGAATTGACTATATGGGACCTTTCCCTTCTTCCTATAACAATGCCTACATATTTGTGGCGGTGGACTATGTGTCTTAGTGGGTTGAGGCTCTCCCGTCTCCCTCCTGTGATCCAAAAACAATTATAAAACTTTTCAAGAGTATAATATTTCCAAGATTTCGAGTACCGAGAGCAGTAATAAGCGATGGAGGATCAGATTTTATCGAAAGACAATTTGAAAGCCTTCTCAAGAAGTATGGAGTAACCCATAAAGTAGCCTCACCATATCATCTACAAACAAGTGGGCAAGTTGACGTTTCAAATAGGGAAATAAAGGCTATCTCAGAGAAAATAATATTAAGTTCAAGGAAGGACTGGTCTTTGAAGCTTGACAATGCTCTGTGGGCCTATCGAACAGCTTACAAGACACCCATTGGAATGACTCCATTTCGATTAGTTTATGGAAAACCATGTCATCTTCCGGTTGAAATAGAGCACAAGGCATATTGGGCAATTAAATGGCTTAATTTTGACCTAAAGAAAGCCGGAGAGAAAAGAAAATTGTATCTAAATGAACTTGAAGAACTATGCCTTGATGCTTATGAACATGCAAAATCTTATAAGGAGAAAACAAAGAGATGGCATGACCGGAATATCATGCGTAGAGAATTCCATGAAGGAGACTTGGTATTACTCTTCAACTCGAGATTGAAACTTTTTCCTGGGAAGCTAAAATCCAGATGGACGGGACCATACTAAGTTAAAAAGGTTTATCCTCATGGAGCTATTGATATATCAAGTGAGTCTACTAGAGTTTTCAAAGTGAATGGACAAAAACTTAAGAAATACTTCTCAAACAAACCTGAAGAGATGATTGATGAGGAGGAGCAGAGTACACTCCTCGAGCCACATCCATCCAACTAGGGAGTAATTGAGGGGTCAAGCTAATGACCTTAAACAAGCGCTCCTTGGGAGGCAACCCAAGTTATTTTCGTTTCTATTCATTTTATTTTATTTTCTTCATTTTTATTTTAACTTTGAGTTTTGCATTTTTCAGGTTTTTAGAATTACAGGACACAACATGTCCGTGTTGCTCGTCGACACGGCCTCGAAAGGTTGGCATGGTGAGATCGTGTTGTTTGACGCGGGCATGTAATTGTTGTGCCACTGTGTGCCAGATTTACACAACCCGCCTATGTCAAATAGCACGGGCATGTCAAGCTCACCCAAACTCAACACACCCTGGGTGTGTTAGCCGGAATGCCCGTGTCGCGCATAAAGAAGGAAGGCATGCTGCTTGCTACGCCTGTGTGTTGGACTTTCCGAGCCGCAAAAACTGCTTTTTGCATTGCGGAAACCCTGGAAGTCCGGCCATGGATCCGTGCGAAGATGTATTAAAACTAAAACATGTATGTGTTTACTAAAAACCCTAGATCTACCTTAGATCTAGAAGGTGAGATCATTACCCTCGATGCAACGCCCTTCGCAAATCCCGCTCATCCAAAAGCTTCGCCGGAACTCAAGAACGTTAAGTACACACTCCTCTATTGGTATCCACACAAGAAATAGGTGGATAAAACACACCCTTGAGTGTGCTAGCACCATATGGATGGTTCGGCCAAAGAGAGGGATGGGAGAGCAAGCTTGAGAGGAAGATGATCCAAGGAAGAAGATGAAGTTGTGTAACTCACAAAATGAATTACCCCATCTAATGGAGTGGCCGGCCACTTCAAGGCTTGGGAGGTTACATGCATTCATGTAACTCCTCCAAGAGCCAATGGCTCTTGGTCTCCCTCATGAGGTGGCACCACATGCTAAGTCAATGATGATGTTGAGCATCATCATTGGCCGGCCATGCCAAGTCATCATCATGACATGGCATTTGGTCAAGTTAAACTTGACCTTTCATCTTCTCTCTCAAGTCAAGTCAAACTTAACCTCTTATCTCCCATGGTTGATCAAATCCAACCATTTGATTCAAGTCAATTTAATTTAATGAATCTCTATTCATTAATTTAAATTGATTTGATGAATAAAATCTAAATTATACTCATTCAACACTTGAATCAAATTGAGGCCAACTCAATTAGCCTAATTAGGATTACTCTTGATCCAATTTGGTTCATCCCATGAACCTAATCCTCATGGTTCGTCATATGAACCTAATCTCCATCTAATTGCCCTTTGTGTGTGACCCTATAGGTTTTTGTAACATTGGCAATGCCCCTAAACCGATTTAGGGACATAAGCAATTAGGGATATCTAGCAACACATCATTGCTACCCAAGTTACAAGAATGTTGAGCTCCAACATCACCTTTTGTGACTACTAATTGTGACTCTCACAATATGTTACAATGTCCCTCTATCCTTGACATCTTGATTGACCAATCGAGGCATAGACCGTGTCATCCTCGGTACAATCTATATCTTGAACTCCAAGTAAACTCACTTTAATCAAATGAGCTCAATATCTCATATTGACTCATTTGGGCATGGCCATGCACTTCGTGGTCTCACTCTATAAAGAATAATCGATGTCACTCCCGTCATATAGGAGGGACAAATCCCATCTACATTACTCACATCCCTCCGCATAATTTGTTACATACCCAATAATCGCCTTTATAGGCCACCCATTTACGAGTGACGTTTGACGACGCCAAAGTATGCAACTCCTTTTGTAGGGAACCATGATGACTTCTAAGGACTAATAGTCATACTAATAGCCACATGAGAAAGTATATGACATTCATATAACGATCCATGATACTTTCTCATGGTGGATCATTCAGTATACATTCTCCAATGCATACCCATGTGTCAACTTGATATCTCATATCTATGACTTGTGAGATCAAGTCATCATGTTGACCTACATGCTAGTCTCTATGCATTAACATTGTCCCTGAATGTTAATACTTGACTAGGAATGATTAAGAGTAGTGTTCTCTATATCATCTCATTATCGATTCAACCAATCGATTGATATAGATAAGAACCTACTACTCAAGGACGTTATTATATTTAGTTATTTTGCACCAATACAAGTAAATATAATAACCATGCCTTTATAAATAGAAATATGATACAATAAAGTCCATACAACAATCATCACATGATTGGCTCTAGGGCTTTCACTAACAATCTCCAACAAGCACTAGTGTCAATCACCTTAGTATCTAATACCCAATGACCTAGTGTGACCATCATGCTTTTCCTATGCCAAAGCCTTGGTCAAGGGATCTGCGATGTTAGCCTATATGGGTACTCTGCAAATCATCACATCTCCTCTATCGATAATCTCTCGAATGAGATGGAAGCACCGATATATTCGACCTCTGTTGTAGAATCAACAACTGTGTCCTGCTTGGAACTCTTCCAGCTCACAGTGTCACCATTCAAGCAAAACACAAACTCTGACTGCGATCTATAATCATCTTGGTCAGTTTGGAAGCTGACATCGCTGTAACCCTTTACAGCTAGCTTCTCATCGCCTCTAAATATAAAGAAATATTCTTTAGTCCTTCTCAAGTACTTAAGAATATTCTTGACTGCTATCCAGTGACGCTCACCTGGATCTGACTGGTATCTACTCGTCATGCTCAAAGCATATGAGACATCAGGACGAGTACATAGCATGGCGTACATGATAGATCCTATAGCAGATGCGTAAGGGATCTTATCCATGCGGTCTTTCTCCTCTCTAGAAGAGGGACTTTGAGTCTTCGAAAGACTCACACCATGTGACATCGGCAGAAGTCCCTTCTTGGAATTCTGCATGGCAAACCGTAGTAATACCATGTCAATGTATGTACTCTGACTTAGGCCAAGCAATCTCTTAGATCTATCTCTATAGATCTTGATGCCTAGAATACAGGCTGCTTCACCTAAGTCCTTCATTGAGAACCACGTCCCTAGCCAAGTCTTCACAGACTGTAGTGATGGGATGTTATTCCTAATGAGTAGTATGTCATCCACATACAATACAAGGAAGACAACTGTGTTCCCATTAACCCTCTTGTAGACACAGGATTCATCTTCATTCTTGATGAAACCAAACTATTTGATCGCATCATCGAATCAAAGATTCCAGCTCCGAGAGTCTTACTTTAGCCCATAAATGGACCTTTGCATCTTGCATACTTTCCCAGTATGCTGTGGATCTTCAAAACCTTCAGGTTGTGTCATGTACACATCCTCGAGTAAGTTTCCATTCAGAAATGTTATTTTGACATCCATCTGTCAGATCTCATAATCGTGGTATGCTGCAATAGCAAGCAAGATCCAAATGGACTTAAACATCGCCACTGGAGAAAAGGTTTTATCATAGTCAATACCATGAATTTGCTTGAAACCTTTAGCCACCAATCGACCCTTATAGGTATGCGTAAGTCCATCCATGTCAGTCTTTCTCCTAAAGATCCACTTACACCCAATGGGTTTGTCCCGTTCAGGTGGATCAACCAAAGTCCATACTTGGTTAGTGTACATGGATTCCATCTCGGATCTCATGGCCTCTAGCCGTTTCTCAAAATCTGGGCTCACCACAGCTTCCTGATAAGAGGTAGGCTCATTTTCAATGAGCATAACGTCATCATGGTTAGGCAAGAGAAATGAGTATCTCTTAGGTTGACAACGTACCCTATCAGACCTGCGAAGAGGTAGGTCTAATTGAACAAGTGGTTATTCCACAACCCTTTGTGCAACAATCTCATCACCCACAACACTTTGTGGTTCCTGTTCAACCTCCATCAAGGCCTCAGTGCTATGGTCCTTATCTTGAATTTCTTCAAGATCAAACGTACTCCCACTAGTTTTTCTAGAAACAAAATCCCTTTCTAGAAAAACCTCAGTCTTTGCCACAAACACTTTGTGCTAACTGTGAATGTAGAAGTAATATCTCTTTGTATCCTTGGGATATCCAACAAAATAGCACCTATCGGATTTGGGTCCCAGTTTGTCTGAGACTTGACGTTGAACGTAAGCATCACAACCCCAAATCCTCATGAAAGATATCTTGGGATTTCTCCCTGTCCATATCGTATATGGTGTCTTCATCACAACCTTGGATGGTACACGGTTAAGGGTAAAGACTACTGTGTCTAGGGCATATCCCCAAAAGGATATAGGAAGATTTGTGTGACTCATCATAGATCGTACCATATCTAATAGGGTACGATTCCTCCTTTCGGATACACTAATCTACTGTGGTGTTCCAGAAGGAGTGAGTTGGGATAGAATCCCACACTCAGCTAGATAGTCATGAAACTCATGGCTAAGGTATTCACCATCTCGATCTGATCGAAGTATCTTAATACTCTCGCCAAGATGGTTTTGTACTTCATTCTTGAATTCTTTAAACTTTTCAAAGGATTCTGATTTATGTGTCATAAGATACACATAACCATATCTACTAAAGTCATCAGTAAATGTAATGAAGTACTTGTAACCACCTCTAGCAGCAACATTGAAAGGGCCACATACATCACTATGTATAAGTCCTAACAAGTCCGTTGCTCTTTCACTGTGTCCACTAAAGGGAGTCTTGGTCATATTGCCTAAAAGGCAAGACTCGCATGTCTCATATGATTCAAAATCAAATGAGTCTAGCAGCCCATCCTTATAGAGCTGAGATAAGCGACTCTCATTTATGTGACCTAAGCGACAATGCCAGAGATAGGTTTGGTTCAACTCATTTGACTTGAACCTTTTGGTACTTATGTTATAGATAGGGCTCTCTAAGTCTAGAAAGTAGAGTTCGTTCATTAGAGGTGCACTACAATAGAACATATCATTTAAATAAACTGAACAATATTTGTTCTTTATTATAAATGTAAATCCTTTCTTGTCCAAACAAGAAACCGAAATTATGTTCTTAGTTAAAGTAGACACATAACAACATTCATCTAATTCTAGTACAAGCCCACTGGGCAGAGATAGATCATACGTTCCTACAGCAACAACAACAACTCTTCCTCCATTGGCTACTCGTTGGTCCACCTCGCCCTTTGTCAATGCCCTACTATTTCTCAGCGCCTGCACATTGGTACAAATGTGAGATGCACATCCGGTATCTAATACCCATGATGAAGAAATAGATAGTTTGACTTCTATAACATTTATACCTGAAGTAGAAGTCTCACTTCTCTTCTTCTTAAGATCTTCCAAGTATGCCTTGCAGTTATGCTTCCAGTGTCCAGCTTCCTTGCAGTGGAAGCAAGCCCCTTCCTTGGCCACCCCTCCTCTGGGTTTAAGTTCTTTGCCTTTGCCCTTGGCTTGGGACTTTCCCTTACCTTTAGGCTTGCCCTTGCCTTTCTTCTTTTGCACCATCATAATGGAGTCAGATTTTCCTTTCTTAAGGTTGAGCTCAGCAGTTCTCAACATGCTGAGCATCTCAGGTAGTGGCTTATCAGTTTCATTCATGTTGTAATTCATGACAAATTGATTGTAGGCTTGTAGCAAAGATTGCAAGATCAGGTCAGTGGCCAGCTCTTGGCAAAGTGGGAATCCCAGCCTTTGTAGGTTTTCTACGTACCCAATCATCTTGAGTACATATGGACCTACGGGAGTCCCATTTTGCATTTTGGACCCAAACAATGCCTTAGAGACTTCATATCTGTCACGCCCCGAGAGCATGCCGAGACGAAAATCAAACGGACGGCATCTCCCCTGTACGTGGCAACATTTCGGGTTAATACAAGGCCCGTAGGCCCACAATAACAACAATATATATAACAGTATCACCAAACCACAACAACATAACAAACTACTACAACAAATACACAACGGAAACGATACCACAACAATACAATCCCACACATGCATACCGGTATGACTAACACCAGAACACAAAGAAAACCTCGACAAAACCCGCACCAACATGTGCGTACATCACATAATACATAACATCACGAAAATTTCGAATACATAACATGGCGGACGCAAAGCCGAAAATCAATACGGGAGCCTCGGAGGTGAGATGAGACTATGTCAGCCGGCGGTGCTCCAAGCCGTCACGAAGACTTCTACCTGTTACCTAGGCGACAGAAAAACCCAGGGTCAGTGGGGGGTGGTGAGTAAAACTCAGCAGGTAATAGAAAAACATGTATATATGTCATATCACATGTATTTTCAACAACATACTCTAGATGTACAACAGGTATATCAGCATAGTATATAAATACAAGCATATACCCGTCTAACCAAATAAACAACATAAAAATGCAGACATACCTGAAGTCTGCTACGCTACTCTGATCTAACTTGAACATATATCAAACATATATATATAACAGGAAGAGTAGATCAACTCACAATATACTCTAGCTACAGGCCAAGGTATCTAATGGTCTGTCCAACCCATACCAGTATCCGACACAATCGTATAACAAATGCAAGAAACATGCATGAATATGATGTACACCCAAATGCAGCAAGCATAGTACAATCAAATGCAACATCACAATAATCATATATATATAGACCGCATCTATATATATATTAATCTCAACAATCCATATATATATATATATATATATATATATATACAGGCATATATGTATATATATATATGGTAATATCCAAAGTTCCATCAGATACGGCAATGCAGCATGCATGGTCATGTCTGCTCACCCCTACTCGCTACAACGACCCCAGTGTGGCCTAGGTGGCACGACATGACAACTGTCCCAACTCACACCAACCACTCCTATAGAGTGGCCGAGTGGGCAGTATGATCAAGTAGCATATGAGCGTAAAGAGCTCGCTACACAACGGGGGTCCCTACTGCTGGTCACTCCGACTAACACTACCAATGAGTGGTCGAGTACCATGCACCCAGGACAACTGCACGCAACTCCAACTACCACCGTCAATAGTGGTAGAGTGTGGCAAAACAGATACTCTGCCCTCACACCAGTTACTCCTCGGGGAGTGCACTAGGAGGTAAGATGACTGACGACTCTCTCAATCCCAAGGGAGACTATGTCGTCAGAATGCATGCATATGACATGAGTATGCTGTCACTCGTACAACCATCTACCACAGACTCTCTGTTCAACAAAGAGTCATACCCATCTAATCAATACTCTCTATCCTGTAGAGAGTTGTACTCAACAGATCGACGGACTCTCTATCCTGTAGAGAGCCATACTCAACTGATCAACGCACTCTCTATCCTGTAGAGAGTCGTACTCGACTAATCATAACTCTCTCTCCAATAGAGAGTCGTACTCAACTGATCGATGCACTCTCTATCCGATAGAGAGTCGTACTCGACTAATAATATCAAGCTGGGACCACCGGTCCGCAGCGAAACTCTAATCACCCTTCACTTAACCATTACACAACTCATGGTTGGTAACAGAATGCAACATACGGGTATTGGAAATAAATCCTACATTTAGGGCATTACCTGCCCATAGATGACCTTTTTCCAATTTATAAATTGGGTCATCCCCCGTATTAACATTTACACCCTACTAAACATCTAAGCAAATTTACATCACATCTATAACTCCTAAATCATGATAGGGTATATGTGTGATATCAACAATGAAGCATAAATACATCAAACGATAAGTTCAAGCATACGATAATAAGAGCAGGGTCAAGGTAATATGAACACCTAACATGCTCATATCTATGACTAAATCTGAATGCAATACATCTACCCAGACCAGGTAGGAAATTACCCACTTGTTAAATAGCTCCGCTCGCTATCCAAGCATACAAGCATCTGTCACTAATCAAAGTCCAGCAAGACAACATGAACAAATATTAAGTTCTATTATACATCAAGTGATCGAATCGAATGCTACATGACTTCATATCCCGATCAACTAGATTGATCTAGTTATCCACTTAACCTAATCATCGCAACATACCCCTTTTCATTTGCTATAAATTATTGAATCAACACAAAATTATCCACAAACATCCAGATTAACTCACCTTGCTTATCCTCAATTGCATAGCTTCTGGATCCACCGTTTAAGTATCAATCTATGGTGATTAGATTGATTCAACCATAATCCATACTTGTTCATTCGCACCCCTAATCAGTGAAATATACCACAGATATTACTAATTCCATTCCAGCTCTATCTCATTACATAATCACAATCCAAGCATCAGATAAACCGATGAAAAACTTACCCAAGCACGTAGGAATGGATCACTATCTCTGGCCACAACTTCTTCTTGATACCGAATAATACCATCGACTTGGAGAGAACACCCCCACTGCAGAATTTCTTAGCATCTGAAGTCATTTAGTATACAAGTTCACCGCATTGATCTATCCATCTATAACCCTCTTAATCATAGGATAAAACAAATAGGCAGATGCAAGATTAATACCAGATATTGGGTGTAGATGCTGTAGAAAACCAGAATGGTCAATTAGCTAATCGGAGACCCTAGGTTCTTCAGTAGTGACCGAAATTCAGATCATGTAATGTCACCGACAAATAAGAGGAATCAGACACAAACGTAGGGCCATCGATCGAGAGAGAGTTGGAATTAAGGAACTTGGTGCCCTAGACCCGGAGTTGTCGCAAAAGATGAATAGCTACCAGCCCTTTTCTTCCTTCGATCTCACTGTGGAACCACTGGTAGAGGCGTCGATCGGCACCAACGTTGCTTTTTGCACGCCCTAGCCGGCAAATGGCGAGGTCGAGTTCCTCCTCATCCTTGGCAACGAACATTGTAACAATGGTCGGTGGAAGGCTGCGATCGGGTGCGGTGAAGTGAGATCATCGAAGCAGGCAGTCGACATCAACTGCAAGAAGAGATCTCTGAGTGACGCTCGATCGGCATGATGGAGGGATGATCGATCGAGGGCAGGATGGCGACGGGCGACGGGCACAACGATCGGCCGGCGAGGGAGAGGCGGCGGATGGAGACACGGCGATGGCGGCGGCCGATCGTCGCCCGCCGGTGCACGAGGGAGAGGCAGTGATGGAGGCGCGGCAACGGTGAGGAATCGTGAGAGAAAAGGATCGGACGCGGAAGAGAAACAACGCGATGGGGAATTAAGGGGAAACGGAAAGAATATAAAGAGTTTAAATTAAACCCATTAATTCGTTGCAGATAGTCTAAACAGGCTTTACAAAAGTCTATTCGCTTTATCCCCATAAAATGTCCATAAGACCTCCGTTTAAATCCAGAAAAATTTCTAAAAATTCCACAAGATATTTTATCAATTACCGAGGAATATATTTTTTTTCCTTCGATATTTTACATTATTCACCACTTATAAAAATTTGGTCCCCAAATTTCGTACTAACATGTAAAAATTTACTTCAAGCAAGTTTCTAAAAGGACCACATACCTTCCTCAAGACCAGATGAGACCATCGAGCTTGGATAGTATCTTCCAGCTCCCACATAGCCTCCTCATCGATATGATGCTGTCATCCAACCTTTACGAGTCGGATGATTTTCGTCCCACTACTGTCGCTCTTTGCGACCCAGGCTCCACCCTGGAATCACCTCGTAAGTTGCATTAGACTGAGGTAGAATCGGAACCTCTTACAGAACATGGTCAGATCGCAGCACGTATTTCCTCAGCATATAAACATGAAATACGTTATGTACACCCGCAAGTGTCGGAGGTAAAGCCAGCCGATAAGCTACACCTCCATAATCCATGACACAAGATCTGAATAGATCCTCCAACATCTAAATGATACTCTCAGACTGTTCATCTGTCTGCGAATGAAACGTTGCACTAAGTCGAAGCTCTATGCACATATTCTGGTGCAGACTCTGCCAAAATCGCGAGGCAAATCACGGTCTCTATCAGATATAATACTCAAAAGTACCCCATGCAGTCTGATAATTCCTCGACAGTTCAACTCTACCAAACGATCCAACGAGTACGACCCACGAATAGGAAAGAAGTGAGCTGATTTTGTCAGTCGATCCACCATCACCCAAATCTCATCACGTCCTTTTCGGGTTCAAGGCAATCCCGTAATGCAATCAATCGTGATATGCTCCCACTTCCATTCCGGAATCGAAATTTCCTACATCGATCCAGCGAGATTCTGATGTTCAACCTTTACCTGCTGGTATGCTAAATACCCAGCAACAAAGTCTGTGGTATCTCTCTTCATATCGTTTCCACTAGTATCAACATCTCAATATCGGTACATCCGAGTACCACTAGGATGCATAGCAAATCTCGAATGATGTGCTTCCTGTAGCAACTCTTCCTTAACTGGATGTGTGTCCGGAACACACTATCCTTATTAGAGACGGAGAGTTATTTTCTCAAAAGAGAAATCCATCAACCATTCAAAATCCACTCTACACACACTCTGTAAGTGCATGGAAGACTATAGCGATCAATCTCCCTTGTTGCAATTGTTGCAACTATTCGTGCTCCAACAACTCCATTGTAGCTACCCAGTAGCTTGTTAAATTCAATGAGCACTTCTGCTCCATACAACTACAAATCCAGATAATAATTACTAAAGTCACGTCATGTATATGACAGACTATCTCGTAGTTTCTTAACTGATGTAAGCATAAGGTATGCCTCATTCAACTACATCAGAATCGTTCCGATCCCTGAAATGATGCATCTGCGTACATCATCCTTTTATCCACTTCAGAAGGATTAACTAATACTCGTGTAAAAGTTAACCATCGTCTAGGTCTTGTAACTGGTCTCACCAACTTTCGACTAAATGATTTCCATCATCATCTTTGTCAAACAAGTCCGTGGTATAGAAATGGTAAGACATTCTATCCACATCTACATTACTAACCAAACCATACAAGGCAAATCACCATCTACGGTGGTTGAGTGCGCAACTCCAACTACCACAATCAATAGTGGCCAGGTTATGCAACTCCAACAACTACCAACTGATCCAATCATGTCTAGGATACACGATTCTCAAATCCAGTGATGACTAAATTGTTAATTAGTCTAGCAACTTAAATAAAAATCCATACAATTCATACCAAGTATGAAATTGTCATCTCCACACACCTGCATCCCCTTTTTTCTAGGCTGATGATATATCAATCATCACAACGATAATGATACTTGTATGACACCATGTCACTACCATATCAACTCTCCAGTCGTAAACCAACCCTAGAGTATACACAGGTGTCTTTATCTAATCTAAACAGATCATTTATCCTCAACGTAGGATATTTACTTTCAACAATTATCGCATTCCATCATCGATAATCGATGCATAATTTCAAAGGTTTATCCTTCTTTTATCAAAGAGTTCTGGATCCTTCTCAAGGAGAAATACTGGGATAGATAAATATCTCCTTCCAACATCTCATATAATCACAACTTACGTTCTTCTAATTTCCATAGTGTTTAGTACCACTTATACCAGTCAAATTATCACCCGGTATAGGATCTTTGATATCGGAACTATTTTCACAATCATTTCAATCGCCTACTCCACTTGCCTATGCAACGACAAGGCTAGGAGTTCATCCGAACTACATCCGAATGCTCTCGGATTATATGCACATCTGAGAGACATAACCATACTATAATCTCAACAACTTGACCATACGTAAGGATATGTCTACAGTAAAGATATGTCTATCAAAGTCTAAGGGCATCCCTTAACTTCTTAATTGTTGGTCCACATCTCACATGACAATAGAGATACCACCGACCCACGAGTCGATGTATAGGAACCCTTCTAATCCAAACTAAAAATTTTCTAGTCAAAGATGTTGGATCGAAGTGGATCGCTAGAGGGGGGGTGGGGTGAATAGCGATAAAACTTTTTTTTCGAGTTCGTATCAAAAACCGAGTAGATAATTAATTGCAGCGGAAATGTAAATGTAAAGTAAAAAGAGACAAAGGAGTTTTACTTGGTTCGTAGCCTTCGGCTACTACTCCAAGGCCCTAGCTGTCCTCGACCACGTACGGAGGGCAAAAACACTAAAGAACTCCTCCTCGTTAGAGGTAGGAGTTTAATCGATACAAGTAAAGCACAAAGCTTGAGGTAGAGGGACACTACCCCTCTCCTCGTTACGATAAAAGCTCCGAAAATGAAAGTACTAAACTGAAATAAAACTCTAACCGACATAATAAAATGAAAACAAATAAACCTAGACGTCGGAGAAGAAGCACTTCGTTGTCGGAGAAGTTGTAGCTTTGCGGAGGCTTTTGGAAGCTTAGAATTGATGATGAAACCCTAGGTTTGGCCCTCCTTTTATAGCCTTTGAGCCCCTTTTCGAGAGAAACCCTAGCCAATCACAATTGAGCACCAATCTCCTTGAAATGGGGTGATAAGCCTTGACTCCTCGAAGCTGATCATTGACCATCGATGGTGATGGCCATCATCGATCGGATGGCGACATCGATCAGTCTTGACCTCAAACGATCATTGTTGTGGACGGTCGAGTCCTCCAAGTTGGCAGTCGACTGATGCTAGCTGCAAGGCAAAGTTAGCTCAAAGAAAACATTATTTCGACGGCCTTCGACCATCCGATCTCGACCTAGACCATCGATGGGATGTCTTTGGTCGGATCTACACTTAAGACCATCCCCGTAAGGAGGATACGACCTCACTTACGCTCGCACACACGAGCTTACCTCGATACTTACCATGTTGCTTTTGCTTCCGGCCTTCCACTCGACTCCTTCGGCTCCCTTCGAAGTCACTCGAGTGTCGCCCGACCACCCGGCTTCCTCCGGGTGTCGCTAGCCTTCAGCTCCAGCTTTAGCAATCTTCTGCACACTCGATTCAGCTCGTGAGATAACGACATGGGCTTAACTTTGTATCGTTTGCTATAATCAAAACTCAGGTTCGACCTAGGTGTCTACTGCACCAACAATCTCCCCCTTTTTGATTTATGGAAAACCCACATACAAAGTTAAGTAAATAGCAAGCATGAAAAATAATGTGCATTAGAAACAAACAAAAAATAAAAAAGATTAAGTTGGAGTAGTAAGGATTTTCTTCAAGTACTCCCCCTTGAGGAAAACTCCCCCTTGACCGAGGGTGAGTCTTGAAGAAAGACCTTAATCCTCCCCTTGAGGGTTGCTTTAAGTAATTACTTAAAGTTGGCCTTAGTAAAACGTTTAAGTTAAGAGTTCTTCTTAACTTGGCCCTTTCTCCCCCTTAAGTAAAACATTAAAAACAAGTAAAACATTGATGGCACAAATAAGTTTAAGTTAAGAATTCTCTTAACTTGGCCTTTAATAAGTTTTCAAAACTTAAAGTTAACTTTTGGTTTAAATATAAAGTAAGAGTTAAACCAAAAAATTTAAAAATTTGACCCCTTAACTTTGGCCTTTTTCTCCCCCTTTTGCCATATATCGAAAAGAGTGAGGGTGTGTGTGGAAAACAAAAATAAGCATTAAATTTAAAGTCCAAGCATGTTCCACATAATTTTGAAAATAATATACTGAAAATAAGTTCATCTATAAAATGTTTGACTCATATTTGGCTTTATTGATATAAAAGATCAACCAGTCTTGATCAGAGTCGGTTAGTATGTATGATTATACTCCGTGGTTCATGGCGATGCACTAGCTCTACATCTGGAACAAGGAGTAAGGTCCTAACATCTCACGCCCATCTACGTGGCTAAGTACACAAACACATTAGGCCTATGTGTTGTGAGATGTATTGGCTCCTTAAATCTATAGGTGCATGATATCTAAAGTATGTCCTATGCTAGTTCCATAAAAATGAAAATTAAGAAATAGTAGTAAGAAAATATAATTTGCAAGTTCCTATTCTACTACGCACATGCCCAATTTTCATCTTAATAGACTAAATTTGGCTTCGGGTAGGGGTTTAGTAAATAGGTCTGCTAAGTTAGACTTCGATTCGACATATTCGAGTTGTATGGCTCCGTTGGCCACATGTTCTCGAATGAAATGGTGTTTAACCTCTATATGTTTGGTCCTAGAGTGACATATAGGATTTTTAGTAATGTTAATTGAACTAATGTTATCTACGTGGAGTTTTGTGTTCGTAAAGTCTAACTTAAAGTCGCGGAGAGTGTGCTTCATCCAAAGAAGCTGAGTGACACACTCACCCATCGCGATGTATTCGGCTTCGGTGGTAGATAAGGCAACACAGTGTTTCTTCCTACTGCGCAAACTCACTAGACTTGAGCCGAGAAGTTGACAACAACCACTCGTACTCTTTCTATCGAGCTTACTACCGACATAGTCCAAATCGGAGTAGCCGGTTAGTTCGAACTCGGTAGATCTAGGATACCAAATACCGACATTAAGTGTACCCTTTAGATATCTAAGGATGCGCTTGACTAGAGTTACGTGAGACTCCTTGGCACAGGTTTGAAACCTGGTGCACATACTTACTGCAAATAAGATATCAGGTTGGCTTGTAGTTAAGTAAAGGAGACTCCCTATTACGCTTCTATAGTATTTTAAATCAATTTGGTTTCCGATTATATCTTCTTCTATATTAACATTTGTTGCCATTGGGGTATTAATAATTTTAGCGTCTTGCATTCCAAAGCGTTTAATTAATTCCCTAGTATATTTGCGTTGATGTAGGTATATTCCATCTTTAGTTTGTTTAATTTGTAATCCTAAGAAGAAACTTAATTTGCCTACTAAATTCATTTCAAATTCGCTTTCCATAAGTGAAATAAACTCATTTAGTCGGATTGAGTTGGTGGTTCCGAAAATAATATCATCTACGTAGATTTGGGCTATGAATATGTCTTTACCTAAGGTTTTTACGAAAAGGGTTGGGTCAACTACACCTTGGTTAAAATCTTTGGACTTAAGATAAATCGAAAGTCTCTCGTACCAAGCTCGAGGAGCTTGTTTAAGTCCATAGAGAGCTTTCTTTAACCTAAGGACATGGTCGGGTTTGTCTAAACTTTCGAAACCGGGGGGTTGACTAACATAAACTTCTTTTTTAATGTATCCATTTAAGAACGCAGATTTCACATCCATTTGAAACAACTTAAATCCTCGATGTGCTGCATATGCTAATAGCATTCGAATGGACTCTAATCTAGCTACTGGGGCATAGGTCTCGTCGTAATCTAAACCTTCGACTTGACTAAACCCTTTAGCAACTAGTCTACCTTTATTTCTAACTACTTCACCTTTATCATCAATTTTATTTCTAAACACCCACCTTGTTCCAATGATTGTTTTATCTTTAGGTGGTGGTACTAATTCCCATACTTCGTTCCTAGTGAATTGAGCCAACTCTTCTTGCATTGCAATAATCCAATCGGGATCAAGAAGAGCTTGGTCAATAGTTTTGGGTTCAATTTTAGAAATCAAAGATATTTGACTAAGGTTTCTGTATGAGGCTCTAGTTCGAACTCCTAGACTTGGATCACCTATCACTTGGTCGATAGGATGATTCGTTTGAGTCCTAGTTGGATTTGGGTTTGAGTCTGCAACTTAATCCATAGGATGGCTTGTTTGAGTTCTAGTTTGGTTGGAGTCATCTATCACTTGATCAATAGAGTGACTTGGTTGACTTAGGTTAGGATTAACACTAGACCTGATCTCCGGATCAGAGTTAGGTCTTGTATGAATCGGCTCACTAATTAGGGTTGCCGGGGGTTTTGTAGGTTCGTGTCCTTCATCGAATACTACATTGATAGTTTCCTCGACTCTAAGGGTGTCATGGTTATATACTCTATAAGCTCTACTTGTAGTCGAGTATCCTAGAAAGATTCCGGTCGTGGTTTTGGATGTAAATTTCCCTAGGTAATCTTTAGTGTTTAGGATATGTACCTTACACCCAAATACCCTAAAGTACTTGATGTTAGGTATTTTATCGTGATAAATCTCGTATGAGGTCTTAAGGTTCCTTTTTACCATAAGGATCCTATTTTGGACATAGCATGTCGTACTCACGGCTTCCGCCCAAAACCTATCAGGTAGATTATACTCATTAAGCATTGTCCTAGCGGCTTCTTGTAGGGTTCTATTTTTGCGTTCTACTAGGTCATTTTGTTGTGGAGTTCTAGGGCAAGAAAACTCATGGTGGTATCCATTTAGGTTACAGAATTCTGTAAACCTATGGTTTTCGAATTCACCACCATGATCAGTCCTAAGTCTTTTGATTTTAATGTTTTGTTGATTTTCTATTAACTTAAATAGGTTGATTAATTGATCTAGGGTATCACTTTTGTGTTTGATGAACCTAACCCAAGTAAATCTAGAGTAGTCATCAATAATGACTAAACAGAATTTACTTCCATTAAGTGACTTAGTTCCGTGTGAATCAAATAGATCCATGTGTAGGAGCTCAAGCACACTTTTTGTTCATTCTTGATTAGTTAGTTTATGTTGTGTCCTAGATTGTTTACCTTGTTGACAAGCATTACATATTTTATTATCCAAGTTATTGAGGTTAGGCAGACCTCTGACTAAGTCACTCTGACTCATCTTGTGGATGAGTCTTGGGTGTGAGTGACCGAGTCGTCGGTGCCACAACCATGATTCCTCTTGCCGTGTCATAAGACACTTAGTTGAGGAGTTAGTTAAGTTGATAGTGTAAATGTTGTTATTCCTTGTCCCTTTAAGAATTGTTTTAGAGGTTTCATTTGTATTAATTACGCATTCATTTTCTAGAAAGATGACCTTATAGTTATTATCACACAATTGGCTTACACTGAGAAGATTATATTGAAAATTTTCTACTAATAAAACATTTTGAATGACAAAATTTGAGTTAAGCTCAATATCACCTGATCTGATGATTTTGAGCTTGCCGTTATTTCTGAAGGCTACCGAACCTTGTCGTTTGAATCGAAGCTTCGAAAACTTGAGTTGATCCCCGGTCATGTGTCGGGAGCAACCACTGTCCAACATCCATTGATCCTACACGCAAGGTAGTTGGATTGGATATTGGATTTATTAAAAATTGGTTGAAAATTTATTAACCTAAATCATCTCACCCATGTCTACATGATCAAACATGTTAATCCTATATATTCTTGTGAGATGACTTCCAATTTTAGTTGAATTAAATTTAATGACTTAAACACTTGTCAACCTTGCGTTAGATTCGGATTTGACCTTAGGTTCATCAAGTCACCTTTTCATGATCATGGCTTCCAGGTCATGGCGAGGCACAGAGGCCTTCTTTGATCAGAACAACGACCACTTCCTTAGACAAAGCCATTTTCAAGAAAATAGAGACTTGACTCACCTAAGACCACTTCCTGGTCTAACTAGTGCACCGTACTAGATACACCTTATCTAGCCCGAATACACAAGACTCCGCTTTCCTAGCGTACTATCATCTCGCCGCGTCCTGATACTATGTTATCAAGTATTGACAAGTTATAGTCCTATCTAACCATTCTAAAAAGAAAAATAAAAACCTAAGCATGCAATTTCTAAGTTAAAACACAAACAAATTTCGTACTAGCTACCCCTGGACCGTTGAATCGATTCGGTCTCTCCACATAGTAGATTTGGTCCTTGGGAACCCAGTACTGGTTTGATCCTAAGTTTGAAATAAAGGTGGTCTTAGGGACCCATGCTTGGACACGTTTTTTATGTCTACTTACGATTGACATATACGACTTATTGGTCGTGTTTGAACTAAACCCTAGCCCTACCTTGTTGTACACAGCCCTTTGCGATCCAAGTAGGAGGTCAAGTCCTTTGGATCCCAAAGTAAACCTTTCCAACATATTCCTAAGATCTTCGACTTGACTCTCCAAGAGTGAGTTTTTAACTTCGAGTTTTTCAACCCGAGTTGAGTCCTTCTCTTGAACTCGACTAGTCGAAGAGGTTAGGGAGACCTCATGATTGAGGAGTTTAACTTCCTCAACCAGGGTCTCGACCTTGGACTCGGACTTAGCTAACTTTCTATTTAAAAACATAATTGCACTATAAAGTGTAGTAATAAGAGACCGACTTACCTTGAGTGTATCTTTTGAACAGGATGCATATCTGTGGCTCGTCTTGAATAGTGCTTCGCAGTCCGACTCATCTTCGGTTTCTGATTCAAGTTCCGGTTCCGACTCCGTCTCCGATTCCACCGGTTTAGCCATGAGGATTCGATCGTTATCTTCTTCCTTAGAAGCTTCTTCCCAAGTAGCGTTAAGTGCCTTTTTGTATTTTGGTGCCTTGCTCTTGAGTTTTGGGCATTCGGACTTAATGTGTCCAAACCTGTTGCATTCATAACATCTTATGTTTGAACTTTTAGGCTTACCTTCGTTGGGTCGAGTGACAGCTCATTTTTGGCCCTTGACTATCCTCTGAACTAGGTTGACTAGTTCGGCCTCCATTTCCGAGTCGTCCTCCGAATCGGACTCATCCTCTTCTTCCTTCGGAGGTGGCTTGCTAGCGGTTTTCTTCTTTGAACCTGCAAATAATGCTATACATTTCTTGGGTTCCGAATTAGACTGCTAATGAAGTTCAAAATCAGAAAAAAGTTCATCTAATCTAAGTTTAGAAAGATCATTGGAGACCTTGTAGGCATCGACCATGGATGCCCACAAGGTAGTCCTTGGAAAGGAGTTTAGGACATACCTTATAAGATCGCAGTTTTCGACCTTTTGCCCGATTGCGTGTAGATTGTTGATGATGTCCTGGACTCGGGCGTGAAGTTGCTTCATGGACTCGTGTTCCTGCATTTTTAGGCTATATAGTTTATTGAATAGAATATCACGCTTACATACCTTGGCTTCATCGGTCCCTTCGTGTAGCTCCACTAGCTTTGTCCAAAGGTCCTTTGCGCTGATGAAGGGGCCGACGCGATTTAACTCCACCTTGGACAAGCCGCATTGGAGGATTTGTGTTGCCTTGGCGTCGGCTTTGACTTGTCATTTTGTTGCAATGGTCCATTGATCATAATCCAAGGAGTCACCCACTTCATTGGTCGGAAGTGTGAAACCCGTTTGGATTATGATCCACATCTCGATTTGGGTTTTGAGAAAGCATTCCATCCGACCCTTCCAATAACGGAAGTCATCTCCGTTGTAAAACGGAGGTCGGACGGTGCTAAAACCCTCGAGATGGGTCATTACAACAAAAGAAACAAGTAGACAAAAAACTAGCAATGACAAAAACACACAAGAAAGTACCAACACTCGCGTCTTGGATTAGTAGTGCGGTAGAAAAACTAAGCGAACGAATTAAATTCGAAATAAACAGAAAAAAAAGAAAAAAAATCTGTGAAATTGCTAGATTGGTGGTTTCACCAAATCATAGCACCCCCGGCTCTGATACCAATTGTTGGATCGAAGCGGATCGCTAGAGAGGGGGGGGTGAATAGCGATAAAACGTTTTTTTCGAGTTCGTATAAAAAACCGAGTAGATAATTAATTGCAGCAGAAATGTAAATGTAAAGTAAAAAGAGACAAAGGAGTTTTACTTGGTTCGTAGCCTTCGACTACTACTCTAAGGCCCTAGCGGTCCTCGATCACGTACGGAGGGCAAAAACACTAAAGAACTCCTCCCCGTTAGAGGTAGGAGTTTAATCGATACAAGTAAAGCACAAAGCTTGAGGTAGAGGGACACTCCCCCTCTCCTCATTACGATAAAAACTCCGAAAATGAAAGTACTAAACTGAAATAAAACTCTAACCGACGTAATAAAATGAAAACAAATAAACCTAGATGTCGGAGAAGAAGCACTTCATTGTCGGAGAAGTTGTAGCTTTGCGGAGGCTTTTGGAATCTTAGAATTGATGATGAAACCCTAGGTTTGGCCCTCCTTTTATAGCCTTTGAGCCCCTTTTCGAGAGGAACCCTAGCCAATCACAATTGAGCACCAATCTCCTTGAAATGGAGTGATAAGCTTTGACTCCTCGAAGCTGATCATTCACCATCAGTCGACTGATGGCCATCATCAGTCGACTGATGGCAGCATCAGTCGAGTGCTGACCTCCGGCAGTCGAATGTTTGACGGCAGTCGAGTCCTCCATGTTGGCAGTCGACTGATGCTAGCTGCAAGGAAAAGTTATCTTAAAGAAAACATTATTTCGACGGCCTTCGACCATCCGATCTAGACCTAGTCCATCGATGGGATGTCTTTGGTCGGATCTATGCTTAAGACCATCCCCGTAAGGAGGATACGACCTCACTTACGCTCGCACACACGAGCTTACCTCGATACTTACCATGTTTCTTTTGCTTCTGACCTTCCACTCGACTCCTTCGGCTCCCTCCGAAGTCACTCGAGTGTTACCCGACCACCCGGCTTCCTCCGGGTGTCGCTAGCCTTCAGCACCAGCTTTAGCAATCTTCTGCACACTCAATTCAGCTCGTGAGATAACGACATGAGCTTAACTTTGTATCGTTTGCTATAATCAAAACTCAGGTTCGACCTAGGTGCCTGCTGCACCAACAAAAGATACCCGTAAACTACAAGTATCTCTCAACATATTAACCTAGAGGGTAAACTAAAGTAATACCCTGAACGATCAAATATTTGTCGATCCTATCCAAAAGCTCCCCGCAGGTCTCGGTCTTTCTCTGAAGAAAAACAGATCAGATCCAACAGTTCACGACAAAGCGGTTGCATTTCTACGACGAATGCCTTGGGGATTTTCCCTGGATCATCTGATCACATCCCTAAATCCTATGAGCTGCAAATGAAGATTACCGAATAGATACGACCATCGTCGTATACTCTCTCGTCTGTACCAAGCCAATCCACATCTGAGGGTAACTGTTATTGTTGTCTACATGAGTCTTCTACGATGTCTTCTGCTGATACTGCTTCTGTGCTGATCTCTGCTGAAGGGGAGTATCAAGGAACTCCAACCACGCCTGAGGTAGTAGGTCGATGCTGATGAAATAACCCAATCTTCGATGTTGATCTCTGATGTCGAGACGGCGCATCAACCTTCTCGAACACCATTGGTAGTCTTCAACTGAGTCTTCAAAGTACACCTCCTTCACTGTACTGGTTGCTCAGCAATAGCAACATCTGAACTACTCCCACGGATAATCTGGCTTTGCGTGTTTTCGTGATCTACACTACACGCACATAATCCCTTCAAAGTCTTTGTTCTGATTGTGCTGATATGCACGAGAACATCCTGATGATCTGCGGTTGGTCTTCTATAATTGAAAAGTAGCTCAAGGCCTGTGACCCAGATCTTACTCCTTTTATCCAACAGTCGGAGACTTCTGACTCTATTAAGTTGACCTGCAATATTTGCTTACCGGTCTCCAACTCTTTAACCCTTGTACGGAGTCATTTCTAAACTCCTATCTCAATCCAATGTCTTTCGGTAGGATCTGGTAGAAGATCCCGACATCCTAATCCAACTATAAGCCAATAACTCTGGGTGGCTTAAATCATTGATTCATCTTCTTGAGCTATTAGGTGGTCGTAACCTCCGCAAGTCTCACGACTCTGCACAGTATACTATTACTAACCGATCACCCTTTTTGAAGCTCAAGAATTCCTTACAATGTGTCACTAAAAGTGACACGGGGAAATAAACTCTTTCAACATCACTAATCCATGATCAAGTGATATATTATTTTCCGAAGATTATTTTCTACATTTATCACCAAATACCGTCTTGATCCCGATAATGGTATGCAAACAACTCTTCTTTCTCGGTATAACATGAGTTAAGTACTCAAAAGTACTCTCAAAAGTACGAACAACTCAGGGATAAAATCCCTATGAAACACCGTAACCTAGCCTTCCGCTATCTGCATCCCAATAGTCTACAAGTTTGTTCATTACCCACAGGTAATGATCTGACTAGCACAGTTAGTGGAAATCTCTAAGATTGTAGTCTCTGATTTCCATAATAAATGTGACGACTTGGCCCCTGTTTTCCGGCTCGGTATCAGTCGGCTCTCAAAGGTAAATCACCTTTTCGACACAGGTTCAAGACTCACAGACTTTACAAGTCATTCCCATGGTCAACTCATACCATGGTTCCGAACAATAACCAACACACTATAGGTTATTCCCTGTTATATGCATCTAAATGCATAGCCAACATAACCGGGAGTATAAACCCTAAAGGTCACTCCGGTTGGTCGCCTCGGTGGACGACCCCTATTACAAGTCTGCACAGGTGTCATAACTATATTGTATACACCGACTAATCAAGTTTAGATAAATATCTACTAAACTATAAGTTTTCAGAAATTCTTACCTCGTGCTGCTTGGAGCTCAGGCCGCTGTCCATCTCATCTCAGAAAACCAAAACCGAATAAATTGACTCCGGAGAATCCAAGACTCGACTCAAAAACAACATTGAATGGCATCGCAGAACCTTGGGCTCTAATACCAATAAGTTGTCACACCCCGAGAGCATGCCGAGCCAAAAATCAAACGGACGACATCTCCCCTGTACGTGGCAATATTTCGGGTTAATACAAGGCTCGTAGGCCCACAATAACAACAATATATATAACAGTATCACCAAACCACAACAACATAACAAACTACTACAACAAATACACAGCGGAAACGATACCACAACAATACAATCCCACACATGCATACCGGTATGACTAACACCAGAACACAAAGAAAACCTTGACAAAACCCGCACCAACATGTGCGTACATCACATAATACATAACATCACGAAAATTCCGAATACATAACACTGAGGACGCAAAGCCCAAAACCAATACGGGAGCCTCAGAGGTGAGATGAGACGATGTCAGCCGGCGGTGCTCCAAGCCGTCACGAAGACATCTACCTGTTACCTGGGCGACAGAAAAACCCAGGGTCCATGGGGGGTGGTGAGTAAAACTCAGCAGGTAATAGAAAAACATGTATATATGTCATATCACATGTATTTTCAACAACATACTCTAGAGGTACAACAGGTATATCAACATAGTATATAAATACAAGCATATACCGTCTAACCAAATAAACAACATAAAAATGCAGACATATCTGAAGTCTGCTACGCTACTCTAATCCAACCTGAACATATATCAAACATATATATATATAACAGGAAGAGTATATCAACTCACAATATACTCTAGCTACAGGCCAAGGTATCTATTGGTATGTCCAACCCATATCAGTATCCGACACAATCGTATAACAAATGCAAGAAACATGCATGAATATGATGTACACCCAAATGCAGCAAGCATAGTACAATCAAATGCAACATCACAATAATCATATATATATAGACTGCATCTATATATATATATTAATCTCAACCATCCATATATATATATATACAGGCATATATGTATATATATATGGTAATATGCAAAGTGTCATCAGATATGGCAATGCAGCATGAATGGTCATGCCTGCTCACCTCTACTCGCTACAACAACCCCAGTGTGGCCTAGGTGGCACAACATGACAACTGTCCCAACTCACACCAACCACTGCTATAGATTGGCCCAGTGGGCAGTATGATCAAGTAGCATATGAGCGTAAAGAGCTCGCTACACAACGGGGGTCCCTGCTACTGGCCACTCCGACTAACACTACCAATGAGTGGTCGAGTACCACGAGCCCAGGACAACTGCACGCAACTCCAACTACCACCATCTATAGTGGTAGAGTGCGGCACAACAAATGCTCTGCCCTTACACTAGTTACTCCTCGGGGAGTGCTCTGGGAGGCAAGATGACTGACGACTCTCTCAACCCCAAGGGAGACTATGTCGTCAGAATGCATGCATATGACATGAGTATGTTTTCACTCGTACAACCATCTACAACAGACTCTCTGTTCAACAAAGAGTCATAACCATCTAATCAATACTCTCTATCATGTAGAGAGTTGTACTCAACAGATCGACAAACTCTCTATCCTGTAGAGAGCCGTACTCAACTGATCAACGCACTCTCTATCCTATAGAGAGTCGTACTCGACTGATCATAACTCTCTCTCCAATAGAGAGTCGTACTCAACTGATCGACGCACTCTCTATCCGATAGAGAGTCGTACTCGACTAATCATATCAAGCTGGGACCACCGGTCCGCAGCGACACTCTAATCACCTTTCACTTAACCATTACACAACTCATGGTTGGTAACAGAATGCAACATACGGGTATTGGAAATAAATCCTACATTTAGGGCATTACCTACCCATAGATGATCTTTTTCCAATTTATAAATTGGGTCATCCCCCGTATTAACATTTACACCCTACTAAACATCTAGGCCAATTTACATCACATCCATAACTCCTAAATCATGATAGGGTATATGTGTGATATCAATAATGAAGCATAAATACATCAAACGATAAGTTCAAGCATACGATAATAAGAGCAGGGTCAAGGTAATATGAACACCTAACATGCTCATATCTATGACTAAATCTAAATGCAATACATCTACCCAGACCAGGTAGGAAATTACCCACTTGTTAAATTGCTCCGCTCACTATCCAAGCGTACAAGCATCTGTCACTAATCAAAGTCCTGCAAGACAACATGAACAAATATTAAGTTCTATTATACATTAAGTGATCGAATCGAATGCTACATGACTTCATATCCCGATCAACTAGATTGATCTAGTTATCCACTTAACCTAATCATCGTAACATACCCCTTTTCATTTGCTATAAATTATTGAATCAACACAAAATTATCCACAAACATCCAGATTAACTCACCTTGCTTATCCTCAATTGCATAGCTTCTGGATCCACCGTTTAAGTATCAATCTATGGTGATTAGATTGATTCAACCATAATCCATACTTGTTCATTCGCACCCCTAATCAGTGAAATATACCACAGATATTACCAATTCCATTCCAGCTCTATCTCATTACATAATCACAATCCAAGAATCAGATAAACCGATGAAAAACTTACCCAAGCAGGTAGGAATAGATCACTATCTCTGGCCACAACTTCTTCTTGATACCCAATAATACCATCGACTTGGAGAGAACACCCCTACTGCAGAATTTCTTAGCATCTGAAGTCATTTAGTATACAAGTTCACCCCATTGATCTATCCATCTATAACCCTCTTAATCATAGGATAAAACAAATAGGCAGATACAAGATTAATACAAGATATTGGGTGTAGATGCTATAAAAAACCAAAATTGTCAATTCGCCGATCGAAGACCCTGGGATCTTCAGTAGTGACCCGAATTCAGATCATGTAATGTCACTGACAAATAAGAGGAATCAGACACAAACGTAGGGCTATCGAACGAGAGAGAGTTGGCATCAAGGAACCACTGGCATAGGCATCGATTGGCACCAACGTTGCTTCTTGCATGCCCTAGCCGGCAAATGGCGAGGTCGAGTTCCTCCTCATCCTTGGCGACGAACGTTGTAACAATGGTCAGTGGAAGGCTGCGATCGGGTGCGGTGAAGTGAGATCGTGAGCGGTGCAATGACATCAACTGGCGAGACAATCGAGTGGCCTCGATCGACATGATGGAGGGATGATCGATACGAGTCTGCGGCCCCCATGCAGCGATTACGAGGAAGCGGTGATGTAGGCGCGACGGCGCGCGGCGGCGTAAGCGCGATGTTGATCGGCCGCACGCGAGGGAGAGGCAGTGATGGAGGCGCGGCGACGGTGAGGAATCGTGAGAGAAAAGGATCGGACGGGGAAGAGAAATGGCACGATGGGGAATTAAGGGGAAACGGAAAGAATATAAAGGGTTTAAATTAAACCCATTAATTCCTTGCAGATAGTCTAAACAGGCTTTACAAAAGTCTATTCTCTTTATCCCCATAAAATATCCATAAGACCTCCGTTTAAATCCAGAAAAATTTCTATAAATTCCTGAAAAATTCCACAAGATATTTTATCAATTACCGAGGAATATATATTTTTTTACTCCGATATTTTACAATATCTCTCATGCCTTGCTTGTCCTTGATATAGTTGACAAAGATGTCCAACCATATCATAAGCATTCATGAACTCGTGTTGCTTCTGAAGCTCAAAGTTAATGGTCACGAGCATTAGACATGACACATCTAATGCATCATCTTGATGCCTCTTGTAAGCATCTTTGTCAGCTCGCGAGGCAGTGGCAGGAGGTGCCTCCGGAATGGGTTGCTTCAGGACGTACAGTTTCCTTTCTTGGGTGAGAACGATTCTCAGGTTCCTATACCAGTCCAGGAAATTTGTTCCATTGAGCTTGTCCTTCTCAAGGACAGAATGCAGAGAGAGAGTGTTCGTGTTTGTCGACATAGTAATCTACAATATACAATACAGAGAATTAATATCATATTCCTTTTATCATTTAATTAGGCCTTTAATCAAATGATGCTCCCACTGAATTATAGGAATTTTGTAGAATTGTGTTATGGATGTGGTCAAACCACATTACTAGATTCATACAAACTAGCTATAATTCTTGCGGGACAAGATCCACATCATACTAAGTCTTGAGTTAGCTTTGGCTAAATCGCCCAAGACTTAGTAGGATCGGTGGGTAACACATTACCAATTACATCTCTATGCAACTCTTGTTTATAGGATCAAGACTCACATTTACAAAAGACCTTGAGTTAGCTTTGGCTAAATCGCCCAAGATTTAGTGTAAATGCAATCTTATCCTATCTTTCCAACGGTTGGAATATGCCTATAGTTCTACTCGATCCAATTGAGTTAACTAGTTTTACTCAATCAAATTGAGCTTACTCTAACCCAATCCGTGATAGGCGGGACCAAGATTGTCCCTCCGTACCCTACCAAGATAATATGCATTGCTCTGCTTTGTCAGATTCAACAACTACAAATGATCAAGGTAGTGATGGGTATCAAGGACCCGGTAGGCATTTACGAGTTGATTCGATTAAGATCTAATCTAATCGTAATCTATATCATATACGCATTAAGGCCTTTATTATCCTATATTAGCATGCATCACATACATACATACATTATTCTAGCATGCATCATATACATACAAGAAAATTATTCTAGCATGCATCATATACATACAAGCAAAATCAAATATATATATATATATATATATATATATCAAGATATATATATATATATATATATATATATATATATATATATATATATATATATATATATATATATATATAATCAACTGTGATGTGGTCATGGCCCTACTATGATCTTCTCAAGCCAATGAGAAGATCGGATGGTCAACCTAGGGCTAGCGGCTTCTCCAAGCGCTTCCTTTGACCGCCATGTGTCGTCGGCACCCTTCTCGTAACTTCGTCTACAAGTGGACTTTCCACCGCTCCATTTTGTACATTACAAATATGAAACTTGAGTTACATTCGAGTCTAAAACTATTTACAACTAGAATTTCAAAAGAAGAGGTACGACGCGCAGGTCGCATACACTATACAACACGCACAACCACAAAAATGGCACGCAGGCCGTATTATGAATTACAACACATCATAATCCAATCAAATTGGGGTAATTTGGCCATGACAATCACAGAATTATACATAATTCTAAATTATGTATTTTTACAGAAAATTTCTATAATTGTTCCTATTTTTTTTTTTCAATTTTATGAGTCACCTCTCCGTAACGGTCTCGCTAAGTGGTTTCCGGGCGCGATCGCGGGACAAGGCCCCTTTCGTGGATAGGGGAAGCGCTCCTACTCGCAAAATAAACTTTGCAAGTGTCCCTACTATGATCTTACAGCGAATTAAGCCGCTGTCTCAAAAACCTAAAGCGAGAACTCGCCGTTTCGGAGAGTATTTCTCGGTGGTTAAAGCCGACAAGTATCCCAACACTCGTTTCTTCGACTCTTCGAGAAAAATACCCAAAAATTCTATAAAAATATGAAATTTACAGAAACATAAAATTTTTTAATTTTTATATCTAATACAAAAATGAAACACATACATGCTTCGCACGTGGCTCTGATAGCACTATTGGACTTTCCGAGCCGTAAAAACCGCTTTTTGCGTTGCGGAAACCCCGGAAGTCCGGCCACGAATCCGTGCGAAGATGTATTAAAACTAAAACATGTATGTGTTTACTAAAAACCCTAGATCTATCTTAGATCTAGAAGGTGAGATCATTACCCTCAATGCGACGCCCTTCGCAAATCACGCTCGTCCAAAAGCTTCGCCGGAACTCAAGAATGTCAAGTGCACACTCCTCTATTGGTATCCACACAAGCAATAGGTGGAGAAAACACACCCTTGAGTGTGCTAGCACCCTATGGATGGTTCGGCCAAAGAGAGGGATGGGAGAGCAAGCTTGAGAGGAAGATGATCCAAGGAAGAAGATGAAGTTGTGTAACTCACAAAATGAATTACCCCATCTAATGGAGTGGCCGGCCACTTCAAGGCTTGGGAGGTTACATGAATGCATGTAACTCCTCCAAGAGCCAATGGCTCTTGGTCTCCCTCATGAGGTGGCACCACATGCTAAGTCAATGATGATGTGGAGCATCATCATTGGCCGGTCATGCCAAGTCATCATCATGACATGGCATTTGGTCAAGTCAAACTTGACCTCTTATCTCCCATGGTTGATCAAATCCAACCATTTGATTCAAGTCAATTTAATTTAATGAACCTCTATTCATTAATTTAAATTGATTTGATGAATCAAATCTAAATTAGACTCATTCAACACTTGAATCAAATTGAGTCCAATTCAATTAGTCTAATTAGGATTACTCTTGATCCAATTTGGTTCATCCCATGAACCTAATCCTCATGGTTCATCATATGAACCTAATCTCCATCTAATTTCCTTTTGTGTGTGACCCTATAGGTTCTTGTAATGTCGACAATGTCCCTAAACCGATTTAGAAACATAAGCAATGAGCAGTATCTAGCAACACATCATTGCTACCCATGTTACAAGAATGTTGAGCTCCAACATCACCTTTGTTACTACTAATTGTGACTCTCACAATATGTGACAATGTCCCTCTATCCTTGACATCTAGATTGACCAATCGAGGCGTAGACCGTGTCATCCTCGGTACAATCTATATCTTGAACTCCAAGTAGACTCACTTTAATCAAATGAGCTCAATATCTCATATTGGCTCATTTGGGCATGGCCATGCACTTCGTGGTCTCACTCTATCAAGAATATCGATGTCACTCCTGTCATATAGGAGGGATAGATCCCATCTACATCACTCACATCCCTCCGCATAATTTGTTACATACCCAGTAATCGCCTTTATACTCCACCCATTTAAGGGTGACGTTTGACGAAGCCAAAGTATGCAACTCCTTATGTAGGGAACCATGGTGACTTCAGGTCTAAGGACTAATAGTCATACTAATAGCCACAGGAAAAAGTATATGACACTCTTATAACGATCCATGATACTTTCTCATGGCGGGTCATTCAATATACATTCTCCTATGCATACCCATGTATCAACTTGATATCTCATATCCATGACTTGTGAGATCAAGTCATCGTGTTGACCTACATGCTAGTCTCTATGCATTAACATTGTCCCTGAATGTTAATACTTGACTAGGAATGATTAAGAGTAGTGTTCTCTATATCATCTCATTATCGATTCAACCAATCGATTGATATAGATAAGAACCTACTACTCAAGGATGTTATTATATTTAGTTATTTGGCACCAATACAAGTAAATATAATAACCATGCCTTTATAAATAGGAATATGATACAATAAAGTCCATACAACAATCATCACATGATTGGCTCTAGGGCTTTCACTAACATGTGTCGCGCAAAAAGGATGGGTGGCACACCTGTGTCGTCGCTTGCCCTTTTAAAAAGAGCCTGACACGCCCTAACTTTCCACAAGCTTGGAGAAGCCGCTGTCTCTACTCTCAACCAGCCCGAAGCTCAACCTACTCTCTCTCTCTCTCTCTCTCAACTAGCCCGAAGCTCAACCTACTCTCTCCCTCCCCAACGCCATGAGTAAGCGAGTGAAGACTAGGGGAGGAGTTTCTTCTCAACTGATGGCTCGGGACAAGGGAAAGAGGAAAGTGCAAGACTTGGGTAACGATCCTCCGCCCTCTTGTCATCCGTGTGGAATTGTTTTTAGAGATGATGTTATGAAATCTAGGTTCGGTAAGCTTGAGAAAAGAAAAATAATTTCTACATGAACCATTGATTTCTACATGTTAACAACCCTTAGGAATTAGAGATGATATAATTTTGGTTGACTAATAGGATTGGTTGGACTGACTTTATCACAAATCATCATCTTACTTATCCTAGCATTACTCTTGAGTTCCTTAGCTCATTATCTGCTGAAATACTTCAAGGGAAGAATTGTGAAGAAGGAAAAATCCAGTTTAGATTAATGAATCATGAGTTTACTCTTTCCTTAAGTAATTTTAATGCGATATTTGATTTTCCTTGTGGAGGGGAGAGGCAAATTCATAGACATTTTATTGATCATCAGTTTTGGAGATTAATTTCTGATGACCCTCGCCCCTATGATGCATCTAGGTCTAAATCATTTAATATCCCGAATCCTACTTTTCGTTATCTCCTTAGGTTTATGGCTAATAAAATTTCTGGGAGATATGATAGTGTAGGGGTAGCTAGGCAGAGTGAGCTACATTTTTTATGGGTTATGCTAAATGAAGTTAACATTGATTCTGGAGCCCATATGGTGAGACACCTAGTTAAAGTTAGTAATAGCCCATCTGGGGTTATAATCATAGGTGGTCTTATCATTAGAATTGCCATTGCTTTGGGGTGTGACCTAGATAACCTTGAACATTGTCATGCTAGCCCTAGATTGGATTTGGATGCTTGTATCAATATGAAGATGATTGAGGCATTTGAAGAGGGATATCTTTTGGTGTTGAAAAATGGAATTAAAAACCCTCCTCCAAGCCCCGAGCGGATCACCATACGTAATGAAGCCAATTGGCTTTTTAGAGATGCCCACGGTCCCTTGCCTACCCCTACTGCCCAAGCTCCATCACCCTCACCTAGGGAGCCATCTCACATAGCCGCCGAGTCATCCCATTCGACTCCTGAGCCCCCTCAATTTTCTACTGACAATATTTCTGCAGGACATTCTTCATTTGATTTTTCGGGGTTCCGATCGTTATTCGAGGCTTTCAGGGTCGAGCATACCTCACACATAGGTGTGTGGGATCGGTTTGCCCAAACTACAGAGGAGCACCATCATATGGTGACTCAGCATTTTGAGAGGGCAGCAGATTTTCATAGGAGGGCTGATGAGTTCTTCACTGTCGAGGCTGTCAGGAGGGAGGATGCTGGTAGATTTAGGCAGGAGTCCCGGGAGTTTTACCAGGAGCAACAACGTAGATGGACAGAGGAGGATGCTAGTAGCGAGGACGATGAACATTGATCCCCTTGAGCTATTTTGTGAGTATTGATGCCTTTCATTGCTAATGTTGTTTCTTCTTCGATTTTTAATTTGGTTATTTCATAATTTAGCTCTAGGGGAGTATGTTTCATTATGTAAGCTGAACATTGAATATCATCTAGCGTAGTGTAACTGAACCTTGGTCAGATCATGATATTTCTTATGCTTATTTGATAAGAACCCTATTTCACTTTTCACATGACCTAAAGGTTTGAGGTATCCGAAAAGGGTTTAAATCCCCCATATCGGACTAGTACTCCATTTTCCATTGGGGACTTTCCTGTGCAATTTGGTTACTTGAGAAACACTTTTCCTAGAAGTCTTTACAAAAAAAAAAGGACTGGAATTGTTTTGAAGCACCCCTTTGAGACCAAGTAGCTACTGGGGAAACACCTAAAAAGTGCCCCTTTGAGGCTAACTAGTTACTCGGGAAATGCTTACTATAAATTTCTTCCCTTCTTTCTTCTTGGTAAGTGCTCCTTTGAGACCTTTTGTTGATAAGGGAGGATGATCTATGCATTAAGGCAGGTAAGTGTCTCTATGCCTGAAATAAGAGGAACACGATAGAGGGGATGTCAAATCCGGATTGGTGTCCAATGCCTTTGGATCGACTTTTCACATGTACTATATAGGGATCTTTCAAGTTTTGCAATTAGTAATGATTTGATAAGATTAAGATCAGATTTTATATCTCTGGATGATCTCTTGCACCTCCACACATAAGTTGTCTTTTGTGTTTTTCCCTTTTCTTTGCTTGAGGACAAGCAAAAGTTTAGGTCTAGGGGATTTTTGATATGTGTAATTTATGTTGCATTTTGGGTATTAAATATGCATGCATTTCATCTAATTTTATGTTTTAGTCATGTATTTTGTTATGTCTTAGTCAAGTTTAATATATTTTGGACAAAGAATCTGTTTTGGGGTATTTTTCATGTTAACAGGTGAAGTATCGACAATTATCAAGGCGTATCAGAATAACACAGGCGTGCTATAAGTGACATGTCTGTGTCAAGCTCACCCGAACTAAATACACCCCGAGTGTGTTAGCCGACACGCCCACGCCATAGCCAACATGCCCACGCCATAGCCGACACACCCACGCCAAAAGCCCGACACACCCATGCCCTCCATTGACAAGAGCGTGTCACCCTATTGACTGCTTTCCTTTTCTGTGACAAAGCCCGGGATTTCTGCATAATTGAAGAATTTCTACCTTAATTGAAGATCAAGCCAAGGCTATAAAAGAAGATGAATTCTAACCCTAGGGAGGGAGGCGGCAGAATTCGAAGAAGGAAGACAAAGTCGACGGCGGAGGAAACACAATGATGGTGATTGTAATTTCTTTCTCTGGCAATGCTGATTCATCTATGGAGTAGTGTCCTGTAATCTTAGGATGGGGGAGTAGCCCTTGACAATTTATGATGGTTGATTGAATCTCTTCTACTTTACTTGAATAGACGGTTGTTTTAATTTGGTTTTAGATTCTTATTGATAAATCTAAGGAACCTTGGGGAAGTACCTAACAGTGAACCCAAGTTCCTGAAACCTAGATCCACGCTAGAGATTAACTCCTATCAAGTATCAATAGCATATCTATGAGGGCTTGCAGGAATCATTGATGATTCCTTAGCTGATTATGGTCCCGTGTGCAAACCCATCGTGAAAAGGAAATTTAGTCTCTAGAGGAACTCTTATGGACTTAATGGATCTATCAAATCCAATTTTTATCAAGTAACGGTAGTAAGACTAGGGAGGTTTGCGGGGGTCTCGTGACAGGTCCCCTTAGCTGATTATGATCACCTATGCTCGAATATCGTGAAAAGAGAAATTGAGATTGATAGGTACAATTGGTGTAGACCTCGAAAGGGGCTGTTGATTTACCTTAGGATAGGTTCTATCGAAACAACTCTAAGGAGTAGGAGAGAACGTAATCACCTTATAAATCGTCGATGTGGTGAAACCCATATCCTGAGATTCCCTTCAATTATTGACTTTCAGCTAGTTCTTCTCATTCGCTGTTCTTGACTACATAGTTTCTTTACTTAATTCACAAATTCGATTTGACTAGATAACTTGATATCATGATCATTTGGTAATTGACCTGATCCCTGTGGGATCGATATTTTTATTACTTGACAACAATCGTGCACTTGCGGAAATCGACACATTAGAATACTTTGAAAAATTTTAAGGGGGAGTTTTTGAAAAAGTTTGAAAAATTTTGAATGAGGAGTTTTTTAAAATGTTTGAAAATTTTGAATTTTTCATCGGGACTTGTGAATACTTTGAAATTTTTTTAAAATTATTAAATTTTTATGGGGGAGTTTCTGAAAAAATTTGAAAAATTTTGAATGAGGAATATATCTTTAATTTCACCCTTATTTTGATGTATGCCAAAGGGGGAGAGAAGAGATATAATTAGAGTGATAAAATTAGAAAAGATGCAAAAATTTTATAAGGATTAATGCATGTCATACATAGTTAAATTTATGCATCTATATTCATTACAAAAGATGTAAGTTCATTTCTTACACTTGTTAAATATGAAGATTGATATTTGATTCTCCTAACTTTAACTGATGTGTTGTCATACATCAAAAAGGGGGAGATTATTGATGTAATAAGCATCACTCCTTAGTTTTGATGTATGAACTACAGTTAATAGTTAGGACTCATGTGTGATCTAATATAAGTGTTAAGTGTGCAGGCTTAACAGGAAGTCCTAGTAGGTCATGTTGACCGGATACTAGGCATGAATCTTGATAGATTAGGAGGACCGGACACCAAGCATGAAGTCCAGATGGGTCGCATTGATCGGACATCTAGCATGAAGACCGGTTGGGTCAGGAGACCGGACAATCGGCAAAAATTCCAACTGGGTCAGGCAAACCAGACAGCTAGTGGAAGCCCTGGTGGGTCAGATGGGATGTCAAGGATGGAAAGTCTGGCAGGTAGCCGGCAGGTAAGCCTCGAGTGGTGAGGTGAGGCCGAGTCCTCTGTAGGGGGACAAAGCTAGGCATCGATCCAACGAAAAGTCCACGTGGGACTTAGTAGTCGAGATCGAGTAGTATTACTACTGCTATTGCATTTCATATTATTTATTTTGTGCTAATCCTGTTTTGCAGTAATCAGTCGACTAAATGGATTCAAGTCGACTGAAGTCTAGTTGACTGGATACCTATTTGGCAGGATCAGCTGGTGATCGATCAAAGATCGTGTGACGCAGATGGAAAGAGCTTGAGCCGACTGAAGAGAGAAATTTCCCGATGCGGAGCCGAGTGACGTGGAGTCGACTGAAGGGGATTCAGTCGAATGGAAGACCATGAATTCCATATCGACGGGCTGATGTGGAGTCAACTAGAAGGCATTCCAGTCGACTGGAAAGAATTTATAAAAGTCATGCTCAACCAGAACTCGAGAAGAACATTGAATCAACGTCGAAGTGTTGTCGAAATACTTGCTTGTCCACTAAATTTTCATTCCACAACAAGGCGACCATCCTACACACTGTAACTACCTCTACAATCTCTTAGTGTCGGTATAAAGTCTTGTTTTCTATTATTTCTCTTCTGCACTTAATTTTAAGAAGAGTGGGTAGTGTGTTACCCTTCTTCATCATTTGTAAAAAGAAAAACCCTCCGAAGTCGAGAGTTCTCGAGTCGGAGGGTATTTAGTGAATTGCCCATCAAGGGAGCTCGTGGGAGAGCTGTTGAGTTTCCGGCACTGCTATGAGTGTGTGTTTGAACATATTTTGTAAACATGTGCACAGCGGAAGGAATAAAATAATAAATCTAATTTATTACAACACACACACCACACGCATGCTTAGTAGAACATGTGTAGACATAACCGTAAATTCAAATTTTTCAATAAAAGGAAATTTATACTACGTATACCTGAAGTATCACGTGCAGTGGGAAAGGCATCAACCGGAGCGATCCTCGCTAGAATCACCTCTATCCATATCCACACCGAGTATCATCGAGATGACTTCACAAATTCATGAGCCTCGTCTTCGTACGGATTACTAGCCTCATGTTGAAGACAATGTGATCGAGAGAAGATCACGATCCGAATCAAAATTCGGATCCAAAACGAGTCCTCAAAAACTCGCTTCTCTGGAGAGGTATTCGTCAACCGTTTGATGAATCCTTCATCCTCCACCTATGAGGATTACCGGAGATCGAATCCCCGGCAAGGCTACCGCTGTCGGAGATCCAAATGTCATCCAAACAACCCTCCGACAAGAAGGAAATAAGCTGTCCAGAAAACTGGACAGCTTTGGTGGAGGAATAGGGGTCGGCCAAATAAGGAAGGTTGAAGCTCACCTTGTCGCTGGACCCCAAGGAGATCACTGGAGCTCCTCCGGCAGCAGCGCGATGCCGGTAAGGGGAGAGGACGGTAGCTGCTGGATGCCGGCAAGGAGCTTTGGGCGGTGGTGGGTCGCGGCAAGAAGTTGGCGCCGACCACTTGGAGAAGAGGGAGAGGGTGGGCGGCAACTTTAGGGTTGCAAGAATTAGGGCTTAACAAAACCCTTAAGCTCTATTTTATAGAGAAAAAATTCTCTTAATGGTTATCGGATCAAAACCAAAAGCCCGTTAACCCGCTCCATTAATTTAAGTTAAAACGAACCGAACCAACTTTGGTTCATTCGTTTAAAACAAACAAAACCCCTTTGGTTTATTCTCCTCCATTGGATTAGAACCAAACCAATTTGGTTCATCCATCATGTCTTCATAAGACACGGCCCATCCATGCTTCCATTGCGACTGAAACGATTTCATGCTCGCTCTATGTTTGGTCCAACCAAACCTAGTTTCTCTCGGTCTGAGAATCTCATTCTCAAGCTCGTTTTAAATCCTTCGGATTACGCTCATTGTGCGTGTGACCAAATAGGTTCTCGGTTTATGTTGACCGTCTATAATTAACCATTAATTATAGAACGATCATGAGTGGTACCTAGTAGTACATCATGATCCCCAATTAACCGAAAAGATCAATGGTTGATCCAGAACTATTTCTAAAACCCTTCAGCAACTCGAATGAATCATACTCCATTCCCTTCACTCATCTTATACCCACTTGGTTCAGGACATGGTCTATAGTGTCAGTCCCCACTAGGCTGACTACGTCACACCTAGCCCAAGTATCATTTCCTCATCCTACGGATTCTAGTTACTGCACATGTATCGAAGAGTACCTTACTCTAAACATGTAATGATTTGGACAAAGACTTTAGTAACAATCCGACGAGAGGCCATGGGTATACATCTTCTCGCAAGGAGTGGTGAATCCTTTATAGGCTATTCAAACACCTTCGATTACTTTGACGTCTACCCAATCATCCCGGGTCCACATCTCCTCAGAGATGCTTGCTTAAGATGTCAAAGCATAAGTCTTTATGATCAAGATGACTTGAATACCGCAAGTCAAAGGAATATCACACTTAAGCTACAGTAAGAACTTCATTGACATATCTATATATGCAGAGAACCATATGAAGTCTTACGGTTGGTCACTTCAATGAATTAGTTATCATAACTAGCATCCACGATTATCTCCAAACATCACAATGTCTCCAGTCAGTGAGAATCAGTTGCTTGGATACACCAAGGAGTATACCTCATGCTAGTTTCGACAGAATCGATGCTGTCCAAATCCATCAATTCATCGACTAGGGATAATTCCGATACATCACAATTACACATGTAGAGATACTCACTAGTTATGATCCAATCACAAATTCTCTCATGCTGTGAATCGTATCGTGGATATTCAGTAAATGAGTTTAAGATCTATTCAAATATATGAAAACATATATACTCAAATAGTGAATCTTCATTTATCATATAAATGGTTCAAACATAAGGCGATTGCCTTAGGACATCTCTCATATATTACTAACAAACTCCCACTTGGCCTAATCCTAATCGCTACGGTATCCAATACCATAAGCTCTAACATGACCCTCAAACTTACTTTGAGGTAATGTCTTAGTCAAAGGATCTGCTAAGTTCCTTTCAGTGGGGATTTTCTCGATTTGTATTTCCTTCCTACTGATGATCTCTCTGATCAGATGATAGCGGCGAAGCACATGTTTGGATCGTTGATGAGACCTTGGCTCTTTCGCCTATGCAATAGCTCCATTGTTGTCGTAGTAGATCGGTATTGCTTCAACAATGGTTGGAATCACACCAAGTTCATAAATGAACTTCTTGATCCAAACCGCTTCTTTTGCTGCTTCCGAAGCTGCAATGTATTCTGCCTCAGTGGTAGAATCTGCTACGGTGTCTTGTTTGGAACTTTTCCAACTCACTGTGCCCCCATTCAAGGTGAACATGTATCCAGACTGAGACCTGGAATCATCCTTGTCTGTTTGGAAGCTGGCATCTGTATACCCACGTATCACCATGTCCCCTTCTCTATATATTAGGAACACATCCTTAATTCTTCTTAAGTACTTAAGGATTGTCTTAACATCCACCCAATGATCCATTCCTGGATCAGACTGGTATCTACTCGTGACACTAAGAGCATACGATACATCGGGCCTCGTACATAACATAGCATACATGATAGATCCTATTGTCGATTCATAGGGAATCTTACTCATGCAAATCCTCTCATCTTCTGTACGCGGACACATAGACTTCGAAAGGTGTATCCCATGTCTGATGGGTAGAAAACCTTTCTTGGATTCCAACATGCTAAACCTCTTTAGCACTCGGTCTATATATGTAGACTGCGAAAGACCAAGCAACCGTTTCGATCTATCTCTATAGATCTTAATCCCGAGGATGTAGGTTGCTTCTCCCAGGTCTTTCATGGAGAATGTCTTGGATAACCAAATCTTAACTGACTGTAAGAATGAAACATCGTCTCCTATAAGTAATATGTCATTGACATACAATACTAGGAACATGATTGCACTCCCACTAACCTTCTTGTACATACAAGGTTCGTCTGGATTTTGTGAGAAATCAAACTTTTTGATTGTCTCATTAAAACGGATATTCCAGCTCCTGGATGCTTGCTTCAATCCATATATGGACCGTCGCAATTTGCATACCTTGGTTTTATCAACCGATGTGAAACCCTCAGGCTATATCATATACACGTCCTCAAGCAGGTTTCCATTAAGGAAAGCTGTTTTCACATCCATCTGCCATATCTCATAATCATAATGAGCCGCTATGGCCAGGAGCATCCGAATGGATTTAAGCATAGCTACAGGCAAATAGGTTTCGTCATAATCAACACCTTGTTTTTTACGATATCCTTTCGCCACTAATCTAGCCTTATAGGTAATCACATTACCATCCATGTCGGTTTTCTTCTTGAAAACCCACTTGCAACCTATAGGCTTTATGCCTTCAAGTGGGTCAACCAAGTTCCAAACTTGGTTTTCATACATGGAATCCATTTCCGACTTCATGGCATCAAGCCACTTATCCCTTTTTAAACTTGTCAGCACTTTTTCATAACTGGTTGGCTCCTCATCATCAATGAGTAACACGTCGTTCGATTCATTTACGAGAAATCCATATCTCTCAGGAATGTTGCGTGTTCTACCAGATCTACGAAGATGTGGTGTTTCAATAGGTCCAGTCGATTGCTCATCACTATGAGTTATCGGCTGTTATGCTTCACCAGGTATCTCATCAATGTCCATTTGAGTCTCTCGAGCCTCCTCAAGCTCGACGACACTCCCACTATTTTCTTGCAAGAGAAACTCTTTCTCTAGAAACACATCATGCCTTGAAACAAACACCTTTTGTTCCACAAGATGATAGAATTGGTAACCCCTTGTTTCCTTAGGGTATCCAATAAATAGACATTTATCAGACTTAGCATCCAATTTGTCTGATACAGTCTGCTTCACATAAGCAGGGCAACCCCATATCTTCAAGTAAGATACATGAGGTTTCTTACTATTCCATATCTCATATGGAGTAGTAGAGACTACCTTGGTTGGCATTCTATTTAACAAGTAAATAGTTGTCTGAAGTGCATAGCCCTAAAAGGACTTGGGAAGATTCATCATTGACCTAACCATGTCCAACAAGGTCCGGTTACGCCTCTCAGATACACCATTATGCTGTGGTGTATATGGCGGAGTCCATTGAGACAATATACCATTGTCTCTTAGATAATCAAGAAACTCTTGACTTAAGTATTCACCCCTCGATCCGATCGAAGTATTTTAATACTCTTGTCATGTTGTTTCTCTACTTTATTTCTGAATTCTTTGAACCTTTCAAAGGCTTCATACTTGTTTTTTATCAAGAACACATACTCAAACCATGAGTGATTATCGGTGAAGGTAATGAAGTAGCTATAGCCTCCTAAAACTTGAGTTGACATAGGTCCACATACATCAGTATGTATTAGACCTAGCAACTCTCCCACTCGTTCACCTTTTCCTGTAAAAGGTAACGTCATCTTGCCTTTTAGGCATGATTCGCATGTATCGTATGAATCCAATTCAAACGATTCTTGAATTCCACATCGGTGTAATTCGGACATGCATTTCTTGCTTGCATAGACAAGACGACAATGCCACATGTAGGAGTCTAATTGATTATCCTTTCGAGCACGCTTGTTGCTCGCTTCGATATTGAAAATGTCACTGGATACGTCCAATGTATAAATACCATTGCTTAAAGTTCTAGTCCCATAAAAAAACTCCATTCAAAGTTATGTAACAACAATTGTTACTAAAAGTCAAATGGTACCCATTTCTATTTAAACAAGAAATAGAAATGATGTTCTTTATCAACGAAGGAACATAAAAGCAATTGTCCAGTTCTAAGACAAGTCCTACAGGGAGTTTCAACAAATACGTTTCGATGGCGAGTGCAGCAACCTTTGCTCCATTCCCAACATGTAAATTTGACTCTCCCTTGACGAGTCTTCTTCTATTCCTTAGCCCGTGTATGTCATTACATATATGTGAGCCACACCCAGTATCCAATAACCAAGTGTTTGAGGAAATAGAATGACAATCAATAATGAAGATATCTGAAGAAGATGGGGCATCCAATGCCTTATTCTTCTTCACGAACTCAAGATAAATCTTGCAGTTTCTTCACCAATAGCCCTCCTTGTCATAATGATGGCAAGTGCCCTTTTGAGCTGGTTCTGCCTTTTAAGCCATTTTCTTCCCCTTCTGCTATTCCTTTGACTTCCTCTTATAACCTTTCTTTGAGGAATCAACTAACAACACCGTCCCCTGCTCATGCTTCTCAGAAGGTTCCACAGTCTTCATCATGTTGAGCAGTACCACAGATGAACCCTCTTGCAACTTAGAGGTGAAGAGGAGCTTGGAGACTTCGAAACATTCAAATCTCACTTACTCATCAAACAACTCATAAAGATGAAAGACTAAGGTATGAGCATCCATATGCTCATGCTGCTTCCACAGCTCAGGTGCCATCGTGGCTAGCATTATGCAACTCACTAGTTCAGAATCAATCACATGTTTCTGATAGGCCAATAATTGGTCCGGAGTTGCATCGTCACTAGGACGGGCGGGAAGAGGCACTTCGAGGACATTCGTAAGCTTTTCCGCCTTGAGAATAATTCTCAAGCTTCTAAGCCGATCCAAGAAGATCGACCCAATCAATTTATTTGAATTCAAAATTGTGCGCAAATTAAAAGACATCATGATCAATCGATTAACCTAGAAATACAAAACGAGCATATATGAGAAAATGTTTTTTTTTAAATGCATCAATATACATTCATAAATCCCATTTATTTTTCGAATTTCAAAAACCCCAAAATCACTTCGGGAGATCGTAGGTCCATCTCCGAATGGGCTGATATCCATAATAGATATGAACAACCTTGGAGAGAGTCCAACAAGCCATTCATAACTACGATGGTAGATATCAAATATACCGATTGCATATCACATATATGCAACTATCACAATGTGCTATCAACTTATTAAATGTTCACACATACATTGGGTTGTTAACACATTAACAAGTATGCATCATATGCATAGCACCCAACTTCACCTCCCTTCACATCGACCTTGGAGAGAGTCCAACAAGCCGATGCTCTAGGTTAAAGCCAACCCATTAATCAAGAAATAGTTTTAATATGGTTAGAGCGCATTCAACCAATTAGCCCGGCTTAGAGAGAGTCCAACAACCAAAGCTAACGATTGAGCTCTGACTCTTACCATATTATTATTAAACTATTACATGGTTTGAACATGTTCGGGTTCGAGCCGGGCTTGGAGAGAGTCCAACAACCCGAACAAGAAACAGAACTCTGGTTCTAACCATATTAATGGAAGGTGTAGGCTTTAATATTGAGTTAGGGTTTTTATGTCTCATCCTCTTTGCATGCAAATAACTATTATCTACATGGCATGACATACATGGCATACATCTACATGTCACAACACGCATGACATAATGATATGTTTCTAATGCAATTACATGACATACAATTATGTCATGTAAAAAATTTCCTTATATGTCATAACTATTTATGGAAATAAAATATGTTTAAGATTTGATTCTATAAATTAAATCATGATTAAATTAGGAAATAAATTTCCAAATCTAATCACATATTTTATTTGTGGAAAGAGTTGATTAAGGAAAGTCAATTTAGGAAACCAATTTTCTAAATCATCAAAACTACTTATAGAAATAAAATATTTTAAGATTTAATTGCCCAAATCAAATCAAGATTAAATTAGGAAACAAATTTTCAAATCTATTCAAATATTTTTATTTATGGAAAATATCAATTTCCATAAATACTTCCAACTTTCCAAAAGTAGAAGATTTCCATAAATACTTCTAGACTTTCACAAATTAAAAATTTCCATAAATACTTCTAACTTTCCAAAAGTAGAAAATTTCTAGAAATTCCATTATGACTATCACAAAAAAATTGTATTATTATGTCGAAACACAACCTGGGCTCTGATACCACTGTTGGGTTTCCAGCACTATGGCAAGTGTGTGTTTGAACATGTTTCGTAAACATGTGCACAGCGGAAGTAATAAAATAATAAATATAATTTATTACAACACACATACCACACGCATGCATAGTATAACATGTGTAGACATAACCGTAAATTTAAATTTTACAATAAAAGGAAATTTATACTACGTATACCTGACGTATCACGTGCAGCAGGAAAGACATCAACTGAAGCGATCCTCGCTAGAATCGCCTCTATCCGTATCCATGTCGAGTATCTTCGGAATGACTTCACAAAGTCACGAGCCTCATCTTCGTATGGGTTACTAGCCTCGTGTTGAAGATGATGTGATCGAGAGAAGATCACGATCCGAATCAAAATTCGGATCCAAAATGAGTCCTCAAAAATTCGCTTCTCCGGAGAGGTATTCGTCAACCGTTTGACGAATCCTTCGTCCTCCACCTATGAGCATTACCAGAGATCGAATCCCTAGCAAAGCTACCGCTGTTGGAGCTCCAAACGTCGTCCAAACGATGCTCCGACAAGAAGGAAACAAGTCGTCCAGAAAACTGGACAGCTTTGGTGGAGGAATAGGGGCCGACCAAATAAGGAAGGTTGAAGCACACCTTGTCGCCGGACCCCAAGGAGATCACCGGAGCTCCTCTGGCAACAGCTCGAGACAGGCAAGGGGAGAGGATGGCTGCTTCTGGACGCCGGCAAGGAGCTTTAGGCGGTGGTGGGCCGCGGCAAGAAGTTGGCGTCGCCCACTTGGAGAAGAGGGAGAGGGTGGGCGGCAACTTTAGGGTTGCAAGGATTAGGGCTTAACAAAACCCTTAAGCCTATTTTATAGAGAACAAATTCTCTTAATGGATATCGGATAATAACCAAAAGCTCATTAACCCGCTCCATTAATTTAAGTTAAAATAAACAAAACCATGATGGTCTATTTTAAGTTAAAACGAACTGAACCAACTTTGGCTCATTCGTTTAAAACAAACCTGTAGGGAAATCTCGTATGCCAAATGGCATATGCGCAACGGAAAATAGGATCCCTTCCAAGTGATCCATGCGAAAGCAAACTCGTATAAAATAAATTTCTCTAAACCAAACCTATCTTATAGGAGAGGATTACCTTTGTTGCGTGCCCTTGTTAATCCCGCTTTTCCTTTCGGTTTGTTGGATCTTTAGCACGTTCAAGTGTCCGTGCCTCTATACGTATCCACACGAGCACGCTCTTGTCTCACAAAAGGAAAACTAGAAGAGCTCTCCTTTACTTCTTGCTAGAGAAGTCCCTAAAGGAGAGGAAGAGAGGGAAAAGGAGAAAGGAAGAAGAAGACTCCTCTTCTTGCTAGCCTACACTCACAAACCCACACAACTAAAGCTTCCACCAAGCTCTCTCACAACCACAACACCAAAAACTCACTATGGCCGGCCACTCCATGGAGCCTTTTATAGGGTTGGAAAACCCTTCCACCTCCTTCACATTCAATGCAATCCATTGCATTGAGACACACTCAAAAAGGATTTGGCTTCCTTGTTTGGCCGGCCACTTAAGGAGACAAAACCATTTTGTTTCCTTCCACCTTAACTAGCTTAGGTGGATGCTTAGGTGGCATGCTTATGTGGCATGCTTATGTGGCATTCTTATGTGGCATTCATGCATGTTGAATTAATCTTATTAATTCAATTAAGCTTATGTTATCATATTGAATTAATCTTATTAATTCAATTAAGCTTATGTTATCATATTGAATTAATCTTATTAAATCAATAAGGTAACATATTGAATTAATCTCATTAAATCAATTAGCTAAAATTCTCATTAAGCTTAAAGTCCAAAAACCATTTTGTACTTAAGCTTATTCCCATATTATTCTAGTCAAACTAGAATACTCTAATTCCTCTAATTATCATGCTCTTTGTGTGTGACCCTATAGGCTCTCATAACGTTGGCAGTGGACCTAAACTCTTTTAGATACACAAGCAATGAGCGGCATCTAGCAATACATCATTGCTACCCAAGTTACGAGATAAGTCAAGATCCGACTAACCTTTCCGTGACTACTATAATATATGACCGTGTCCTTCTATCCTTGATATCGATTGATCAATGAGGCATAGACCGTGTGTCATCCTCGATCAATCTATGTGTTTCTTGATCGAGTAAACTAACTCAAACAAATGAGCTCAATATCTCATATTGACTCATTCGAGCATGGCCATGCTTTTAGTAGTTCTACTCAATCAAGGGGCCCACCGATATCACTCCCGGCCATATGGAAGGGATAGATCCCATCTACATCACTCACATCCCTCCGCATAATTTGTTACATACCCAAGAATCGCCTTTATGGTCCACCCATTACGGGTGACGTTTGACGATACCAAAGTACATAACTCCTTATGTAGGGAACCATAGTGACTTCAGGTCTAAGGACTATTCATACCAATAGTCACATGAGAAAGTTTATGACACTCATATAACGATCCATGAAACTTTCTCATGGCGGGTCAGTTCAGTATATATTCTCCAATATATACCCATGTGTCAACTTGATATCATATATCCATGACTTGTGAGATCAAGTCATCAATTGACCTACATGCTAGTCTTTATGTATTAATATTGCCCTTGCATATTAATACTCGACTAGGAACATTTAGGAAAGTGTTCTCTACACCCTCTCATAATCAATTCTACCAATTGATGTGCTGTAGATAAGAACCTACTTTTCTAGGGCATTATTATATTTAAATTAGCTAGCACAAGCAAGATGTAAATATAATAACCAATCCTTTGCCTTTATAGAATATGATACAAAATGTTCCCTATTCAACCATCACATGATTGGTTCTAGGGCTTTAACTAACAAAACCAAACCCCTTTGGTTTATTCTCCTCCATTGGATTAGAACCAAACCAATTTGGTTCATCCATTATGTCTTCATAAGACACGGCCCATCCACGCTTCCATTGCGATTGACATGATTTCATGCTCACTCTATGTTTGGTCCAACCAAACCTAGTTTCTCTCGGTCTGAGAATTTCATTCAAGCTCATTTTAAATCCTTCGGATTACGCTTGTTGTGCGTGAGACCAAATAGGTTCTCGGTTTATGTTGGTCGTCTATAATTAACCATTAATTATAGAATGATCATGAGTGGCACCTAGTAGTACATTATGATCCCCAATTAATCGAAAAGATCAACGGTTGATCTAGAACTATTTCTGAAACCCTTCAGCAGCTCGAATGAATCGTGCCTCATTCCCTTCACTCATCTTATACACACTTGGTTCAGGACATGGTCTATTGTGTCAGTCCACACTAGGCTGACTATGTCACACCTAGCCAAAGTATCATTTTCTCCTCCTACGGATTCTAGTTACTGCACATGTATCGAAGAATACCTTACTCTAAACATGTAATGCTTTGGCCAAATACTTTAGTAACAATCTGACGAGAGGTCATGGGTATACATCTCCTCGCAAGGAGTGGTGAATCCTTTATAGGCTATCAAACACCTTCGATCACTTTGACTTATACCCAATCATCCCGGATCCACATCTCCTCAGAGATGCTTGCTTAAGATGTCAAAGCATAAGTCTTTATGATCAAGATGACTTGAATACCACAAGTCAAAGGAACATCACACTTAAGCTACAGTAAGAACTTCATTGACATATCTATAGATGCAGAGAACCATATGAAGTCTTACGGTTGGTCACTCCAATGAACTAGTTACCATAACTAACATCCACGATTAACTCCGGACATCACAATATCTCTAGCCAGTGAGAATCAGCTGCTTGGATACACCAAGGAGTATACCTCATGCTAGTCTCGACAGAATCGATGGTGTCCAAATCCATCAATTCATCGACTAGGGATAATTCTGATACATCACAATTACACATGTAGAGATACTCACTAGTTGTGATCCAATCACAAATTCTCTCATGCAATGAATCGTATCGTGGACATTCAGTAAATGAGTTTAAGATCTAATCAAATACATGAAAACATGTATACTCAAATAGTGAATCTTCGTTTATCATATAAATGGTTCGAACATAAGGCAATTGCCTTAGGACATCTCTCATATATTACTAACAAGAGCTACGTGCCTTGGAGTAGCAACCCAGTCCGAGTTGTGAACCAAGTAAATTGCATGTGTTGATAATTGTCTTTATATTCCGCTGCGTGCTTTGATTAGAATAAATAATATAAAATTAGTTTAAAATTATAAAATATCGAGAATCACCCCCCCCCCTCTCTCGGTTCACTCGATCCTACATAAAGATTTGACAAATACTAGTAAATGAAGACTAAACTTTAAAAACAATACCGACAACTTTGATTCTTTGAGTTTTGAGCTTGAGTTGTCATCGTTTCGACAGCGCTTCATCATTGTAGGATCGTTTGAGAGTATCGGCATTGCAGAGGCGTTTGGAGAGCTTTGAATTGATGAAAATGGTGAAGAACACTACTTTTATAGCCTTTGAGAACCCTAAACATTGAGCTCAATCCTTAGCACCAAAGGCAACCTCACCCTAAGATAAGGGGGTGAAGTTTTGACTCTCCTCAAGGTTAGAATTGAATAGCAGTCGACTGCCACCCTTATTAGTCGAACTAATGGCCAGGATTTGACTGCCAATAGGCAACAGTCGACTGCTTGCTAGGGTTTTCGATTGCATTGGAAAGTTAGCTCGAAAATGAAACATATATAAGTGAGTTCGACGGCCACTTACCGTCCGATCTCAACACAGACCTTCCATGGGATGTCTTAGTTGGATCATCACCTAAGGACGTCCCAGTACAGAGGACACGACCTTACTTACACTCACTCACACGAGCTTAACTCAACCTTTACCTTTGAAGCTTTGCTTCTGGTCTCCACCTGATTTCTTCGGCTCCCTCTGAAGTCCTTCCGGTGTCGCCTGACCACCACGGTTCCCTCAAGGTATCACTGACCTTTAGCTTAGCATTCCTGCACACTTGATTCAGCTCGTGAGATAACAATATGGGCTTAACTTTGTGTCTTTTGCTATAATCAAAACTTAGGTTCGACTTAGGTGCATACTGCACCAATAATTTCCCGCTTTTTGATCTATGGAAAATCCACACAAAGTTAAGGAAATAAATTGAATGTATTAAGTGAAATGACTATTATGAAGTATGAATATAAAATCTTAAAGAGTATACTTAACTTCATAAGTTGAGTATGAGAAAAACTCCTTTTCAAGTGCTCCCCCTTAAAGAATCCTTCCCATTGACCGAGGGTGAGTACTTGAAAAAATGTCTTAACCCTCCCCCTTAATGTTTGCTACTTTAAGAAGAGTTTAAGTAATCAAAATTACTTAACAATGGCCTTAGTGTTTAAATAAGTTCAAGTTAAGTAATCAAAAACTAATTTTTGATTTCTTAACCTTGGACTTTCCCCCCTTTTTCAATTTAAAGGTTAAGTTTTAAAGGGTAAGTTAAGTAAGCAATTACTTAACTGTTAGTGAAAGCTCTAGAGCTGATCATGTGATGATTGTTATATGGACATGTTGTATCATATTCCTATATATATTTATAAAGGCATTGCTTTATGGTTATTATACTTACTTGTATTGGTTCCAAATAACTAAGTATAATAGCGTCCTTGAGTAGAAGGTTCTTATCTATATCAATCGATTGGTTGAATCGATAATGAGATGATATAGAGAATACTACTCTTAATCATTCCTAGTCAAGTATTAATATACAGGGACAATGTTAATGTGAAGAGACTAGCATGTAGGTCAACTCGATGACTTGATCTCACAAGTCATGGATATGAGATATCAAGTTGACACATGGGTATGCATTGGAGAATGTATACTGAATGACCCGCCATGAGAAAGTATCATGGATCGTTATATGAGTTTCATATACTTTCTTATGTGACTATTAGTATGACTTTTAGTCCTTGGACCTGAAGTCACCATGGTTCCCTACATAAGGAGTTGCATACTTTGGCTTCGTCAAACGTCACTCGTAAATGGGTGGACTATAAAGGCGATTACTGGGTATGTAACAAACTATCCGGAGGGATGTGAGTGATGTAGATGGGATCTATCCCTCCTATATGACGGGAGTGACATCATGATTCTTGATATAGTGAGACCACTAAGTGCATGGCCTTGCCCAAATGAGTCAATATAAGATATTGAGCTCATTTGATTACAGTGAGTCTACTTGGAGTTCAAGATATAGATTGTTCAGAGGATGACACAGTCTATGCCTCAATTGATCAGTCTAAATGTCAAGGATAGAAGGACATTGTCACATATTGTGAGAGTCACAATTAGTAGTCACAAAGGTGATGTTGGATCTCAACATTCTTGTAACTTGGGTAGCAATGATATGTTGCTAGATAATGCTCATTTCTTATGTTTCTAAATAGGTTTAGGAGTATTGCCAACATTACAAGAACCTATAGGGTCACACACAAAGGGAAATTAGATAGAGATTAGGCTCATATGATGGACCAAGAGGATTAGGTTCATGTGATGAACCAAATTGGATTAAGAGTAATCCAATTTAGACTAATTGAGATGGACTCAATTTGATTCAAGTGTTGAATGAGTCTAATTTATATTTGATTCATTGAGTCAATTTAAACTAATGAATAGAGATTCATTAAATTAAATTGACTTGAATCAAAGGTGTGATTTGATCAACCATGGGAGATAAGAGGTCAAGTTTGACTTGACTTGAGAGGGAAGATGAAGGGTCAAGTTTGACTTGACCAAATGCCACTTCATGGTGACTTGGCATAGGGGCCGACCAATGATCATGTTCAACATCATCATGGACACATCATGGTGTGCCACCTCATGGGGAAGACAAAGATCCATGGCTCTTGGTATTACATGGAGGTATTTATCCCTCCTTAATGTGGTCGGCCAAGGATTGAATGAGTGAGTGGTGAATTGATTTCATCTTCTTCCTCTTCTCTTCTCTTGCTCTCTCCCTCATCCTCCATTGTCATGACCTCCAAGGGTTCTAGCACACTCTAAGTGCTCTTCTCCACCTTTAGTCCGTGTGGATACGTGTAGAGGAGTGTACACTGGACACTCTACGAGATCCGACAACCATTTGGACAAGCGGAATAAGCGAAGGGTGTCGCTACAAGGGTAACTCTCTTCCCATGTAGATATAAAGTAGATCTAGTGTTTCTAAACATGTGCATGAATTTATTTTATTTATCTTTGCACGGATCCATGGCCAACTTCCGAGGTTTTTGCAATGCAAAAAGCGGTATTTGCGGCTCGGAACGCAATAGTGGTATCAGAGCCACGTGCGAAGCATGTACATGTTTGTTTTGTAATTTTTGTATTAGATACGAAAAATTATAGATTTGTAAGTTTCTATAATTTTCCTAATTTTAGAGATTTAATTTTAGTATTTTTCTCGTAGATTCGAAGCAACAAGTGTTTGGACACTTGTAGGCTTCAACCACCGAAAACAACTCTCCAAAATGGCAATGTCTCATTTTAGTCTTTTGGGACAGCGACTTAAGGTGCTGTAAGATCAAGATGGGACACTCACAAGATTCATTTTGCGAGAAGAGTCGTTGCCCCTAACCCTGCAAGGGGCATTGTCCCGCGATCACGCTCGAAAATTTCTTAGCGGGACCGTTGCGGAGATGTGACTCATAAAATTGAAAAAAAATATGAAAATTATATAAATTTATGTAAAATACATAATTTAGAATTATGTATGATATTGTGATGGTCATGGCTCAAAACCCCCAATGTGATGGGATAAAAATTATGTTGTAATTCATAATACGGCTTGCGCGCCGTTTTTGTGTTGTGCATGTTGTATATGATATGCGACCTGTGCGTCGTGTCTCTCTTATAATATTTCTATTGTAAATAGATTTTAGACTCGAATGTAACTCGATTTTCATGTTTGTAATGTACAAAATGAAGCGGTGGAAGGTCCACTTGTAGACAGAGTTACGATGAGGGTGTCGACGATACATTGCGGTCAAAGGAGTCGCTTAGAGAAGTCGCTAACCCTAGGTTGATCGTCCGATCTTCTCATTGGCTTGAGAAGATCGTAGTAGAGCCATGACTTCCTCACAAATTAATTAATTAGTATATATATATATATATATATATATATATTGTCACGCCCCCGGGAGTATGCCGTGCCGAAAATCAAACGGACGGCATCTCCCCTGTACGTGGCAACATTTCGGGTTAATACAAGGCCTGTAGGCCCACAACAACAACATAATAAACAGATATAAGTATATCAAACACACACAGTGGAAACATAAACACATACCACAACAAGAATACCAAAACACAGAGGTGTACACCACCTGACAAAACTACAGTACTATAATAGTACATAAAGCAACGACACAAAACAAGGTCCACAACATATCGACGAAGTCCGTACATAAACTCGAGTCAATGACATAGAATCAAAAATCCATAAGGCAAACACAAATCCTCGGGAGACTCAAAATGTGGAGATGGGATGGATCGCCGGCGCATCCCCAAGTCGTCACGATGATCTCTACCTGTCACCTGGGCGACAGAAAAACCCAGGGTCCGTGGGAGTGAGTAAAACTCAGCAGGTAATAGATAAACATGTATATTAATATCACATGTATTTCGACAGTAATATCTACAGGTATCACTAGCATGATAATATATATATCCATGTATATACCATCTAACCGAAAGTCGAGATGAACTGCAGACATACCTGAACGTCTGCTATGCTACACCTATCCAACCTGAGCACATATACACAACATATGGTATAAAGAATAAAACTAACTCATACTACATCCTGCTATGGGTCAAGGGTATCACAGTGAATAACTAACCAGTATACAAGTGATGGCCTACTACCATACAGAAGAATGTAATAGCATGTATGAATATGGGCAAACAAATGCAACAAACATAGTACATACAAATGCAGCATCACAATAAGCATATCTATATATAGACTGCATCTATATACGCATGCTAATCACAATCATCCATATATATATATACATGCATATATGTATATATATGGTAATATGCAAAAATGCCATAAGTCGGCAATGCAGTATGCATGGTCATGTCGGCTCACCCTAAAGCTACCACGACCCTAGTGTGGCCTCGGTGGCTCGAGCATGACAACTGTCCCAACTCAACACCAACCACTACTCTCGAGTGGCCGAGTGGGCAGTATGATCGAGTAGCATATAAGCGTAAAGACCAAGCTACACGATGGGGGTCCCTGCTGTTGGCCAATCCGACAGTCACTACCCATGAGTGGTCGAGTGCCACACACGCAGGACTGTGGCACGTAAATCCAACTATCACCGTCTGTAGTGATAGAGTGCGGCACTACAATGCTCTGCCCTCACACCGGTTACTCCTCCTATGAGTAACCGTGGAGGCAGGATGACTGGCGACACTCTCAACCACAAGGGAGACATCGTCGCCAGCGTGCATGCAAATGACATGAATATAAGGTCTCACAAATAGACATCCACCATAGACTCTCTATTCTACAGAGGTCGTGCTGACCAGATCAACGCACTCTCTATCCTGTAGAGAGTCGTACTCAACTGATCGTATCAGACTAGGACCACCGGTGCGTAGTGACACCCTAAATACCATTCACCCGACCATTTACATAATGCATGGTCGGTAGAAACATGCAATCTAAGGAGTACTAGAATTAACTCTAGGTTCAAGACATCATCTACCTATGGATGGCCTTTTGCCCAATTTACAATCAGGTTGTCATCCGTACTTTACTACTTGTATCTAACTTAAACAAATTCTAAGTTATTTACATCGTCTATATGTATAACTCCTAATCATGGTAACATAACATGATAGCAGCAAGGAGTTAATGGCCAACGGATAAAGTATCAAGCATAAGATAAATAGAACAGGATGAAGGTAACATGATCATTTAAGATGATCATGCATCTAAATCTGTATGCAATAATTACCTGACCAGGGTAGGAATCACCCACCTGCTGTAAATGTTCATAGCAATGAAATCCTCACGGCCGCGGACCTGTCTCATATCCACGTCCTACAATTAGCATCAATTACATTTTAGTACAAGCAGCCTACAAAATACATAGATAAATTCACTACTGTTAGTAATATATGAGAGATGTCCTAAGGCAATCGCCTTATGTATGAACCATTTATATGATAAATAAAGATTCACTATTTGAGTATACATGTTTAATGTATTTGATTGGATCTTAAACTCATTTACTGAATGCCCACGATATGATTCACAGCATGAGAGAATTTGTGATTGGATCACAACTAGTGAGTATCTCTACATGTGTAATTGTGATGTATCGGAATTATCCCTAGTCGATGAATTGATGGATTTGGACACCATCAATTCTGTCGAGACTAGCACGAGGTATACTCCTTGGTGTATCCAAGCAGCTGATTCTCACTGGCTGGAGACATTGTGATGTCCGGAGTTAATCGTGGATGCTAGTTATGGTAACTAGTTCATTGAAGTGACCAGCCGTAAGACTTCATATGGTTCTCTGCATATATAGATATGTCAATGAAGTTTTTACTGTGGCTTAAGTGCGATGTTCCTTTGACTTGCGGTATTCAAGTCATCTTGATCATGGAGACTTATGCTTTGACATCTTAAGCAAACATCTCTAAGGAGATGTGGACCCGGGATGATTGGGTATTAGTCGAAGTGATCGAAGGTGTTTGAATAGCCTATAAAGGATTCACCACTCCTTGCAAGGAGATGTATACCCATGGCCTCTCGTCGGATTGTTACTAAAGTCTTTGGCCAAAGCATTACATGTTTAGAGTAAGGTACTCTTCGATACATGTGGAGTAACTAGAATCCGTAGGACGAGGAAATGATACTTGGGCTAGGTGTGACGTAGTCGACCTAGTGGGGACTGACACAATAGACCATGTCCTGAACCAAGTGGGTATAAGATGAGTGAAGGGAATGGGGCACGATTCATTCGAGCTACTGAAGGGTTTCAGAAATAGTTCTGGATCAACCGTTGATCTTTTCGGTTAATTGAGGATCATGATGTACTACTAGGTGCCACTCATGATCGTTCTATAATTAATGGTTAATTATAGACGGCCAACATAAACCGAGAACCTATTTGGTCACACGCACAACGAGTGTAATCCAAAGGATTTAAAACGAGCTTGAGAATGGGATTCTCAGACCGAGAGAAACTACGTTTGGTTGGACCAAACATAAAGCGAGCATGAAATTGTTTCAGTTGCAATGGAAGCATGGATGGGCCGTGTCTTATGAAGACATAATGGATGGACCAAAATGGTTTGGTTCTAATCCAATGGATGAGAATAAACCAAAGGGTTTGGTTTATATTAAACGAATGAACCAAAGGTTGGTTCGGTTCGTTTTAACTTAAAATAAACCATCATGGTTTGGTTTATTTTAACTTATCCTAATGGAGTGGGTTAACGGGCTTTATGGATATGATCCATTAACCATTAAGAGAATTAGTTCTCTATAAAAGAGGGCTTAAGGTATTGTTAAACCCTAACTAATCCAAACCCTAGCCCCCTTGAGTTGCCGCCCACCTCCACCTTGGAGTTAATCGGCGCCAACCCTAAAGCTGCCGCCGCCCAGCTTGTGTGCAGCCGTCCAAGTCTTTGCCGACGTCCAAGCTTCAGCCGGAGAACCTCCGGCGACCCTCCGGCGATCTCCTTTGGGTTCGGTGATAAGGTGAGCTTCCATCTTTCCTTAGCCGGCCTCTATTCCTCCACCAAAAGCTGTCCTGTTTTTCTGGACAGCTTGTTTCTTTGTTTTCGGAGCGTCGTTTGGACGACGGTTAGTGCTCCGACAGTGGCTAACTTACCGGGGATTTGATCTCCGGTAATCCTCTGAGGTGGGGGACGAAGGATTCGTCAAACGGTTGACGAATACCTCTCCGGAGAAGCGAGTTTTGAGAACTCGTTTTAGGATCCGAATTTGGATTCGGATCGTGATCATCTCTCGATCACGTCGTCTTCAACACGAGGCTAGTAACCCGTACGAAGACGAAGCTCGTGACTTAGCGAAGTCATCCCGAGGAGCTCGGCGTGGATATGGATAGAGACGATTCTTACGAGGATCGTTCCGGTTGATGCCGTTCCCGCTACACGTCATACGAAAGGTATAACGTAGATAAATTTCTTTTATTGCAAATTTTAATTTACGGTTATGTCTACACTTGTTGTAATATGCATGCGTGTGTTGTGTGTGTTGTAATAAATATAGATTTATTATTTTTAATTGCTTCCGCTGTGCTCATGTTTACGAAACATGATCGAACACACACACGCCGCGGTGCCGGAAACCCAACAGTGGTATCATAGCCCAGGTTGTGTTTCGACATAATCGTAAAATGGTTTTGCGATAGTCATAATGTATTTCTGGAAATTTTCTGAATTTTGGAAATTTAGAAGTATTTATGGAAATTTTTCAATTTTGGAAAGTCTAGAAGTATTTATGGAAATCTTCCACTTTTGGAAAGTTGGAAGTATTTATGGAAATTGATATTTTCCAAAAATAAAATATTTGATTAGATTCTGGAAATTTGTTTCCTAATTTAATCATGATTTGATATGGGAAATCAAATCTTAAAATATTTTATTTCCATAAGTAGTTTTAATGATTTAGGAAATTGGTTTCCTAAATAGTTTTTCCTTAATCAAATAATTCCATGAATAAAATATGTGATTAGATTTGGAAATTTGTTTCCTAATTTAATTATGATTTGATTTGGAGAATCAAATCTTAAACATATTTTATTTCCATAAATAGTTATGACATATAAGGAAATTATATACATGACATAATTGTATGCCATGTAATTGCATTAGATGCATAACATTATGCCATGCGTGTCATGACATGTAGATGTATGCCATGTATGCCATGCCATGTAGATAATAGTTATTTGCATGCAAAGAGGATGAGACATAAAAACCCTTAATCAATATTAAAGCCTACACCTTCCATTAATATGGTTAGAACCAGAGTTCTGTTTCTTGTGTTGTTGGACTCTCTCCAAGCCCGGCTCGAACCTGAATATGTTCAAACCATGGAATAGTTTAATACTAATATGGTAAGAGTCAGAGGTCAATCGTTAGCTTTGGTTGTTGGACTCTCTCCAAGCTGGGCTAATTGGTTGAATGCGCTCTAACCATATTAAAACTATGTCCTGATTAATGGGTTGGCTTTAACCTGGAGCATCGGCTTATTGGACTCTCTCCAAGGTCGATGTAAAGGGAGGTGAAGTTGGGTGCTATGCATATGATGCATACTTGTTAATGTGTTAACAACCCGATGTATGTGTGAACATTCAATTAGTTGATAGCACATTGTGATAGTTGCATATACGGGATATGCAATCGGTATAGATGATACCTACCGTCGTAGTTATGAATGGCTTGTTGGACTCTCTCCAAGGTTGTTCATAACTATGATGGATATCAGCCCATTCGGAGATGGACCTACAATCTCCCGAAGTGATTTTGGGGTTTTTGAAATTCGAAAAAATGAATGGGATTTATAAATGTATATTGATGCATTTTTAAAATCATCTTTCTCATATATACTTGTTTTGTATTTCTAAGTTAATATATTGATCATGATGTGTTTGAATTTGCGTTCCATTTTGGATTCAAATAAATTGACTGGGCCGAACTTCTTGAACTGGCTTAGAAACTTGAGAATTGTTCTCAAGGTGAAAAGCTTGTGTATGTCCTCGAAGCGCCTCTTCCCGCCCGTCCTAGTGACGATGCAACTTTGGACCAATTGTTGGCCTATCAGAAACATGTGAGTGATTCTGAACAAATGAGTTGCATCATGCTAGCCGCGATGGAACCCAAGCTACGAAAGCAGCATGAGCATATGGATGCTCATATCGTAGTCCTTCATCTCTGTGAGTTGGTTGATGAGCAAGTGAGATTCGAAAGGTTCGAAGTCTCCAAGCTCCTCTTCACCTCTGAGATGCAAGGAGGTTCATCTGTGATACTGCTCAACATGCTGAAGACTGTGGAGCCTTCTGAGAAGCATGAGTAGGGGACAGTGTTGTTAGTTGATTCCTCGAAGAAAGGTTCTAAGAGGGAGTCAAAGGAACAACAGAAGGGGAAGAAGAAAAAGGCTAAAAGGCAGAACCAGCTCAAAAGGGCACTTGCCATCATTATGGCAAGGAGGGTCATTGGCGAAGAAATTGCAAGGTTTATCAAGAGTCCGTGAAGAAGGATAAGGCATCGGATGCCCCATCTTCTTCAGAAATCTTCTTTATTGATTGTCATTCTATTTCCTTAGACACTTGGGTATTGGATACTGGGTGTGGCTCACATATATGTAATGACATACATGGGCTAAGGAATAGAAGAAGACTCGTCAAGGGAGAGTCAAATTTACGTGTTGGGAATGAAGCAAAGGTTGCTGCACTCGCCATCGGAACGTATTTGTTGAAACTCCCTGCAGGACTTGTCTTAGAACTGGACAATTGCTTTTATATTCCTTTGTTGATAAAGAACATCATTTCTATTTCTTGTTTAAATAGAAATGGTTTCCATTTGACGTTTAGTAACAATTGTTGTTACATAACTTTGAATGGGGTTCTTTATGGGACTGGAACTTTAAGCAATGGTGTTTATACGTTGGACGTATCCAGTGACATTTGCAATATCGAAGCGAGCAACAAGAGTGCTCGAAAGGATAATCAAATAGACTCCTACATGTGGCATTGTCGTCTTGGCCATGTAAGCAAGAAACGCATGTCCGAATTACACCGATGTGGAATTCTGGAATCGTTTGAATTGGATTCATACGATACATGCGAATCATGCTTAAAAGGCAAGATGACTAAGTTACCTTTTACGGGAAAAGGTGAACGAGTGGGAGAGTTACTAGGTCTAATACATACTGATGTATGTGGACCTATGTCAACTCAAGCATTAGGAGGCTATAGCTACTTCATTACCTTCACCGATGATCACTCACGGTTTGGGTATGTGTTTTGATGAAACACAAGTCTGAAGCCTTTGAAAGGTTCAAAGAATTCAGAAATGAAGTAGAGAAACAACATGACAAGAGTATTAAAATACTTCGATCGGATCGAGGTGGTGAATACTTAAGTCAAGAGTTTCTTGATTATCTAAGAGACAATGGTATATTGTCTCAATGGACTCCGCCATATACACCAAGGCATAATGGTGTATCTGAGAGGCGTAACCGGACCTTGTTGGACATGGTCAGGTCAATGATGAATCATGCGACTCTTCCCAAGTCCTTTTGGGGCTATGCACTTCAGACAACTGTTTACTTGTTAAACAGAATGCCTACCAAGGTAGTCTCAACTACTCCATATGAGATATGGAATGGTAAGAAACCTCATGTATCTTACTTAAAGATATGGGGTTGTCCTGCTTATGTGAAGCAGGAATTTATCAGACAAATTGGATGCTAAGTCTGATAAATGTCTATTTATTGGATACCCTAAGGAAACAAGGGGTTACCAATTCCATCATCCTGTGGAACAAAAGGTGTTTGTTTCAAGGCATGATGTGTTTCTAGAGAAAGAGTTTCTCTTGCAAGAAAACAGTGGGAGTGCCGTCGAGCTTGAGGAGGCTCGAGAGACTCAAATAGACATTGATGAGATACCTGGTGAAGCACAACAGCCGACAACTCATAGTGATGAGCAATCGGCTGGACCTATTGTAACACCACATCTTCGTAGATCTGGTAGAACTCGCAACATTCCTGAGAGATATGGATTTCTCGTAAGTGAATCGAACGACGTGTTACTCATTGTTGATGAGGAGCCTACCAGTTATGAAGAAGTGCTGACAAGTTCAGAAAGGGATAAGTGGCTTGGTGCCATGAAGTCGGAAATGGATTCCATGTATGAAAACCAAGTTTGGAACTTGGTTGACCCACCTGAAGGCATAAAGCCTATAGGGTGCAAGTGGGTTTTCAAGAAGAAAACCGACATGGATGGTAATGTGATTACCTATAAAGCTAGATTGGTGGCGAAAGGATATCATCAAAAGCAAGGTGTTGATTATGACAAAACCTATTCGCCTATAGCTATGCTTAAATCCATTCGGATGCTCCTGGCCATAGCGGCTCATTATCATTATGAGATATGGCAGATGGATGTGAAAACAACTTTCCTTAATGGAAACCTGCTCGAGGACGTGTATATGATACAGCCTGAGGGTTTCACATCGGTTGATAAAACCAAGGTATGCAAATTGCGACGGTCCATTTATGGATTGAAGCAAGCATCCAGGAGCTAGAATATCTGTTTTGATGAGACCATCAAAAAGTTTGATTTCTCACAAAATCCAGACGAACCTTGTGTGTACAAGAAGGTTAGTGGGAGTGCAGTCGTATTCCTAGTATTGTATGTCGATGACATACTACTTATAGGAAACGATGTTTCAAACTTACAGTCAGTGAAGGTTTGGTTATCCAAGACATTCTCCATGAAAGACCTGGGAGAAGCAGCCTACATCCTCGGGATTAAGATCTATAGAGATAGATCGAAACGGTTGCTTGGTCTTTCGCAGTATACATATATAGACCGAATGCTAAAGAGGTTTAGCATGTCGGAATCCAAGAAAGGTTTCCTACCCATCAGGCATGGGGTACACCTTTCGAAGTCTATGTGTCCGCGCACAGAAGACGAGAGGATTTGCATGAGTAAGATTCCCTATGCATCCGCAATAGGATCTATCATGTATGCTATGTTATGTACGAGGCCCGATGTATCGTATGCTCTGAGTGTCACGAGCAAATTCTAGTTTGATCCAGGAATGGATCATTGGGTGACTGTTAAGATGATCCTTAAGTACTTAAGAAGAACTAAGGATACGTTCCTAATATATGGAGAAGGGTACATGGTGATACGTGGGTATACGGATGCCAGCTCCAGACAGACAAGGATGATTCCATGTCTTTGTCTGGGTATGTATTCACCTGGAATGGAGGCGCAATAAGTTGGAAAGGTTCCAAGCTTGACACTATAGCGGATTCTGCCACTAAGGCAGAATACATTGCAGCTATGGAAGCAGCAAAGGAAGCGGTTTGGATCAAGAAGTTCATCTCTGAACTTGATGTGGTCTCATCAATGATCCAAACATGTGCTTCGCCGCTATCATCTTATCAGAGAGATCATCAGTAGGAACGAAATACAAATCGAGAAAATTCCTACTGAAAGGAACTTAGCGGATCCTTTGACTAAAGCATTACCTCAAAGTAAGTTTGAGGGTCATGTTAGTGCTTATGGTATTGGATACCGTAGCGATTGGCATTAGGCCAAGTGGGAGTCTCTTAGTAATATATGAGAGATGTCCTAAGGCAATCGCCTTATGTATGAACCATTTATATGATAAATGAAGATTCACTATTTGAGTATACATGTTTAATGTATTTGATTGGATCTTAAACTCATTTCTTGAATGCCCACGATATGATTCACAAAGATGAGAGAATTTGTGATTGGATCACAACTAGTGAGTATCTCTACATGTGTAATTGTGATGTATGAATTATCCCTAGTCGATGAATTGATGGATTTGGACACCATCAATTCTGTCGAGACTAGCACGAGGTATACTCCTTGGTGTATCCAAGCAGCTGATTCTCACTGGCTGGAGACATTGTGATGTCCGGAGTTAATAGTGGATGCTAGTTATGATAACTAGTTCATTGGAGTGACCAGCCGTAAGACTTCATATGGTTCTCTGCATATATAGATATGTCAATGAAGTTCTTACTGTGGCTTAAGTGCGATGTTCCTTTGACTTGCGGTATTCAAGTCATCTTGATCATGGAGACTTATGCTTTGACATCTTAAGCAAATATCTCTAAGGAGATGTGGACCCGGGATGATTGGGTATTAGTCGAAGTGATCGAAGGTGTTTGAATAGCCTATAAAGGATTCACCACTCCTTGCGAGGAGACGTATACCCATGGGCTCTCGTTGGATTGTTACTAAAGTCTTTGGCCAAAGCATTACATGTTTAGAGTAAGGTACTCTTCGATACATGTGGAGTAACTAGAATCCGTAAGACGAGGAAATGATACTTGGGCTAGGTGTGACGTAGTCAGCCTAGTGGGGACTGACACAATAGACCATGTCCTGAACCAAGTGGGTATAAGATGAGTGAAGGGAATGGGGCATGATTCATTCGAGCTACTGAAGGGTTTCAGAAATAGTTCTGGATCAACCGTTGATCTTTTCGGTTAATTGGGGATCATGATGTACTACTAGGTGCCACTCATGATCGTTCTATAATTAATGGTTAATTATAGACGGCCAACATAAACCGAGAACCTATTTGGTCACACGCACAACGAGTGTAATCCAAAGGATTTAAAACGAGCTTGAGAATGGGATTCTCAGACCGAGAGAAACTATGTTTGGTTGGACCAAACATAAAGCGAGCATGAAATTGTTTCAGTCGCAATGGAAGCATGGATGGGCCGTGTCTTATGAAGACATAATGGATGGACCAAAATGGTTTGGTTCTAATCCAATGGATGAGAATAAACCAAAGGGTTTGGTTTATATTAAACGAATGAACCAAAGGTTGGTTCGGTTCGTTTTAACTTAAAATAAACCATCATGGTTTGGTTTATTTTAACTTATCCTAATGGAGCGGTTAACGGGCTTTATGGATATGATCCATTAACCATTAAGAGAATTAGTTCTCTATAAAAGAAGGGCTTAAGGGATTGTTAAACCCTAACTAATCCAAAACCTCCACCTTGGAGTTAATCGGCGCCAACCCTAAAGCCGCCACAGCTTGTGCGCCCAAGTCTTTGCCGTCGGCTGGCCCAAGCTTCAGCCGAGAACCTCCGCGACCCTCCGGCGATCTCCTTTGGGTTCGGTGATAAGGTGAGCTTCCATCTTTCCTTAGCCTCCTCTATTCTCCTCACCAAGCTGTCCATTTTCTGGACAGCTTGTTTCTTTGTTGCTGAGCATCGCTTGGACGACGGTTAGTGCTCGACAGCGCTAACTTATCGGAGATTTGATCTCCGTAATCCTCTCTGAGGTGGGGATTTGGCGATTCGTCAAACAGTTGACGAATACCTCTCCGGAGAAGCGAGTTTTGAGAACTCGTTTTAGGATCTGAATTTGGATTCGGATCGTGATCATCTCTCGATCACGTCATCTTCAACACGAGGCTAGTAACCCATACGAAGACGAAGCTCGTGACTTAGCGAAGTCATCCCGAGGAGCTCGGCGTGGATACGGATAGAGACGATTCTTACGAGGATCCTTCCGGTTGATGTCGTTCCCGCTACACGTCATACGAAAGGTATAACGTAGATAAATTTCTTTTATTGCAAATTTTAATTTACGGTTATGTCTACACTTGTTGTAATATGCATGCGTGTGTTGTGTGTGTTGTAATAAATATAGATTTATTATTTTTAATTGCTTCCGCTGTGCTCATGTTTACGAAACATGATCGAACACACATACGCCGCGGTGCCGGAAACCCAACAACTACTACATCGTTCTTATATTCACGTCCTTCTATCGAATGTGAATTAAAAGTCTCAATCAACCATGGTCGATTCACTATAACCAACCATCACATTATACCCTCAATTGGTACGATTAATATCATAATCACAACACCCAATATTGAATAAAATCAAGAACAACCTCATTTATCTATCACAACTATCGAAACAATAACTAGCCAGATTACTGAAATTCCAGATCCAACTCCTAGCTCATTTACAACCCTACTACAGAACATCACCTACCATTTACAGCTCCTTCTAACCCTACCACAACGAACAATCAAACAGTCAACGACAGAAAAAAAGGGACAATTTGAGATATACCTGCCCTGGATTCCACCGACATCCCCCCTCCTTCCTATCCCGCGTTCCTCGGCGAATCCGTGCTCAAGATTACTGCCCAACACGAAGGGACAAGATCACAGGTAGATCCCTTCCGAGATCGAGAAAACAAAGGAACGGGCAGTCCTCACCTTGCTATTGTAATTCCCGATTAAATACCAAAGGCAAATTCTGAAAATCTGGCACCCTGTTCACACCGCACAGCGCTCCCGGTTTTCTGCCCAAATTGCTAGGTCAAGGTCAGGGAAAGGAAACCACCGCAGGAGTTCTTCCACAAACGGATCCCCTTTGTGATTGAGGGAAACTAGGGAACGGACGACCCTTACCTCGCTCCGGCGATGAACGGACAGCAGCGATCAGAAATTGCCCCGCTGCCTACCGTCGGGAAGTTGCCAAATCGGAGGTTCTAGCCTGTCTCGACGGTCGTCCAAGCCGACGCCCGTCGCCTGCCGCGAGGAAGAAGATCGGCAGAACCTGAGCGACGGAGCAGAGGAATCATGAAATCGGGAACCGATCTGCTGCTCGGAACTGCTGGATCGCCGGAGCAGGGAGATCGCGCAAACGGGAGGAAATCTACTGCTCGGAATCGCTGGAGCGACGGAGCAGAGATCGCTTCTATTCGAGGGAAGAAACATGCTCCGGCCGGTGGAAAGAAATCACCGAGGAAGGAGTCGGAGAGGCGATCCGCAGGGAAGGAAAGGAAGGCTCGGTGGATTTGTCGCGTGCGGTGAGGAGGTGAGGGTGCTGCCGCGCGTAAGGAAGAAGAGGGCTTGGAAAGAACAGCACCGACGGCGGAGTCGGCGATGGTTTACTGCGCGAAACGCTCGCTTGAAGAGGTTGCCTCGGCGAGAAACGGAAAGGAGAAGCGGCGGTCCTTTAATGGTTTAATGGGTCGGTTTTTTAGAATGGGTAGGGTTTAAATCCAATACCAATAACCAAATTCAATTAACCCAATTTTAATAATTGAACTATTAAAATTCCCTAACCTAGGTTAGATGTAATTAACTCCTAGCCATACGATTTTTTTTTTCGTCGTATCTTACATTCTCCCCCACTTATTAAAATTTGGTCCCCAAATTTCGTACTTAAATGAAAAAAATCAATTCAAGCATATTCTGTAATAACCACATACCTCAGGTAAACAGATGAGGGTATCGAGCTCGGATAGTATCTTCCAGCTCCCATGTAGCCTCCTCATCCGTATGATGCTGTCATCCCACCTTTATGAGTCGGATGGTTTTGTTCCGTAATTGCTGCTCCTTGCGATCAAGAATCCGCACTGGAGTCTCCTCATAAGTCGCATTCGCCTGGAGGGGTATCGGAACCTCTTTCAGAACATGGTCAGATCGCGGCACGTATTTCCTCAACATGGAAACATGGAATACGTTGTGAACACCCACAAGTGTCGGAGGTAAAGCCAATCGATAAGCAACCCCTCCAATCCGCTCCAATATCTCAAATGGACCAATATAGCGTGGAGCTAATTTTCCTTTTAGCCCAAATCTCTTAACTCCTTTGGTGGGTGACACTCGTAGGAATACATGGTCCCCAACTGAGAATTCCAAAGGCCTACGCCTCCGGTCCGCATAACTTTTCTGTCGATCCTGTGCCTCAGATAATCGCTCCCGATCACTGTACAACTCGCATCCTCGCCGATACTCTGAGGCCCCAATATCTGTCGTTCCCCAACTTCCTCCCATAACACAAGAGATCTGCAGGGTCTGCCGTATAATGCCTCGAATGGAGCCATCTGGATAGAAGAGTGGTAGCTGTTGTTGTTGGCAAACTCCACTAAAGGAATGTGATCCTCCCAACTGCCACCGAAATCCATGACGCAAGATCTCAATAGATCCTCCAGAGTCTGAATGGTACGTTCAGACTGTCCGTCTGTCTGCGGATGAAAGGCTGTACTGAGTCGAAGCTCTGTGCCCATGGCCTGCTGCAAACTCTGCCATAATCGGAAAGTAAAGCGCGGATCTCTATCAGATATGATACTCAATGGTACACCATGCAATCTGATGATCTCTCGGCAGCACAATTCCGCTAGATGATCCAATGAATCCGTCTCACGCATCGGAAGGAAGTGAGCTGATTTGGTTAATCGATCCACGATCACCCAAATCGCAGTATGTCCTTTACGGGTTCTGGGTAATCCCGTAACGAAGTCCATCGTGATATGCTCCCACTTCCATTCCGGGATCGGGATTTCCTGAAGTAATCCCACAGGTTTCTGATGTTCGGCCTTCACTTGCTGGCATACTAGGCATCGTTTGACAAAGTCTGCAATATCTCGTTTCATACCGTTCCACCAGTATAAGCGCTTCAAATCTCGGTACATCCGAGTACCACCAGGATGTATAGCAAATCTCGACTGATGTGCTTCCTGTAGCAGTTCCTCCTTAACTGGGTGTGTGTCTGGAACACATAGTCGTCCTCGAAAATGAAGTACACCATTCTCGTCACTCGAGAAATCCGTCTGACGTTCTGAGTCTATCGTGCTGCTCAAGAACTGCAGATGCTGATCACTGACTTGTGCTTCCTTGATCCTCTCAGCAATAGCGGATTGGGCAACCATAGAAACTAATATCCCCCGGGATGTTTGACCGTGTTCCGACAATCCCAACTCGGAGAACTGTCGAACCAGATCAGTAACTGCTGTCAGGTGACTGGCCAGAACTCCACGGGACTTCCTGCTCAGCGCATCCGCTACAACATTAGCTTTTCCCGGATGATACTGGATGGTGCAGTCGTAATCCTTCAGATACTCCATCCATCGTCTCTGTCTCAGATTCAGCTCTTTCTGTGTGAACAGATACTTCAGACTTTTATGGCCTGTGTAGATCTCAAAGGTAATCCCATACAAGTGTTGGGGATCGGTATGGCCGGCTAGAGGGGGGTGAATAGCCCTCGTACGTTGGACGTCGTAAATTGCTCGTCTACAAAAGATTAGCACAAGCAGAATATACAAATACAAAGAAAAAGACAAACAATAAAACAAACGCTAACACGATGGTATAACGTGGTTCACGGCTACGCCGCTAATCCATGGTCCCCGATTCGTCCTCGGTGAATCACTCCGTTAAACCAATCCACTAAATGGTCACTCCTTTGCACCAAGCTAGGTGGAGGTAACCTTTACAACCAATATCACTCTTCTTACAATAGGATTGAAGTAAAGACAAGTAAGAAGAGTTTAGAGCTTGTGGGGCACTAGGAAGATCGTTTGGAGTATGAGCATTAGCCTCTCAAAGGCTTACACCCTCTCTTTTTATAGAGAGGGCTAACTTCTTCCGTTGCCGCCATCGCAGGCCGCTTGGCGCGCGGCGCCGTCCTAACGGCCTCCGAACACGCCGGATCCCGACCGTTGTAGTCCAACGGAACTCTTGGCGGCCGATCGATGGACCTCATCGCCGATCACGCCTGAGTCGATCGCCCGATCCGGCTACGAACGGCTCAGGCGAACCCTTATTGACGGTCCGATCGCCTTGGCCGATGATCGATGGTCTCGCTCGATCGACGATGGCGATCGTGCTGGCCGCCACAATCGATCGATCGTATACGCCGAACTCACTCACTGAAGAGCGATCGACCGCCATGACATGGCGATCGCGACCGGTGTCGAAAACCCATCCGACACTTGGCCAAATGGCCAAGTTTCACCTAAGAGCTACCCTTCCCGGGTTACAATCGCCACTCTCATTTCTGAGTCCTTCACCTTGAAGTTCTCTTCGTTCTCGCCACGTCCTCGGCAAGATCAAAGCGCGACGGCCTCGCAATGCTCCTTCGCGTCTCTTGCCTCGAAGTCTACTTCCTCCGGCTTCACTCTAAGCTTCTCGTCCGGCTGTCCCTCGGATGCTCCAAGCGCACGGCTTCCGCAAAGCTATCCTTCACCGACTCAAGGCACGAGTCATGAGATGTGAAACTCGCCACGGCTCCATGTGCGAATTACTAAGTCCTGCACGACTTCAACGCACATATCATATCAACATATCAAACTAACTTAAACCCTTTGCCACATCATCAAAACCATATCACAGCAAGAGATTGCCCTAACAATCTCCCCCTTTTTGATGTGTGGCAATCCGTTTAAGTTAGGTAAAAACATTTGATATAAATTCTAAGGTAAGAAAGCATGTAAAGATAAACATGATATAGCAACATGCAACTCCCCCTTAATCCATGAAACTCTCCATGCAAATTTTCTCCCCCTATCATATATTTCTCCCCCTAAAATATATTTCTCCCCCTAAAATAATTAACTTAAACATAATTATTTCTCCCCCTTTGACACCATCAAAAAGATTAACACTAAGTTATAAGCTCATGGCATCAAGTATAATGGAGGAAAAAATATGACTAGTTGATTTAAAAATTGGGTACCACTTGTTGATGGCATCAAGTATATTTCTACCACTTGTTGTAGGTTTACAAACTGAATTCGGCCTCCAATGTTCTAATTTACAGGCCACCAGTCGACTGCTATCAGTATGGCAGTCGACTGGCACAAAGGAATCCAAATTTCTGATTTTCTGGATGAATTTCAGAAATGCATTATAAATTCCAGAAAATTTGAAAAATCATGAAATTTGGGGAACATATTTCTTTTAAGTATATATATCAATGAAAAATAGTTTTTCATGAAAACTCATTATATTTTCTTTTTTTTGCCAAAAATCCAAACACTTGAAAAACCACTAGTTTTTGAGCATGTTAGTATCCATTTTAGCACCTAGTCTTGCTTTGAATTGTTCCAAAACATGAATACATAGATTTTAGATTAAGAAATTGTTTTGAAAACATATGAAATATCCAACCATGATCTTTGGGCAATATGTCTATTTATTAAACATAAGCCTTCCCCATGATTGGTCTATTATTGCTATGTTGATACTTTAAATGACCATCTAAATGCCATAGGCATTAGTGGACATTTGTATCATCCTAACATCTCACCCATGCTAAGTTTGCAATCAAGTTAGCCTATAGTGAGTGTGAGATGTATCCTAGGGGGTATTTGTATATACTTAACCCATATATTCATGCAATTCTATCATGGTTAAGTATCAACCTAACAATTAACATGATCATAATGACATATATGAATTAATTCTACATTATGATCATGAAATACATGTTTTCATCAATTTTATAACCATGCATTAGGTAATATGTGATGATAATAAACAAATTATCACCTAAAGCATGATTTAAACCTATTTCTAGTGATAACGTGCCAAATTTCAAAATCATAAATCATGATTTAAAACATACATAGCAATTACATTAATCATCATGATTTAAGCATTATTACCTATTTATGGGCACGTTATCATCACCCAACACTATCTAAAAAATGTTGTCCCGTCATCCTAAGTCAACCAAAATATGATATAGGTCAAGTTCATATGGTTGACTACCCTAGGGTTATTCTAACCCTTAAGGATGGATTTTGGAACCCAAAATAGATTCTTTCCTATTGGGTTCACTAAATACTCCTTGGGGATCCATTTCCTAGCAATTACTTTCTTTTTATCTTGTCCCCTAGCTATTAGGCATTTATAGGCCTTTTCATTTTTCTTTTCTTTGTATCCTAGGCCTTTCATGTTGAAACTAGCTCTTTGGCTCCCTAAGATCATGTTCAATGTGTTGGAGCCAATAGTGAATTTCTCTAGGGCTTTGGTTAAATAATCTACCTTTTCCCTTAAGGCCCTATTTTCATTCATACATGCATCACTAACATCTAATGGCACATAAAGGTCATGTGAGCATGCTTCATTTAAGCTAGAAGAAATATTATCACTTAAGCATGCATTTTCTAGTTTATTTTCTAGGTCCTTAATTTGATCTAGCATACTTTTGTTTTTCTTCTTAGCTCTAAATAAATCTCTAGTTAAGCTAGAAACCATGGAAACTATTTTCTTAGGAGTTAGATTTGTTACCATAGTTTCCATGTCCTCTTCTTCTTCGGATGAGGAGGATGTGGAGGCTCCCCCTTCACTTGAGCTTTCCCCACTTGAGCTTGATCTTTCATTTTCGGATGAAGAGCAATCCAAGTCATCAAAGGCCATCAAGGCCAAATTGGTGACAAAAGCATTCTCCTCATCCGATGATGAGGAGGAGGATGAGGAAGGATCATCCCATGTCCTTGCCTTGAGAGCCTTAGCCTTTCCCTTCTCCTTTGTCTTCTTCTCCTCTTCCTTCTTTTTCTTGCTCCCCTTTTTCTTCTTCTTTTCTTCTTTCTTTTTCCTTTCTTCCTTGCTCTTGTTTAGGAGAGGACAATTGTCCCTTATGTGCCCTTCTCCTTGGCAATTGTAGCATATGACCTTCCCCCTTGGTCTTCTATTCCTATCATTAGATTTATCAAATCTAAAATTCTTAAATGCTCGTCTTACCCTCCTTACCATGTAGGCTTCTTCGGTGCTATCCATGGAGGAGGAGGAAGATGCTTCGTCATCGGAGGAGGAGATTTCCATCTTCTTCTTCCCCTTATTTGCCAATAATGCTACTCCTCTTGAGGGTTGAATTTTAGGCTCCTCTTGTATTCCCTCAAGCCTTGTTTCGTGGAGTTCCATTGTTGAGAAGAACTCCTCCAAGGTGCTCACTTCTAAATTCTTTGAGATATAGAATGAGTCCACCATGGAGCTCCACTTTGAGGACCGGGGAAAGGCATCTATAGCCTTCATGAGCATGTCCCGGTTTGATAGCTTCTCACCTACACTTGTTTGCCCAATTAAAATTTCTTTAAACCTAGAGTGTAGTGAGGTTACCTTTTCTCCCTTTTCTAATTTTATATTGGATAGTTGGGAGCGGAGGAGATCTCTCCTTGCTAGCTTTGCCTCGGATGTGCCTTCATGAAGCTCAATTAGCTTCTCCCACATCTCCTTGGCGCTTAGGCATTCTCCTATTCGGTTGATTTCTTGTTGGGGGAGCACATTGTAGAGATGGTGCTTGGATTTGGAGTTTGCAAGGTGCTCCTCTCTTTGCCTCTTGGTCCACCTAGATTTCTCTATTGGCTTCCCCTCTTCATCCCTAGGCAAAACGAAACCGGATTCCATTGTAATCATTATATCAAAATCCGTTTCGAAAAATACCTCCATTCGCTTCTTCCACCACGCGAATTCTCCTTCAAACTTCGGAGGATGGATGTTGGAGCTGGCCATTTTTGATGTAGGGCTTGTTGCGGCGGTTAGTCCGGTGACAAGCTTTCCTTGGCTCTGATACCACTTGTTGGGGATCGGTATGGCCGGCAAGAGGGGGGTGAATAGCCCTCGTACGTTGGACGTCGTAAATTGCTCGTCTATAAAAGATTAGCGCAAGCGGAATATACAAATACAAAGCAAAAGACAAACAATAAAACAAACGCTAACACGATGGTATAACGTGGTTCACGGCTACGCCGCTAATCCACGGTCCCCGATTCGTCCTCGATGAATCACTCCGTTAAACCAATCCACTAAATGGTCTCTCCTTTGCACCAAGCTAGGTGGAGGTAACCTTTACAACCAATATCACTCTTCTTACAATAGGATTGAAGTAAAGACAAGTAAGATGAGTTTAGAGCTTGTGGGGCACTAGGAAGATCGTTTGGAGTATGAGCATTAGCCTCTCAAAGGCTTACACCCTCTCTTTTTATAGAGAGGGCTAACTTCTTCCCGTTTGCGCCATCACGACCGCGCCTTGGCGATCGCCGCTGCGCCTAACGGCCTCCAACACGTCGGATCCCGACCGCTTGTAGTCAGCGGAACTCTTGGCGGTCGATCGATGGACCTCATCGCCGATCACACGCCCGTAGTCGACGCCTTGCCGGCTACGAACGGCTGAATGGTCGAACCCTTATTGACCCGATCACGCTTCAGCCGACGATCGATTTTGGCGCGATCGCCCACGTATGGCGATCATTGCGCCACAATCTAGTCACCGTATACGGTCGAACTCACTCGACTAGAAGCGATCGCCATGACATGGCGATCGGTGTCGGGAAAACCAATCCGACACTTGGCCAAATGGCCAAGTTTCACCTAAGAGCTACCCTTCCCCGGGTTACAATCGCTCACTCTCATTTCTCGGAGTCCTTCGCCTTCGAAGTTCTCTTCGTTCTCGGCCACTCTGTTAGAATGTATACTGAAAGCCTAGCTCTTTTTGTATGAACATTTTATTTTGAAATAAGAATCACATGATCATTGTTTGCACTTTATATATTTGTTATATGTGTGTGCATATTGTCTAATATTTTACATTGTAGATAACATGGTGCTTGGTGTGGCACAGAAGATCATGTTATCAGTCCCTTGTAAAATATAAGTAGAGGCTCACAACCAAGATGGTTTTGGACAAACCATTGGCATGGTTGTAGTGTAGCTTGGTATTATTTTATCTTGAACATAGAGTTACACTAGTACACTTAGGTGTATTGAGCAGGACCGACATAGAGGTGATTCAATTTAGTGCTGACTACATAATTGAATCGGACCTCGGATATTATGTTGTACATGCTCTTAATCCCGATATAATAACGGGCACATGTACTTAGTATTTATTTCTTTGATTTACCAGTGGGTGAGATTTAGATGGATTAAATCAATATGCCCGGTAAGTTGGGAAATAATATTATTTACATGGTGTGCCGTTGATTATAGGAGGAAACCGTGTCCTATATATTAGGATGATGATGTCCCCTTGAGGAGCTCATAAGGTTCATCATGTAAACTCAGCTGGTTGACTTAGTCAACATGATGATAAGGTTGAGTGGTACTACTCGAGGAGTTAGATGTTAATTAATTGATGGTCAGTAAATCAATTAATTGACGGACATTCGATATCTTAAACACGGGGAGATTAATGTACAAATAATATATGGAGCCCATATTGATTTATGGGGGTTGGTGAGGTAGTTCAATGATGATCCTCTAGTGGAATGGAACATCATTGATGGATCAAGTTTGTGTGGTTCCGATCCATCGGGTGGCTGAGACCCAACTCCTCCTTATGGTCCCTATCGTAGCCTAATATAATCCTTGTGAAGTCTAGATCCAAGAATGTAAAACAAAACCTAGAACCAACGGTTGGATTAAATCCATAGATCCGATGGTTAGGATGAAACCCTAGAACCAACGGTTGGATTAAATCCATAGATCCGATGGTTGGGATGAAATCCTAGATCCGACGGTTGGGATGAAATCTTAGATCCGACGGTGGAGATTAAATCCCTAGAACCGACGGTGGAGATTAAATCCTAGATCCGACGGTGGAGATTAGAGGAAGCTTAAGCCTAAATTATAGAATTAGGGTTTGGCTCATCCTTGGTTGGGCGGCAACAAATCTTAAAGGGGATAAGGTTGGTTGGGCGGCAAGAATATAGGAGTTAGTTCCTATATTTTAGGCTAACCAACTTTCTCCTAAATTCTATAAATATATGGCTTAGGGTTGGGCGGCATGAGATATAGTTTTTTTCGAATAGGGATTAGGGTTTGGGAAAGAGTTGGGCGGCTAGGGTTTGGAGCTAGGTTGGGCGGCAACCATCTTCTTCCATCATTGTTGCCGGCGCCCAATTCACTCAAGCTTTCCTTGGCCGGCGCCCTTCACCTTAGCCATTCTCTTCTTCCTTTGCCGGTGGTTCTCCTCTCGTTGGTGGCCGGCAAGATCATCTTCATCCAATTCCTCTAGGTGGGCCGGCGGCATCATTCCATTGGTGGCCGGCGCATCTTCATCCATTCCTTGGCCGGCGGTTGCATCAAACTTCCTAGCTTGGTGGCCGGTTCTAGATAGGAAAGGTATTTGTGGTTTTTCTCTTTGTTCGCAGCGGACAAGGTAGAGGAAAACTCGATCTAGAAGGCTTCTACTCGTGGAGGATCTTCGTCCACACGTCGTCCACGAGAAGGATAGGACATACGGTAGAAGATCGTAAGGTATAAAGTTATTTTAACCTTATGTACAGATCTGAGCATGTTCTTATTTGTTTTGATTATGCATGTTCGTATATGAATATATGTTGTATAATCATGGACCCCGAAGACAAACACAAAAACCGGCGATCCGTCCGTCGTCTCTTCCGCGGCTAACCAACTAGAAGAGTAGAGTTGCTTGAACAACTAGTTTGTTCGAGCGACCACTCAAGTTGTTAGCACGACGACGAAATGGTGTTGCCAAGGAAGCTCATCCCATCCGGATTAATCCTTCATTAGTGAAAATTTTAATCCGGGGACATGGGAGCCAATGAGCCTCCGAAGCGATTCCCTACAACTGGTATCAGAGCCATGGTTGCCGGTTTTGTGTGTTTAGGATTTGGTTATTTTTTTATGCATTTTTCATATATTATATGTGCCGGATAATAGTAGGATATGCGTAGTTTAACTCTTTGATTGCAGGCATAAGATCCGACTATTATGGCCATGTGTGTGTATGTGAATGGATGTGTGTAAAATTTATTATTTGAATCCTCGGGGTTGACGAGGCTAGATTAGTATTTAATTTTTGTAATTAAATACGGCATTGTTTAGCCGCTCATTTTAGTTTACTTTCGATCTAGATTATTTGTACACTCCTTCATGGAGTATAGGATCGATGGATGTAAATTAATATGATTTATCTCGGCTCGGAACTCTTTGGTGACTTGCGCACGGGAAAAGATGGAGCGGACGAGGTGGCGACACGACGGGATGCGTATTGGAGAACAATGCCATAATAGTTGGAAAAATTCTGATTTTTCCATATTTATTGCTTATTTGTTTTATATGCATGTTGTGTATGTTTAAAATTCCTCGATTGCAATTTACTAAGTGGGAGAGGGACATTTTAATTAATTCCCGCGGCCTCCATTACAATTTGACGTGTGATGCAAACAAACTTGTGTGTTGGCTCTGAGTGCCTTCCTCCCCATCGGATGGGTTTGTTTGTGGATCACTAGGTCAAATAATGGTTATAGGAAATTATTTAGGAGCGTGTGTACTTCCCCATCGGTAAGGCACATAATCTGAAATAATTCCCTTAGTATCGTGTAATGGTGCACACTTAGATGCAAATAAAAAGTATCCTCCCCATCGGAGTCACTGCTTTTATTTGTAGGGCTAAAGAGGAACCAACTATTAATTTTATTTGTCAAAAAGTAAGGTTGACAAGATAATAAAATTAATGGGTAAAACCTCCTCTTACAAATGTAGAATTCGTATACGTCCACACTATCGTGGCATGCGATATTCTCGGTGTTTTGAGGTGTTGGTTGATTTCGGGATTTTATTGTTTTGAGGAATCAATATTATTTGAAATCTGATATTATTTTGATCATTGTGATTTTTAGGATTTTCAAATGGCTTTCAACCCACTTGCTGTGATTTTAAAAGAAAACAAACTTACTGGTCCAAACTACATTGATTGGAAAAGAAACCTGGATATTGTCTTAACTGCGGAGGAGTACAAATTTGTACTCTTCGAGGTCTGTCCTCCTAAGCCCACCGATGACTCTGATGAAAAGGAGAAAGAACGTTATAAGAAATGGGTCAAGGCAGATGAGATGGCGCGGTGTTACATTTTGGCATCTAGCAAGATCGCGATCGACATGGCCATAGCCCTTATGACATGATGTTCAATCTCAAGGAACTTTTAGGACATCAGAGTAGGGCGGCTAGGCAGGAGGCAATGAGAAACTTGATGACGACCACCATGGTCGAGGGAACACCCGTTAGGGATCATGTTCTCAAGATGATGGCTCATCTTAATGAGATGGAAGTCCTCTGAGCTGAGATCGATGGGGAAACCCAGGTCGATATCATTCTCGATCTCTGCCTAGGAGTTTTGAGCAGTTCCGCCTCAACTACAACATGAACAAGAGGTTGTATTCGTTGGCGGAGCTTCTGACAGAACTCCAGGCGGCAGAGGGGCTTTTTCGTCAGAGTTCTCAAGCCATGGTCGCTCAGAAGGTTTCTTCCTCTAAACCGAAAGGTATGAAGAAGAAGAAGCAAGGTGCAGCGAAGAAAGTGGCGATGGGACCCGTGCAGAGTGAAGAAGCGAAGGCAAGTGCTTCACTTGCAAGCAGACTGGACATTGGAAGGCGGACTGTCCTCGCCGAAAGAACAAAGGTATATCTTCTTGTTTAGTTGTTGAAACATGTTTAGCGGTGTTATCTACCAGTTCCTGGTGTGTAGATACAGGAGCCACTGATCATGTCTGCAATACTTTGCAGGGGTTCCAGGAAACCCGACGACTAGCTGAGGGAGAGGTTACCGTCTACATGGGCAATGCTTTAAAGGTGGCGGCTATTGCAGTGGGAGACGTTTATTTATCTTTTGATAGGAATAAAGTTTTGGTTTTAAGAAATTGTCTTTATGTACCTACTTTTAGAAAGAATTTAATTTCAGTTTCTAAATTGTTTTTGGATGGGTATTCTGCTTTTAATGTGAGTTGTTATAAAAGGAATAGGAGATTATCTGATACAGTACATTGGTTGGCAATTTATATACTCTTAAACCAAAAACTCCCACGATGCAAATAGAAATAAATAGCTCATCTTCTAAGTCTAAAAGAGAAAAGAACCTTGAGATGAACGGACATATCTTTGGCATCTAAGGCTTGGTCATATTAACCTTAGCGAATTCAAGGTTGATAGCTGATGGACCTTTGGGTTCATTAGTGGTGGAGGATCTCCCAACCTGCGAATCTTTCTTGGAAGGTAAAATGACCAAGAGGCCTTTTAAGGCCAAGGGGTATAGAGCCAAAGATGTGTTAGAATTGGTTCATTCTAATTTGTGTGGTCCTATGTCTATCCAGGCAAGAGGTGGCTTTGAATATTTCGTCTCTTTTATAGACGATTATTCAAGGTATGGATACATTTACTTGATGCGCCGCAAGTCTGAATGCTTTGACAGGTTCAAAGAATTCAAGGCTGATGTGGAGAACCGTCAAGGTAAAAGTATCAAGACATTATGATCTGATCGTGGTGGCGAGTACCTCTTGGGAGAGTTTAGGAGTTACTTATCGAGGTCGATTCAATCCCAATTATTCACCGGCACACCCTGAATGGTGTAGCAGAGCGAAGGAATAGGACTCTTATGGAGATGGTGAGATCGATGATGAGTTATTCGAGTTACTTTGCTTCGGGGTTTGCTCTGAAACAAGACACACATTCTGAACTTGGTTCCATCTAAGTCAGTGCCCTCTACTCCCACAGAGTTGTGGACTGGGCGAAAGCCTAGTCTAAGACATATTCGGATTTGGGGTAGTCCAAAGACATGTCTTTGAAGGGAGATCTTGGTAAGTTGGAATCTCAAATGCAAGTGTGCATGTTTGTTGGCTACCCTAAGGAACGAAAGGTGGTTTATTTTATAATCCTAGAGATCGAGGGTGGCCAGCACGAACGCCAGATTTCTAGAGGAGGATTATGTAATGAACCACAAGCCCACGAGTAGGATTGTTCTTGAGGAGTTGACGGGGGAAGCACCGACTTCAGTACCACCGGTACAAGAGGAGACACCACAAGTCACTGCACCGCGTGTCACAGAGCATACACAGGAGGCACCTCGTCGTAGTGGGAGGGTTGTTAGACAACCCGACAGATTCATGTTTTTGGGAGAGTCTTCGGACTTAGTCCCTGGTGAACATGAACCTGATCCTTGGACATATGATGAGGCACTCCAAGATAGAGATGCGGTATCTTGGCAAAGTGCGATGAATTCAGAGATAGAATCTATGGATTCTAATCAGGTCTGGGAGCTAGTAGACCCACCCGATGGTGTAAAAACCATTGGATGCAAGTGGATCTACAAGAGAAAGAGAGGAGTAGACGGGAAGGTTGAGACCTTCAAAGCTAGGCTTGTTGCGAAAGGGTATACTCAGAAAGAGGGTATCGATTATGAGGAGACCTTTTCGCCGGTAGCTATGCTTAAGTCTATACGGATTCTCTTATCTATAGCTGCTCATATGGATTATGAGATATGGCAGATGGATGTCAAGGCCTTTCCTCACTAAGTCTTGAGGAGAACATCTATATGCGGCAACCAGAGGGATTCATTGCTAAAGGCAAAGAGCATCTTGTATGTAAGCTTAATCGGTCCATTTATGGATTGAAGCAAGCTTCTAGATCTTGGAACATCCGATTTGATGAGGTAATCCAGTCATATGGATTTATTCAAAGTCCGGATGAGCCTTGTGTATACAAGAGATGTGACGGAAACGTAGTGGTGTTTCTTGTACTATACGTAGATGACATTTTGTTAGTTGGCAACAATATCAAAGTGTTATCGGACGTAAGGGTATGGTTGTCAAAACAGTTTGACATGAAGGACTTGGGGGAAGTGGGACACATCCTTGGGATCAAAGTTATAAGGGATCGCAAGAAAAGGATGTTGTGCTTGTCTCAAGCTTCATATATTGACACTATCCTTGCTCGTTTTAGCATGCAGAACTCCAAGAAAGGTTTTCTACCTTGTAGGCATGGAGTTCCTTTATCTAAAGAGATGTGTCCCAAAACATCAAAGGAGATAGAGGACATGAAGGCGGTTCCTTATGCTTCGGCAGTAGGAAGCCTTATGTATGCTATGCTATGTACGAGACCGGATATCTGCTTTGCCGTGGGCATGGTTAGCAGATATCAGAGTAATCCTGGACAGGGACATTGGACTGCGGTAAAGCATATATTGAAGTACCTGAGAAGGACTAGGGATTATATGCTGGTTTACCGGGCAGATCAATTAGTCCCTGTGGGTTACACGGATTCGGATTTCCAATCAGATAGGGACAAGAGTAAGTCTACCTCGGGGTTTGTGTTTACTTTTGGAGGTGGAGCCATAGTATGGAGGAGTGTCAAGCAGAAATGCGTGGCGGACTCTACCATGGAAGCTGAGTATGTGGCAGCCTCTGAGGCAGCCAAGGAAGCTGTATGGCTCAGAAACTTCTTGATGGACTTGGAAGTGATTCCTGGTTTGCCCAGAACTATCACAATTTATTGTGACAATAGTGGTGCAGTTGCAAACTCGAAGGAACCACGAGCCCATAAGGCGAGTAAACACATAGAGCGCAAGTACCACCTTATACGAGAGATCGTAAAGCGAGGAGAAGTTGCTGTCGCCAAGATTGCATCAGAGGATAACCTGGCGGATCCATTCACTAAGGCCCTTCCAGCGAAAGCGTTTGATAGGCATGTGGAGGACATGGGGATCATATGTATGGCACTGTGATGACAGCTTAGTCTTTTAGTATAAGTGGGAGATTGTTAGAATGTATACTGAAAGCCTAGCTCTTTTTGTATGAACATTTTATTTTGAAATAAGAATCACATGATCATTGTTTGCACTTTATATATTTGTTATATGTGTGTGCATATTGTCTAATATTTTACATTGTAGATAACATTGTGCTTGGTGTGGCACAGAAGATCATGTTATCAGTCCCTTGTAAAATATAAGTAGAGGCTCACAACCAAGATGGTTTTGGACAAACCATTGGCATGGTTGTAGTGTAGCTTGGTATTATTTTATCTTGAACATAGAGTTACACTAGTACACTTAGGTGTATTGAGCAGGACCGACATAGAGGTGATTCAATTTAGTGCTGACTACATAATTGAATCGGACCTCGGATATTATGTTGTACATGCTCTTAATCCCGATATAATAACGGGCACATGTACTTAGTATTTATTTCTTTGATTTACGATGGGTGAGATTTAGATGGATTAAATCAATATGCTAAGTTGGGAAATAATATTATTTACATGGTGTGCCGTTGATTATAGGAGGAAACCGTGTCCTATATATTAGGATGATGATGTCCTTGAGGAGCTCATAAGGTTCATCATGTAAACCCAGCTGGTTGACTTAGTCAACATGATGATAAGGTTGAGTGGTACTACTCGAGGAGTTAGATGTTAATTAATTGATGGTCAGTAAATCAATTAATTGACGGACATTCGATATCTTAAACACGGGGAGATAAATGTACAAATAATATATGGAGCCCATATTGATTTATGGGGGTTGGTGAGGTAGTTCAATGATGATCCTCTAGTGGAATGGAACATCATTGATGGATCAAGTTTGTGGTTCCGATCCATCGGGTGGCGAGACCCAACTCCTCCTTATGGTCCCTATCGTAGCCTAATATAATCCTTGTGAAGTCTAGATCCAAGAATGTAAAACAAAACCTAGAACCAACGGTTGGATTAAATCCATAGATCCGATGGTTAGGATGAAACCCTAGAACCAACGGTTGGATTAAATCCATAGATCCGATGGTTGGGATGAAATCCTAGATCCGACGGTTGGGATGAAATCTTAGATCCGACGGTGGAGATTAAATCCCTAGAACCGACGGTGGAGATTAAATCCTAGATCCGACGGTGGAGATTAGAGGAAGCTTAAGCCTAAATTATAGAATTAGGGTTTGGCTCATCCTTGGTTGGGCGGCAACAAATCTTAAAGGGGATAAGGTTGGTTGGGCGGCAAGAATATAGGAGTTAGTTCCTATATTTTAGGCTAACCAACTTCCTAAATTCTATAAATATATGGCTTAGGGTTGGGCGGCATGAGATATAGATTTTCGAATAGGGATTAGGGTTTGGGAAAGAGTTGGGCGGCTAGGGTTTGGAGCTAGGTTGGGCGGCAACCATCTTCTTCCATCATTGTTGCCGGCGCCCAATTCACTCAAGCTTTCCTTGGCCGGCGCCCTTCACCTTAGCCATTCTCTTCTTCCTTTGCCGGCGGTTCTCCTCTCGTTGGTGGCCGGCAAGATCATCTTCATCCAATTCCTCTAGGTGGGCCGGCGGCATCATTCCATTGGTGGCCGGCGCATCTTCATCCATTCCTTGGCCGGCGGTTGCATCAAACTTCCTAGCTTGGTGGCCGGTTCTAGATAGGAAAGGTATTTGTGGTTTTTCTCTTTGTTCGCAGCGGACAAGGTAGAGGAAAACTCGATCTAGAAGGCTTCTACTCGTGGAGGATCTTCGTCCACACGTCGTCCACGAGAAGGATAGGACATACGGTAGAAGATCGTAAGGTATAAAGTTATTTTAACCTTATGTACAGATCTGAGCATGTTCTTATTTGTTTTGATTATGCATGTTCGTATATGAATATATGTTGTATAATCATGGACCCCGAAGACAAACACAAAAACCGGCGATCCGTCCGTCGTCTCTTCCGCGGCTAACCAACTAGAAGAGTAGAGTTGCTTGAACAACTAGTTTGTTCGAGCGACCACTCAAGTTGTTAGCACGACGACGAAATGGTGTTGCCAAGGAAGCTCATCCCATCCGAATTAATCCTTCATTAGTGAAAATTTTAATCCGGGGACATGGGAGCCAATGAGCCTCCGAAGCGATTCCCTACACACTCCCTCGGCAGCATCAGGCGCACGGCTCTGCAATGCTCCTTCGCGTCTCTTGCCTCGAAGTCTACTTCCTCCGGCTTCACTCCAAGCTTCTCGTCCGGCGGTCCCTCGGATGCTCCAAGCGCACGGCTTCCGCAAAGCTATCCTTCACCGACTCAAGGCACGAGTCATGAGATGTGAAACTCGCCACGGCTCCATGTGCGAATTACTAAGTCCTGCACGACTTCAACGCACATATCATATCAACATATCAAACTAACTTAAACCCTTTGCCACACCATCAAAACCATATCACGCCAAGAGATTGCCCTAACAACAAGTAGTGCCTCCATATCTTCAATGCGAAAATAATGGCGGCTAACTCCAGATCGTGCACTGGGTAATTTCTCTCGTGATCTTTTAGGTGACGGGAGGCATAAGATACCACACGGTTGGACTGCATCAGAACTGCTCCCAACCCTTAGATAGAAGCATCCGTATAGAGAACCATCCCATCAACACCAGAAGGAATCACTAAGATAGGTGCAGAAACTAGACGTCGCTTAAGCTCCTGGAAGCTAGTCTCACAGGCCTCTGACCAGGTGAACTTGACCCCTTTCCGAGTCAGACGAGTGAGTGGCATGGCGATACTCGAGAATCCCTCCATGAATCTCCGATAATACCCGGCCAGACCAAGGAAACTACGGACCTCCTGAACTGATTTTGGCTGCTCCCAACTGCTAATCGCCTCAATCTTCTGGGGATCTACAGAAATACCTCTGTTGGACACCACATGTCCAAGAAAACCCACTGAGGATAACCAGAATGCACACTTGCTAAATTTGGCATATAATCGCTCGCAATGATATCGTAATACTATCCGCAGATGTTGTTCATGCTCTTCCTCGGATCGAGAATAAATCAATATGTCATCGATGAACACAATCACGAACTGATCTATATACCTCAGGAATACCCGGTTCATTAAGTCCATAAATGCAGCTGGGGCATTCGTGAGACCGAAAGGCATCACTAGAAACTCATAATGCCCATAACGGGTGCGAAAAGCTATTTTCTGAACATCCCCATCTCTTATCCGAAGCTGATGATACCCTGAGCGCAGATCAATTTTAGAATACACACATGTATCCTTCAGCTGATCGAACAAATCTTCTATCCTCGGCAGTGGATATTTGTTCTTAACTATGACTGCATTCAGTTGCCGATAGTCAATACATAACCGCAATGATCTATCCTTCTTCTTGACAAAGAGTACCGGTGCTCCCCATGGTGAAACACTAGGTCGGATGAATCCATTATCCAACAACTCCTGCAGTTGAACTTTAAGTTCGTTCAGTTCCTTTGGCGCCATCCGATAAGGAGGTTTCGATATAGGCGCAGTTCCTGGAATCACCTCTATCGCAAATTCGACTTGCCTAGGAGGTGGCAAGCTTGGAAGTTCATCTGGAAATACATCTGGATACTCTCGGACTACTTGCACATCAGAGAGGGGTGGTAGTCCTTCATTCTCAACTTTGACCAGAGATAGCAAATAACCTTGACAACCCTGGGCCAATAACCACGAGCACCAGTAAGGCGATATAATGGATAATCCATCGTCTCTAGTACCAACAAATTCCCAAACTGGTTGATCTGGTGGTCGGAATGTCACCACCCTTGCTCTACAATCCACTGTAGCGTGATAAGTGGCCAACCAGTCCATACCGAGAATAATATCAAACTCTACTATTTCCAACACCTGAAGGTCCACTGTAAGGATATGCCCATCAAAGTCTAATGGGCAACCCTTGATTTCTTGGTGGCTAGTCAGCACCTCTCCTGATGGCAAGGATACTGCTAACCCACAAGAACGAACCCTTGGGATTCTTCCAACTCTACTCAGAAATACTCTAGATACGAATGAATGAGAACTACCGGTATCAATCAAAGTATCAGCATATATAGAATAAACTGAAACCATACCGCGAATGACTGATCCCTCAGCCCATTGTGCCTCATCTCTAGTGATGGCAAAAACTCGTCCAGTCTTGGTATTTGTCGGCTGCATCCCCGACAAGGAAGTAGTGTGCCTCCACTGGGCCGAACCGACTGAGGTGTCAAGATCGAGTCACGCAGTATAAGGTAACCATGAGAGCTAGCTGGTAACAACGGCGGTGCAGATACCCCTGGGTAGTAGATCACCGGAGATGCGAGGATATGGATCATTGCTTAAGGCATCATGTAGGAGCGCTTCCTGCATCCGATATAAGGGTGCCGTGGAGGTATCTTGGCCGCCTCTGTCCATAAGATCGCATACACGGTCTTTGTCCTCTGCTCATTCGTTGGGTATCTTCCTTATTAGAGCTACAGAAACTCAATCTGTGTTTCTCAATGTACAGTCTCGGCTAGTATGTCCGGGTTGCTTGCAATAGTAGCAAACCGGCTGCTCCAAAGGACACTCTGGAGCTCTATGACTTCCGGATCCGCATTTATAACATCCACTTCTGCTCTGACTCTTATGGTTCTTCTGAGACCCTCCAGAGAACTCTGATGCTAGATGCTTCCCTTTCTGCGATCTAGCTGTCCCTTCTGTCACACCTCGCGTAGTTCCTTTATGCTCCCCTTTCTTCTGAGTCCCTTGAGCTGAACCCTGGTTCTGCTGCTTTCCCTTAGTCATATGTTTCTCGATATCCTTCTCCTTGGAGATTTGCTGGCAAGTCATCTCGATAAAGAGGGAACGGTCCAATGCCTCCCTGTAGGAGGTAATGCTAGATCCTGACATCCTCGCTCTGATATAAGCTGCTACGCCCTGGCTAAACTGCTACATCCGGTCTGAATCCTGTGCTACCAGGTGAGAGCAAAACTCTGATAGTCTGGTAAACTCTGCGTTGTACTCCATAACAGAACGATCACCTTGCTTCAGGCTTAGAAACTCCTGACGCCGTGATGTAGAAAACGCTGAAGGAAAGTACTGCCTCCAGAAAGCGTCTCGAAAGCTAGACCAAGTAATCCCACGCTCTCCAAACAGAGTCTTCTGTAATTTCCAGCAAGTGACAGCCTGATCTCTGAGATGATATCCAGCAAGGCCCACCTTCTCCACATCTGTGCAGTTCATATACTCGAAGGTGTCTTCCATATTTTCCAGCCAAGATCGGGCAATCCATGGGTCGGACTCCCCTCGGAACAAGGTGAACTTCTCCTTGGCTGATCGTGCTAACACGAGTATCCGTGACTTATCATTGAGCCTACTGGACTCTGTGGGCTCTGGCGTAGTCAGTGGTGTATCCGGATTCTAAGGCTCCGGATCACCAATAGGGGTTTGCTGAGGTGGTACTTGAGTAGTAGGCTCAGTCGCAATGGTATCTCGTCCCCTCCCTCTGGCTGCTCACCTGGATGGACGACCTCGACCACGAGTCTGAACAGGTGGCATGACTCTGACAGTATTCACCTGTTGAACAAGTCTAGATAAGCATCTAACTAAAGTATAAATTATCAGGAATACTTACTTCGTGTTGCCCGGAGCTTATGCCGCTGTCAATCCCATCTCACAAAAAATCAAAACCGAAAAATATACCGACTCCCGAGAATCCAAGACTGGAAAACAAATCATTGTATGTCATCGCAGAACCTTGGGCTCTGATACCAATAAAGTTGTCACGCCCCCGGGAGTATGCCGTGCCGAAAATCAAACGGACGGCATCTCCCCTGTACGTGGCAACATTTCGGGTTAATACAAGGCCCGTAGGCCCACAACAACAACATAATAAACAGATATAAGTATATCAAACACACACAGCGGAAACATAAACACATACCACAACAAGAATACCAAAACACAGAGGTGTACACCACCTGACAAAACTACAGTACTATAATAGTACATAAAGCAACGACACAAAACAAGGTCCACAACATATCGACGAAGTCCATACATAAACTCGAGTCAATGACATAGAATCAAAAATCCATAAGGCAAACACAAATCCTCGGGAGACTCAAAATGTGGAGATGGGATGGATGGATCTCAAGTCACGAAGATCTCTACATTACTCAGGCGAGAAAAACCCGGTAGTGGGAGTGAGTAAAACTCAGCAGGTAATAGATAAACATGTATATTAATATCACATGTATTTTGACAGTAATATCTACAGGTATCACTAGCATGATAATATATATATCCATGTATATACCATCTAACTGAAAGTCGATATGGCTGCGGACATACCAACGTCATACGCTACACCTATCCAACCTGAGCACATATACACAACATATGGTATAAAGAATAAAACTAACTCATACTACATCCTGCTATGGGTCAAGGGTATCACAGTGAATAACTAACCAGTATACAAGTGATGGCCTACTACCATATAGAAGAATGTAATAGCATGTATGAATATGGGCAAACAAATGCAACAAACATAGTACATACAAATGCAGCATCACAATAAGCATATCTATATATAGACTGCATCTATATACGCATGCTAATCACAATCATCCATATATATATATACATGCATATATGTATATATATGGTAATATGCAAAAATGCCATAAGTCGGCAATGCAGTATGCATGGTCATGTCGGCTCACCCTAAAGCTACCACGACCCCAGTGTGGCCTCGGTGGCTCGAGCATGACAACTATCTCAACTCAACACCAACCACTACTCTCGAGTGGCCGAGTGGACAGTATGATCGAGTAGCATATAAGCGTAAAGAGCAAGCTACACGATGGGGGTCCCTGCTGTTGGCCAATCCGACAGTCACTACCCATGAGTGGTCGAGTGCCACACACACAGGACTATGGCACGCAAATCCAACTATCATCGTCTGTAGTGATAGAGTGCGGCACTACAATGCTCTGCCCTCACACCAGTTACTCCTCCTATGAGTAACCGTGGAGGCAGGATGACTGGCGACACTCTCAACCACAAGAGAGACATCGTCGCCAGCGTGCATGCAAATGACTTGAATATAAGGTCTCACAAATAGACATCCACCATAGACTCTCTATTCTACAGAGGTCGTTCTGACCAGATCAACACACTCTCTATCCTGTAGAGAGTCGTACTCAACTGATCGTATTAGACTAGGACCACCGGTCCGTAGCGACACCCTAAATACCATTCACTCGACCATTTACATAATGCATGGTCGGTAGAAACATGCAATCTAAGGGGTACTAGAATTAACTCTAGGTTCAAGACATCATCTACCTACGGATGACCTTTTGCCCAATTTACAATCAGGTTGTCATCCGTACTTTACTACTTGTATCTAACTTAAACAAATTCTAAGTTATTTACATCGTCTATATGTATAACTCCTAATCATGGTAACATAACATGATAGTAGCAAGGAGTTAATGGCCAACGGATAAAGTATCAAGCATAAGATAAATATAACAGGATCAAGGTAACATGATCATTTAAGATGATCATGCATCTAAATCTGTATGCATTAACTACCTGACCAGGGTAGGAATCACCCACCTGCTGTAAATGTTCATAGCAATGAAATCCTCACGGCCGCGGACCTGTCTCATATCCACGTCCTGCAATTAGCATCAATTACATTTTAGTACAAGCAGCCTACAAAATACATAGATAAATTCACTACTACATCGTTCTTATATTCACGTCCTTCTATCGAATGTGAATTAAAAGTCTCAATCAACCATGGTCGATTCACTATAACCAACCATCACATTATACCCTCAATTGGTACGATTAATATCATAATCACAACAACCCAATATTGAATAAAATCAAGAACAACCTCATTTATCTATCACAACTATAGAAACAATAACTAGCCAGATTGCTGAAATTCCAGATCCAGCTCCTAGCTCATTTACAACCCTACTACAGAACATCACCTACCATTTACAGCTCCTTCTAAGCCTACCACAACGAACAATCAAACAGTCAACGACAGAAAAAAAGGGACAATTTGAGATATACCTGCCCTGGATTCCACCGACAGCCCCCCTATTTCCTATCCCACGTTCCTTGGAGAATCTGTGCTCAAGATTACTGCCCAACACGAAGGGACATGTTCACAGGCAGATCCCTTCCGAGATCGAGAAAACAAAGGAATGGGCAGTCCTCACCTTGCTGTTGTAATTCCCAATCGACAGCCCAAATACCAAACTAGCAGCAAATTCTCGGAAATTCGGCAGCCCTGTTCACCCGCACCACCGACGCTTCCGGTTTTCTGCTCAAATTGCTAGGTCAAGGTCAGGGAAAGGAAACCACCGCAGGAGTTCATCCACAAACGGATCCCCTTTGCGATTGAGGGAAACTAGGGAACGGATGACCCTTACCTCGCTCCGGCGATGAACGGACAACAGCGATCAGAAATCGCCCCGTTGCCTACCGTCGGGAAGTTGCCAAATCGGAGGTTCTAGCCCGTCTCAACGGTCGTCCAAGCCGACGCTCGTTGCCTGCCGCAAGGAAGAAGACCGACAGAACCTGAACGACGGAGCAGAGGAATCGTGAAATCAGGAACCGATCTGCTGCTCGGAACTGCTGGATCACCGGAGCAGGGAGATCGCACGAACGGGAGGAAATCTACTGCTCGGAATCGCTGGAGCGACAGAGCAGAGATCGCTTCTCTTCAAGGGAAGAAACGTGCTCCGGCCGGTGGAAAGAAATCACCGAGGAAGGAGTCGGAGAGGCGATCCGCAGGGAAGGAAAGGAAGGCTCGGTGGATTCGTCGAGTGCGGTGAGGAGGTGAGGTTGTTACCGCGCGTAAGGAAGAAGAGGACTTGGAAAGAACAGCGTCGACGGCGGAGTCGACGATGGTTTACTGCATGAAACGCTCGCGCGAAGAGGTTGCGTCGGCGAGAAACGGAAAGGAGAAGCGGTGGTCCTTTAATGGTTTAATAGGTCGGTTTTTGAGAACGGGTAGGGTTTAAATCCAATACCAATAACCAAATTCAATTAACCCAATTTTAATAATTGAACTATTAAAATTCCCTAAGCTAGGTTAGATGTAATTAACTCCTAGCCATACGATTTTTTTTTTTTCGTCGTATCTTACATATATATATATATATATATATATATATATCTATATATATATATATATATATATATATCTATATATATATATATATATATATATATATATATATATTTTTGCTTGTATGTATGTAATGCATGCTAGTATAAAGTAATTAATGTCTTATTTGTTTTTGCTTGTATGTATGTGATGCATGCTAGTATAGGGTAATTAATGCATTAATGCATATATGATACACATTCATGATTAGATCTCAATCAAGTCAACTCAAAATGCCTACCAAGTTTTGATACCCATCACTACCTCGATCATTTGTTGCTGTTGAATCTGCCAAAGCAGAGCAATGCATATTATCTTGGTAGGGTGCAGAGGGACAATCTTGGTCCCGCCTATCAAAGCTTGGGTGATAATAAGCTCAATTAGATTGAGTGAAACTAGTTAACTCAATTGGATCAGGTAAAACTATAGCCATATTCCAATGGTTGGAAATATAGGATAAGATCACATTTAAACTAAATCTTGGGCGATTTAACCAAAGCTAACTCATGTTCTTTTGTAAATGTAGATCTTGATCCTATAAATAAGAGTTGCATAGAGATGTAATTGGTAATTTGTTACCTACCGATCATACTAAGTCTTGGGTGATTTAGCCAAAGCTAACTCAAAGTATAGTATAATGTGGATCTTATCCCGCGAGAATTATAGCTAGTTTGTATGAATCTAGTAGTATGGTTTTACCACATCCATGACTCGATTCTACAAAAGTCCTATAATTCAGTGGGAGCATCATTTAATTAAAGGCCTAATTAAATGATAAATGAAATATGATATTTACTTTCTGCATTATTTATGTTGTAGATTGCCATGTCGTCAAACACGAACACTCTCTCCCTGTGTTCTGTCCGTGAGAAGGACAAGCTCATTTGAGCTAATTTCCTGGACTAGTACAGGAATCTGAGAATTGTTCTCACACAAGAAAAAAAATTGTACATCCTGGAGTAGCCCATTCTGGAAGAACCTCTTGCCACACCCTCGCAAGCTGACCGAAATGCTTATAAGAAGCATCAAGATGATGCATTAGATGTGTCATGCCTCATGCTCGCAACCATGAACTCTAAACTTCAGAAGCAACACGAGTTGATGAATGCTTTTGATATGGTTGAACATCTTCGTCAACTGTATGAAGGACAAGCAAGGTACGAGAGATACGAGATCTCTAAGGCACTGTTTCAGTGCAAGATGCAAGATGGGACTCTCGTAGGTCCATATGTACTCAAGATTATTGGGTACATAGAAAACCTACAGAGGTTGGGATTCCCACTTGGCCAAGAACTGGCCACTGACTTGATCTTGCAATCCTTGCCAGAAAGTTAAAATCAATTTGTGATGAATTACAACATGAATGAAATTGATAAGTCACTGCCTGAGGTGCTTAACATGTTGAGAACTACTGAGCTCAACCTTAAGAAGGCAAAGCCCGACTCTATTTTGATGGTGCAAAAGAAGAAAGGCAAGGGCAAGCCTAAAGGTAAGGGAAAGTCCCAAGCCAAGGGCAAAGGCAAGGAACTGAAACCTAAAGGAGGGGTGGCCAAGGAAGGGACTTGCTTCCACTGTAAGGAAGCTGGACACTGGAAGCGGAACTGCAAAGTATACCTGGAAGATCTTAAGAAGAAGAGAAGTGAGACTTCTACTTCAGGTATATATGTTATAGAAGTCAATATATCTATTTCTTCATCGTGGGTATTTGATATCGGATGTGCTTCTCACATTTGTACTAATGTACAGGCGCTGAGAAATAGCAGGGCATTGATGAAGGGCGAGGTAGACCTATGAGTAGGCAATGGAGAAAGGGATGTTGCTGTTGCTGTAGGAACTTATTTTTTATTTCTTCCCTCTGAGCTTGTACTAGAATTAGATGAATATTGTTATGTTCATGCTCTCACAAAGAATATCATTTCAGTTTCTTATTTAGATAAGAAAGGCTTTTCATTTATAATAAAGAACAAATATTGTTTCGTTTATTTAAATGATATGTTCTATTGTAGTGCACCTCTGATGAACGGACTCTACATTCTAGACTTAGAGAATCCCATCTATAACATAAGTACCAAAAGGTTCAAGTCAAATGAGTTGAACCAAACCTATCCCTGGCGTTGTCGCTTAGGTCACATAAATGAGAGTTGCTTATCCCAGCTCCAAAAGGATGAGTTGCTTGACTCATTTGATTTTGAATCATATGAGACATGCAAGTCTTGCCTTCTAGGCAAGATGACCAAGACTCCTTTTAGTGGACACAGCGAAAGAGCAACAGACTTGTTAGGACTTATACATAGTGATGTGTGTGGCCGTTTCAATGTTGCTGCTATAGGTGGTTATAGGTACTTCATTACATTTACTGTTGACTTCAGTAGATATGGTTATGTGTATCTGATGACACTTCAGTAGATATGGTTATGTGTCAGAATCAAGAATTAAGTACAAAATTTACTTAGAAAGAGTATTAAGATACCTCCATCAGATCGAGGTGGTGAATACCTTAGCCATAAGTTTCGTGACTATCTAGCTGAGTGTGGGATTCTATCCCAACTCACTCCTCCTGGAACACCACAGTGGAATGGTGTATCCGAAAGGAGGAATTGTACCCTATTAGATATGGTACGATCTATGATGAGTCACACAGATCTTCCTATATACTTTTGGGGATATGCTCTAGACACAATAACCTTCACACTTAACCATGTTCCATCCAAAACTGTGATAAAGATACCATATACGATATGGATAGGGAAAAATCCCAAGATGTCTTTCATTAGGATTTGGGGTTGTGAGGCTTACGTTTGACGTCAAGTGTCAGACAAACTGGGTCCCAAATCCGATAAGTACTATTTTGTTGATATCCCAAGGAAACGAAGGGATATTACTTCTACATTCCCAGTCAGCACAAAGTGTTTGTGGCAAAGACTGGGGTATTTCTAGAAAGGGACTTTGTTTCTAGAAAAACTAGTGGGAGTACGTTCGATCTTGAAGAAATTCAAGATATGGACCATAGCACTAAGGCCGAGATGGAGGTTGAACAGGAACCACAAAGTGTTGTGGATGATGAGATTGTTGCACAAAGAGTTGTGGAACAACAACCTATTCAGGTAGACCTACCTCTTCGCAGGTCTGATAGGGTACGTCATCAGCCTGAGAGATACTCATTTCTCTTGTCTGACCATGATGACGTTATTCTCATTGATAATGAGCCTACCTCCTATCAGGATGATGTGATGAGCCTAGATTCTGAGAAATGGATAGAGACCATGAGATCCGAGATGAAATCCATCTACACCAACCAAGTATGGACTTTGGTTGATCCACCTAAAGGCGTCAAACTCATTGGGTGTAAGTGGGTCTTTAAGAGAAAGACTAACATGGATGGACTTATGCATACCTATAAGGGTCGATTGGTAGCTAAAGGTTTCAAGCAAATTCATGGTATTGACTCTAATGAAACCTTTTCTCCAGTTGCGATGTTTAAGTCCATTCGGATCATGTTTGCTATTGTAGTGTACCACGATTATGAGATCTGGCAGATGGATGTCAAAACCGCATTTTTGAATGGAAACTTGCTTGAGGATGTGTACATGACACAACCTGAGGGTTTTGTAGATCCACAGCATACTGGCAAAGTATGCAAGCTGTAAAGGTCCATTTATGGGCTAAAACAAGATTCTCGGAGCTGGAATCTTCGATTCGATGATGCGATCTAATAGTTTGGTTTCATCAAGAATGAAGATGAACCCTGTGTCTATAAGAGGGTTAATGGGAACACAGTTGTCTTCCTTGTATTGTATGTGGATGACATACTACTCATTGGAAATGACATCCCTTCGCTACAGTCTGTGAAGAATTGGCTGGGGAAGTGTTTCTCAATGAAGGACTTATGTGAAGCAGCCTGTATTCTAGGCATCAAAATCTATAGAGATAGATCTAAGAGATTGCTTGGCCTAAGTCAGAGTACATATATTGACATGGTATTACTACGGTTTGCCATGCAGAATTCCAAGAAGGGATTTCTGCCAATGTCACATGGTGTGAGTCTTTCGAAGACTCAAAGTCCCTCTTCTAGAGAGGAGAGAGACCGCATGGATAAGATCCCTTATGCATCTGCCATAGGATCTATCATATATGCCATGCTATGTACTCGTCCTGATGTCTCGTATCCTTTGATCATGATGAGAAGATACCAGTCAGATCCAGGTGAGCATCACTAGATAGCGGTCAAGAATATTCTTAAGTACTTAAGAAGGACTAAAGAATATTTCCTGATATTTCGAGGCGATGGTGAACTAGCTGTAAAGGGTTACAGTGATGCCAGCTTCCAAACTGACAAGGATGATTATAAATCACAATCAGGGTTTGTGTTTTGCTTGAATGGTGGCGCTGTGAGCTGGAAGAGTTCGAAGCAGAATACAGTTGTTGATTCTATAATAGAGGCCGAGTATATTGCTGCATCAGAGGCAGCAAAAAAGGCAGTTTGGATCCGCAAGTTCATTACTGAGCTTGGGGTGGTTCCTAGCATAGCAAATCCTATAGAGCTCTATTATGACAACAATGGAGCGATTGCGCAAGCTAAGGAACCTCTCTCACACCGTCGGACCAAACACATACTACGGCGCTTCCATCTCATTCGAGAGATTATTGATGGAGGAGATGTGAAGATTTGCATAGTACCCACAGTGGCTAACGTCGCAGATCCCTTGACCAAGGCTTTGGAAAGAAAAAGCATGATAGTCACACTAGGCCATTGGGTATTAGATACTACAGTGATTGGCACTAGTGCTAGTGGGAGATTGTTAGTGAAAATCCTAGAGTCGATCATGTGATGATTGTTATATAAACTTGTTGTATCATATTCTTATATATATTTATAAAGGCATTTCTTTATGGTTATTAAACTTACTTGTATTGGTGCCAAATAACTAAGTATAATAGCATCCTTGAGTAGAAGTTCTTATCTATATCAATAGATTGGTTGAATCGATAATGAGATGATATAGAGAATACTACTCTTAATCATTCCTAGTCAAGTATTAATATTCAGGGACAATGTTAATGCGAAGAGACTAGCATGTAGGTCAACACGATAACTTGATCTCACAAGTCATGGATATAAGATATCAAGTTGACACATGGGTATGCATTGGAGAATGTATACTAAATGACCCGCCATGAGAAAGTATCATGGATCGTTATATGAGTGTCATATACTTTCTCATATGACTATTAGTATGACTATTAGTCCTTGGACCTGAAGTGTAACGCCCGCCCTTATCTGCTCTCAGGGCGGCGCTACTTTTTCTTTTTTTTTGTTTTTTATAACATGACATATAGGGATCATTTCACAATCTACATACTTAGACATGTTATCATGACCTAAACCTTCTTTTATGCATGCATCACACATCATATTCATAATTAGCATGTTAACATATCATAGCTTCTTTTATAACATGCATCACATTTCATATTCATAATTTGTCATGTTCCATATCCTATCTCATTTTACCACATGCATAACATGAAGATCTATTCATGAGTTCTATCATATCAAACTTTTATAAGTAATTGAACAGTAACATAACTAAGCAACATTCAACATGGTACTAATAAATCTCAAGTCTTATAAGCGGAAGTAAATGTCTTAAGGTGTTCACGGAGCATATAAATATAGGCAGATAGTAATAGGGTCATTTTCCACCATGCCACTATCACACACACTTGGCCCCTCCTGCTACTTCCTCTTAGTTCATATTTCCTTTATCTGCAGTATATGGACAACATAAACTATAAGCATATAGCTTAGTAATATTCTTGCCTACTCACAAAAGCCACAAACTTCATCAAACAAATAGAAAGCAGGAGCATACTAGCATAAATAGCATAAGTATTTCATAACAACACTATGCATCAACTTACCAACGTAATGAGAACATAAGCATGGCATACAATTTACATAGCATGCTAGACATAATTAAATCTAAGCAGGGCATAAATTAAACCATAAGCATTCATGGCATCATCAACCCTAAACATGCATAAAGGACATAATCATAAGCATTCTTAAACTTGACATAAGCATTCATCATTTCCTCAATTCTAACATGCATAAATGTCATAATCATAAGCATTCTTAAACTTAACATAAGCATTCATAATTTCATAAATCATAGACAAGCATCAGGGACATAATCATAAGCATTCTTAAACTTAACATAAGCATTCATAATTTCATAAATCATAGACAAGCATCAGGGACATAATCATAAGCATTCTTAAACTTAACATAAGCATTCATAATTTCATAAATCATAGACAAGCATTAAGGACATAATCATAAGCATTCTTAAACTTAACATAAGCATTCATAAAAGTCCTTTCTTTTCAAAACATATACATATAGGTACTTTAACATAATGATAACTTGAATGGGGGGCCCCAGGTTAAGTACCACATAATGCGTGTTCCCTAATAGGCTGGGGTAGCGAGCCATCAGACCTACTAGAGCAAGACCTCTTATGTCTTACCAGGGCAAGACCTCTTACGTCTTCTTATGTCCCTATGGATTTGATTAACGACCACCTGACGGGTCGGGTACTTAACCTCTTACAAAGTAAAATACTTAATTCCTTTCTTTCTTGTCATATCATAAAGAATGCTCTTAATCCCCAACATAAATAGGGAAGCATCTCAATCTTATCTTATCATAAGGAGAGCTCTTAATCCCTACTTGAAAGGGAAGCATCTCCATCTTATCTTATCATAAGGAGAGCTCTTAATCCCTACTTGAAAGGGAAGCATCTCCATCTTAGACATTTCATAGCATACATGCATTCATAACATAAGAGTACCCTAAAGGGGTCCTAAAGCATAAACATGTTTATCACATAAGCATATTTCAGAGGCATATTCATGGCATATTAAATCATAAAACATGTTCATCTCAAAGGCATATTTCATGGCATATTACATCATAAACATGTTCATCACATAGGCATAATTCATGGCATATTATAATCATCCACATAACATATTTCATGGCATATAAAAATCATAATCATGTTCATCACATAAACTTATTTCATGGCACATAAAAATCATAATCATGTTCATCACATAAACATATTTCATGGCATATAAAAATCATAATCATGTTCCTCACATAAACTTATTTCATGGCACATAAAAATCATAATCATGCTCATCACATAAATATATTTCTTGAAGGCATACAACCTAATACAACTTCATAAGGGGTATTTTCATGAAACCCTAACCCTAAACCTAATGTTGGCCGAAACATGTAGGGCACCATTTTCTTTATTTTTTTGTTACATAAACTCCTACTTGAAGGCATACCACCTAATACAACTTCATAAGGGGTATTTTCATGAAACCCTAACCCTAAAACCATTGGTGGCCGAAACATATAGGGGCACAAAGCTTGGATTTTTGTCCCCTAAAAATTTCTACATTAAGCATACAACATATCAAAATTTCCTTAGAAGCATTTTCATGCAACCCTAGCCCCAAAAACCTTGGTTGGCCGAAACTTGTAAGGGCACCAAGACTTGTATTTTGTCCCTAAAATTCCTACATGAAGTATACAACATATCAAAGTTTTTCTTAGAAGCATTTTCATGCAACCCTAACCCAAAAATACTTGGTTGGCCGAAACTTGCAAGGGCAACAAGACTTATATTTTGTCCCTAAAATTCCTACATGAAGCATACAACATATCAAAGTTTTTCTTAGAAGCATTTTCATGCAACCCTAGCCCAAAAATACTTGGTTGGCCGAAACTTGCAAGGGCAACAAGACTTGTATTTTGTCCCTAAAATTCCTATATGAGCATACAATCTATAAAATATCTTAGAATCATTTTCATGCAACCCTACCCCCCAAAAACCTTGGTTGGCCGAAACATGTAGGGTATCAAGCATCCTATTCCTTTCATGTATCATGTCCTACAAGAACTAATATACTGCAGGTGAGGGAATCTTACATCCTTCGCTTGCTTTTAGTTGGTAGAGTTCCTAATGGAAGCCAAGAACTAGCCTTCCCTTGCTTGGATGAGGTTTGGCCAAAGGGTGAAAATGGAGAGGGGGAGAGATGGTTTTCGGTGAGGAAGAAGAAGAGAAGAAGAAGTGGCCAAGTGGAAACTTCCCTCTTCTTTATAAAGGGAGGAAGAGAAGTTTCTCTTCTCTTTTCCATGCCTCTTCATTTACCCCCATCAAACTTATCTACAATTTCCCCCCTTCCTCTAATGATCTAATCCTATTGGGCTTCTGGTTAGTGAGTGCATCTATAGGGCTTTGCTATCTCTAGAGGTTTGGGGTTCAATTCCTAGGCCTTGCATCTCTTTTTTGGCTTATTTTCCTTTTATTTTCGAAAAGGCCCACATAAAGCCCATCATCGTAAAGCCAAAAATTCTCTTAAAATTGCTAGAAATTTTACGGGTGTTACATGAAGTCACCATGGTTCCCTACATAAGGAGTTGCATACTTTGGCTTCGTCAAACGTCACCCGTAAATGGGTGGACTATAAAAGTGATTACTGGGTATGTAACAAATTATACGGAGGGATGTGAGTGATGTAGATGGGATCTATCCCTCCTATATGACAGGAGTGATATCATGATTCTTGATAGAGCGAGACCACTAAGTGCATGGCCATGCCCAAATGAGTTAATATGAGATATTGAGCTCATTTGATTAGAGTGAGTCTACTTGGAGTTCAAGATATATATTGTTCAGAGGATGACATGGTATATGCCTCAATTGATCAATCTAGATGTCAAGGATAGAGGGACATTGTCACATATTGTGAGAGTCACAATTAATTGTCACAAAGGTGATGTTGGATCTCAACATTCTTGTAACTTGGGTAGCAATGATGTGTTGCTAGATACTGCTCATTGCTTATGTTTCTAAATAGGTTTAGGAGCATTGCCAACATTACAAGAACCTATAGGGTCACACACAAAGGGAAATTAGATGGAGATTAGGTTCATATAATGGACCAAGAGGATTAGGTTCATGTGATGAACCAAATTGGATTAACAGTAATCCAAATTAGACTAATTGAGTTGGACTCAATTTGATTCAAGTATTGAATGAGTCTAATTTAGATTTGATTCATTGAGTCAATTTAAACTAATGAATAGAGATTCATTAAATTAAATTGACTTTAATCAAAGGTTAGATTTGATCAACCATGGGAGATAAGAGGTCAAGTTTGACTTGACTTGAGAGGGAAGATGAAGGGTCAAGTTTGACTTGACCAAATGCCACTTCATGGTGACTTGGCATAGGGGTAGGCCAATGATGATGTTCCACATCATCATGGACACATCATGGTGTGCCCCCTCATGGGGAAGACTAAGAGCTATGCCTCTTGGTATTAGATGGAGGTATTTATCCCTCCTTAATGTGGCCGGCCAAGGATTGAATGAGTGAGTGGTGAATTGATTTCATCTTCTTCCTCCTCTCTTCTCTTGCTCTCTCCCTCATCCTCCATTGTCGTGACCTCCAAGGGTGCTAGCACACTCTAAGTAGTCTTCTCCACCTTTTGTCTGTGTGGATACGTGTAGAGGAGTGTACACTTGATACTCTACGAGATTCGGCAACCATTTGGACAAGCGGGATAAGCGAAGGGCATCGCTACAAGGGTAACGCTCTTCCCATGTAGATCTAAGGTAGATCTAGTGTTTCTAAACATGTACATGAATTTATTTTATTTATCTTCGCATGGATCCGTGGCCGACTTTTAAGGTTTCCACAACGCAAAAAGCGGTTTTTGCGGCTCGGAGAGCAACATTAACTTGGGCCATTAAGATGTAATAAAAAAATTGATCCATTAACTTTGGCCTTTTCTCCCCCTTTTGCTATAAATCGAAAAGAGTGGGGGGTTTTGAAAAACATAGTTTTTGAATTTAGTTTTAAGTCCAAGCATGTTACAAATAAATTTTGAAAATAGTAGTTTAAACATAAGCTCATTTATTTTTATGTTCAACTCTATTTGACATGATTGATATGGAATAATCAACAAGTCTTGATTAGAGTTGGTTAATTTATGTAATTATACTCCATGGTTCATGTCAATGCACTAGATCTACATCTGAAATCCGGAGTGAGGTCCTAACATCTCTTGCACATCTACGTGGCTAAGTACACAAACACATTAGTCCTATGTGTTGTGAGATGTGTTGGCTCCTTAAATCTATAAATACATGATAACTAGAGTAAACCCTAAGCTAGTTCCATTAACATGAAAAGTAAATAATAGAGTATATAAAAATATAAGTTGTATATCCTACTCTATTATGAACATGCCCAATTTTCATCTTAGTAGACTAAATTCGTCTTCGGGTAGAGGCTTGGTAAAAAGGTCAGCTAGGTTCGACTTTGATTCCACGTATTCGAGTTGTATGGTTCCGTTAGATACATATTCTCAAATAAAGTGGTGTTTGACCTCTATATGTTTGGTCCTAGAGTGACATATGGGATTCTTAGTTAAGTAGATTGAGCTAATATTATCTATGTGAGTTTTAATATTGTTGAAGTTTAAGTTAAAGTCTTGGAGAGTGTGCTTCATCCAAAGAAGCTGAGCCACACACTTACCCATTGCGATGTATTCGACTTCGGTGGTAGATAAGGCAACACAGTGTTGCTTCCTACTACACCAACTCACTAGACTCGAGTCGAGAAGTTGACAGTAACCACTCGTGCTCTTTCTATCGAGTTCACTACCGGCATAGTCGAAGTCAGAGTAGCCGATTAGTTTGAACTCGATAGATCTAGGGTACTAAATACCTAAGCTTAGCATGCCCTTTATATATCTAAGGATACACTTAACTAATGTTAGGTGAGACTCCTTAGCACATGTTTGAAACCTTGCGCACATACTTACTGCGAATAGTATTTCGGATCGACTCGCAGTTAAGTAAAGGAGACTCCCTATTGTGCACCTATAGTATTTTAGGTAAATAGGTTTTCCGTCTACATATTCTCCTATATTAATATTTGCTGCCATGGGTGTATTAATGATTTTAGCATTTTGCATTCTGAATCGGTTAATTAATTCCTTAGCATATTTTTGTTGATGGAAATAAATTCCTTCCTTAGTTTGTTTAATTTGTAATCCAAGAAAGAAATTTAATTATCCTAGTAAGTTCATTTCAAATTCACTTTCCATGAGTGAAATGAACTCGTTTAGTAGGATTGAATTAGTGGTTCCAAATATTATGTCATCTACGTAGATTTGGGCTATAAAAATTTCTTTGCCTCCGGATTTTACGAAAAGGGTTGGGTCGACTAAGCCTTCGCTAAACCCTTTAAACTTAAGGTATACAGAAAGCCTCTCATACCAAGCTCTAGGAGCTTGTTTTAGTGCATATAAAGCCTTCTTGAGTCTAAAGACATGGTTGGGTTTGTCTAGGCTTTCAAATCCTAGGGGTTGACTAACATACACTTCTTCTTTAATAAGTTCATTCAAAAATATTGACTTGACATCTATTTGAAATAATTTAAATCCTCGATGTACAGCGTATGCCAACAACATTCAGATGGATTCTAATCTAGCTATGGGGGCATAAGTTTCATCGTAATCTAACCCTTCTACTTGACTAAACCCTTTCGCGACCAATCTCGCTTTGTTTCTAACTACTTCACCTTTGTCATCAAGTTTGTTTCGGAACACCCACCTTGTTCCAATAATTGATTTATCTTTAGGTATTGGTAATAATTCCCAAACTTCATTCCTAGTAAATTGAGCTTGCTCTTCTTGCATTGCAATAATCCAATCGGGATCAAAAAGAGCTTGTTCAATTGACTTGGGTTCGATTTTCAAAATCAAGGAAATTTGACTAAGGTTTCGATATGATGCTCTAGTTCGAACCCCTTGGTCAGGATCACCTATCACTTGGTAGATAGGATGACTTGATTAAATTCTAGACTGACTTGGGTTAGGATCACCTATCACTTGGTCGATAGGATTATTTGATTAAACCCTAGACTGGCTTGAGTTAGGATTAATACTGGACTCGATTTCATGGTCAGAGTCGAGTCTAGCATGAGTTGGTTTGTTAGTTGGTTTTACTATGGGTTTTGTGGGTTCATGTCCTTCGTCGAATATTACATTAATGGTTTCCTCAATTTTAAGGGTGTCATTGTTATATACCCTATATGCTCTACTCGTAGTTGAGTATCCTAGGAAGATTCCGATGGAGGTTTTGGATGTGAACTTTCCTAGGTAGTCCTTAGTGTTTAGGATATGTACCTTACATCCAAATACCCTAAAGTATTTAATGTTAGGTACTTTGTCATGGTAGGTTTCGTATGAGGTCTTAAGGTGCCTCTTAACCATTAGGATTCTATTTTGGACATAACAAGTCGTACTAACGGCTTCTACACAAAACCTATCGGGTAGGTTGTATTCGTTCAACATGGTCCTAGCGGCTTCTTATAGGGTTCTATTTTTCCGCTTGACTAGGCCATTTTGTTGTGGGGTTCTAGGACATGAGAATTCATGATGGTATTCATTTAGGTTACCAAAATTTGTGAACCTATGGTTTTCGAATTCACCACCATGATCGCTTCGAAGTCTTTTAATTTTAAGGTTCTTTTGGTTTTCGATTAACTTACACAATTTGATGAGTTGGTCTAAGGTGTCACTTTTGTGTTTAAGGAATCTAACCCAGGTAAACCTAGAATAGTCGTCAATTATGACAAAGCAAAATTGACTCCCATTAAGTGACTTGGCTCCATGTGAATCGAATAGATTCAAATGTAGGAGCTCAAGCACACTTTTGTTTTGTTCTTGATTAGTTAGTTGATGTTGTACCCTAGATTGTTTACCTTGTTGACAAGCATTATAGATTTTATTGTCTAAGTTGTTAAGGTTAGGCAAACCTCTGACTAAGCCAGTCTAACTCATCTTGTGAATAAGTCTTGGGTGTGAGTGACCAAGTCATTGGTGCCACAACCGAGATTCCTCTTGTTGTGTCATAAGACACTTGGTTGAGGAGTTAGGTAGATTAATAGTATAGATGTTGCTATTCCTAGTTCTTTTAAGTATTGTTTTAGAGGTTGCATTAGTTTTAATTAAGTATTCATTTTCTAGGAATATGACCTTATAGTTATTATCACACAATTGACTTACACTAGGTAAATTGTATTCAAAATCTTCGACTAATAAAATATTTTGAATTGTAAAATTTGAATTTAGCTCAATATCACCTGATTTGATGATTTTGAGCTTGTCGTTGTTTCCAAAAGCTACCGATCCTTGTCATTTGAATCTAAGCTTTGAAAACTTCAGTTGGTCTCCGGTCATGTGTCGGGAGCATCCATTGTCCAACATCCATTGATCCTACACATATAGTAGTTGGATCGCATATTGGAATTTAAAGGTTGGCTAAAGATTATTAGTCCTAGATCATCTTGTAAGGGTGTGGAACCAAAGCTTCGCTTCCCACCTCGATCTCTTGTGCATGGCGATCCCATCTACGTCCCCGGATTAAAAAAATAATCCTTGACAAAGAGAGATTGCCAAGCAACTGATCCATCGTCGAGCTATTCGATTAGAGTGGTATCTTGAACAAACTTATTGTTCAAGCAAGCTACCTCTTATCTTCGATTAGCCACGGAATAGATGATGTATGGATCGTTGGTTTTTGTGTTTGTCTTCGGGGTCCAAGTAAATTAGCCACATACAATACATACAAATTGCATAGAATAAGAAAACATACATAAACAAGAATTATACCTCATGTTTACCTCAAGGTCTTCTTTTGTATTTCCTTCCTCCTTTTGGACGTCGTGTGGGTGATGATCTTCCAAAACTCGAAGCTTCCTAGATCACGTTCTTCCCTTCCTTTCTCGCTCTAAACAAAGGGAAGAATAAAACAAAACTTCTTCTTTTATCTAGAACCGACCACCAAGCCACCAACTTGGTTGTTGCCGCTAGCCAAGGAGAGGAAGAAGGAGATGGAGTGGGCGCCGGCCAAGAGCTCCAATGGAAGAAGAAGAAGCTGCCCTAGGAAAGGAGAAGCCGACCAAGATCAATGGAGAAGAGGAAACCCTTATCCTTTTCTTGTGTTGTTGTCGGCCCTAAGGGAGAAGCTAAACAAGTTGTCGCCCCCCCCCCCCCTTGAAACTCCAAACCCTAGCTCTCCAAAAGAACTCTTGTCACCCAAGCCAAGGGAAGCAAAACCCTAATCTCCCAAAGATATTTGCCGCCCAAGCCTCATCCCTCCTTTTATAGAGCTAGGCTTAAGCCTCCATTTAATCTCTACCGTCGGATCTAGAGATTTAATCTCAACCGTCGGATATAGGGATTTAATCTCCACCGTCGGATCTAGGCATCATGAGGGTTTTAATAGGCTATAATAGGGACCATGAGGAGGAGTTGGATCTTGGCCACCCAATAGATCCGACTCACATAAAATCCGATCCATTAATGATAATCCATTCCACTAGAGGATAATTATTGATCTACCTCACCATCCCCATAAATAAATATGGGCTCCATATATTAATTGTACAAATATCTCCCCGTATTTAAGATCTCGAATGTCCGTCAATTAATTAATTTACTGATAATTAATTAACCAACATCTAACTCCATGAGTAGTACCACTCAACCTTATCATCATGTCGAACCAAGTCCTCCTGTAGGGTTTACATGATGAACCTTATGAGCTCCTCAAGGTTACATCATCATCCTAATATATAGGACATGGTTTCCTCCTATAATCAACGACACACCATGTAAATAATATCATTTCCCAACTTACCGAGCCTATCGATTTAATCTATAAATCTTGCCCATTGGTATATCAAAGAAATAAATACTAAGTACATGTGTCCGTTATTATATCGGGATTAAGAGCATGTACACCATAATATCCGAGGTCCGATTCAATTATGTAGTCAGCAATAAATCGAATCACCTCTAAGTCAGTTCTGCTCAATACACATAAAGTGTACTAGTGTAATTCTATGGCCAAGACAAACCAATATCAAATCACACTACAACCATACCAATGGTTTGTCCAAAACCATCTCGGTTGTGAGCCTTTACTTATACTCTACAAGTAACTGATAACATGATCTCCCGTGTGACACTACACACCATGTTATCTACAATGTAATGTATTGGACAATATGCATAACCATAAATATGCAAACAATGATCATGTGATTCTTATTTCAAAAATAAAGATGTTCATACAAAAGATAGACTTTTCAATATACATCCCAACAATCTCCCACTTATACTAAAAGACTATGTCGTCCTCATACTGCCATGCATCTGATTCCCATTCCCTCCACATGCCTATCAAAATCTCTCGCTGGAAGCGCCTTAGTGAAAGATCTGGCAGGTTATCCTCTGATTCAATCTTGGCCATAGCTACTTCTCCTAACTTTACGATTTCTCGTATCAGGTGGTACTTACGCTCTATGTGTTTACTTGCCTTATGTGTTGGTGCAATCGACCCAGGTCGTGATTGACCAGGACTCGAGCTTGGCTCGAGAGATGTTTTGATGTTCGACAAAAACATATGACAATGTAATTGTCATGGGAAAGTCCAAGTCTTAGGTACATGGCATGGAAAGTCCATGTGGGACACTTGGCATTTGGGAAAGTCCAAGCATGGGTCTTGGCAATGTAAAGTCCAAGCATGGGTCTTGGCAAAGTAAAGTCCAAGCATGGGTCTTGGCATAGAAAGTCCAACATGGGTTGGCAAGGGAAAGCCAAAGCTTGAGTCTTGGCATTTGAGAAGTCCAAGGGGAATATTGGTGGTCTAAAGTACAAGGGTGAAGTCTTGACAGCATAAGTCCAATGGTTGGTTGTGTAAAGTCTAAGCGGAGTCTTGGCGACGTAAGTCCAATGTGCCTTGGCAGTGTAGACACCATTAGCATAACATAGCCGATGGAAGCACCTGAAGGCTAGCGCGATGGATGAACAAGTCATGGATGACTTGGAGGGATCCGAGAGGCGTGAGGCTAATGGAGGTGGCTAGAAGGCTTAGGTCTAGGCTAAGGGTGGTCTAGCAAGTATGGGGGAACCATATTTGGGCTAAAACCTCATGTTTGAGGTGTGCCAGTCGACTGGTGCTATGTGGCAGTCGATTGGCCTGAGTCAACTAGGATTTGACTGCGAAAATTGCCCTAGTAGTCGACTGCCAGAGATAGGCAGTCGACTGATGGACGAGAAGTCGACTGAACATGTAGTCAGTCGACCGATGCTCGATGGTTCGGTCACAGAATGGGGTCTCACTCGACTGCTACGGCCATCAGTCGAGTGGAGGCTTGACCAGTCGACTGATGATCATAATCAGTCAACTAATGATGGATACGTTGGACTTATCCAGCGTGGATCTAGCCATTTTCTCACGACAACAGTGGCATCAGTCGACTGATGGTCCTGACCAGTCGACTGATCGACTTTTTCCAGCACAGGTTGAAGCTTTATAAGGAGCTCGTGGAGGAGGAAAAAGGTAGCGATTTTGTTGAGCAAATTGAAGGGGAGAGTTGGTGCTTTCCAGTCATTCAAGGCTAGTTCAAGGCAATCAAAGATCAAGCAAATTCAAAGAGCATTTGTAAAGTTTTCTTTGCATAGATTGTTGTATTCTTGTTGTATTTGCTTGTCTTACTTTGTATTACTTAGTGTAATCTTTGTACGAGGTTTCTCTGCCTCCGACTTGTGTCGAGAAGGAGTATTTGTGATTAGTGATTGCATTGGCGTCGCTAGAGCTCTTTAGAGCTCAATCCATGGAGTAGGAACTGTTCAGTTCTGAACCACGTTAAACATCTTGTGTTTGTGATTGTGTTTCGTGTTATTGCTTTTATTATTATTATTCCTCTGTGCTAACATGATTTGTAGACGCGATCACGATCGAATTCCATCATCGGTACTAGCACGCGCTATTCACCCCCCTCTAGCGTCCAATCGATCCCCTACAAGTGGTATCAGAGCGAGGCCGCTCTTCAAGTTTTACAACAAAGGGAGCACGCTAGAGGGTGAAGATGGAGTTGCAAGATCAATTAGGTTGGGACATCAACACATCGGTGCCCTACACCCTATACGGACGAGAAGGCTTCAATTCTTGGAAGAGAAGAATTGAAGATTTTTTGATGATGAGAGACCTTGAGGAATGGACCTTATTAATGGAAGGATTTGAGTATCCAAGATAACCAAAAGGTGGTTTCCTCAAGAAGAAGAGATGGAGTGAAGATCAACTCCAAAGATTTGAGAAAAACAAGAAGGTAATCAAATTCATTTTTGATTTAATTCCTAATGACTTCTTGTGTAGTCTAGGTGAGTGCATGGATTCTAAAGAGCTTTGGAGCAAATTGGCCAAGCTCCATGAAGGTCCATCGCCGGTCCAAGACTAAGGAACCGAAGAGGCAAGCACATCTTCCTCATAAGGAAGTGAGGACTTGGAGGTTGAGAGATCATAAACATCCAAGGAGGAAGAGGAAGTAGAATCGGAGGAAACCTCCACCTCTAGGATTGAGGGGGAGGAGATTAGAGCATCCTCAACTCCGGAGCAACAAGAAGAAGCTTCGACATCCGGTCAAGATGAAGAAGCTCCAATTCCGGCACCTATCACCATCATAGGTAACTCAAGCATGTCAATTGTAAATAAAAATCATATAATATGCTTTGAGTGTAGGGAATCTGGACACTACAAGAGTAAGTGTCCGAAAAGAGTTAAGAAGGATGTCGGCCCCCCAACAACCAAAAGCAAGGATCAAGTGATTTGCTTCAAATGTCGACAACCGGGACACTACCGGAATCAATGCCCAAAGGGGGAGAAGAAGACTCAAAGGGGATCTTCATAAGTAGGGGGAGCCTCTAAGGCAAACCCTAAGGTATATTGTAATGCTTCTTCTTTAGTAAATAGAAAAAAACATGCTAGGAATTTTAATTCTCTTGCAATTTATGAAAAGCATTCTAATAGGAACAAGTACTTTTGTTTAGGAGCTAAGAATTTTCTTTTTGAAAATAAGGAGAAATTTGGGACTAATGTCCCTAAAAACAATTTATCTAAGACTAAACATAGATCAAACAACTCTAGACCAATCCTAACTAGGGAATCTATCAAGAAAATAGGAGAGCATCTAGGTCTCAACCCTAAATGGACTAGGCATATGCCTAGAAAGAACCATGCCCAAGGATTAACTAAAAATTCTAAAATTGGGCAATTAGAAAAGGAAAATCAAGTCTTGAGGACAAGGCTTGAAAAGATGGAGAAGACCCTTGCAAAAATGCAAAATCAATTTCAAGGGTCAAGAGGTCAACATTTAAGGTGTAGAAGTCAAAGCCTAGGGTCAAATGGTCAAAAATCAAGACCTAGGAAACTAGATTCATCCAAGGGCAAACCTAAGCCCAAGGAAACCTATCACAATGTTCCATTTGATTATGGAACTAAACCTAGGAAAACCAAGGTTAATAGGGAAGTTATCCCTAAGAGTAACCAAGGTTTGTGCCTAGTGGCTAGTGTTTCTAGGAAACCTAGGGTAGCCACTAAGAAGGTTGCAAGGGGAGTTACCCCTAGAGTCAACCTAGGTAAGACCCAAATGACCAAGGCTACCAAGCCTAGGAGGGTCATTAGGAAGGTATCTAGGGAGGTTATCCCTAAGGAATACCTAATTAACCCTAGGAGCTCAAATAGGTTTTGGGTTCCTAAGAGCGTGATTGATTCACGCTAAATGGGTTAGGGTGTGCCAACTTTAAATGGAAGGGTAGTTGACCTAACCATGGTAAAGGTGACACTTTCGGTTATTTTCAAGGTTATGGTTACCTTGGAAATACATTTGAGCTTTAATCCTAAAAGATTTTAGGATGTGCCAATATTATTTGAGAAGTTTGATCAAATGATCAAATTGGCACATTTTAGGTTTAGAAGTCATAGTGTGTCATTTTGGGTTTTTGCCACACTTGGGAGAGTAATAGGAATATGGCAAAAATATACTTAATTATCTCAAAAGGAAATTAATATTAAAATTTAGGTATTATTATACCTATACTTTTTATTTGCCATGCCTTGATTTGCCATATGCCATGACATGACATCATATTTATTTTTATCATTTATATGTCATGATCATGTTTTAGGATTAAGGATTAAATGTCATGTATTTTTAGATTCAATCTTATGCCATGACATCATGATTATGAGCATGTGTTTATTTATATCATCTCTAATGCCATAATCACTCATGCATTTAAGATAATTTGATTGAAATTGATTTAAGGACAATGGCATGACTTGGAGTCTCATTTATAAGGGAATCAAGTAGAGTTGCCTTAGAAAATGCATGAAACCCTAGATTAGGGAGAACAAAACCCACATCTCACATTACATTGACATGTATGTGTATTTATACACCCTAGATACATGTGAGATGCTAGGATATGAGTTAAGTTCAAGGTGCATAGTTTTTGCATCTAGATGAACTCAGACTCATCTTATATGAGTGGTGGATCATTGGGAAAGCTTGTGTACAAGTCATGTACATTGAGCCCAAGGAATATGATCCAAAATAAGGTTTCAAAAATATTTTAAAATCATTTTGAAAAACCTTGGTGAAGTGTATCTTTTGATAGCAATCACCATTGATGAGATTGATACAAAGTGAGCCAAAACTTAGAAGTTTTCTTCACTTTTGAATTTTGTATCAATTTCAGTATTTTATGGGTAAAATAATTTTCAAATATTTTTCACCCATTGAATTGGCTATAAGTAATATACGTATCAAATTTCGTGATTTTTCGATATATGTAGAATTACTTATGATTTTCTAAAATTCGACTCTGATAATTGAAATTCGGAAATTTCAGTTATCAGTCGACTGCCCTGGGTGGCAGTCGACTGATGTGAGTGGCAGTCGACTGGTAGCTGACGGAGTCGACTGCCAATGTTGATTTCGGAAAAACAAAATTTGTTTAGCCCGTGTTCAGTTGCGGTTAAGGTCCCTAACCACTCCTAACCCTAGGATATGCTTTGGGAAGCATTATAAAGGGTGAAAATCCATTGGGTATGGATTTGGAGAGGTGTTAGGTTAAAGTATCAAATTTAAGGGTGAAAGAGTTCAATGTTTGAACTTTAAACCTTATTTTTGATGGTTTAGAGTTCCTATTAGCTTAGGGACTTCCCAAGGATATTGTTGGTGCAATGGTCAAGAGGGAGCAAGCCTTTAGGGAGAGGTATCCATGATGGGATGATGGATGTGTTTTTCTCTTCTAGAAGGGGAGAAGTTATTGGGAGAAGGACATCAATTGGGAAAATTGATGGATTTTTGAGAGACCCAATTTGGAAATTGGGAGAGTGAATAGGATTGCCCCTCTTGAGTGATATGAGACTTATTACTAGGAAGATGGTAGGTGTAACAACCCAAAATTTTTCTCCAAAATTTTTGGTATAGAATTTAATTTTTTTTTATGTCTAGTAGATTATATATGGGATCCTAGAAAATGATGATAAAAGAATAAAAAAAAGGTGGAGAGGTGAGGTTTGAACCTTAAACCTCTTGGTGAGAGTTAACTCTTACCATGCATGTGATGACCAAGTGCTCAGAAGTAGCTTACTGTTGGAAAAAGAGGAGAAATTGTAGATGAGTGTGAGGAGGGTGAATGAAGAGGCATGAAAAGAGAAGAGGCACTTCTCTTCCTCCCTTTATAAATAGGAGTGAAAGTTCCATTTGGCCACTTATTCTTCCCTTTTCTCTTCTTCTTCCTCACTGAAACCTACCTTCTCCCTTTCCATTTTCCGAAATTCATCCAAGCAAGAAGAAGGCTAGGTTTGGCTTCCATTAGGTCATCTTCAAACTAAAATCAAAGCGAAGGATGTAGGATTCCCTCACCTGCAGTATATTTGTTCTTGTAGGACATGATACATGAAAGAAATATGATGCTTGATACCTTACAAGTTTCGGCCAACCAAGGTTTTTGGGCTAGGGTTGCATGAAAATGCTTCTAAGGAAATGATGATATGTTGTATGCTTCATGTAGGAATTTTAGGTGACAAAAATACAAGTCTTGGTGCCCTTACAAGTTTCGGCCAACCAAGGTTTTTGGGCTAGGGTTGCATGAAAATGCTTCTAAGAAAATTATGATATGTTGTATGCTTCATGTAGGAATTTTAGGTGACAAAAATCCAAGCTTTGTACCCCTACATGTTTCGGCCAACTAGGGTTTTAGGGCTAGGGTTTCATGAAAACACCCCTTATGAAGTTATATTATGTTGTATGCCTTCATGTATGAACCTTATGTGACAAAAATAAAATTTTGGTGCCCTACAAGTTTCGGCCAACTAGGGTTTTAGGGCTAGGGTTGCATGAAAACACCCTTAGGAAATTATGATATGTTGTATGCCTTCATGTATAAATTCTATGTGACAAAAATGAACTTTTGTGCCCCTACAAGTTTTGGCCAACAATGGTTTTAGGGCTAGGGTTGCATGAAAACACCCCATAGGAAATTATGATATGTTGTATGCCTTCATGTATAAATTCTATGTGACAAAAATGAACTTTTTGTGCCCCTAATGTTTCGGCCAACAATGGTTTTAGGGCTAGGGTTTGCATGAAAACACTCCTTAGGAAATTATGATATGAATTATGCCTATGTGATGAACATGTTTATGATTTTAATATGCCATGAAATATGCCTATGTGATGAACATGTTTATGATTTTAATATGTCATGAATTATGCCTATGTGATGAACATGTTTATGATTTTAATATGCCATGAAATATGCCTATGTGAGGAACATGTTTATGATTTTAATATGCCATGAAATATGCCTATGTGATGAACATGTTTATGATTTTAATATGCCATGAAATATGCCTATGTGATGAATATGTTTATGATTTAATATGCCATGAAATATGTCTATGTGATGAACAAGTTGATGGTTTTTTTTTTAATATGCCATGAAATATGCTTATGGGATGAACATGATTATGCTTTAAGACCCCTTTAGGGTATTCTTAAGTTATGAATGCATATATGCTATGACATGTCTAAGAAGATGCTTCCCCTTTTTATGTTGGGATTAAGAGCTCTCCTTATGATAAGATAAGATGGAGATGCTTCCCTTTTCAAGTAGGAATTTAGAGCTCTCCTTATGATAAGATAAGACGGAGATGCTTCCCTTTTTATGTTGGGGATTAAGAGCATTCTTTATGATATGATAAGAAAGAAAAGAATGAAAATTAAGTATTTTACTTTGTAAGAGGTTAGGTACCCGACCCGTTAGGTGGTCGTTAATCAAATCCAAGGGACATAAGAAGACGTAAGAGGTCTTGCCCTGGTAAGACGTAAGAGGTCTTGCTCTAGTAGGTCTGGTGGCTAGCTACCCTAGCCTATTAGGGAACGCGCTTTATGTGGTACTTAGCCTGGGACCCCCTTCATGTTATGATTATGTTAAAGTATCTATATGTATATGTTTTGAAAAGAAAGGACTTGTATGAAATTATGCATGTTTATGTTCAAGTTTAAAAGTGCTTATGATTATGTCCTTTATGCATGTTTAGGATTTTATGATATTATGAATGCTTATGTTCAAGTTTAAGAATGCTTATGATTATGTCCTTTATGCATGTTTAGGATTTATGAAATTATGAATGCTTATGTTCAAGTTTAAGAATGCTTATGATTATGTCCTTTATGCATGTTTAGGATTGATGATGTCATGAATGCTTATGTTTAATTTATGCCATGCTTAGATTTAATTATGTTTAGCATGCTTATGTAAATTTTATGTCATGCTTATGTTTCATTACGTAGGTATGTTGATGATTAGTGTGGTTATGAAATACTTATGCTATTTATTCTAGTATGCTCATGTTTTCTAATTGTTTGGTGAAGTTTGTGGCTTTTGTGAGTAGGCAAGAATCTTACTAAGCTATATGCTTATAGTTTATGTTATCCATATACTGTAGATAAAGGAAACATGAACTAGAGGAAGTAGCAGGAGGGGCTGAGTGTGTGTGATAGTGGCATGGTGGAAAAAGACCCTATGACTCTCTGCTTTTATTTATATGCTCTATGAACAACTTAAGACATTTGCTTCCGCTTTTATGAATTGTGATTTATTAGTACCATGTTGGATGTTGCTTAGTTATGTTACTGTTCAATTACTTATGAAAGTTTGATATAATAGGACTCATGAATGGATCTTTATGTTATGCATGTTATAAAAAAAGTTATGATATGTTAACGTGCTAATTATGATTATGATATGTGATGCACGTTATAAAGAAGATATGACATGTTAACATGATAATTAGGTCTATGATATGTTATGCATGTTATAAAAGAAGATTATGTCATGTTAACATGCTTGATTAGGTAGATTGTGAAATGATCCATATATGTTATGTTAAAAAAAAAAAAAAAGCGCCATACGAGGCGAGATAAAGGGCGCTACAGTTATCAGAGCGGGTTCACCTTTCCACTATCACATATCAAGCCTCCATCCTGCTGTTTCCAAGTAAGTAACTTTATGCATACCTAAATTTCTTTTATAATGAAGAATGTCTTCTATCTAGATAGAAATAATACCTCATCCTGTTTTAGTAGAATGGAACCATACTTGTGACTTAGATAGTAATGATACCTTACCACGCTTTATATGATGGAAACATGTCTCAACCTAGAATTTCAACTAGAAAGGATACCTTACCTTGTTTATGATAAGAAATGTTTTTTTATTCTAGCTTAAATATGCATGAATTCATGTAGGATAATCTTATGCTAGCCTAGCCTTTAGTTTAAGTAATGCATGAATATACAAATGATAGCATTATGCTAGCCTTAGTTTAATTACGCGTAGGTAAACGAACGAAAAAAAACTCCTAAAATTATGAAGATTTGATTTTCGTAATTATTGGTGTAAGGTCTATGCTCATATAAATTGAATTAAGCTGGTTTCGTACGGGTTAGTCGGTTATGTACTGACTTCATTTATTTCAATTTCGGATGGCACGGACGATGACTACAATGACCCGTCGTGATGTGTTACGAAACCAATTGAGGGAAGCTATTGAAGAGATAGTTTATAAACCTGATGGTGGGGTCATCGGACACCTGAGAAGGCTTGATGGTCTTTTTAGGAGACTCGAGCAGCAGGAGTTTCCATTACTGGACAATTATCGGATATGAGCCTTGGTACGCTCTCTGCCAAATGATTTCATGGTAGTTGCACATCACGTATGGGGAGGCTATGAAGGGCGGATAACATATCTTTGAGTTGTCTTTGGGAACTCTTTGGAGCACAAGGTTCAAGAGAATCCTGTGGTAGCTGGCCTCGAGAAGAATGAAGAGAGTTCTATAAACAGTCAACTTATTGGCCAGCCTGAGACTACCCTAGTAAGGCCAAGGAAGATAGGACTAAAAATAATTATAACTGCACTAGGGTTTGTCCTAGTGGGAGTCGTAATGAACTATCTTCTCAAGTTGTTTTTTTTGTTTAGATTAGAAATAAGGAATGTTATATGTTAACATTTTCCTTCTTGTCTGAAAGTATGAATAAGAAATGATAAGTTCGTTTCTTTTGAAATCAATGATTAGTTCATGGCATGGGATGTGTATGGTATAGTTGATCAATGTCGGTTAGATTGGAACATACGAATGATGAGTGGAAACAAAGTTGCCGCTTGATTTTGTAAACCAATTCAATTTACATTGCATGTGACATATATCACAAAAGCTGTAAAGAGATTCAACCGACTCGCATGCCTATACCAGAGTTGGTCAGCACGGAAAGAGAAAGGGTCAAACTCATGCTGAAGATGCTCCGACCAGAAATAGCCCTTAATGTGGCCGGCGGAGCTCATAAACCGCAGACTGCAGAGGAGTTGTTCAGTAGTGCCCTGATTTCTGAGCAATACCTGAACATGAGACAACACAGGTGGCTCGAGCTAGTCAAAGATTATGATTGTGACATATTCTATCATCCTGGAAAGGCCAACAAAGTGGCAGATGCACTTAGCAGAAAGTCCTGTGCCGCTCTGATGTCCTTATCGATGCTATCTCAGCCCCTGAAAAGGGAAATAATGAATTACGGAATAGAGATTATTTCTGGACAACTTTCCACCATGATGATAGTGTCGACGTTGTTTGACGATATATTGGGAAAGCAAGATGGTGATTCATACATCCAGAAGATCAAACAGGAAGTCCGGGAAGGAAGGGATAATGGATTCCACATTTAAAATGATTATTATACCTCCGGGACCGACTATGTATTCCGGACGATCCGGAATTACGGAAGAAGATACTCGAGGAATCCCATGGAACACCTTATACCATGCATCCTGGATCTACAAAAATGTATCAGGACTTAAGAGATAAATTTTGGTGGTCCGGCATGAAAAGGGATGTGGCTCGATACATCGACTGTCGACTGCGAGGGTTAAGGCGAACACACGTAAACACGGAGGATTACCGCAATGATACAGTCTGATTTCAGAGTGGAAATGGGAAGAAATTTTTATGGATTTCATCTCGGGATTACCCAGAAAAACAAATGGTTATGATGCTATATGGGTAATCATAGACCTGTTGACAAAGTCTGCCCATTTCTTGGCAATTAAGATGACCTATCCGGTTGAGCAGCTAGCTCAATTATATGCCAAGGAAATTATCAGATTACATGGAGTGCCTAAGGCTATTATTTCTGATCGTGATGACCATTTTACCTCCCATTTCTGGGAATGTGTTCAAAAGGCTCTTGGCACTAAGTTGAGATTCAGCACTGTGTTTCATCCTCAGACCTGGCCGACAGAAAAAGAGTGAACAGTCTTTGGAAGATATGTTGCGGGCTTGTGCCCTAGACTTTAAGGGGAGTTGGTGTCGATATCTGTGCTTGGTAGAATTTGCTTACAACAACAGTTACCAGACTACTATTGGAATGGCACCATATGAAGCTCTATACGGGAGAAGATGCAGGTCTCCTATCTGTTGGTACGAGGGTGGTGAAAGGAGGGAAATGGGTCTTCAGGTCGATATTATTGACGATACCACCCGAGTGATACAGACTATCCGTCAGAGGATAGAGACTGCTCAGAGCCGGCAAAAAGTTATGCGGATAAGAGACGCCGACCATTGGAATTCGAAGTTGGGGATTTTATGTTCCTCAAGGTCGCCCCTATGAAAGGAGTAATGAGATTTGGAAGAAAGGGAAAGCTGAGTCCGCATTATGTGGGACCGTATAAGATCCTGAAAAGAATCGGCAAGGTGGCCTATGAGCTGGAGCTACCTCAAGAGATGTTGGCTATCCACAATGTCTTTCATGTATCAATGCTCAAGAGATACGTTCCCAATGCAGACCAGGTGATCGAACCCATGGCAGTACAAATTCAAGGGGTCCTAAGTTATGAAAGCCGACCTGTTCAGATAACAGATCGAGAGGTCAAGAAGCTAAGGAGCAAAGAAGTACCCTTAGTGAAGGTCCTATGGCGAAGTCAAGGGTTCGAAGAGTTCATGTGGGAACGAGAAGACGAGATGCGACAAAAGTATCCGGAACTGTTTTAAGTTCGGGACGAACTTTTCATAAGGTACGGGGGATTGTAACACCCCAAAATTTTTCTCCAAAATTTTTAGTATAGAATTTAATTTTTTTTTATGTCTAGTAGATTATATATGGGATCCTGAAAAATGATGATAAAAGAATAAAAAAAATGGTGGAGAGGTGAGGTTTGAACCTTAAACCTCTTGGTGAGAGTTAACTCTTACCATGCATGTGATGACCAAGTGCTCAGCAATAGCTTACTGTTGGAGAAAGAGGAGAAATTGTAGATGAGTGTGAGGAGGGTGAATGAAGAGGCATGAAAAGAGAAGAGGCACTTCTCTTCCTCCCTTTATAAATAGGAGTGAAAGTTCCATTTGGCCACTTCTTCTTCCCTCTTCTCTTCTTCTTCCTCACCGAAACCTACCTTCTCCCTTTCCATTTTCCGAAATTCATCCAAGCAAGAAGAAGGCTATGTTTGGCTTCCATTAGGTCATCTTCCAACTAAAAGCAAAGCGAAGGATGTAAGATTCCCTCACCTGCAGTATATTTATTCTTGTAGGACATGATACATGAAAGAAATATGATGCTTGATACCTTACAAGTTTCGGCTAACCAAGGTTTTTGGGCTAGGGTTGCATGAAAATGCTTCTAAGGAAATTATGATATGTTGTATGCTTCATGTAGGAATTTTAGGTGACAAAAATCCAAGCTTTGTGCCCCTACATGTTTCGGCCAACTAGGGTTTTAGGGCTAGGGTTTCATGAAAACACCCCTTATGAAGTTATATTATGTTGTATGCCTTCATGTATGAACCTTATGTGACAAAAATAAAATTTTGGTGCCCTACAAGTTTCGGCCAACTAGGGTTTTAGGGCTAGGGTTGCATGAAAACACCCTTAGGAAATTATGATATGTTGTATGCCTTCATGTATAAATTCTATGTGACAAAAATGAACTTTTGTGCCCATACAAGTTTCGGCCAACAATGGTTTTAGGGCTAGGGTTGCATAAAAACACCCCTTAGGAAATTATGATATGTTGTATGCCTTCATGTATAAATTCTATGTGACAAAAATGAACTTTTTGTACTTCTAATGTTTCGGCCAACAATGGCTTTAGGGCTAGGGTTTGCATGAAAACACTCCTTAGGAAATTATGATATGAATTATGCCTATGTGATGAACATGTTTATGATTTTAATATGCCATGAAATATGCCTATGTGATGAACATGTTTATGATTTTAATATGTCATGAATTATGCCTATGTGATGAACATATTTATGATTTTAATATGCCATGAAATATGCCTATGTGAGGAACATGTTTATGATTTTAATATGCCACGAAATATGCCTATGTGATGAACATGTTTATGATTTTAATTTGCCTTGAAATATGCCTATGTGATGAATATGTTTATGATTTAATATGCCATGAAATATGTCTATGTGATGAACAAGTTGATGGTTTTTTTTTTAATATGCCATGAAATATGCTTATGGGATGAACATGATTATGCTTTAAGACCCCTTTAGGGTATTCTTAAGTTATGAATGCATATATGCTATGACATGTCTAAGAAGATGCTTCCCCTTTTTATGTTGGGATTAAGAGCTCTCCTTATGATAAGATAAGATGGAGATTCTTCCCTTTTCAAGTAGGAATTTAGAGCTCTCCTTATGATAAGATAAGACGGAGATGCTTCCCTTTTTATGTTGGGGATTAAGAGCATTCTTTATGATATGATAAGAAAGAAAAGAATGAAAATTAAGTATTTTACTTTGTAAGAGGTTAGGTACCCGACCCGTTAGGTGGTCGTTAATCAAATCCAAGGGACATAAGAAGACGTAAGAGGTCTTGCCCTGGTAAGACGTAAGAGGTCTTGCTCTAGTAGGTCTGGTGGCTAGCTACCCTAGCCTATTAGGGAACGCGCTTTATGTGGTACTTAGCCTGGGACCCCCTTCATGTTATGATTATGTTGAAGTATCTATATGTATATGTTTTGAAAAGAAAGGACTTGTATGAAATTATGCATGTTTATGTTCAAGTTTAAAAGTGCTTATGATTATGTCATTTATGCATGTTTAGGATTTTATGATATTATGAATGCTTATGTTCAAGTTTAAGAATGTTTATGATTATGTCCTTTATGCATGTTTAGGATTTATGAAATTATGAATGCTTATGTGTTAGTGCCTATAAGATCCACATATCTCCACAATGGTATGATATTGTCCACTTTGGGCTTAAGCCCTCATGGTTTTGTTTTTGGGCTCTACCCAAAAGGCCTCATACCAATGGAGATATCTTTTTTCTTATAAGCACATGATCTTTTCCATGTCTTACCAATGTGGGACTTTGATTGTATTCCTCATACTCCCAACAATCCCCCCCTCAAACGAAGGACCACATTGGGCCCCCCCTCAAGCCTATCCCTCCTCGAAGGATTTTCTCTGCTTGATGTCCGATCTTCAACCCACCAGGACTTCCTGCCAGTTGTTCGGTCCCCCCGACCCAACTAGACTTCCTTCCTAATGTCTGGTTCTCTTGATCCGGATGTGGGAGCTCAACTTCCTTCGTTCGAGGTTCATGGCTTGACATGGACCATGGCTCTGATACCAATTGTTAGTGCCTATAAGATCCACATATCTCCACAATGGTATGATATTGTCCACTTTGGGCTTAAGCCCTCATGGTTTTGTTTTTGGGCTCTACCCAAAAGGCCTCATACCAATGGAGATATCTTTTTTCTTATAAGCACATGATCTTTTCCATGTCTTACCAATGTGGGACTTTGATTGTATTCCTCATACTCCCAACATTATGTTCAAGTTTAAGAATGCTTATGATTATGTCCTTTATGCATGTTTAGGATTGATGATGTCATGAATGCTTATGTTTAATTTATGCCATGCTTAGATTTAATTATGTTTAGCATGCTTATGTAAATTTTATGTCATGCTTATGTTTCATTACGTAGGTATGTTGATGATTAGTGTGGTTATGAAATACTTATGCTATTTATGCTAGTATGCTCATGTTTTCTAATTGTTTGGTGAAGTTTGTGGCTTTTGTGAGTAGGCAAGAATCTTACTAAGCTATATGCTTATAGTTTATGTTATCCATATACTGTAGATAAAGGAAACATGAACTAGAGGAAGTAGCAGGAGGGGCTGAGTGTGTGTGATAGTGGCATGGTGGAAAAAGACCCTATGACTCTCTGCTTTTATTTATATGCTCTATGAACAACTTAAGACATTTGCTTCCGCTTTTATGAATTGTGATTTATTAGTACCATGTTGGATGTTGCTTAGTTTTGTTACTGTTCAATTACTTATGAAAGTTTGATATAATAGGACTCATGAATGGATCTTTATGTTATGCATGTTATAAAAAAAGTTATGATATGTTAACATGCTAATTATGATTATGATATGTGATGCACGTTATAAAGAAGATATGACATGTTAACATGATAATTAGGTCTATGATATGTTATGCATGTTATAAAAGAGGATTATGTCATGTTAACATGCTTGATTAGGTAGATTGTGAAATGATCCATATATGTTATGTTATAAAAAAAAAAAAAAAAGTAGCGCCACGAGGCGAGATTCCACTATCACATATCAAGCCTCCATCCTGCTGTTTCCAAGTAAGTAACTTTATGCATACCTAAATTTCTTTTATAATGAAGAATGTCTTCTATCTAGATAGAAATAATACCTCATCCTGTTTTAGTAGAATGGAACCATACTTGTGACTTAGATAGTAATGATACCTTACCACGCTTTATATGATGGAAACATGTCTCAACCTAGAATTTCAACTAGAAAGGATACCTTACCTTGTTTATGATAAGAAATGTTTTTTTTATTCTAGCTTAAATATGCATGAATTCATGTAGGATAATCTTATGCTAGCCTAGCCTTTAGTTTAAGTAATGCATGAATATACAAATGATAGCTTTATGCTAGCCTTAGTTTAATTACGCGTAGATAAACGAACGAAAAAAAACTCCTAAAATTATGAAGATTTGATTTTCGTAATTATTGGTGTAAGGTCTATGCTCATATAAATTGAATTAAGCCGGTTTCGTACGGGTTAGTCGGTTTTGTACTGACTTCATTTATTTCAATTTCGGATGGCACGGACGATGACTACAATGACCCGTCGTGATGTGTTACGAAACCAATTGAGGGAAGCTATTGAAGAGATAGTTTATAAACCTGATGGTGGGGTCATCGGACACCTGAGAAGGCTTGATGGTCTTTTTAGGAGACTCGAGCAGCAGGAGTTTCCATTACTGGACAATTATCGGATATGAGCCTTGGTACGCTCTCTGCCAAATGATTTCATGGTAGTTGCACATCACGTATGGGGAGGCTATGAAGGGTGGATAACATATGCTGAGTTGTGCTGGGAACTACTGGAGCACAAGGTTCAAGAGAATCCTGTGGTAGAAAATCCTGTGGTAGCTGGCCTCGAGAAGAATGAAGAGAGTTCTATAAACAGTCAACTTATTGGCCAGCCTGAGACTACCCTAGTAAGGCCAAGGAAGATAGGACTAAAAATAATTATAACTGCACTAGGGTTTGTCCTAGTGGGAGTCGTAATGAACTATCTTCTCAAGTTGTTTTTTTTGTTTAGATTAGAAATAAGGAATGTTATATGTTAACATTTTCCTTCTTGTCTGAAAGTATGAATAAGAAATGATAAGTTCGTTTCTTTTGAAATCAATGATTAGTTCATGGCATGGGATGTGTATGGTATAGTTGATCAATGTCGGTTAGATTGGAACATACGAATGATGAGTGGAAACAAAGTTGCCGCTTGATTTTGTAAACCAATTCAATTTACATTGAGTCAATCAGAGACTGCATGTGACATATCAGTCGGCAAAGCTGTAAAGAGATTCAACCGACTCGCATGCCTATACCAGAGTTGGTCAGCACGGAAAGAGAAAGGGTCAAACTCATGCTGAAGATGCTCCAGGCGAAATAGCAGCCCTTAATGTGGCGGTGGAGCTCATAAGCATGATGCGGAGAGTTGTTGATGGTGCCACTGATTTATGAGCAATACCTGAACATGAGACAACACAGGTGGCTCGAGCTAGTCAAAGATTATGATTGTGACATATTCTATCATCCTGGAAAGGCCAACAAAGTGGCAGATGCACTTAGCAGAAAGTCCTGTGCCGCTCAGATGTCCTTATCGATGCTATCTCAGCCCCTAAAAAGGGAAATAATGAATTACGGAATAGAGATTATTTCTGGACAACTTTCCACCATGATGATAGTGTCGACGTTGTTTGACGATATATTGGGAAAGCAAGATGGTGATTCATACATCCAGAAGATCAAACAGGAAGTCCGGGAAGGAAGGGATAATGGATTCCGCATTTCCGACAGCGGATTATTATACCTCCGGGACCGACTATGTATTCCGGACGATCCGGAATTACGGAAGAAGATACTCGAGGAATCCCATGGAACACCTTATACCATGCATCCTGGATCTACAAAAATGTATCAGGACTTAAGAGATAAATTTTGGTGGTCCGGCATGAAAAGGGATGTGGCTCGATCGTCGGCCACTGTCGACTGCCCGGAGGGTTAAGCGAGAACACGAAACACGGAGGATTCTACTGCGGTCTGATTTCAGAGTGGAAATGGGAAGAAATTTTTATGGATTTCATCTCGGGATTACCCAGAAAAACAAATGGTTATGATGCTATATGGTTAATCATAGACCGGTTGACAAAGTCTGCCCATTTCTTGGCAATTAAGATGACCTATCCGGTTGAGCAGCTAGCTCAATTATATGCCAAGGAAATTATCAGATTACATGGAGTGCCTAAGGCTATTATTTCTGATCGTGATGACCATTTTACCTCCCATTTCTGGGAATGTGTTCAAAAGGCTCTTGGCACTAAGTTGAGATTCAGCACTGTGTTTCATCCTCAGACCGACGGTCAGACAGAAAGAGTGAACCAGGTGCTGGAAGATATGTTGCGGGCTTGTGCCCTAGACTTTAAGGGGAGTTGGTGTCGATATCTGTGCTTGGTAGAATTTGCTTACAACAACAGTTACCAGACTACTATTGGAATGGCACCATATGAAGCTCTATACGGGAGAAGATGCAGGTCTCCTATCTGTTGGTACGAGGGTGGTGAAAGGAGAGGCTGAGTGTGTGTGATAGTGGCATGGTGGAAAAAGACCCTATGACTCTCTGCTTTTATTTATATGCTCTATGAACAACTTAAGACATTTGCTTCCGCTTTTATGAATTGTGATTTATTAGTACCATGTTGGATGTTGCTTAGTTATGTTACTGTTCAATTACTTATGAAATTTTGATATGATAGGACTCATGAATGGATCTTTATGTTATGCATGTTATAAAAGAAGTTATGATATGTTAACGTGCTAATTATGATTATGATATGTGATGCACGTTATAAAGAAGATATGACATGTTAACATGCTAATTAGGTCTATGATATGTGATGCATGTTATAAAAGAGGATTATGTCATGTTAACATGCTTGATTAGGTAGATTGTGAAATGATCCATATATGTTATGTTATATAAAAAAAAAAAAAGTAGCGCCGCCCTGAGAGTAGATAAGGGCGGGCGCTACAGTAGGCATCCTAGGTATTTTTGGATCAAGGGGGAGATTGTAAGATCTCATTGGGACATGAGACATTGACCTCCTTGGAGAGATAACCTTTTTGATGTATGTCAAAAAGGGGGAGAAAGATAAGATTACCAATTTGGGATAATTGGTAAGGAGTTTTTGAGTTATATGGTCTAATTCAAATGGTTTGTTTGGTTTTTGTCAAACATCAAAAAGGGGGAGATTATAGGTGCAATCGGCTCAGGTCACAATTAACAAGGACTCGAGCTTGGCTTGAGAGTTGTTTTGATGTTCGACAAAAACATATGACAATGTAATTGTCATGGGAAAATCCAAGTCTTAGGTACTTGGCATTTGGGAAACTTCCAAGCATGGGTCTTGGCAATGTAAAGTTCAAACATGGGTCTTGGCAAAGTAAAGTCCAAGCATGGGTCTTGGCATGGAAAGTCCAACATGGGTTGGCAAGGGAAAGTCCAAGCTTGAGTCTTGGCATTTGAGAAGTCCAAGGGGAATATTGGCAGCGTAAAGTCCAAGGGTGAAGTCTTGGTAGCATAAGTCCAATGGTTGGCGGCGTAAAGTCCAAGCGGAGTCTTGGCGGCATAAGTCCAATGTGCCTTGGCGGTGTAGACACCGTTAGCATGACATAGCCGATGGAAGCACCTGAAGGCTAGCAAGATGGATGAACAAGTCATGGATGAATTGGAGGGATCTGAAAGGCGTGAGGCTGATGGAGGTGGCTAGAAGGCTTAGGTCTAGGCTAAGGGTGGTCTAGCAAGTATAGGGGAACCATACTTGGGCTAAAACCTCATGTTTGAGGTGTGCTAGTCAACTGGTGCCATGTGGCAGTCGACTGGCCTGAGTCAACTAGGGTTTGACTATGGGAATTACCCTAGCAGTCGACTGCCAGAGATGGGCAGTCGACTGATGGACGAGCAGTCGACTGAACATGTGGTCAGTCGACTGATGCTCGGTGTTTCGACCACAGAATGGGGTCTCACTTGACTGCTGCGGCTAGCAATCGAGTGGAGGCTTGACCAGTTGACTGATGGTCATAATCAATCGACTGATGATGGATCCGTTGGACTTATCCAACGTGGATCTAGCCGTTGTCTCACGACAATAGTGGCATCAGTCGACTGATGGTCCCTACCAGTCGACTGATCAACTTTTTCCAGCACAGGTTGAATCTTTATAAGGAGCTCATGGAGGAGGAAAAAGGTAGTGATTTTCTTGAGCAAATTAAAGGGGAGAGTTGGTGCTTTTCAGTCCTTCAAGGCTAGTACAAGGCAATCAAAGATCAAGCAAATCCAAAGAGCATTTGTAAAGTTTTCTTTGCATAGATTGTTGTATTCTTGTTGTATTTGCTTGTCTTACTTTGTATTACTTAGTATAATCTTTGTACGAGGTTTCTCCGCCTCCGACTTGTGTCGATAAGGAGTATTTGTGATTAGTGATTGCATTGGCGTCGCTAGAGCTCTTTAGAGCTCAATCCGTGGAGTAGGAACCGTTCGGTTCCGAACCACGTTAAACATCTTGTGTTTGTGATTGTGTTTCATGTTATTGCTTTTATTATTATTATTCTGCTGCGCTAACACAATTTGTAGACGCGATCACGATCGAATTCCATCATCGGTACTAGCACGCGCTATTCACCCACCCCCCTTCTACCGTCCAATCGATCCCCTACATTATGGGCTCGTGGTTCCTTCATGTTTGCAACTGCACCACTGTTATCACAATAAATTGTGATAGTTCTGGGCAAACCAGGAATCACATCCAAGTCCATCATAAAGTTCCTCAGCCATACAACTTCTTTGGCTGCCTTAGAGGTTGTCACATACTCAGCTTCAATGGTGGAGTCCACCACGCATTTCTTCTTGACACTCCTCCATACAATGGCTCCACCTCTCAAAGTAAACACAAAACCTAAGGTAGACATACTGTTATCCCTATCTGATTGGAAGTCGGAATCTGTGTAACCCACAGGGAGTAATTGATCTACCTAGTATACCAACATATAATTCCTAGTCCTTCTCAGGGACTTCAATATATGCTTTACCGCAGTCCAATGTCCCTGTCCTGGATTACTCTGATATCTACTAATCATGCCAACGACAAAGCAGATATCTGGTCTCGTACATAGCATGGCATACATGAGGCTTCCTACTGCCGAAGCATAAGGAACCGCCTTCATCTCCTCTATCTCCTTTGATGTTCTAGGACACATCTCTTTAGATAAAGGCACTCCATGCCTAAAAGGTAGAAAACCTTTCTTGGAGTTCTGCATGCTAAAACGAGCCAAAATGGTGCCTATGTATGAAACTTGAGATAAGCACAACATCCTTTTCCTGCGATCCCTTATAACCTTGATCCCAAGGATGTGTCCCACTTCTCCCAAGTCCTTCATATCAAACTGTTTGGACAACCATACCCTTACGTCCGATAACACCTTGACATTGTTGCTAATTAACAAAATGTCATCTACGTATAGTACAAGAAATACCATTATGTTTCCTTCACATCTCTTGTATACACAAGACTCATCCGGACTTTGAATAAATCCATAATACTGGATTACCTCATCCAAGAGGATGTTCCAAGATCTCGAAGCTTGCTTCAATCCATAAATGGACCGATTAAGCTTGCGCACAAGATTCTCTTTGCCCTTTGTAATGAATCCCTCTGGTTGCTTCATATAAATGTTTTCCTCAAGACTTCCATTAAGGAAAGATGTCTTGACATCAATCTGCCACACCTCATAATCTATATGAGTAGCAATACATAAGAGTATCCAGATAGAATTAAGCATGGCTACCGGTGAAAAAGTCTCCTCATAATCGATACCCTCTTTCTGAGTATACCCTTTCGCAACAAACCTTGCTTTGAAGGTCTCAACCTTCTTGTCTATTCCTCTCTTGCTTTTGTAGATCCACTTGCATCCAATGGTATTTACACCATTGGGTGGTTCTACTAGCTCCCAGACTTGATTTGAATCCATGGATTCTATCTCAGAATTCATCGCACTTTGCCAAGATACCGCATCATTATCTTGGATTGCCTCATCATATGTCAAGAGATCAGGTTCATGTTCGCCAAGGACCAAATCAGAAGATTCTTCTAAGAACATAAATCTATCAGGTTGTTTGACAATCCTCCCACTATGATGAGGTATCATCTATGTATCCTCTGTGATACGCAGTAAAGTCACTTGTGATATATCCTCTTGTACTGGTGGTACTGAAGTAATGACTTCCCCTCTCAATTCCACCAGATCAATCTTACTCATAGGCTTGTGGTTCATCACATAGTCTTCGTCTAGAAATCTGGCGTTCGTTCTAACGATCACTCTCTGATCTCTAGGACTATAAAATAATACACCTTTTGTTCCTCTAAGATAGCCAACAAACATGCGCACTTCTGTACGAGATTCCAACTTACCAGCATCTGCTTTCAGCACATGTGCTGGACTCCCCCAAATCCGAATATGTCTCAGACTAGGCTTTCGCCCAGTCCACAATTCTATGGGAGTAGAAGGCACTGATTTAGATGGTATCAAGTTCAGAATATACACTGTCGTATCTAGTGCATACCCCAAGAACTAATCTGGCAACTCAGAATAACTCATCATCGATCTAACCATCTCCATAAGAGTCCTATTCCTTCGCTCTGCTACACAATTCTGCTGGGGTGTGCAAGGTGCAGACAATTGAGATTGAATCTCAGCTTCTGATAAGAAATTTCTAAACTCTCCGAAGAGGTACCCACCACCACGATCAGATCATAGTGTCTTGATACTTTTACCTTGACATTTCTCCACATCAGCCTTGAATTCTTTGAACCTATCAAAGCATTCAGACTTGGGGCGCATCAAGTAAATATATCCATATCTTGAATAATCATCTATAAATGAGATGAAATATTCAAAACCACCTCTAGCCTGGATAGACATAGGACCACACAAATCAGAATGAACCAATTCCAACACATCTTTAGCTTTATACCCCTTGGCCTTAAAAGGCCTCTTGGTCATTTTACCTTCCAAGCAAGATTCGCAGATTGGGAAATCTTCCACCACTAATGAACCCAAAGGTCCATCAGCTATCAACCTTTGAATTCTACTTAGGTTAATATGACCTAACCTTAGATGCCAAAGATATGTTTGGTTCATTTTTGAAGGTTCTTTTCTCTTATTAGATTTAGAAGATGAGTTATTTACTTCTATTTGCATTGTGGGAGCTTTTGGTTCAAGGGTATATAAATTTCCTATCAATGCACTAGAATAGATAATCTCCCTATTCCTTTTTATAACAACTCTGTCATTAAAAGAAATAGAATATCCATCCAAAAATAATTTAGAAACCAAATTAAATTCTTTCTAAATAAAGGTACATAAAGGCAATTTCTCAGAACCAAAGTTTTATTCCAATCAAAAGATAAATAAACATCTCCCACTGTAACAGCCGCCACTTTTGTAGCATCGCCTAAGTAAACGGTAATCTCCCCCTCAGCCAGTCATCTGGTTTCCTTTAACCCCTGTAAAGTATTGTAGACATGATCAGTGGCTCCCGTATCTATACACCAGGTGTCGGTAGATAACACCACTAAACATGTTTCAATGACTAGACCAAAAGATATACCTTTGTTCTGCTTCCGGTTGGGGCAGTCCTTCTTCCAATGTCCGGTCTGCTTGCAAGTGAAGTACTTGCCTTTCGGCTTCTTCACTCCTCCCTGAGATCCTCCCGCCACCTTTGCCACACCTTGTTTCTTTTTCTTCTTGCCTTTCAGCTTAGAAGTAGAAACCTTTTGGGTAATCATGATGTGAGCCTGAGCACTCCGACAAAAAATCCCCTCTGCTGCCTGGAGTTCTATCAGAAGCTCCACCAACGAATAAAACATTTCATTCATATTGTAGTTTAGGCGAAACTGCTCAAAACTCCTAGGTAGAGACTGGAGAATGATATCGACCTAGGTTTCCCCATCGATCTCAGCTCCAAGGACTTCCAACTCATTTAAATGAGCCATCATCTTGAGAACATGATCCCTCACGAGTGTTCCCTCGATCATGGTTGTCGTCATCAAGTTCCTCATGGCTTCTTGCCTAGCAGCCCGATTTTGGTATCTGAAAAGCTCCTTGAGATTGAGCATCATGTCGTAAGAAGTTGGCATGATTTGATGCTGATGTTACAATACATTTGGCATAGAAGCCAAAATGTAACATCGCGCCATCTCATCAGCCTTAATCCACTTTTTATAACTCTCTTTCTCCTTTTCCCCAGAATCATCCGCAGGCTTAGGAGGACACTCTTCGAAGAGTACATACTTGTACTCCTCAGCAGTCAAGACAATATCAAGATTCCTTTTCCAATCAACATAATTGCGTCCAGTAAGTTTATTCTCTTTTAGTATCACAACAAGTGGGTTGAAAGTCATTTTTAAAAAACCTAAGAATCACATAGATCAAAACATTATATTTCAAAAAATTATTGATTCCTCAAACAATAAAATTTGAAAATCAACCAACACCTCAAAACACCGAGAATATCGTATGCCATGATCGTGTGGACGTATACGAATTCTACATTTGTAAGAGGAGGTTTTACCCATTAATTTTACTATCTTGTCATCCAATCTTTTTGACAAATAAAATTAATAGTTGGTTCCTCTTCGGCCCTACAAATAAAAGAAGTGACTCCGATGGGGAGGAATGCTCCTATTTGCATCTAAGTGTTCACTATTACTTGGTACCAAGGTAATTATCTCGGGTAATGTGCCTTCCAATGGAGAAGTACACACGCTCCTAAATAATTTCCTATAACCATATTCGACCCTGTGATCCACAAAACAAACTCATCCGATGGGGAGGAAGGCACTCAGAGCCGACACGTAAGTTTGTTTGCATCACATGTCAAATCGTAATGGAGGCCATGGGAATTTAAAAAAAATATCCCTCTCCGACTTAGTAATTTAAAATTGAGGAATTTTCCTAGCACACGACATGCATATCAAACAAGAAGCAATAAATATGGAAAAAATATTTTTCAACTATTATGGCTTTTGTTCTCCAATATGCCTCCCGTCATATCGTCATCTCGTCCGCTCCTCCCTACGCCATGTACAATCTATCTGGAGATCTGAGCTGAGAAAAGTTATTTTAATTTACATCCATCGATCCAATACTCCACGAAGGAGTGTACATGAAATCTAGATTGAAAGTAAACTAAAATAAAAGAGTGGCTAGACAATGCCGTACTTAATTAAAAAAATTAAATACTAGCCTCGTCAACCCTGAGGATTCAAATAATAATACACTTACACACATCCAATCACATACACACACATATAGCCATAATAGTTGGATCTTATGCCTACAACCAAAAAGTTAGCCTACGCAATCCTACTATTATCCGTCACATACAATATATGATAAGTGCATAAAAGTAACCAAATCCTAATCACACAAAACCAGATATCGTGGCTCTGATACCACTTGTAAGGGTGTGGAATTGAAGCTTCGCTTCCCACCTCAGTCGCTTGTGCATGGAGATCCCATCTACGTCCCCGGATTAAAAAAATAATCCTTGACAAAGAGAGATTGCCAAGCAACTGATCCATCATCATGTTATTCAATTAGAGTGGTCACTTGAACAAACTTGTTGTTCAAGCAACCTACCTCTTATCTTCGATTAGCCGTGGAATAGACGATGTACAGATCGTCGGTTTTTGTGTTTGTCTTCGGGGTCCAAGTAAATTAGCCACATACAATACATACAAATTGCATAGAATAAGAAAACATACATAAACAAGAATTATACCTCTTGTTTACCTCAAGGTTTTCTATTGTATGTCCTTCCTCCTTTTGGACGTCGTGTGGGCGATGATCTTTCAAAAGTTGAAGCTTCCTAGATCACGTTCTTCCCTTCCTTGCTCGCTCCGAACAAATGGAAGAATAAAACAAAACTTCTTCTCCTATCTAGAATCGACCACCAAGCCACCAACTTGGTTGTTGCCACCGGCCAAGGAGAGGAAGAAGGAGATGGAGTGGGTGCTGGCCAAGAGCTCCAATGGAAGAAGAAGAAGCTGCCCTAGGAAAGGAGAAGCCTGCCAAGATCAAAGGAGAAGAGGAAACCCTTATCCTTTTCTTGTGTTGCCACTAGCCCTAAGGGAGAAGCTAAACAAGTTGTCGCCCCCCCCTTGAAACTCCAAACCCTAACTGTAACGCCCGTAAAATTCCTAGCAATTTTACAAGAATTTTTGGCTTGATTATCATGGGCTTTATGTGGGCCTTTTTCCAAAATAAAAGAAAATAAGCCAAAAATGGATGCAAGACCTAGGAATTGAACTCCAAACCTCTAGAGATAGCCAAACCCTATAGATGCACCCACTAACCAGAAGCCCAATAGGATTACATCATTAGAGGAAGGGGGGGGATTATAGATAAGTGTGATAAAGGTAAATGAAGAGGCATGGAGAAAGAGAAGAGAAACTTCTCTTCCTCCCTTTATAAAGAAGAGGGAAGGTTCTAATTTGCCACTTCCTCTCTTCTTCTTCTTCTTCTCACCGAATTCTAGCTCCCTCTCCACCTTTGGTCGAACCCCATCCAAGCAAGAGAAGGCTAGGTTTTGATCTTCCTTAGGTCATCTTCCCCACCCAAAGCAAAGCGAAGGATGTAAGTATCCCTCACCTGCATACGGGTAGCTTCGATTGCTATTTTGTAAAAGAAACTCATATGATATATTCGGCCAAAATGATGTTTTGGGTGTTTTATTGAAATTCTATGTCATGTTTGTAAGAAGAAGATGTCGTTAGGAAGTAGATGATGATGTTAGGATGGAAAAAGGGTTTAGGTTAAAAGCTAACCCTAATAACCACTAAGGTTAATTCGGCCAAGCTATGATTTAGGGTTTCCATGAAGTTATATGCTATGTTTTAGTAACTATATGATGATGTTAGGATTTAAAATGAATTAGGACAAAAGCTAACCCTATTAGCCACTAAGGTTCATTCGGCCAACCTAGGTTTTGGGTGAATAAATGAAGTTTTAATCCATGTTTTATATGCAAATGAAGTTGTTGTTATATGAAATGAATTAGGTTGTTGTTATATGAAATGAATTAGGTTAAAGGTTAACCCTAAAAACCCTACTTGGACCATTCGGCCAACCTAGGTTTTGGGTGAATAAATGAAGTTTTAATCCATGTTTTATATGCAAATGAAGTTGTTCTTATATGAAATGAATTAGGTTAAAGGTTAACCCTAAAAACCCTACTTGGACCATTCGGCCAACCTAGGTTTTGGGTGAATAAATGAAGTTTTAATCCATGTTTTATATGCAAATGAAGTTGTTGTTATATGAAATGAATTAGGTTGTTGTTATATGAAATGAATTAGGTTAAAGGTTAACCCTAAAAACCCTACTTGGACCATTCGGCCAACCTAGGTTTTGGGTGAATAAATGAAGTTTTAATCCTTGTTTTATATGCAAATGAAGTTGTTGTTATATGAAATGAATTAGGTTGTTGTTATATGAAATGAATTAGGTTAAAGGTTAACCCTAAAAACCCTACTTGGACCATTCGGCCAACCTAGGTTTTGGGTGAATAAATGAAGTTTTAATCCATGTTTTATATGCAAATGAAGTTGTTGTTATATGAAATGAATTAGGTTAAAAGATAACCCTAGAAGACCCTATGGACCATTCGGCCACCATGAATTATAGGTGATTAAATGAAGTCTAATTCATGTTCTATGTGCAAATGAAGTTATGGCTGTGTTAAATGAATTAGGATGAAGGATAACCCTAGAAACCCCTATGGACCGTACGGCCATCAGGTATTTTTGGGAATTAAATGAAGTTTTAATTTAAGTCTTATGTACATATGAAGTTGTTGTTAAGTTAAATGAATAGGTTAACATGTGTTTTATGTTGGGTGAATTCATGTTGATTTGTGATACTAAATATTGCTAGATGAAGATGACATGCCTTAGGTTAGTGTTTACTTACTTTTGCCTTATGCCATGTCTATGTGTATGCGATATTTGAAATATGTTATGAAATGGAAAAAGATAAGATTATGAAATGAAAACGAAACGATATGTTCACGACATAAATATGACATGATGATGAAATGAAGAATGATATGTTATGAAATGAAGAATGGTATGGTTATGAAGTGAAAGATGATATGCCCATGAAGTGAAGCATGAAATGTTATGAAATGAAGTATGCTATGTTGCAAGATGAAATAAGCTATGTTATAAAATAAGCATATAAGTATTTTACCTTCTGCATGGCTTGTACCAAGACCTTAACAAGGTCCAAGAAGGGATGGGCTCCTATGATGCCCTAGGTCAATGGAATAAGACTCGGGCCTAGGATGGGCTTCTATGTATGATTGCCCCTAGGTCGATGGAATAAGACTCGGGCCTAGTACGGGATGGGCTCCAAGATGCCTTAGGTCGATGGAGTAAGACTCGGGCCTAGGATGGGCTTCTACGCTATGACGATTGCCCTAGGTCGACGGACTAAGATCGGGCCTAGTAACCTATTAGGTTCGAGACTTGCTACCTCGGGCCTATTTAGGGATGCGCGCTATGATAATGAAGAAGTGGTACAATGCCGGGCCCAAATATATTGAGATTTATATTTACGTACCTATAATATATGTTTTCAAAAGCATCTTGCATATGTTACATAGTTAGATTGTTATGTTCACATGCCATTGAATCGATTTTCTGATCTTGGATGGGATCTAATTTTTCTCTGTGGTGTTCTCTTCTTCGTGTGCAATCTCATTGTCGCTCGAGCTCAGGTCGTCGCCGCCGCACGAGCTCAGGTCATCGCCAGAATACAGCTCAGATCGATTTGGTTGTGTTATAATGGGCGACAGATTGTGATGGGGTAATGGTATGGAACTTACCTGCAGGTGGTTGGTGAGCTGCGATTTTTGGTGTTAGGCAGTGTTTGGAGATTGGATTGCTCGATGAATAGGAGATGAGAAAGGGCTGCCGGAGATGATTTGATCGGTAAGTTTGGGTATGTCTATTGTTTCATTTGTATTTCTATGTGTTTATTGTGATTGTCGATTGATGCTAGATGTGCAAATCAATTGTCTTTGGTATCAAGAGGAAGCTGTGGCAGAATATCTTTCACCTTGTTTCCTCTGTTTTTGGTGGTGTTGATGAGATGTGAGCTCAGTTATAGGAATTAGCACGCGATTGTGTGGAAGTAGAGATTTCCTTATGGATCTAATTCGGAAATGCAAGGTATGTTCGATTGGTATATTTATAGTTAATATTGAGAATTGATATAGATTAATGGGGTAGATTGATTGGTTATTATGAATTCATTCATCTTGTAATATTAGATTGTTCGATTAATGGATCGAGATATATGGTTGATGTGGGAGTTGATTCGATCATTAGATATGTGATGGTACTTAATTGTATCTTATTGTTACAGGACGATTATGGTGATGGATACATGAACGTGGAGATGGATAGCACGGATTATTTCGAGCTTCGTATCAGGTGGGTAATATCTACCTGGTCCGGTAGTTTTGATCAATTCCAGTGCATGATCTTGGATATATGTATATACCTATTTACCTTAGATCCACTCATATTTAATCATATGCTTGTACTACCTTGACCTTTGAGATATATACTCTGTTACTCATTGATTATCTAGCACGGATAGGAACTATAAACCCTATTATGTATTAGCTGATAGATGTTCAGTAAGTACATGTGGTTAGGGTTATCTTTGTGACCTCAGAAAGGGTTACTGTGTTACCTAACTAGAGTTAGGTGATGGATTGGATTATGGAGTCAATCGTGATATCATAACCGTGTTAGTGGTGCATTTATGGTGGATCTAGTTGTCCTGTGTGCGGCGTTTGTCTACTCATGGGTAGGGACAGCGTGGCTTGCAGCAGGGGCCCCTAGGAGTAGTTAGCTTTTTACGCTTACACGCTACTCAGTCATACTACCCAACTCGGCCACTCGAGAGTGGTGGCAGCTGGAGTCGGGCTAGTTGTCATGTGTCGTGCCACCCTGGCCACTCTGGGGTCGTGGTTGGACGGGTCCGCAGACAGTGACCATGCATATGCATTGCTGATATATATGTATGCATGTATTTGATATATGTTTTACATATGCCTGTGAGATGCTGCATTTGATTGAGCTATGATTGTTGCACATGCTTGTACATCATGATACATGCCATTTGCATTTTATTTACTGCTATGGGTTGAGCATGATACATGCGTTGATTCAGACTGTTATATGCATTTGATTAGCATCATGTCATTGTGTGGTACGGACCGGGTTATTATACAGGTGATCATATACTGTTCATATGTCTGAGTATTGGTCAGGTATGGGATTGGCCTGGTACGTTATATGGTTATGTTATTGTATACCTGTTCAGGATGATCTAGCATATGGCGTTACAGACCGCCAGGTACGTTGGTATATTACTTCATGTTCAGTTGATCAGTTTAGTATATACATTGAGTATGACTTTACTGTAGTTACTTGTTATTAGAGTTGGATAGGACTGTATGTCTATTGGACTCATGATGTATACTTGTAGATCTTCACATGTATACTTGTAGATCTATCCTTATATGTTGTTCATGCACTTTCTATATATTACCCCTGAGTTTATACTCACCACCCCGGGACCCTGGGCTTCCTGTCGCCCAGATAATAGGTAGAAGATTTTCCTTGGACGTTCGGAGCTCCGTCAGTTGATCCCATCTCACACCGGACGGAGGGATATGTGTTCCATATTGTTGTATTACTATGGATTGTTGTTTTGGGGTTTTTACGCCGTATTGTTTCCGTATCTGTGATATACGGATGTGTGGTATGTATTTGGTCTTTGATTCGACTTCTATTATGTTTCTTGTTGTGTCAAGTCACTCCAGAGTGCACAGTTGGGTCATTGTATCTTGTTGATCTGTTTGTATTGTTTCCGCTGTGTTTATTATGTTTGATATGATGATATCTGTGTATATCATATTGTTATTGTGGGCCTATGGGCCTTGTATTAACCCGATATGTTGCCACATACAGGGGAGATGCCGTCCGTTTGTTTTTCGGCACGGCATACTCTCGGGGCGTGACAAACTTTAGTACTTAGCCTGGAGGTCTAGAGTTCGAATCCTGGGGAAGGCAAAAACCCACTTCCAGGGGTGGGAAGTCCAGGTGAGTAACGACGGGCCAACAGGGGCGACGGTCGTTGACCAATAGGGGTCACCGAATTCCGCCAACAGGGGCGACGGTCGTTGACCAATAGAGGTCACCAAATTCTGCCAATAGGGGCCCGGTCGTTACAATAAAAAGGTGCCTTTTTATGCGAATATTGGTCAGCGCTATTGATCGGCCGTCGCCGCTCTCCATCGCCTGACTCGAAGTGGGTTTGCCTTCGAGTTCGAACTTTAGACCTCCAGGCTAAGTACTAAAGTTTATGAATCCTGGTAACCAAGTCATCAAGGACCACTTGGTTACCAGGATTCATAAACTTTAGTACTTAGCCTGGAGGTCTAAAGTTCGAATCCTGGGGAAGGCAAAAAACCCACTTCCAGGGGTGGGAAGTCCAGGTGAGTAACGACGGGCCAACAGGGGCGACGGTCGTCGACCAATAGGGGTCGCCGAATTCCGCCAATAGGGGCCGGGTCGTTACATGTATTGAAGGCAGATGCTGGTAAGTTGGAACCTCGTACAGAAGTGCGCATGTTCGTTGGCTATCCTAGAGGAATAAAAGGTGGTTTGTTTTATAGTCCTAGAGATTAGAGGGTGGTTGTTAGCTCGAACGCTAGATTTCTAAAGGAAGACTATGTGATGAACCACAAGCCCACGAGTAAGATTGTTCTGGAGGAATTGAGAGGGGAAGTCACTACTTCAATACCACCGGTACAAGAGGATATACCACAAGTGACTACACTGTGTGTCATAGAGGATACACAGGTGATACCTCATCGTAGTGGGAGGGTTGTTAGATAGCCTGACAGATTTATGTTCTTGGGAGAATCTTCTGATTTGGTCCCAAGCGAACATGAACCTGATCCCTGGACATATGACGAGGCAATCCAAGATAAAGATGCGGTATCTTGGCAAAGTGTGATGAATTCTAAGATAGAATCTATGGATTCAAATTAGGTCTGGGAGCTAGTAGAACCACCCAATGGTGTAAAAACCATTGGATGCAAGTGGATCTACAAAAGAAAGAGAGGAATAGACAGAAAGGTTGAGACCTTTAAAGCGAGGCTTGTTGCGAAGGGGTATACTCAAAAAGAGGGCAACGATTATGACGAGACCTTTTCGCCGGTAGCCATGCTTAAGTCTATCCGAATTCTCTTATGTATTGCTGCTCATATAGATTATGAGGTATGGCAGATGGATGTCAAGACAACTTTTCTTAATGGAAGTCTTGAGGAGAACATCTATATGAAGCAACCAAAGGGATTCATTGCAAAGGGCAAAGAGAATTTTGTGTGCAATCTTAATCGGTTCATTTATGGATTGAAGCAAGCTTCGAGATCTTGGAACATCCGCTTTGATGAGGTAATCCAATCTTATGGATTTATTCAAAGTTTGGATGAGTCTTGTGTATACAAGAGATTTAATGGAAACGTAGTGGTGTTTCTTGTATTATACGTAGGTGACATTTTGTTAATTGGCAACAATGTCAAGGTGTTATCGGATGTAAGGGTATGGTTGTCCAAACAGTTTGACATGAAGAACTTGGGAGAAGTGGGACACATCCTTGGGATCAAGGTTATAAGGGATCACAGAAAAAGGATGTTGTTCTTATCTCAACCTTCATACATAGACACCATTATGGATCATTTTAGCATGAAGAACTCCAAGAAAGGTTTCCTACCTTTTAGGCATGGAGTTCCCTTATCTAAGGAGATGTGTCCTAGAACATCTAAGGAGATAGAGGAGATGAAGGTGGTTCCTTGTGCTTCGGCAGTAGGAAGTCTCATGTATACTATGCTATGTACGAGACCGAATATCTGCTTTGCCATGGGCATGGTTAGCAGATATCAGAGTAATCCAGGATAGGGATATTGGACTGCGGTAAAGCATATATTGAAGTACCTGAGAATGACTAGGGATTATATGCTAGTTTACCAGGCAGATCAATTACTCCCTGTGGGTTACACAGATTTCGACTTCCAATCAGATAGGGATAATAGTAAGTCTACCTCAGGTTTTGTATTTACTTTGGGAGGTGGAGTCATTGTATGGAGGAGTGTCAAGCAGAAATGCATGGCGGACTCTACCATGGAAGCTGAGTATATGGAAACCTCTGAGGCAGCCAAAGAAGTTGTATGGCTCAGGAACTTCTTGATGGACTTGGATGTGATTCCTGGTTTGCCCATAACTATCACAATTTATTGTGATAACAGTGGTGCAGTTGCAAACTCGAAGGAACCACGAGCCCATAAGGCAAGTAAACACAAAGTGCAAGTACCACCTGATACGAGATATCGTAAAGTGGGTAGAAGTTATTGTCGCCTAGATTGCATCAGAGGATCACCTAGTAGATCCTTTCACTAAGGCCCTTCAATAGAGAGCTTTTAATAGGCATGTGGAGGGAATGGGAATTAGATGTATGGTAGTATGTGGATAGCATTGTCTTTTAGTATAAGTTGGAGATTGTTGGGATGTATACTGAAAAGTCTATCTTTTGTATGAACATCTTTATTTTTGAAATAAGAATCACATGATCATTTTTTGCATATTTATGGTTATGCATATTGTCTAATACATTACATTATAGATAACATGGTGTGTAGTGTCACACGGGAGATCATTTTATCAGTTCCTTGTAAAGTATAAGTAAAGGCTCACAACCTAGATGGTTATGGACAAACCATTGGAATGGTTGTAGTGTGATTTGGTATTGGTTTATCTTGACCATTGAATTACACTAGTATGCTTTTTGTGTATTGAGCAGGACCGACTTAGAGGTGATTCGATTTATTGCTGACTACATAATTGAATCGGACCTCGGATATTATGTTGTACATGCTCTTAATCCCGATATAATAACGGGCACATATACTTAGTATTTATTTCTTTGATTTACCAATGGGAGAGATTTATACAGTAAATCGATAGGCTCGATAAGTTAAAAAATGATATTATTTATATGGGGTGTTGTTGATTATAGGAGGAAACCATGTCCTATATATTAGGATGATGATGTCCCCTTGAGGAGCTCATAAGGTTCATCATGTAAACCCTGCATGTGTACTTGGTCCGGCATGATGATAAGGTTGAGTGGTACTACTCATGGAGTTAGATGTTGATTAATTAATTATCAGTAAATTAATTAATCGACGGACATTCGAGATCTTAAACATGAGGAGATATATGTACAAATAATATATGGATCTCATATTAACTTATGGGGGTTGGTGAGGTGGATCAATGATAATCCTCTAGTGGAATGGATTATCATTACCGGATCGGACTTTATGTGGGCTTGATCCATTGGGTGGCCAAGATCCAACTCCTCCTCTTGGTCTCTATTGTATCCTATTAAAACCCTCATGGAGCCTAGATCCGATGATGAAAAATGAAACTCTAGATCCAACGGTGGAGATTAAATCTCTAGATCCAACGGTAGAGATTAAATCTTTAGATCCAACGGTGGAGATTAAATCTCTAAATCCGACGGTTGAGATTAAATCCCTAGATCCGACAGTTGAGAATAAATCACTAGATCTGACGGTGGAGATTAAAAGGAGGCTTATGCCTAGCTCTATAAAAGGATGGCCAAGGCTTGGGCGTGGAAAAAAAAAGAAGGGAGATTAGTGTTTTGGGCGGCAAGGGCTTGGAGAGGCATTGGGTGGCTAGGGTTTGGAGAAGCCTTGGGCGGCAAGACTATCCCTTCTTCCTAGGGTTTTGGCCGGCACCCCTCTTCTTCCTCTCCTCCTTGGCCGGCCTCCCAATCCTCTTCCTCTCCTCCTTGGCTGGCGGCAAGAGCTAGGGTCTCTTCCCTTGGAGCTTTGGGCCGGCGCCTATACTCCTTAATCCTCTCCTTGGCCGGTGACAAGGATCAAGCTTGGAGCTTGGTGGTCGGTTCTAGGTTGGAGAATAGTTTCCTTTTATGATCTTCCTTTGTTCGGAGCGAACAAGGAAAGGAAGATTCGTGATCTAGGAGGCTTCGACTTTTGGAAGATCGTCGCCCACACGATGTCCAAAAGGAGGAAGGACATACAATAGAAGATCAAGAGGTATAACAAGAGGTATAATTCTTGTTAACAAATCTTTTCTTATTTTATGCATGTTATATATTTTGTATGTGGCAAATTTACTTGGACCCCGAATACAAACACAAAAACCGGCGATCCGTACATCGTCTATTCCGCGACTATTCGAAGAATAGAGGTAGGTTGCTTGAACAACAAGTTTGTTCAACTGACCACTCTAATTGAATAGCACGACGATGGAATGGTAGCTTGGGTAATCCCTATTTGTCAATGATTAATTTTTTTAATCCGGGGACGAAGACGGGATCGCCATGAAGAAGCGACCGAGTTGAAGTGGGAAGCGAATTTTCCTCCCTTCACAAACACGTTATCCTTATGTGTTCTTGTGAGATGACTTCAATTTTACTTGATTAACTTTAATGAATTGAAACTAGTCAACCTTGGGTTAGATTAGGATTTAACCTTAAGCTCGTCAAGTCACCTTTTCAAGAAATTGGCTTCCAGGTCATGGCGAGGCATAGAGGCCTTCTTTGATCGGAGCAACGACCACTTCCTTAGACAGAGCCAAGTTCGGGAAAATGATAACTTGATTCACTTAAAATTATTTTCAGGTCTAACTAGTTAAGGATATGGCGAGGTATCTTCAGCTAGTTCCACTTAGTCGAGTGCACCAAGGTAGATATGCCTTATCTAACTTGGACATACAGGACTTCGCTTACCTAGCGTACTATCATCTCGCTGCATCCTAGTACTATGTTGTCAAAAATTGACTAGTTATAGGTCCTATCTAACCATTCTAAAAATAAAAAGAAAAATACCTAAATATGCAAAGTCTAATTAATAGCACAAATAAATTTTGTACTAGCTCCCCCTGAACCATTGAATTGGTTTGGTCTTTCCACATAGTGGATTTAGTCCTTGGGAACCCAGCACTTGTTATATCCTAATTTAGAAATCAAAACGATCTTAGGGACCCAAGCTTGGACATGTTTTTTATTTTGACTTACAATTGACATATACGACTTGTTAGTTGTATTTGAGCTAAACTCAAGCCCAACCTTGTTGTACATGACCCTTTGCAATCCAAGTAAAAGGTCAAGTCCCTTGGATCCCAAAGTAAACCTTTCCAACTACTACAAAAAAAATGATTTTTGGCGATGAATTTTGCAACGAAATTTGCAAAAAAATTCGTTGCAAAATTTTTTTACAACGAAATTTGCAACGAAAAATTTTTCGTTGCAAATAATTCACCGCTAAATTCTGCAACGAAAAAATAAAATTCATCGCCAAATTGCAACGAATAATTATTTCATTGCAAAATTCATCGCCAAATTTGGAGACGAATAAATGTTTCGTCACCAATTTGGCGACGAAAATAAGATTCATCGCAAATTTTTGCGACAAGTTATATTTTTCTCCGCCGAATAATTATTTTTGTCGCCAAATTCTGTGACGAATAATTATTTTCTTCACTAAATTCGACGACGAATTATACTTTCGATGCCAAATTAGCAACTAATAAATATTTCGTCACAAATTTGGCGACGAAAAAATTTATTCGTCACAAATTTTGTGACGAATTTTTATTTTCATCGTAGAATTTGCAATGAAAAAAATATTCATCGCCAAAATTTGATGAACGGGATTAACAAATAAAATTAAATTTGGCGACGAATATATTTTTCGTCGTAAATTTTATGACGAATTTTTATTTTTGTCGCAGAATTTTCAACGGAAAAAAAAATTCATCGCCAAAATCTGATGAACGGGATTAACAAATAAAATTAAATTTGGCGACGAAAATAAAAATTCGTCGCAAAAAATTTCACTATCAGTCGACTGATCGTGCGACCAGTCGGACTAACCAATCAGCTACAGGGCGTTCGTGAGTTGCTGATGATGACATGATCGTGATTATATCCATCACCGATCGCCAATTCAGTAGTCAATGTGTCGGCTTATGAAGCGTCAGAATCGCTACAATGCATCAGTCGACTGATGCCTAAAATAATTTTGGATTGCGCAGTTTCTCACGTATCAGTCGACTGAATGTTTACATCAGTCAACTGATACATATAATTTTGCAATGAAAAATGTATTTTCATTGCAAATCTGGAGAAAAATGGAAAAAAAATATTTTAAATTAATCTTTTTTTCCTGTTTTACAACAAACACACAACAATATTAACGCACTTATACAACAAACAATAATATGGTCATCAAACAAATTTATACATATAACATACATCCAAAGGTCTACCGTACCATTATCATCTGGTAACATTTAAATACAACAAACTTATAAAAATAAAAATATCGTATATGTTATAAGTCAAGTAGCTAACAATTAAACATTTACCAATACAGTCAAAGATAACCACCATCATCACCATCGTCATCAAAAAATACATCATCATTGTCTCCATGACAGGGATCAGGCGGAGGAGGAGCAGAGCCAGAAGGAGGAAGTTGTCTTGAGCTAGACGTTAACTGAAGACGTTGCATAATAAACATTTGTTGCCTTTGAAATTCGTTCATCTTTTCATTTAAGTCTTGAACTTTCTGAGCGTTCTCTCTCGATTCAGTTTCCGTTTGTGCTAGTAACTCTCTCAAATGATTAACCTCTTCGGTTAATTGAATAACTTGGGCTTTTGATGCTAGAGAGGATGAAGAAGAAGCACCAGGGACTCTATAGGATTGGCTCAAAGAGCCGAGTCCAAGTATTCTTCCACTTTTCGATCCTCCAGATGCTTCGAGCCATAAATTTATATTGCTAACAGATGGCTCCAATTCGACTCCATCATCACTTGCTACCGAATTTCTTTGTGAAAGTTCATCGTATTTCTCCTATTGTGAAAGAGAAAAAATTAAATAGTAACATAAGAAATTAAAATTTTACAATCACACACCTTTATTGTTCTAGCTCTTTCTCCACTCCATGTTTTATCCTTTTTTTGGAATGTACGGGTGAAAGTGTCAATAAATAATGCCTCAGTTCCCGTCTCCTTGGCCTAAATAAATTAAAAAGTTAATATTTATAAATTAGTGAGTATTAGATTACAAAACTATAAATTGAAAATACTCACCAATCGATGTCTATGCTCATCGATATTTATGGATCCTCCCGCATATGTGGCAGACATAACGCCGGAGTTACAATTCTGATTTTGCTTATTATGTTCACTCCTCCACTTACTTTCATCTGATCCCCAATGCGCAACAATTTTATTCCAATTCTCCTCGGTTATACAGTGTGGTTTCTTATTTCTAGTTTTGGCATGATTTAGTATGTTTCTAATATGATCACCATAATTTTTCTTAAAAATCCTCCTAATCTCTAGTGTTTCACTCTCCTCCCAAATAAATACCCGCTACAGTAGAGGAAAATAAAAATTGATTATATTAACTGCAATTTCATACACTAAATGATTGAAATAAGTTACCTTAAACTCATTCCACCACAGAACTTTAATTTCTTCCGGCGTGCTTGTATAACTCATAGAAGCACCGGCCCAATGGTTATTCACTATTTTATTCACCTCGTGAATAACATGTACAGAATTTGTAAATCTAACATAAACCAAAAACAAACCCCACTACAAGAATAATGGTCTTTAAGGACACTCATAAATGTCCTTATAGTATATTTTTAGTGACACTAACGTTTTAGTGACATCACTAAAAAACGCCCTATAAAGTGATGTCGTCTTAGACCCAATTCGCTTTCCTGACATTTTATAATGTCATTATACAATATAAATACTAACATCAAAAGCGTCTTAATATAGATATATAATGACACGCTAAAATGTCAGGAAAAGTCATATTTTAAGGACATTTATATGTGTCTTATTATCATCGTAATAAGGACATCTACGTGTTTCTTATTATCATTGTAATAAGGACAAAACTAAATGTCACCTAAACTTATTTATTTTGACATTTATAAATATCTTATATTTTTTATAAGGACATTAAAAATTATCAGTGAAAATAATTTATAAGATCATTTTAAAATGTCGCCTTAGTTAATCTATAATGACATTTATTAATGTTATTATAATAATTTATAAATACATTAAAATGATCCCTAATGTAAGCATGAATCCAATATTTATACATCATCACAATTCATCCCCTGTTCAGAATATAAAAAATTATAAAATACAATTTAAAGTGATAATAGAAAATCTAAATTCATTCCATAATCATTGAGTCAAAGTTACAAATGTCTTGATGAGTCTTTTACATACTAAACTAACTACACACTATACTCAAAATATTAAATTTTAGAACTAACAAAGTCTTATAAAAAAAACTCAACTAGACAGACTATCTTCAACCATAATATTGATGCATAAAAATTCAGGTACCCATCACCTACAAATACAATGAATATATTTGTATTAGTACTAAAATAAAATAATAAACAAGCAAAGTTAATATAAATAATGGTAAAGATTAGATATCATACCAAACATGGAAATGCAAAGTATCATTCCATATGCACCTAATAGTGATCTTCGCTTACTGTTAACTTTTCAAAATGAATTACATTAATCTTATGATGCATAAAATTAGATAATACCACATTTAAAGGGTGTGCAGTGGTCTTTTCTTCTGCACATTTCAAAAGCAGTAACCATCTTGTGAAATTTAACAACTGCCATAGAATTTTTGTTAATAGAAATGTAACTAATTTAATATCTAAAACGAATAAGTTGAATAAATTTGGGGTAAATTTTCTCATGATCATTTGATTAAGAAAATTGATTCATGATGACCACATAATCTGTTAATTTTGTTGGTTGTTTATTTTGCCTTTTGGTTGCAGGATTCCATTGCATTGGTGGGTTTCTCTGTGTTTGAGCTTCATCTATATTGTCAGTCTTGTCATCATCTCTTTAGTTTTTTAGAAATACTAGGTTTATCCTTTCTCATGTTGTAATTGCTATGTTGCATTACCGCATAGGTCAACTCCTCATTGTTGAATGGCTCTCTTATTTTTTTTTTCATGTTCGGAAATGTACGACTTTGGTGTCAAGTATGGTGATATAGAGTGATAAAATAAAGAAAATGGAGAGTAAACAGGGAGGAGACTTACCTTGCTCACAAAGTAAATTTTTCCAACAAATACTGGTGAAGTTTTCTACTAAACTATAATGAAACAAAACTGTTTGTCCCAAAACATCAATTAGTATGTTCATCCAAGACTTGTGGCTTCAATTTCTAAACTTGTAGCTCAGCTTCTTGGTAAAGGGGAAATGATTTGGGCCCTCCTGAGTGTAGTGCAGGTTATTAATCTGCTCAGATGCCAATTGATTTATAATACATTAAAAAAATTAGTACGATAAGGAATTTGAAAGAAAAGAAATATTTTATATATATATATATAGAAGTTGGGGGTTACAATTCCTAAGCTCCTACCCAAGAAAAGTAAAAGAAGTTTCATCTTATGTTGCAGTAATTTGAAACCATAATTGGTGATTTTCCAAGCTCAAAAACCTTTACCCTCAACCTTTCAACAGTTGTAAGAACACGCACCATCTCATCATCATTTTGGGACTCCATAAGGTACTCCTAATTTCATATCGCAAGTTGCATATGAATTATTGCACAAACTGTTCAACATCATCAAGTTAGAGTTGTATAAGATTACCAAGTAGGCAAACATAAAACTACGGTAGAAACAATTCCCATCCCCTTTTAAATTTTACATTAATTTAATACTCAAAATGAATTAAAAGTTTACTTTTCTTTCCAACAAATAATAAATTTATGATACATAAAATTAGATAATACCTCATTCAGTTGAATATCGATCTGTGTGAATTGTACTCATAACTGAAATGAGATTTCCTATTAGTTAGATGCTTAGGAGTCATACCTACTACAAACAATAGTTAGTTATAAATTATAGATAATACAAAATTAGCTAAACAATCTAGAAACTGTTACCTTATTGCTGAAAATAATAGTTTTAGGAACTAGTGTATTTTCATCAACTATGAAGAGCAAATTTTTATTTAGAAATGCAGTTTCTGGATTCTTTTCTCGCCATTAGCTCCACTGTAGTCAATAAGAACTCACCAAGTGAATTGTTACACTCATTACAAATTCAAATTTAAGTCAATCGTAGGAAACACCCAAAGAGCAATCATCTTCTTTAATAGCAAATTGATATACATGTTATAAAAGAATACTCAAATCTAACGACATAATTATGTTAAATTTCCCTAACTTCTTGCCCTCGCTTTTGAATTGCTCTTCAGGAAAGTTATCGCTGACCAAGTTGAAAAACATTACACAATTAAAGAAACAAGAATTTCAATAACATACCAAGGAAGTAGCTGCTTACCAATCAAATATAAAATTCAGAATATAACATACAACAAACCTCTTCAAGGCTATAACTCGTCCGGTGCATACCAGGTCCCATGATCACTTCACAGTATGGGAACATTTAACCATTCTACACAACAGCTACATGCAAACTCTATCAATGAATGTTATTAGCCAAAATACTCTAGTCATTAACCATTCTTAGTTAAATAGCATATTTAACTAAGAAACAAAGCATAATGTGTATAGACATACTTTTCGATTGTCAAAAAATTTCCACGAATCTGATTTATTGTTTTTTGACACAAAGCCAAAACATCAATGCCCTTATGTACCTGTTCAACCTGTAAATACATATATCTCTTGGATTAGATAAACACATAAAAGACAAATAAGCATTCTCTTTGTCACAGTGAAGCTAACATATCACTATCAGTATGTTAGTATGCCATTATTGCTACCTGTTCTAGTGTTCTGCTATCATTGTGCTCAGCTGTGCATCATTTGCCTGGAAGCACAAAAGGGGATTGAAGTTTAAGCTCCTTGAAATCTTTCAAAAAATTCATGTTTTTTAAATTTTTATAGCAGGGATAATAATATTTCAATACAAGTGAAAAAGCCCACAAGCCAATAGAGAGTTGTACAAGTGCAGAGTAAGATCATGGCAAATCTTTGCACCAAGATATCTTTTGAATGATAGGAGTAGGCAATTTTTGGTAAAGAAACAAATTAACTATAACAATAGTGAGTTGCACATTGAAGTTTCAATTTAGATAAGGTAATTATTCGATCATGGTCTTTTCGAGAATGCAAAGGATTTAAAATAGGTGCTAAATTTATGACCACATTTAGCAGTACTTTTTATCAGTCACTAAGAATAATGGGCATAATAAAAGTGATTTAAGGTGCAAAATTTCTAAGGCGAAGATTAAGAAACGACTTCCTCATAAGACCTAATTTAGATACTCCCAATCATTAACAACCATATCATCATTTCCCGAGTGCGAAAATTACTAATTAGTGTCATGGACTCCACAAGAATTTCATGTGGATCAACAAAATCAACAAAAAAATGAGTCTCCTTTGGTATGCAACTCAAAATTCAGTACATTTTGGGTTGCTAGAAATAAAGTAAGAGTATGAAGGCATCGAATTCGGAGTCCAAGAGGAGTTTAACCTATTGACGAGAAAGGTAATCAGATTTGATGGAGGCTATTGAGGCCAGAAGATCTGGGAGGGGGAGAATCTTGGCCACCTCGCGTACAGCAGCCTCCTTCGCCTCGATGCCTAGATCTTCCATCTTTTTCACAACTGTGAGATCCCGCCGATTCCCTCCCTCATCGCTCCTCTTCGCACAATTCTATTTTAGAGCTTTCTCGAATTTTGGATGAGAAGCAGATCAGGGGTTCCGACCTCTTACCCCTTTGTCGTCCAGGTGCGCGTACGATTGTTGAGACGTCGTCACAAAGAAATGACGCACACCCGAAATGTCGAGGAGGCGATCACAATAGGTACCGATGTTGAGGAGATAGACGTCGATAGCGGCGTCGACGGCGTCAATGGCGGTGATGTTGGCGACGGAAAGGGGAAGTCCGAAGTGGAGATGGAAAAGCTGCGTGTGTGAGAAGCTACGAGAGAAAAAGTTAATAAAACCTAGTAAATATAAATTAATATGTTTATTAAGTATAATGACATTTATGATATATGTCATTAAAAGGTATCTAATTAAATACTTAAAAAAAACTAAAATTTATTTTTAATAAGTGTCATTATAAGATGTTTATAACTACACTATAAAATAAATGTCGTTAAGAAAATGTCATAATAGCCTATTATTCTTGTAGTGACCCATTATGTACTTTTAAAAAAACATATTGTATTAAAATTTAAATATAGATATTCTAAAACTTGAATAGTTACGAATCTCCGCACAGAGATATAAACTCTCTCGTATCTTCCCTCTCCACGAGTGATTGTTGTACCGGGGAAGAAACATTAGTAGGTATATGTTGAGAATCAGAGGATCCTACAACTGGGGAAGAGGTGGAGGGCACATTTCCTACAAGAGCATCAAAATGTGCGGGTGCTGAAGCAGAGGAAGACTGTGATCTTCCATCACTACTACGTCTATGACCGCCACGTCAAAACTAACAATCATGATTAATAAAAGAATATTACATGAAAAAAAATACAGTTACATATCGAACTATTAATAGGAAAAATATGAAAATATTATCATATTCATAGCAACTGGATGACCTTAAATAAAAAAAAGTTCATTAGCATATCAAATATATGGAATTTTGAATAACACAGTCAATTAAAACATAATTGGTATTCAATAAATTAAAAGGTAAATTATTAATAATTAGAAATCGAAGTCTGCAATAAAAGTTTTAGCCTGATAATGCATCTAATCATCATTGTCATCGTCATCCTCATCATCATCCTCATCCTCATCCTCATCCTCATCATTGAAATCTTCATCTTCATACTCATTCAGTTCACTTGCATCAACGTCTATTACTATGCCACTGGGATCTCGTAACATTGAAATATTATACTCTTCTATAAGAAATGTATTGACAACTTCATCTTGTTGATATACTATGTCCTCCCAATGTTCCTCAATTTTATTACGTGCTTTTGTTTTACAAACTACCCACCAATCACTTTTGTCTCATCTCAGACTAGGATATAAAGCATAAAATACTTGAATCGCTTGCTGTGCTAATACAAATGGTTCGTACCTCTTGTATATTTTTTTGTTGTTAATTCCAACCAAATTAAACTGTGGATGCACTCTCATGCCTTTGATAGGGTCAAACCAACGACACATAAATAAAATAACTCACAAATCTGAGCCTGGATACGCTACCTCTAAACTTTCATATAGTAAACCATAAAATTCATTCCTTGCACCCCCATCAATAGATGACTGAACACAAACTCCGCTATTCATTGTAGTTTTCCCAGTTCCATAAGCTTGAGTATGAAAATTATATCCATTTATGAAATATGCGGGCCAAGTTTTAACCATTGAATTTGGACTCCATGACAGATTGTTTATTAGATCTTGCTCAATGTGACCGTGATTATCAAGAACCTAAAGTAAAATAAATATGTGTCATCAGACAAGATTTATCAAATTTACTATCATATACTACTTATATAATTTTTGAACAATTGTGCAAATTCTTCATCACGGAAATTATTAAACTCATGCTCCGGAAGCTCCGAATATAGAGTTTGAAAAATCCTAGAATATAATTAAATAAAACATGAATAATATTTTATGATATACAAAATGTTTAATATAACTATTATATACTTACTCGAAATATGGCGTTAATTCTGGACAGTTCAATAAAATATATGTATGGGATGCTCACCACTCTGGACCAGTTAGGTATCTACTTGTACAAGATCCACTTGGTCGACCAAGGTAATTAAAAATTGAGAATGCCCTCAAATTTGGATCAACAGGACCCTCATCGTTTCTTCCTACTTTTCGACTCTTGCATTGAACGTGAGGTTCAAAGTAATATGATGCAAAAGTTATAACTTCTTCTACAATATATGCATTAACAATAGAAGCTTCAACATTAGCCTTATTTTTCACTTTTTTTGAAGTGATAGAGGAATCTAAGAGTAATACAATAAAATTTATTAGCAAATAAATTAGACTAGATTTGACCAAATGAAATAACAATGAGAAAAAAGTAAAAAAAAATCACCTTTCAAACGGATACATCCATCGAAATTGAACAGGACCTCCAACTTTAGCCTATATGGCAAGTGAACCAAAAATGTTCCATTGAATCAAAAAATGCCGGTGGAAATATCTTTTCTAAGTTACACATAATAATCGGAATGTCTCTCTCTAATGTCTCCATGTGTGAATGACTCAGTACTATCGAGCAAATATCATGAAAGAAAATGCTTAATTCCATAATTGCACCCCAGACAAAATTTGGTAACAGTTCTTTCAAAGCAATAGGAATTAATCTTTCCATGAATATATGACAGTCATGACTTTTAAAACCCATAAATTTGTATTCCTTCAAATCAACGCATCTACCAAGATTTGAGACATAACCATCAGGAAATCTCAATGATTTCAACCATTCACAAACAATCCGTTTCTGATCCTTATTCAATGTATGCACTGCTTTCGGTTTTGGTCCCCTACTATTTGCATCAACATCAAGGGTAGCTCGTTTACATATGAGACGCAAATCTTTTCTTGCATTCAGATTGTCTTTTGTTTTTCAAATTATATCCATCACCGTATTTATCAGATTTTCAAAAACATTCTTCTCAATATGCATTAAATCAAGATTGTGACGAATCAAATTACTCTGCCAATACGGTAAATCCCAAAAGATACTCCGTTTTGTCCATTTATGCATAATTCCATAGTCATATGTTATGACATTTGGGTCTTCAATAACAGATGGAAAGTTAAGCACTCTTTGCCATAAAATTTGACCGGTGAATCTCAATGGTGGAGGTGTTCTTTCAATTCTATTATTAGTAAATTCTTTTTTATTTCTTCTGAATTTATGATTTGGCAGTAAAAATTGTCTATGACAATCAAAATAACTCATTTTCTTTCCGTGTTTCAATCTGAATGACTTTGATCTCTCCATACATATTGGACATCCTAAAATTCCCGCAGTACTCCAACCCGATAACATCCCATAAGCAGGAAAATCATTTATGGTCCAAAGAAGTGTAGCTCTCATTGTGAACGGCTGATTAGTATGGACATTATACGTGGAAACACCCACGTCCTATAGTTGGATCAACTCGGCAATCAACGGTTGCATGTAAACATCAACTTCTTCGGATTATTAGGGCTAGGCACAATCAATGTTAAAAACATATAAGGTGTTTTCATACACATACCGAGAGGAAGATTGTACGGAGTTACGATAATTTGCCAGCAAGAATACGTTCTTCCTGATTTGCCAAATGGAGCAAATCCATCAGCACATAGCCCCAACCTGATGTTTCGAGTCTCATTTGCAAACTCAGGATATGTTCGATCAAAATTTTTCCACACCTCTGCATCAGATGGATGACATATTAGCCCATTCTCTGTTTCATGATTTGCATGCCAAGTCATGTGTTCAGCAGTCACCTTCGAAGCATAAAGCCTTTGCAATATAGGAGTTAAAGGCAAATAGAACATTTGTCTGAATGATTTTAATCACTTATTACGATTTGATCTCGTGGTACTCTTGTACCTGCATTGACTACAGAATTTTCAAGTCTCTAAATCTGCATTATCTCCCCAATATAGCATGCAACCATTTCTGCAAACATCAATTCTTTGCACCGGAAGACCCAAATCTTTCACAAGTTTTTTCATACTATAAAAATCATTCGTCATTATGTGATCACGCGGCAATACTTCTCCAATAACTTGAACAAAATCATTAAAACATTCTTCGGACACATTATGCTCAGCTTTAACATTCAATAATCTTGCGGTGAGAGATAATTTTGTGTGACTCTCACAACCGGACCACACGGGTTCATCTACAGCTCTCAATACTTCTTGAAATTTTATATATGGCTCATTGTACACATTTTCATTACCACCAGTAATTTCTACCTCCTCCAACGGTGTTGAATAATTATTATTCATGTGTTCAAATGCTTGAGGATAACTAGAACTTGCCATTTTTGGTTTGTTATTCAAATTATGACCAACTACATCAACTATCATCCTCTAGTACGGATTGAATTGATGGTAATATACTTGCTCTCCACTAATTGTCCTTTGTATGTTTCGTCCAACCTCTTCATCAGATATAAACGGTTCACCATGATAAGTCCAATTATAATAATTTGGCGTAAAACCAAATCTACAAAGATGTTCTCGAACTTTATCACATTGGAAAAATTTACCATTATGACATTTTTTGCACGGACACCTTAATTTATTCCCATCCATAAACTCAATATTATTATTAGAAAATATCAAAAAAATTTCCAACCCAATTATAAATTCATCGGTTAAACCATGACGTTCTGATAAATTCTTTTTATACATCCAACTTCGTTCTCTCTCCATCGATCTTGTTTTCGAAATTATATCAACAACGATTAATTTTAATTTCTTCCAAATTAACTTCATCCATATATATATCAATCTAACCATAAATTTATACTCAACATTAATTAAATATTTCTAATATTAAATATAATTTTGTCTGATATTTAATTGCAAATTATAATATCATTATTTTGAACAATTATGATCTATTAATAGTAATTAAATTACTTAATTAAAATCAAACATTAAGAATAAAAATTATAATAGAATTAATAATACTATAATTAATGTTATAAATAATATTTTTACGTGTACCTGTCAAAATGGAAACAACGTGCGAATGAGCTCACGGTTAGATGAACACTTGACGAACTCCTTCAAAGTAGAACAACCTATGAAAAAAATTATTGTATTTAGATTATGACACAGTATATATATATATATATATATATATATATATATATATATATATATATATATATATATATATATATATATTTATATATATTGATTTATATAATTACTTTAAATAACATTTGAATTCACGATCGAAATCGATCACACGACAACTGCCAAGCACGCGCAATGCGCAGCAAGTACGTAGGGCGCGACTTATGCTACAATAAGCGCGAGCGAGGGCACGCACGCGACGGAGGACACATGCGCGGGAAAGCATGCGGCGGCCGCAAGGCCACTTGCGCCCGTGCCCACGTGGACAGGTGGCGTACGACGACTATGTATAATGCCGCCGCGCTAGGGCATGCGCGCGGCTGCCGCAAGCACACGCGGCGACGCCGCCGCTAACGCGCGAACGGGAGCGCCACCATGAGCACGCAGGCGCGGTACCGCAGCCGCGTGATCTCACGAGAACCTACCACGTGTACGCGTGTGGCGGCACCTATCGACACCGCGGCGGCGAATCGCCGAGCTTCTGCGGCGGTGGGCCCGCAAGCTCACGACGACGATGTCGCCGCGCGTGCTCACGCCGTGGTCTGCCGTGAGCTTGCACGCGGCGAGGATCGCCGTCGGCGAGCTCGTGGCGCTACGCGAGCTCGGCGAAGATCGCCGTGGCGGCAGCGGCGTCGCGAACGCCGACGCGAAGCTTCTTGTGGCGTAGCGCCATCACTGCTCTAGCGACGACGCCGGAAGGGAGAGTCTGAAGGGAGGAAGGGAGGGAGAGAAGGGAGACATATGAACGGGGCGGTGGGAGGAAGACGAGTGCGATCGAGCGGAGGAAATGGAGAGAAATTGGGTGCGGCGAGAGAATTAGGGGAAATTTAGCGACGAATATTTTTTCGTCGCTAATTTCGTTGCAAAATTGGTGACAAATCCTATATTCATCGCCAATTTGGCGACGAATCCTATATTCGTTACAGAATCTGCAATGAAAAAATAAATTCGTTGCAGAATTCTGCAACGAAAAAATAAATTCGTTGCAGAATTATACAACGAAAAAATAAATTCGTTGCAGACATCTACAATGGAAAAAAAAATCGTTGCAGATTCTGCAATGAATTCAAAATTTGTTGCAGATTCTGCCATGAAAAAAAAATTGTTGCAGACATCTACAATGAAAATATTTTTTTGTCGCAAATTGGGGACGAAAAATGATTTTCGTCGGCAATTTTCGACTAATTTTGCAACGAGAATTAAATGTTGGAAATTTTAAAATTTTTGTAAAAAAAAAAATTTTGTCGGAAATTTCGTTACAAATTTACGACGAAACATAAAATTCATCGCAAAATTCATTGTAGATTTGCAATGAATTTTTTTCGTTGCCAAAATTCGTCCCTAATTTCATGTTTTTTTTGTAGTGAACGTATGCCTAAGGCCTTCAACTTGACTTTTCAAAAGTGAGTTCTCAACTTCGAGCTTTTCAACTCGTGTTGAGTCCTCCTCTTGATCTTAACTAGTCGAAGAGGTTAGGGAGACCTCGTGTTTAAGGAGTTTAACCTCCTCAACTAAGGTCTCGACCTTGGACTCAGACTTAGCTAACTCTCTAGTTAAGAATTTAATTGAATTATATAATGTGCTAAGGATCGACTTACCTTAAGTGACCCTTTTGAACCGGATGCAGATCCGTAGTTTGTCTTGAATAGTGACTCATCATCGGATCTAGACTCGGACTCTTCCTCAGGTTCGGACTCTTGTTCGGGCTCGGTCGGCTTGGCCATGAAGATGAGGTCGTCGTCTTCCTCCTTCGACGATTCTTCCCAAGTAGTGTTAAGCGCTTTCTTAAACTTGGGTGCTTTGTTCTTGAGTTTTGGACACTCCGACTTAATGTGTCCAAACCTGTTACATGTTGGGGATCGGTATGGCCGGCTAGAGGGGGGTGAATAGCCCTTTTCGTTTGGATGCCGGTATTTGCTCGTCTACAAGACTAATTAGCGCAAGCGGAAGACTAATAAAGACAAGCAAATAGAAATACGAGAAAACAAACGCTAACAAAGAATGTAACGTGGTTCACGGCTACGCCGCTAATCCACGGTCCCTGATTCGTCCTCGGTGAATCACTCCGCTAAACCAATCCACTAAATGGTCTCTCCTTTGCACCAAGCTAGGTGGAGGTAACCTTTACAATCAAGATCACTCTTCTTACAAATAGAATGGAGTAAAAGCGAGTAAGAAGAGTTTAGAGCTTGTGGGGCACTAGGAAGATCACTTAGAGCATAAGCATTAGCCTCTCAAAGGCTTACACCCTCTCTTTTTATAGAGAGGGCTGATTTCTTCCCGTTGGCCGCCATCACCGATCGCCGCTCTTGGCAATGATCATACTACAACGGCCTCGAACACGCCGGATCCCGACCGCTAGTCCAACGGAACTCTGGCAATGATCGATGGACCTCATCACGATCGATGGACTCATCAGTCGATCACGCCCGTAGTCGAACGCCTACCGGCTACGAAACCCTATTGACTACCGATCGCCTGCGCCCGATCGATTGCTCGGCACATGACGATCGATGGGCAATGATCACCAATCCGCCGGCCACAATCCGGGCCAATGATATACCGAACTCACTGACTGAGGCAATGATCGCCATGACATGGCAATCGACCGTGTCGGAAACCCATCCGACACTTGGCCAAATGGCCAAGTTTCACCTAAGAGCTACCCTTCCCGTTACAATCGCCACTCTCATCTCTCTGAGTCCTCGCCAAGTTCTCTTCGCTCGCCACGCCCCTCGCAAAGATCAGCGCGACTGCAGCAATGCTCCTTCGCCTCTTGCCTCAAGTCTACTTCCTCCGACTTCACTCCAAGCTTCTCGTCCGGCGGTCCCTCGGATGCTCCAAGCGCACGGCTTCCGCAAAGCTATCCTTCACCGACTCAAGGCACGAGTCATGAGATGTGAAACTCGCCACGGCTCAATGTGCGAATTACTAAGTCCTGCACGACTTCAACACACATATCACATCAACATATCAAACTAACTTAAACCCTTTGCCACACCATCAAAACCATATTACGGCAAGAGATTGCCCTAACAATCTCCCCCTTTTTGATGTGTGGCAATCCGTTTAAGTTAGGTAAAAACATTTGATATAAATTCTAAGGTAAGAAAGGCATGTAAAGATAAACATGATTTAGCAACATGCAACTCCCCCTTAATCCATGAAACTCTCTATGCAAATTTTCTCCCCCTATCATATATTTCTCCCCCTAAAATAATTAACTTAAACATAATTATTTCTCCCCCTTTGACACCATCAAAAAGATTAACACAAAGTTATAAGCTCATGGCATCAAGTATAATGGAGGGAAAATACCAAAAGCATGATTAAAATCTGAAATCAGAAAATTGCAGGCTGATTAGTGAGCAATGATCGCTATCGATATGGCAATGATCGGCACAATTGATTCAAATTCGATTTTCATTAATTTCAGAAATGCATTAAAAATTTCAGAAAATTCGAAAAATCATGAAATTTGAGGAGCATATTTCTATTAAGTATATCTATCAAGTAAAAATAGTTTTTCATGAAAAATCATTATATTTTCTGAGATTTGCCAAAAATCCAAACACTTGAAAAACCACTAGTTTTTGAGCATGTTAGTATCCATTATAACACCTAGTCTTGCTTTGAATTGTTCCAAAACATGAATATATAGATTTCAGATTAAAGAATTGTTTTGAAAACATATGAAATATCCAACCATGATCTTTGGGCAATATGTCTATGAATTAAACATAAGCCTTCCCCATGATTGGTCTATTATTGCTATGTTGATACTTTAAATGACCATCTAAATGCCATAGGCATTAGTGGACATTTGTATCATCCTAACATCTCACCCATGCTAAGTTTGCAATCAAGTTAGCCTATAGTGAGTGTGAGATGCATCCTAGGGGGTATTTGTATATACTTAACCAATATATTCATGCAATTCTATCATGGTTAAGTATCAACCTAACAACCTACATGATCATAATGACATATATGATTTAATTTCACATTATGATCATGAAATGCATGTTTTCATCAATTTATAACCATGCATTAGGTAATATGTGATGATAATAAACAAATTATCACCTAAAGCATGATTTAAACCTATTTCTCATGATGATGTGCCCAATATCATAAATCATAAATCATGATTGTACATATGTGTAACAATTACATTAATCATTATGATTTAAGCATTATTACCTATTTATGGGCACGTTATCATCACCCAACACTATCTAAAAATGTTGTCCATCCTAAGTCAACCAAAATATGATATAGGTCAAGTTCATATGGTTGACTACCCTAGGGGTTTTCTAACCCTTAAGGATGGATTTTGGAACCCAAAATAAATTCTTTCCTATTGGGTTCACTAAATATTCCTTGGGGATCCATTTTCTAGCTATTACTTTCTTTTTATCTTGTCCCCTAGCTATTAGGCATTTATAGGCCTTTTCATTTTTCTTTTCCTTGTAGCCTAGGCCTTTCTTGTTAAAACTTGCCCTTTGGCTCCCTAAGATCATATTTAAGGTGTTGGAGCCAATTGTGAATTTCTCTAGGGCTTTGGTTAAATAATCTACCTTTTCCCTTAAGGCCCTATTTTCATTTATACATGCATTACTAACATCTAATGGCACATAAAGGTCATGTGAGCATGCATCATCTAAGCTAGAAGAAATATTATCATTTAAGCATGCATTTTCTAGCTTATTTTCTAAATCCTTAATTTTATCTAGCATGCTCTTATTTTTCTTTTTCATGCCAAATAAGTCCTTAGTTAAACTAGAGATTATGGAAACTATTTTCTTAGGAGAAGCATTTGTTACCATAGTTTCCATGTCTTCTTCTTCTTCGGATGATGAGGATGTAGAAGCTCCCCCTTCATTTGAGCTCTCCCCACTTGAGCTTGATCTTTCATTTTCGGATGAAGAGCAATCCAAGTCATCAAAGGCCATCAAGGCCAAATTGGTGACAAAGGCATTCTCCTCATCCGATGATGATGAGGAGGATGAGGATGGGTCATCCCAAGTCCTTGCCTTGAGAGCTTTGGCCTTTCCTTTTTCCTTTGTCTTCTTCTCCTCTTCCTTTTTCTTCTTGCTCCCCTTTTTCTTCTTGCTCCCCTTTTTCTTCTTCTTTTCTTCCTTCTTTTTCTTTTCTTCTTTGCTCTTGTTTAGGAGAGGACAATTATCCCTTATGTGTCCCTCTCCTTGGCAATTGTAGCATATGACCTTCCCCCTTGGTCTTCTATTCCTATCATTAGATTTATCAAATCTAAAATTCTTAAATGCACGTCTTACCCTCCTTACCATATAGGCTTCTTCGGTGCTATCCATGGAGGAGGAGGAAGACGCTTCGTCATCGGAGGAGGAGGGGATTTCCATCTTCTTCTTCCCCTTATTTGCCAACAATGCTACTCCTCTTGAGGGTTGAATTCTAGGCTCCTCTTGTATTCCTTCAAGCCTAGTTTCGTGGAGTTCCATTGTTGAGAAGAACTCCTCCAAGGTGCTCACTTCTAAATTCTTTGAGATATAGAATGAGTCCACCATGGAGCTCCACTTTGAGGACTGGGGAAAAGCATCTATGGCCTTCATTACCATATCCCGGTTTGATAGCTTCTCACCTACACTTGTTAGTCCATTTAAAATTTCTTTGAATCTAGAATGCAAAGAAATTACCTTTTCTCCCTTTTCTAATTTGATGTTGGATAGTTGGGAGCGGAGGAGATCTCTCCTTGCTAGCTTTGCCTCGGATGTGCTTTCATGAAGCTCAATTAGCTTCTCCCACATCTCCTTGGCGCTTAGGCATTCTCCTATTCGGTTGATTTCTTGTTGGGGGAGCACATTGTAGAGATGATGCTTGGCTTTTGAATTTGCAAGGTGCTCTTCCCTTTGCCTTTTGCTCCACCTAGATTTCTCTATTGGTTTCCCTTCTTCATCCCTAGGCAAAACGAAACCGGATTCCATTGTAATCATTATATCAAAATCCGTTTCGAAAAATACCTTCATTCGCTTCTTCCACCAAGCGAATTCTCCTTCAAACTTCGGAGGATGAATGTTGGAGCCGGCCATTTTAAAAATTGCTTGTTGTGGCGGTTAGTCCTCGACAAGCTTTCCTCGGCTCTGATACCACTTGTTGGGGATCGGTATGGCCGGCTAGAGGGGGGTGAATAGCCCTTTTCGTTTGGATGCCGGTATTTGCTCGTCTACAAGACTAATTAGCGCAAGCAGAAGACTAATAAAGACAAGCAAATAGAAATACGAGAAAACAAACGCTAACAAAGAATGTAACGTGGTTCACGGCTACGTCGCTAATCCACGTTCCCCGATTCATCCTCGGTGAATCACTCCGCTAAACCAATCCACTAAATGGTCTCTCCTTTGCACCAAGCTAGGTGGAGGTAACCTTTACAATCAAGATCACTCTTCTTACAAATAGAATGGAGTAAAAGCGAGTAAGAAGAGTTTAGAGCTTGTGGGGCACTAGGAAGATCACTTAGAGCATAAGCATTAGCCTCTCAAAGGCTTACACCCTCTCTTTTTATAGAGAGGGCTGATTTCTTCCCGTTGGCCGCCACCTTGGCAGTCGACTGCCGTCACTACAACGGCCTCCGAACACGTCGGATCCCGACCGTTGTAGTCCAACGGAACTCTTGGCAGTCGACTGCTGGACCTCATCGGGCCAACGCCTCGTAGTCGACGCCCAAAGAGGCTAACGGTTCTGGTCGAAACCCTATTGACTCACCGCCGCTTGAGGTCGATCGATGGTCTTGGCGAATGATCCCACGCACGATGGCGCGGCCGCCATAATCCGGCCAATCATATACCGGTCGAACTCACTGATTAAGCCGATCGCCATGACATGGCAATGACCGTGTCGGGAAAACCCATCCGACACTTGGCCAAATGGCCAAGTTTCACCTAAGAGCTACCCTTCCCCGGGTTACAATCACTCACTCTCATCTCTCGGAGTCCCTCGCCTTCGAAGTTCTCTTCGTTCTCGACCACGTCCCTCGGCAGCATCAGGTGCACGGCTCTGCAATGCTCCTTCGCGTCTCTTGCCTCGAAGTCTACTTCCTCCGGCTTCACTCCAAGCTTCTCGTCCGGCGGTCCCTCGGATGCTCCAAGCGCACAGCTTCCGCAAAGCTATCCTTCACCGACTCAAGGCACGAGTCATGAGATGTGAAACTCGCCACGGCTCAATGTGCGAATTACTAAGTCCTACACGACTTCAACGCACATATCACATCAACATATCAAACTAACTTAAACCCTTTGTCACACCATCAAAACCATATTACGGCAAGAGATTGCCCTAACATTACATTCAAAACATCTAAAATTAGAATTAGATTTAGATTTAGCTTCTTTGGTTTGATTGACGGGTCATCTTCGTCTCTTGATCATCTTCTGAACTAGATTAACTAGTTCGGTTTCCATCTCGGGGTCTACCTCCGACTCGTACTCATCCTCTTCCTTTGGGGTGGTTTGTTTGCGGGCTTCTTCTTCGAACCTGCAAGTAAGGTAATACCTTTCTCGAGAGCCAAATTAGACTGTTCATGAAGTTCGAATTCAAAGAATAATTTATCTAGTCTAATCTTAGAAAGGTCCTTAGAAATCTTATAGGCATCGACCATGGATGCCCACAAGGTAGTCCTAGGAAAAGCATTAAGTGCACAGCTTATAAAGTCTCGATTTTCGACCTTTTGTCTGATGGAGTGCCAGCTATTGAAAATGTCTTGTATACAAGCATGTAGTTGTGTTGCCATCTCGTGTTCCTACATCTTAAGGTTATACAACTTATTGAAAAGTAAGTCACGTTTACACACCTTCGCATCGTCAGTTCCTTCATGTAGTTTTACGAGTTTATTCCATAGATCTTTCGCACTGATGTAGGAGCCGACATGGCTTAGCTCCTCTTTGAAGAAGACACATTGAAGAATTTGGGTCACCATGGCGTCAGCTTCCACTTGTCTTTTCATGGCGTTCATGTTAGTAATATATGAGAGATGTCCTAAGGCAATCGCCTTATGTATGAACCATTTATATGATAAATGAAGATTCACTATTTGAGTATACATGTTTCATGTATTTGATTGGATCTTAAACTCATTTACTGAATGTCCACGATACGATTCACAAAGATGAGAGAATTTGTGATTGGATCACAACTAGTGAGTATCTCTACATGTGTAATTGTGATGTATCGGAATTATCCTAGTCGATGAATTGATGGATTTGGACACCATCAATTTCGAGACTAGCACGAGGTATACTCCTTGGTGTATCCAAGCATTCTCACCGACCGGAGACATTGTGATGTTCGAGTTAATCGTGGATGCTAGTTATGGTAACTAGTTCATTGGAGTGACCACCGTAAGACTTCATATGGTTCTGCATATATAGATATGTCAATGAAGTTCTTACTGTGGCTTAAGTGCGATGTTCCTTTGACTTGCGGTATTCAAGTCATCTTGATCATGGAGACTTATGCTTTGACATCTTAAGCAAACATCTCCGAGGAGATGTGGACCCGGGATGATTGGGGGTATAAGTAGTGATCGAAGGTGTTTGAATAGCCTATAAAAGTTCACCACTCCTTGCGAGGAGATGTATACCCATGGCCTCTCGGTCAGTTGTTACTAAAGTCTTTGGCCAAAGCATTACATGTTTAGAGTAAGGTACTCTTGATACATGTGGAGTAACTAGAATCCGTAGGGCGAGGAAATGATACTTGGGCTAGGTGTGGCGTAGTCGACCTAGTGAGGTGACACAATAGACCATGTCACGAACCAAGTGGGTATAAGATGAGTGAAGGGAATGGGGCACGATTCATTCGAGCTCTTGAAGGGTTTGAGAAATAGTTACGGATCAACCGTTGATCTTTTGGTTAATTGGGGATCATGATGTACTACTAGGTGCCACTCATGATCGTTCTATAATTAATGGTTAATTATAGGCGGCCAACATAAACCGAGAACCTATTTGGTCACGCTGCGAGTGTAATCCAAAGGATTTAAAGCGAGCTTGAGAATGGGATTCTCGGACGAGAGAAACTAGGTTTGGTTGGACCAAACATAAGCGAGCATGAAATTGTTTGATCGCAATGGAGCGTGGATGGGCGTGTCTTATGAAGACATAATGGATGGACCAAAATGGTTTGGTTCTAATCCAATGGATGAGAATAAACCAAAGGGTTTGGTTTATTTTAAGCGAATGAACCAAAAGTTGGTTCGGTTCGTTTTAACTTAAAATAAACCATCATGGTTTGGTTTATTTTAACTTATCTTAATGGAGCGGGTTAACGGGCCTAATGGTTATGATCCAATAACCATTAAGAGAATTAGTTCTCTATAAAAAAGTGCTTAAGGGATTGTTAAACCTAACTAATCCAAACCTAGCCCCTTGAGTTGCCGCCCACCTCCTTGGAGAGTTTTGGCGCCAACCTAAAGCTGCCACCGCCCAGCCTTGTGCCGCCGTCCAAGCTCCTTGCCAGCGTCCAAGCTTCAGCCGGTGAACCTCCGGCGACCCTCCGGTGATCTCCTATAGGTTCGGCATCAAGGTGATCCTTTTCTCTCCTTGTTTTGGCCGGCGCCTACTCCTCCACCAAGCTGTCCAGTTTTCTGGACAGCTTCTCCTCCCTCGTCGGGCGTCGTTTGGGCGGTTAGTGCTCCGACAGCGGCTAACTTACCAGGGATTTGATCTCGGTAATCCTCTGAGGTGGAGGGCGAAGGATTCGTCAAGCGGTTGTGAATACCTCTCCGGAGAAGCGAGTTTTGAGAACTCATTTTGGATCCGAATTTGGATTCGGATCGTGATCATCTCTCGATCACGTCGTCTTCAACACGAGGCTAGTAACCCGTACGAAGACGAAGCTCGTGACTTAGCGAAGTCATCCCGAGGAGCTCGGCGTGGATCTGGATAGAGCGATTCTTACGAGGATCGTTCGGTTGATGTCGTTCCGCTACGTCATACGGAAGGTATAACGTAGTTTAATTTCCTTTATTGCAAATTTTAGTTTACGGTTATGTCTACACTTGTTGTAATATGCATGCGTGTGTTGTGTGTGTTGTAATAAATATAGATTTATTATTTTAATTGCTTCCGCTGTGCTCATGTTTACGAAACATGATCGAACACACACACGCCGCGGTGCCGGAAACCCAACAGTGGTATCAGAGCCCAGGTTGTGTTTCGACATTATCGTAAAATGGTTTTGCGATAGTCTCTGGAAATTTTTCTAAATTTTGGAAATTTAGAAGTATTTATGGAAATTTTCAATTTTGGAAAGTCTAGAAGTATTATGTAAATCTTCCACTTTTGGAAAGTTGGAAGTATTTATGAAATTGATATTTTCCATAAATAAAATATTTGATTAGATTCTGGAAATTTGTTTCCTAATTTAATCATGATTTGATTTGAAATCAAATCTTAAAATATTTTATTTCCATAAGTAGTTTTAATGATTTAGGAAATTGGTTTCCTAAATAGATTTTCCTTAATCAAATAATTCCATGAATAAAATATGTGATTAGATTTGGAAATTTGTTTCCTAATTTAATTATGATTTGATTTGGAGAATCAAATCTTAAACATATTCTATTTCCATAAATAGTTATGACATATAAGGAAATTATATACATGACATAATTGTATGCCATGTAATTGCATTAGATGCATAACATTATGCCATGCGTGTCGTGACATGTAGATGTATGCCATACCATGTAGATAATAGTTATTTGCATGCAAAGAGGATGAGACATAAAAACCCTTAATCAATATTAAAGCCTACACCTTCCATTAATATGGTTAGAACGAGTTAGTTTCTTGTTTGGGTTGTTGGACTCTCTCAAGCACTCGAACACGAATATGTTCAAACCATGGAATAGTTTAATACTAATATGGTAGAGTCGGAGGTCAATCGTTAGCTTTGGTTGTTGGACTCTCTCCAAGCTGGGCTAATTGGTTGAATGCGCTCTAACCATATTAAAACTATGTCGATTAATGGGTTGGCTTTAACTTTGGAGCATCGGCTTGTTGGACTCTCTCCAAGGTCGATGTAAAGGGAGGTGAAGTTGGGTGCTATGCATATGATGCATACTTGTTAATGTGTTAACAACCCGATGTATGTGTGAACATTCAATTAGTTGATAGCACATTGTGATAGTTGCATATCGGGATATATCGGTATAGATGATACCTACGTCGTAGTTATGAATGGCTTGTTGGACTCTCTCGAGGTTGTTCATAACTATGATGGATATCAACCCATTCGGAGATGGACCTCGATCTCGAAGTGATTTTGGGGTTTTGAAATTGAAAAATGAATGGGATTTATAAATGTATATTGATGCATTTTAAAATCATCTTTCTCATATATGCTCGTTTGTATTTCTAAGTTAATATATTGATCATGATGTGTTTGAATTTGCGTTCCATTTTGGATTGAATAAATTAGTGGGCGAACTTCTTGGACTAGCTTAGAAACTTGAGAATTGTTCTCAAGGTGGAAAAGCTTGTATGTCCTCGAGCGCCTCTTCACATCCTAGTGACAATGCAACTCTGGACCAATTGTTGGCCTATCGAAACATGTAGTGATTACGAACAAATGAGTTGCATCATGCTAGCCGCGATGGAACCCAAGCTCTGGCGGCATGAGCATATGGATGCTCATATCGTAGTCCTTCATCTTTGTGAGTTGGTTGATGAGCAAGTGAGATTGAAAGGTTGAAGTCTCAGCTCCTCTTCACCTTTGAGATGCTAGGAGGTTCATCGTAGTCTTGCTCGATATCTTTGAAGGCTGTGGAGTCTTACGAGAAGCATGGCGAGGGGCGAGTCTTTGTTAGTTGATTCCTCGAAGAAAGGTTCTAAGAGGAGGTCAAAGGAACGAAGGGAAGAAGAGAAGGGCTAAGAAGGTAGAACTAGCACAAAAGGAAACTTGCCAACAATATGGAAAGGAGAGCCAATTGCGAAGAAAGTGCAAGATTTGTCTTGAGTCCTTGAAGAAGGATAAGGCATCGGATGCCCCATCTTCTTCATAAATCTTCTTTATTGATTGTCATTCTATTTCCTTAGACACTTGGGTATTGGATACTGGGTGTGGCTCACATATATGTAATGACATACATGGGCTAAGGAATAGAAGAAGACTCGTCAAGGGAGTCAAATTTACGTGTTGGGAATGAAGCAAAGGTTCTTGCACTCGCCATCGGAGCGTATTTGTTGAAACTCCTAGGACTTGTATTAGAACTGGACAATTGCTTTTATGTTCCTTCGTTGATAAAGAACATCATTTCTATTTCTTGTCTAAATAGAAATGGTTTCCATTTGACGTTTAGTAACAATTGTTGTTACATAACTTTGAATGGGGTTCTTTATGGATGGAACTTTATGCAATGGTGTTTATCGTTGGGCGTATCCGATGACATTTGCAATATCGAGCGAGCAACAAGAGTGCTCGAAAGGATAATCAAATAGACTCCTACATGTGGCATTGTCGTCTTGGCCATGTAAGCAAGAAACGCATGTCCGAATTACACCGATGTGGAATTCTGGAATCGTTTGAATTGGATTCATACGATACATGCGAATCATGCTTAAAAGGCAAGATGACTAAGTTACCTTTTACGGGAAAAGGTGAACGAGTGGGAGAGTTACTAGGTCTAATACATACTGATGTATGTGGACCTATGTCAACTCAAGCTTTAGGAGGCTATAGCTACTTCATTACCTTCACCGATGATCACTCACGGTTTGGGTATGTGTTCTTGATGAAACACAAGTCTGAAGCCTTTGAAAGGTTCAAAGAATTCAGAAATGAAGTAGAGAAACAACATGACAAAAGTATTAAAATACTTCGATCGGATCGAGGTGGTGAATACTTAAGTCAAGAGTTTCTTGATTATCTAAGAGACAATGGCATATTGTCTCAATGGACTCCGCCATATACACCACAGCATAATGGTGTATCTGAGAGGCGTAACCGGACCTTGTTGGACATGGTCAGGTCAATGATGAATCATGCGACTCTTCCCAAGTCCTTTTGGGGTTATGCACTTCAGACAACTGTTTACTTGTTAAACAGAATGTCTACCAAGGTAGTCTCAACTACTCCATATGAGATATGGAATAGTAAGAAACCTCATGTATCTTACTTGAAGATATGGGGTTGTCATGCTTATGTGAAGCGGACAGTATCAGACAAATTGGATGCTAAGTCTGATAAATGTCTATTTATTGGATACCCTAAGGAAACAAGGGGTTACCAATTCTATCATCCTGTGGAACAAAAGGTGTTTGTTTCAAGGCATGCTGTGTTTCTAGAGAAGAGTTTCTCTTGCAAGAAAGCAGTGGGAGTGTCATCGAGCTTGAGGAGGCTCGAGAGACTCAAATAGACATTGATGAGATACAGTGAAGCACTGACGGTAGGCAACTCATAGTGATGAGCAATCATTTGGACCTATTGTAACACCACATCTTCGTAGATCTGGTAGAACACATAATATTCACGAGAGATATGGATTTCGTAAGTGAATCGAACGACGTGTTACTCATTGATGATGAGGAGCCTACCAGTTATGAAGAAGTGCTGACAAGTTCAGAAAGGGATAAGTGGCTTGGTGCCATGAAGTCGGAAATGGATTCCATGTATGAAAATCAAGTTTGGAACTTGGTTGACCCACCTGAAGGCATAAAGCCTATAGGGTGCAAGTGGGTTTTCAAGAAGAAAACCGACATGGATGGTAATGTGATTACCTATAAGGCTAGATTGGTGGTGAAAGGATATCGTCAAAAACAAGGTGTTGATTATGACGAAACCTATTCGCCTGTAGCTATGCTTAAATCCATTGGGATGCTCCTGGCCATAGCGGCTCATTATGATTATGAGATATGGCTGATGGATGTGAAAACAGCTTTCCTTAATGGAAACTTGCTCGAGGACGTGTATATGATACAGCCTGAGGGTTTCACATCGGTTGATAAAACCAAGGTATGCAAGTTGCGACGATCCATTTATGGATTGAAGCAAGCATCCAGGAGCTGGAATATCCGTTTTGATGAGACGATCAAAAAGTTTGATTTGTCACAAAATCCAGACGAACCTTGTGTGTACAAGAAGGTTAGTGGGAGTGCAGTCGTGTTCCTAGTATTGTATGTCGATGACATATTACTTATAGGAAATGATGTGTCAATCTTACAGTCAGTTAAGTTTTGGTTATCCAAGACATTCTCCATGAAAGACCTGGGAGAAGCAACCTACATCCTTGGGATTAAGATCTATAGAGATAGATCGAAACGGTTGCTTGGTCTTTCGCAGTCTACATATATAGACCGAGTGCTAAAGAGGTTTAGCATGTCGGAATCCAAGAAAGGTTATCTGCCCATCAGGCATGGGGTACACCTTTCGAAGTCTATGTGTCCGCGCACAGAAGACGAGAGGATTTGCATGAGTAAGATTCCCTATGCATCCACAATAGGATCTATCATGTATGCTATGTTATGTACGAGGCCCGATGTATCATATGCTCTGAGTGTCACGAGCAGATACCAGTCTGATCCAGGAATGGATCATTGGGCGGCTGTTAAGACGATCCTTAAGTACTTGAGAAGAACTAAGGATGTGTTCCTAATATATAGAGAAGGGTACATGGTGATACGTGGGTATACGGATGCCAGCTCCAGACAGACAAGGATGATTCCATGTCTCAGTCTGGGTATGTATTCACCTAGAATGGAGGCGCAATAAGTTGGAAAGGTTCCAAGCTTGACACTATAGCGGATTCTGCCACTAAGGCAGAATACGTTGCGACTTTAGGCGAAAGAAGGCGGTTTGGATCAAGTAGTTCATCTATGAACTTGATGTGGTCTCATCAATGATCCAAACATGTGTATTGCTATCATCTTATCGAGAGAGATCATAAGTAGGAGCGAAATACAAATCGAAAAATTCCCCTTTGAAAGGAACTTAGCGGATCCTTTGACTAAAGCATTACCTCAAAGTAAGTTTGAGGGTCATGTTAGAGCTTATGGTATTGGATACCGTAGCGATTGACATTAGGCCAAGTGGGAGTCTGTTAGTAATATATGAGAGATGTCCTAAGGCAATCGCCTTATGTATGAACCATTTATATGATAAATGAAGATTCACTATTTGAGTATACATGTTTCATGTATTTGATTGGATCTTAAACTCATTTCTTGAATGTCCACGATACGATTCACGGCATGAGAGAATTTGTGATTGGATCACAACTAGTGAGTATCTCTACATGTGTAATTGTGATGTATCGGAATTATCCTAGTCGATGAATTGATGGATTTGGACACCATCAATTACTGTTGAGACTAGCACGAGGTATACTCCTTGGTGTATCCAAGCGGTGATTCTCCTTGGAGACATTGTGATGTCAGTTAATCGTGGATGCTAGTTATGGTAACTAGTTCATTGGAGTGACCGGTAGTAAGACTTCATATGGTTCTCTGCATATATAGATATGTCAATGAAGTTCTTCTTGTGGCTTAAGTGCGATGTTCCTTTGACTTGCGGTATTCAAGTCATCTTGATCATGGAGACTTATGCTTTGACATCTTAAGCAAACATCTCAGGAGATGTGGACCCGGATGATTGGGTATAAGTCGAGTGATCGAAGGTGTTTGAATAGCCTATAAAGGATTCACCACTCCTTGCGAGGAGATGTATACCCATGGCCTCTCGTCGGATTATTACTAAAGTCTTTGGCCAAAGCAATACATGTTTAGAGTAAGGTACTCTTCGATACATGTGGAGTAACTAGAATCCGTAGGGCGAGGAAATGATACTTGGGCTAGGTGTGACGTAGTCAGCCTAGTGGGGACTGACACAATAGACCATGTCCTGAACCAAGTGGGTATAAGATGAGTGAAGGGAATGGGGCACGATTCATTCGAGCTACTGAAGGGTTTCAGAAATAGTTCTGGATCAACCGTTGATCTTTTCGGTTAATTGGGGATCATGATGTACTACTAGGTGACACTCATGATCGTTCTATAATTAATGGTTAATTATAGACGGCCAACATAAACCGAGAACCTATTTGGTCACACGCACAACGAGTGTAATCCAAAGGATTTAAAACGAGCTTGAGAATTGGATTCTCAGACCGAGAGAAACTAGGTTTGGTTGGACCAAACATAAAGCGAGCATGAAATCGTTTCAGTCGCAATGGAAGCGTGGATGGGCTGCGTCTTATGAAGACGTAATGGATGGACCAAAATGGTTTGGTTCTAATCCAATGGATAAGAAAAAACCAAAGGGTTTGGTTTATTTTAAACGAATCAACCAAAAGTTGGTTCGGTTTGTTTTAACTTAAAATAAACCATCATGGTTTGGTTTATTTTTACTTATCTTAATGGAGCGGGTTAACGGGCTTTATGGATATGATCCATTAACCATTAAGAGAATTAGTTCTCTATAAAAGTGGGCTTAAGGGATTGTTAAACCCTAACTAATCCAAACCCTAGCCCCCCCTTGAGTTGCCGCCCACTCCTTGGAGGAGTTTTCGGCGCCAATCCAAGAGCAGCCGCCGCCCAGCCTTGTGCCACCGTCCAAGACCCTTGCCGGCGTCCAAGCTCCAGCCGGTGAACCTCCGGCGACCCTCCGGTGATCTCCTATAGGTTTGGCATCAAGGTGAGGCTTTTCTCTCCTTGTTTTGGCCGGCGCCTACTCCTCCACCAAGCTGTCCAGTTTTCTGGACAGCTTTTCCTCCTCTCGTCGGAGCGTCGTTTGGACGACGGTTAGTGCTCCGACAGCGGCTAACATACCAGGGATTTGATCTCCGGTAATCCTCTGAGGTGGAGGATGAAGGATTCGTCAAACGGTTGACGAATACCTCTCCGGAGAAGCGAGTTTTGAGAACTCGTTTTGCATCCGAATTTGGATTCGGATCGTGATCATCTCTCGATCACGTCGTCTTCAACACGAGGCTAGTAACCCGTACGAAGACGAAGCTCGTGACTTAGCGAAGTCATCCCGAGGAGCTCGGTGTGGATACGGATAGAGACGATTCTTACGAGGATCGTTCCGGTTGATGCCGTTCCCGCTACACGTCATACGGAAGGTATAACGTAGTTTAATTTCCTTTTATTGCAATTTTAATTTACGGTTATGTCTACACTTGTTGTAATAGCATGCGTGTGTTGTGTGTGTTGTAATAAATAGGAGTATTTATTATTTTAATTGCTTCCGCTGTGCTCATGTTTACGAAACATGATCGAACACACACACGCCGCGGTGCCGGAAACCCAACAGTTCATCCATTAATCGTAATCCAATGATTCACCCACTTCATTAGTAGGAAGTGTGAATCCAGTTTGGATTACGATCCACATCTCGATTTGGGTCTTTAGGAAGCACTACATTCGACCCTTCTAGTAACGAAAGTCATCTTCGTTGTAAAACGGAGGTCGGACGGTGCTAAACCCTTCGAGATGGGACATTTAGGAAGAGAGAGAAAATACCTTGCAATGACAAAAACAAACAAATGTACCAAAACTTTCATCTTTGATTAGTAGTGTGGGAGAACGAATTTAACCGAAATGAAAAAGTCAAAAAACCAAAAAAAAATCTGTAAAACGTGGCTTGATTGGTGATTTCACCAAATCATAGTGCCCCGACTCTGATATCAATTGTTGGATCGATATGAGCACGAGAGGGGGTGAATAGCGCACAAAAATATTTATTTTCGATTCGTCGATTCGATAAGCAAGGAGAGTAAAATGCAATGGAAAATGAAATAAGACACAGAGTATTTTACTTGGTTCAAAGCCCATGGCTGCTAATCCAAGGCCCTAGTGGTCTGAGACCACGAGTGGAGGGTAAATAACTAAAATACTCCTCCTCGTTGGAGGTAGGAGTGGACGAGTACAAGAATGATCAAGACTTGAGGTAGAGGGACAATCCTCCTCTCCTCGTTACGATTAAAGCTCCAAGAAATACAAGTAAATGAAGACTAAACTTTAAAAACAATACCGACCACTTTGAAGATTTGAGTTTTGAGCTCGAGTTGTCATCGTTTCGGCAGCGCTTCGTCATTGTAGGATCGTTGGAGAGTAGCGGTGTTGTGGAGGCATTTGGAGAGCTTTGAATTGATGAAAATGGTGAAGAACACTCCTTATTTTATAGCCTTTAAGAACCCTAAATGTTGAGCTCAATCCTTTTCACCAAAGGCCACCTCACACTAAGATAAGGGGGTGAAGTTTTGACTCTCCTCGAGGCTGGAATTTGAACAGCAGTCGACTGCCACCCTTATCCGTCGAACTGATGACCAGTAGTCGACTGCAAATAGCCAACAGTCGACTGCTGGCTAGGGTTTTCGACTACATTGTAAAGTTAGCTCGAAAATGAAACATATATAAGTGAGTTCGACGACCACTTACCGTTCGATCTCGACATAGACCTTCCATGGGATGTCTTAGTCGGATCGTCACCTAAGGACGTCCCCATACGGAGGACACGACCTTACTTGCACTCACTCACACGAGCTTACCTCAACCTTTACCTTTGAAGCTTTGCTTTCGGTCTCCACCTGATTTCTTCGGCCCCCTCTGAAGGCCTTCTAGAGTTGCCCGACCACAACGGTTCCCTCCTGGTGACGCTGACCTTTAGCTTAGCATTCCTATACACTTTATTCATCTCGTGACTTAATAATATGGGCTTAACTTTGTGTCTTTTGCTATAATCAAAACTTAGGTTCGACTTAGGTGCCTACTGCACTAACAATCTCCCCCTTTTTGATCTATGGCAAATCCACACAAAGTCAAGGAAATAAATTGAATGTATTAAGTGAAATGACTATTATGAAGTATGAATATAAAATCTTAAAGAGTATACTTAACTTCATAAGTTGAGCATGACAAAAACTCTTTTTCAAGTGCTCCTCCTTGAGGAATCCTCCCCCTTGACCGAGGGTGAGTACTTGAAAAAATGTCTTAACCCTCCCCCTTGATGTTTGCTACTTTAAGAAGAGTTTAAATAATCGAAATTACTTTACAATGGCCTTAGTGTTTAAATAAGTTCAAGTTAAGTAATCAAAAACTAATTTTTTATTTCTTAACCTTGGCCTTTCTCCCCTTTTTCAATTTAAAGGTTAAGTTTTAAAAGGTAAGTTAACTAAGCATTTACTTAACTTGGGCCATTAAGATGTAATAAAAAAATTGATCCCTTAACTTTGGCCTTTTCTCCCCTTTTGCTATAAATCGAAAAGAGTGGGGGGTTTTGAAAAACATAGTTTTTGAATTTAGTTTTAAGTCCAAGCATGTTCCAAATAAATTTTGAAAATAGTAGTTTAAACATAAGCTCATCTATTTATATGTTCAACTCTATTTGACTTGATTGATATGGAATAATAAACAAGTCCTGATTAGAGTTGGTTAATTTATGTAATTATACTCCGTGGTTCATATCGATGCACTAGACCTACATCTGGAACTAGGAGTGAGGTCGTAACATCTCATCCCATCTACGTGGCTAAGTACACAAATACATTACTCCTATGTGTTGTGAGATGTGTTGGCTCCTTAAATCTATAGGTGCATGATATCTAGGGTAAACCCTAAGCTAGTTCCATTAACATGAAAAGTAAATAATAGAGTATATAAAAATATAAGTTGTAAATCCTACTCTATTATGCACATGCCCAATTTTCATCTTAGTAGACTAAATTTGGCTTGGAGTAGAGGCTTGCTAAAAGGGTCAGCTAGGTTCGACTTGGATTCCACGTATTCGAGTTGAATTGTTCTGTTAGATACATGTTCTCAAATAAAGTGGTGTTTGACCTCTATATGTTTGGTCCTAGAGTGGCATATGGGATTCTTGGTTAAGTTGATTGAGCTAATATTATATATGTGAGTTTTAATATTGTTGAAGTTTAAGTTAAAGTCTTGGAGAGTGTACTTCATCAAAAGAAGTTGAGCCACACACTTACCCAATGTGACATATTCAGCTTCGGTGGTAGATAAGGCAACACAGTGTTGCTTCCTACTGCACCAACTCACTAGACTCGAGTCAAGAAGTTGACAGCAGCCACTCGTGCTCTTTCTATCGAGTTTACTACTGGCATAGTCAAAGTCGGAGTAGCCGATTAGTTCGAACTCGGTAGATCTAGGGTAGCAAATACCTACACTTAGCGTGCCCTTTAGATATCTAAGGATACGCTTAACTAATGTTAGGTGAGACTCCGTAGCACAGGTTTGGAACCTTGTGTGTAGCGCCCGCCCTTATCTGCTCTCAGGGCGGCGCTACTTTAGTCTATATATTTTTTTTTTATTAGCATACTACATATGGATCCGTTCAAAGTCTACATGCTTAAACAGGTTATCATAACTGAAACCTTCTTTGGCACATGCATCACCTATCTTATTCATCATTAGCATGACCACATATCTTATCTCATTTTGTGCTTCGTTCAGTTACGTATTGCTGATTAATCACAGCCCTGTAAAGTTTTTGTAGTTTCATTATCCTTCATTGAATACTATGTTAATTGTTTCTTGATTTTATCCAATCCTAATCGTTTTATTGTTGAGTCATCTAGTCAACTAGGCTTTATAGGTGACTAGACAAGTCAAATTAACTCTAAAGGCGTTTGGTTAGCAGGCATACGCGTTGTAATAACATAAACCTAATCATGCGAGAAGGAATTTATAAGCATATAGCTTAGTAAGATCCTTGCCTACTCACAAAAGCCACGATTTCATCAAACTATTAGAACATGAGCATGCTGGCATAGAAAATGACCTAAGCATTTCATAGCAACACTAATCAACAACATATCCAGGTAATAGTACAAAAGAACTAAGCATGGCATAGAATTGTTCATAAGCAGGTTAAGCATAATTAATCTAAGCAGGGCATACTTTGAACATGAGCGTTATAACTGCATAAACTAAGCATGCATGAAAGAACGTAATCATAAGCATTTGGTTAACTTGAACATAAACATTTGTAATAGCATAAACCCTAATCATGCAGAAGGAACATAGTCGCAAGTATTCTTAACCTTACCCTTAACCTTCACCACATCATAAATTCTAAACTAGCATAAAGTACATAGTCACCACATACTTAGACTTAACTCTAAACATCATAACTTCATAACATCTAGCATGCATAAAGAACCTAGTTCGTAAGCATTCAGAGCATTTAACATAAGCATACACAATATCATAAAAGTCTTTTCTTTTCAAAACCTATACTTATAAATACTTCAATATCATCATAACTTCATAACATCTAGCATGCATAAAGAACCTAGTTCGTAAGCATTCAGGGCATTTAACATAAGCATACACAATATCATAAAAGTCTTTTCTTTTCAAAACATATACTTATAAATACTTCAATATCATCATAACTTCATAACATCTAGCATGCATAAAGAACCTAGTTCGTAAGCATTCAGAGCATTAAACATAAGCATACACAATATCATAAAAGTCTTTTCTTTTCAAAACATATACTTATAAATACTTCAATATCATCATAAATTGTTTGGGGGGCCCCAGGTTAAGTACCACATAATGCGCGTTCCCTAATAGGCTGGGGTAGCGAGCCACCAGTCCTACTAGAGCAAGACCTCTTACGTCTTACCAGGGCAAGACCTCTTACGTCTTCTTGTGTCCCTATGGATTTGATTAACGACCACCTGACGGGTCGGGTACTTAACCTCTTGCAAAGTAAAATACTTAATTCTTTCCTTTTTATTGTCATAATATAAAGAATGCTCTTGATCCCCAACACAAAAAGGGAAGCATCTTGATTTTATCTTGTCATAAAGAGAGCTCTTGATCCCTACTTGAAAGGGAAGCATCTCCATCTTATCATATCATAAGGAGAGCTCTTGATCCCTACTTGAAAGGGAAGCATCTCCATCTTATCTTGTCATAAGGAGAGCTCTTGATCCCTACTTGAAAGGGAAGCATCTCCATCTTATCTTATCATAAGGACACATGCATTCATAACGTAAGAGTACCCTAAAGGGGTCCTAAAGCATAAACGTGTTCATCACATAAGCATGTTTCATTGCATCGTAAACATGAAGCATATTTCCTAAGCATATTCATGACATATTAAATCACAAAACATGTTCTTCACCTAGGCAAATCACAATATTCATGGCACATTACATCATAAACATGTAGCACATTTCCTAGGCATATTCATGGCATATTGAATCGTAAAACATGTTCATCACATGGCCTAATTTCATGGCATACTAATTCATAAACTTGAAGCATATTCCCTAAACATATACATGGCATATTAATTCACACAACATGTTCATCACCTAAGCATATTTCATGGCACATTACATCATAACATGAAGCTTATTTCCTAGGCCTATTCAAGGCATATTAAATCATCAAACATGTTCATCACATAGCCTAATTTCATGTTGCATTGAATCATAACATATTCATCACACAAGCATAGTTCATGTCATATTAAAAAAACATACCCATAGCACAACTACATATAGGGGTGTTTTCATGAAACCCTAACCCTAAAATCATTGGTTGGCCGAATCTTGTAAGGGGCTCAAGCTTAGGTTTTGTCCCCTAAAATTCATTCATAAAGCATTATAACCTAGCATAGCCTCATTAGGGATATTTTCATGCAACCCTAACCCTAGTTACCTAGGGTGGCCGAAACCTATAAGGGCTCAACTAGGGTTCTTGTCACCTAATATTCATTCATGAGCACTACACCCTAGCATAGCATCTTTAGGGATATTTTCATGCAACCCTAACCCTAGTTACCTAGGGTGGCCGAAACCTATAAGGGCTCAACTAGGGTTCTTGTCACCTAACCTTCATTCATGAGCATTATAACCTAGCATAGCACCATTAGGGATATTTTCATGCAACCCTAACCCTAGTTACCTAGGGTGGCCGAAACCTATAAGGGCTCAACTAGGGTTCTTGTCACCTAACCTTCATTCATGAGCATTATAACCTAGCATAGCACCATTAGGGATATTTTCATGCAACCCTAACCCTAGTTACCTAGGGTGGCCGAACCATATAGGGTCATCCCCTTTGGACTTTGGACTCCTAAAGGTATCTACTTGAAATATACCACCCATACAAACCTCCCTTAGTAGCATTTTCATGAATCCTAGCCCACCAACTTAGTTGGCCGAAACTTATAAGGCTACAATTTCATATTTCTTTCAAGCAACCTAACCTATCAAACTAATACACTGCAGGTGAGGGGAAAACTTACTTCCTTCGCTTTGCTTGAGGAGATGACCTAATGGAAGTCACCTAGCTCTCTCCTAGCTTGCAAGGGGCTCTCGGCCAAAGGAAGAAGAAGAAGGGCTTAGGTTTCGGTGAGAATGAAGAGAAGAGGAAGAAGGAAAGAAGAAGTGGCCAAGTGGAACTTCTCTCTTCTTTATAAAGGGGAGGAAGAGAAGTTTCTCTTCTCTTTGTCAAGCCTCTTCATTTACCCTCCTCCCATTTATCTATAGGTTCCCCTTTTCCTCTAATGATATGATTCTATTGGGCTCATGGTTAGTGGGTGCATCTATAAGGCTTGGCTATCTCTAGAGGTGGGGGGTTCAATTCCTAGGCTTTGCATCTCTTTTTGGCTTATTTTCTTTTATTTCTCCAAAAAGGCCTACATAAAGCCTATCATCATAAAGCCAAAAATTCTCGTAAAATTGCTAGAATTTCACGGGCGTTACATTGTGCACATACTTATTGTGAATAGTATGTTGGGTCGACTCGCAGTTAAGTAAAGGAGACTCCCTATTGTGCTCCTATAGTATTTTGGGTCAATAGGTTTTCCGTCTACATCTTCTCCTATATTAACATTTGTTGTCATGGGTGTATTAATGATTTTAGCATTTTGCATTCCGAATCGGTTAATTAATTCCTTAGCATATTTTTGTTGATGTAAATAGATTCCTTCCTTAGTTTGTTTAATTTGTAATCCAAGAAAGAAATTTAATTCTCCTACTAAGTTCATTTCAAATTCACTTTTCATTAGTGAAATGAACTCATTTAGTAGGATTGAATTAGTGGTTCTAAATATTATGTCATCTACGTAGATTTGGGCTATAAAAATTTCTTTGCCTATGGATTTTATGAAAAGGGTTGGGTCGACTAAGTCTTCGCTAAACCCTTTAGACTTAAGATATACAGAAAGCCTCTCATACCAAGCTCTAGGAGCTTGTTTTAGTCCATATAAAGCTTTCTTGAGTCTAAAGACATAGTTGGGTTTGTCTAGGCTTTGGAATCCTAGGGGTTGACTAATGTACACTTTTTCCTTAATAAGTCCATTCAAAAATGTTGACTTGACATCCATTTGAAATAATTTAAATCCTCGATGTGCAGCGTATGCCAACAACATTCGGATGGATTCTAATTTAGCTATGGGGGCATAGGTTTCATCGTAATCTAACCCTTCTACTTAACTAAACCCTTTCGCGACCAATCTAGCTTTGTTTCTAACTACTTCACCATTGTCATCGATTTTGTTTCGGAAGGCCCACCTTGTTCCAATAATTGATTTATCTTTAGGTGGTGGTACTAATTCTCAAACTTCGTTCCTAGTAAATTAAGCTAGCTCTTCTTGCATTGAAATAATCCAATCGGGATCAAAAAGAGCTTGTTCAATTGACTTGGGTTCGATTTTAGAAATCAAGGAAATTTGACTAAGGTTTTGATATTGTTAGTGAAAGCCCTAAAGCTAATCATATGATGATTATTGTATGGACTTGTACAATATTCCTGTTGGGATGTATACTGAAAAGTCTATCTTTTGTATGAACATCTTTATTTTTGAAATAAGAATCACATGATCATTGTTTGCATATTTATGGTTATGCATATTGTCTGATACATTACATTGTAGATAATATGATGTGTAGTGTCACACAGGAGATCATATTATCGGTTCATTGTAAAGTATAAGTAAAGGCTCACAACCGAGATGATTATGGACAAACCATTGGAATGGTTGTTGTGTGATTTGGTATTGGTTTGTCTTGACCATAGAATCACACTAGTACACTTTGTGTGTATTGAGCAGGACCGACTTAGAGGTGATTCGATTTATTGTTGACTACATAATCAAATTGAACATCAGATATTATATTGTACATGCTCTTAATCCCGATATAATAACGGGCACATATACTTAGTATTCATTTCTTTGATTTATCAATGCACGAGATTTATAGAGTAAATCGATAGGCTCGGTAAGTTGGGAAATGGTATTATTTATATGGTGTGTCGTTGATTATAGGAGGAAACCGTGTCCTATATATTAGGATGATGATGTCCACTTGAGGAGCTCATAAGGTTCATCATGTAAACCCTGCAGGTGGACTTGGTCCGGCATGATGATAAGGCTGAGTGGTACTCTTCAGGGAGTTAGATGTTGATTAATTAATTGTCAATAAATTAATTAATCGACGGACATTCAAGATCTTAAACACGGGGAGAAAATGTACAAATAATATATGAAGCCCATATTAATTTATGGGGGTTGGTGAGGTAGATCAATGATAATCCTCTAGTGGAATGGATTATCAATAATGGATCGGACTTTATGTGGGCATGATCCATTGGGTGGCTAAGATCCAACTCCTCCTCATGGTCTCTATTGTAGCCTATTAAAACCTCATGGAGCCTAGATCCAATGATGGAAAACAAAACTCTAGATCCAATGGTAGAGATTAAATCTCTAGATCCGATGGTTGAGATTAAATCTCTAGATTCGACGGATGAGATTAAATCCCTAGAACCGATGGTGGAGATTAAAACAAGGCCTAAACCTAACTCTATAAAAGGAGGGATTAGGGTGGGCGGCAAGAGCAATTGTAGGCAAGGAGGAGTTAGGGTTTTGAGCGGCAAGGAGCTTGGAGGTTGGGCTGCCACAAATTAGGAAATTTTTTTCCTTCTTCTTCCTTAGGTGGTCGGCGCCCATCCTTTCCTCTTCTCTCTTTGGCCAGCATCAAAAGCTCTTCCTTCTCTTCTCCTTGGTCGGTGGAAACAAGTGTTAGGGTGATTCCTTGGAGCTCTTGGCCGGTGCCAACCTTCCTCTCTCTTTAGGCCGACGGCAAGCTTCAAGTTGGGAGCTTGTTGGTTGGTCCTAGATAGAGGAGAGTTTTGTTTCTTATTCTTCCTTTTGTTCGGAGCGAGCAAAGAAAGGAAGATTGGTGATCTAGGAGGCTTCGACTTTTGGAAGATCATCGCCCACACGACGTCCAAAAGGAGGAAGGACATACAATAGAAGATCGAGAGGTATAACGCTTGTTTATATTCTTTTGTATTATGTCTATAATTGTTTTTCAATTATATGCATGTTGTATGTTTTTGTTTTGTGGCTAAATTAACTTGGACCCGGAATACAAACGTAAAAACCAGCGATCCGTACATCATCTATTCCGCGGCTAATATAGAATAGAAGTTGGTTGCTTGAACAACAAGTTTGTTCAAGTGACCACTCTAATCGAATAGAACGACGATGAAACGGTAGCTTGGGTAATCCCTCTTGTCAAGGATAAATTTTTTTTATCTAGGGACGTAGAAGGGATCACCATGAATAAGTGACCGAGTTGAAGTGGGAAGCGAAGTTTCCTACCTTCAATTGGTATCAGAGCCACAGTTTTCGGTTTTGTGTGTTTAGGATTCGGTTATTTTTATGCACTTTTCATATATTATATGTGCTGGATAATAGAGGATGTGCATAGGTTAACTTTTTGGTTTCAGGCATAGGATCCAACTATTATGGCCATATGTGTGTATGTGATTGTATGTGTGTAATTGTATATTTTGTTGAATCTTCGGGGCTGACGAGGCTAGTATTTAATTTTTGTAATTAGATACGACATTGTTTAGCCACTCTTTTTATTTTAGTTTACTTTCGATCTAGATTTTATGTACACTCCTTCGTGGAGTATAGGATCGATGGATGTAAATTAAAATAATGTTTCTCAGCTCGGATCTCTAGATGGCTTGTACATGGCGTAGGGAGGAGCGGACGAGACGGCGATACGACGAGAGGCATATTGGAGACAAAAGCCATAATAGTTGGAAAATATTTCTTTTTCATATTTATTGCTTATTATTTGATATGCATGTCGTAGGCTAGAAAATTCCTCAATTTTAAATTACTAAGTGGGAGAGGGATATTTTTATAAATTCCCATGGCCTCCATTACGATTTGACATGTGATGCAAACAAACTTGCGCGTTGGCTCTGAGTGCCTTCCTCCACATCGTATGAGTTTGTTTGTGGATCACAAGGTCGAATATGGTTATAGGAAATTATTAAGGAGTGTGTGTACTTCCCCATCGGAAGGCACATAACCCGATATAATTACCTTGGTACCGAGTAATGGTGAACACTTAGATACAAATATAAGTATCCTCCCCATCGGAGTCACTGCTTTTATTTGTAGGGCTGAAGAGGAACCAACTATTAATTTTATTTGTCAAAAAGTTAGGTTGACAAGATAATAAAATTAATGGGTAAAACCTCCTCTTATAAAATATAGAATTCGTATACGTCCACACTATCGTGGCATACGATATTCTTGATGTTTTGAGGTGTTGGTTGATTTTCAAATTTTATTGTTTGAGGAATCAATAATTTTTTGAAATCTAATGTTTTGATCTATGTGATTCTTAGGTTTTTCAAAATGACTTTCAACCCGCTTGTTGTGATACTGAAAGAAAATAAACTTACTGGACCCAACTATGTTGATTGGAAGAGGAAACTTGACATTGTCTTGACTGTTGAGGAATACAAATATGTACTCCTCGAAGAGTGCCCTCCTAAGCCTGCGGATGATTCTGGGGAAGAGGAGAAGGAGAGTTATAAGAAGTGGATTAAGGCTGACGAGATGGCACGGTGTTACATTTTGGCATCTATGTCAAATGTACTGCAACATCAACATCAAGCCATGTCCACTGCTTATGACATGATGCTCAATCTCAAAGAGCTTTTCAGACACTAGAATCAGGCTACTAGGCAGGAATCCATGAGGAACTTGATGACGACCACCATGATCGAGGGAACACCCATGAGAGATCATGTTCTCAAGATGATGGCTCATTTGAATGAGCTGGAAGTCCTCGAAGCTGAGATCGATGGGGAAACCCAGGTCGATATCATTCTCCAGTCTCTACCTAGGAGTTTTGAGCAGTTTCGCCTGAACTACCACATGAACAAGAGGTTGTATTCTTTGGCAGAGCTTCTGACAGAACTCTAGGCGGCAGAGGGGCTTTTTCATCAGAGTGCTCAGGCGCAAGCCATGGTTGCCCAAAAGGTTTCTACTTCTAAGCCGAAAGGCAAGAAGAAGAAGAAACAAGTTGGGACAAAGGCGGTGGGAGGAACTCAGGGAGGAGTGAAGAAGCCGAAAGGCAAGTGCTTCACTTGTAAGCAAACTGGACACTGGAAGAAGGACTGCCCCAATCGCAAGCAGAACAAAGGTATATCTTTTGGTCTAGTCATTGAAACATGTTTAGCGGTGTTATCTACCGCCACCTGGTGTGTAGATATGGGAGCCAATGATCATGTCTGTAATACTTTGCAGGGATTCCAGGAAACTAGACAACAGGTTGAAGGAAAGATTACCGTATACTTGGGCGATGCCACAAAGGTGGCGGTTGTTGCAGTGGGAGATGTTTATTTGTCTTTTGAGAGGAATAAACTTTTGGTTGTTAAAAATTGTCTTTATGTACCTTTATTTAGAAAGAATTTAATTTCGGTTTCTAAATTGTTTATGGATGGATATTCTATTTCTTTTAATGACAGAGTTGTTATAAAAAGGAATAGGGAGATTATCTGTTCTGGTGCATTGATAGGAAATTTGTATACACTTGAACCAAAAGCTCCCACGATGCAAATAGAAGTTAATAACTCATCTTCTAATTCCAATAAGAAAAAAGAACCTTCGAAGATGAACCAAACATATCTTTGGCATCTAAGACTTGGTCATATTAACCTAATCAGAATTCAAAGGTTGATAGCTGATGGACCTTTGGGTCGATTAGTAGTGGAAGATTTCCCAACCTACGAATCTTGCTTGGAGGGCAAAATTACCAAGAGGCCTTTTAAGGTCAAGGGGTATAGAGCCAAAGATGTGTTGGAATTGGTTCATTCTGATTTGTGTGGTCCTATGTCTATGCAGGCTAGAGGTGGTTTTGAGTATTTCGTCTCTTTTATAGACGATTATTCAAGATATGGATACATTTACTTGATGCGCCGCAAGTCTGAATGCTTTGATAAGTTTAAATAATTCAAGGTTGATGCGGAGAAACGTTAAGGTAAAAGTATCAAGACACTACGATCAGATCATGGTGGTGAGTACCTCTTGGGAGAGTTTAGGAATTTCTTATCAGAGGTTGGGATTCAATCCCAATTGTCTGCACCTGGCACACCCCAGCAGAATGGTGTAGTAGAGCGAAGGAATAGGACTCTTATGGAGACGGTTAGATCGATGATGAGTTATTCTAAGTAGCCAGATTCATTTTGGGGATATGCTCTAGATACGGCAGTGTACATTCTGAACTTGGTTCCATCTAAATCAGTGCCTTCTACTCTCATAGAATTGTGGACTGGGCAAAGCCTAGTCTGAGATATATTCGGATTTGGGGGAGTCCAGCACATGTGCTGAAGGAAGATGCTGGAAAGTTGGAACCTCAGACAGAAGTGTGCATGTTCGTTGGCTATCCTAGAGGAACGAAAGGTGGTTTGTTTTATAGTCCTAGAGATCAAAAGGTGATCGTTAGCACGAACGCCAGATTTCTAGAGGAAGACTATGTGATGAACCACAAGCCCATGAGTAAGATTGTTCTGGAGGAATTGAAAGCGGAAGTCACTACTTTAGTACCACCGGTACAAGAGGATATACCATAAGTCACTGCACCGCGTGTCACAGAGGATACACAGGTGATACCTCATCGTAGTGGGAGGGTTATTAGATAGCCTAATAGATTCATGTTCTTGGGAGAATCTTCTGATTTGGTCCCTGGCGATCATGAACCTGATCCCTGGACATATGACGAGGCAATCCAAGATAAAGATGCAGTATCTTGGCAAAGTGCAATGAATGCTGAGATTGAATCTATGTATTCAAATCAGGTTTGGGAGCTAGTAGAACCACCTGATGGTGTAAAAACCATTGGATGCAAGTGGATCTACAAAAGAAAGACAAGAATAGACGGGAAGGTTGAGACCTTCAAAGCAAGGCTTATTGCGAAAGGGTATACTCAAAAAGAGGGTATCGATTATGAGGAGACCTTTTCGCCGATAGCCATGCTTAAGTCTATCCGGATTCTCTTATGCATTGTTGCTCATATGGATTATGAGGTATGACAGATGGATGTCAAGACAGCTTTCCTTAATGGAAGTCTTGAGGAAAATATCTATATGAAGCAACCAGAAGGATTCATTGCAAAGGGCAAAGAGCAACTTGTGTGTAAGCTTAATCGGTCCATTTATGGATTGAAGCAAGCTTCGAGGTCTTGGAACATCCGCTTTGATGTGGCAATCCAGTCTTATGGATTCATTCAAAATCCATATGAGTCTTGTGTATACAAGAGATGTGACGAAAACGTAGTGGTATTTCTTGTACTATACGTAGATGATATTTTTCTAATTGGCAACAATATCAAGGTGTTATCGGACGTAAGGGTATGGTTGTCCAAACAGTTTGATATGAAGGACTTGGGAGAAGTGGGACACATCCTTGGGATCAAGGTTATAAGGGATCGCAAGAAAAAGATGTTGTTCTTATCTCAAGCTTCATACATAGACACCATTATGGATCTTTTTAGCATGCAAAACTCCAAGAAAGGTTTTCTACCTTTCAGGCATGGAGTTCCTTTGTCTAAGGAGATGTGTCCTAGAACATCTAAGGAAATAGAGGAGATGAAGGTAGTTCCTTATGCATCGGCAGTAGGAAGCCTCATGTATGCGATGCTATGTACAACACCAGATATTTGCTTTGCCATGGGCATGGTCAGCAGATATCAGAGTAATCCAGGATAGGGACATTGGACTACGGCAAAGCATATATTGAAGTACCTGAGAAGGACTAGGGATTATATGCTAGTTTACTAGGCAGACCAGTTACTCCCTATGGGTTACACAGATTCTGACTTCCAATCAGATAGAGATAACAATAAGTCTACCTCAGGTTTTGTGTTTACTTTGGGAGGTGGAGCCATTGTATGGAAGAGTGTCAAGCAGAAATGTGTGGCGGACTCTACCATGGAAGTTGAGTATGTGGCAGCCTCTGAGGCGGCCAAAGAAGCTATGTGGCTCAGGAACTTCTTGATGGACTTGGATGTGATTCCTGGTTTGCCCAGAACTATCACAATATATTGTGATAATAGTGGTGCAGTTGCAAACTCGAAGGAACCACGAGCCCATAAGGCAAGTAAACACATAGAGCGCAAGTACCACCTGATACGAGAAATCGTAAAGAGAGAAGTTGTTGTGGCCAAGATTGCATCGGAGGATAACCAGGCAGATCCTTTCACTAAGGCCCTTCCAGCGAGAGCTTTTGATAGGCATGTGGAGGGAATGGGAATCAGATGTATGGCAGTTTGAGGACAGCAGAGTCTTTTAGTATAAGTGGAAGATTGTTGTGATGTATAATGAAAAGTCTATCTTTTGTATGAACATCTTTATTTTTGAAATAAGAATCATATGATTATTGTTTGCATATTTATGGTTATGCATATTGTCTGATACATTACATTGTAGATAACATGGTGTGTAGTGTCACACAGGAGATCATATTATCGGTTCATTGTAAAGTATAGGTAAAGGCTCACAACCGAGATGGTTATGGACAAACCATTGGAATGGTTATAGTGTGATTTGGTATTGGTTTGTCTTGACCACAGAATCACACTAGTACACTTTGTGTGTATTGAGCAGGACCGACTTAGAGGTGATTCAATTTATTGCTGACTACATAATCGAATCAGACCTCAGATATTATATTGTACATGCTCTTATTCCCGATATAATAACGGACACATATACTTAGTATTCATTTCTTTGATTTATCAATGGGAGAGATTTATAGAGTAAATCGATAGACTCGGTAAGTTGGGAAATAGTATTATTTATATTGTGTGTCGTTGATTATAGGAGGAAACTGTGTCCTATATATTAGGATGATGATGTCCCCTTGAGGAGCTCATAAGGTTCATCATGTAAACCCTGCAGGTGGACTTGGTCCGACATGATGATAAGGTTGAGTGATACTACTCATGGAGTTAGATGTTGATTAATTAGTTGTCAGTAAATTAATTAATCAACGGACATTCGATATCTTAAACACGGGGAGAAAAATATACAAATAATATATGAAGCCCATATTAATTTATGGGGGTTGGTGAGGTAGATCAATGATAATCCTCTAGTGGAATGGATTATCATTAATGGATCAGACTTTATGTGGGCTTGATCCATTGGGTGGCCAAGATCCAACTTCTCCTCATGGTCTCTATTGTAGCCTATTAAAACCTCATGGAGCCTAGATCCAATGATGGAAAACAAAACTCTAGATCCAACGGTAGAGATTAAATCTCTAGATCCGATTGTTGAGATTAAATCTCTAGATCCGACGGTTGAGATTAAATCCCTAGAACCGATGGTGGAGATTAAAACAAGGCTTAAACCTAACTCTATAAAAGGAGGGATTAGGGTGGGCGGCAAGAGAAATTGGAGGCAAGGAGGGGTTAGGGTTTTGGGCGGCAAGGAGCTTGGAGGTTGGGCGGCCACAAATTAGGAAATTTCTTTCCTTCTTCTTCCTAAGGTGGTCGGCACCCATCCTCTCCTCTCCTCTCTTTGGCCGGCATCAAAAGCTCTTCCTTCTCTTCTCCTTGGCCTGTGGAAACAAGGGTTAGGGTGATTCCTTAGCGCTCTTTGTCGGCGCCCACCTTCCTCTCTCTTTAGGCCGGCGGCAAGCTTCAAGTTGGGAGCTTGTTGGTTGGTCCTAGATAGTGGAGAGTTTTGTTTCTTATTCTTCCTTTTGTTTGTAGCGAGCAAAGAAAGGTAGATCGGTAATCTAGGAGGCTTCGACTTTTGGAAGATCGTCGCCCACATGACGTCCAAAAGGAGGAAGGACATACAATAGAAGATCGAGAGGTATAACGCTTGTTTATATTCTTTTGTATTATGTCTATAATTGTTTTCCAATTATATGCATGTTGTATGTTTTTGTTTTGTGGCTAAATTAACTTGGACCCCGAATACAAACGCAAAAACCAGCGATCCGTACATCGTCTATTCCGCGGCTAATCTAGAATAGAAGTTGGTTGCTTAAACAACAAGTTTGTTCAAGTGACCACTCTAATCGAATACCACGACGATGAAATGGTAGCTTGGGTAATCCCTCTTGTTAAGGATAAATTATTTTTATCCGAGGACGTAGAAGGGATCGTCATGAACAAGCAACCGAGTTGAAGTGGGAAGCGAAGTTTCCTACCTTCAATTCCTATATATATTTATAAAGGCATTTCTTTATGGTTATTATACTTACTTGTATTGGTGCCAAATAACTAATTATAATAACGTCCTTGAGTAGAAGGTTCTTATCTATATCAGTCAATTGGTTGAATCGATAATGAGATGATATAGAGAATACTACTCTTAATCATTCCTAGTCACGTATTAATATTCAGGGACAATGTTAATGCGAAGAGACTAGCATGTAGGTGTCACGCCCGTGCTTTCCAGGGGTTGGAGGGAGGCATGACGCGATCGTATATACATGCATTACAGCGGAAGACTACATATACTTCTTACAGCGAAAGACTTTAAACTTCTTTTTTTTTCTTTCTTTTAAACATAAGCATGCATCATCATTTCATAAGTACTTAGTTCAAGTTCATGACATTCAACTTAAAAGAAAACATGCATAAGTATGGGAAACATAAACAGATCTCCTCCACCATGCCACTACCACACACACTTTGCCCCTTCTGCTGCTCCCTTTAGTTTAGACATTCTTTACCCTTATCTACAGTACAAGGGAACATAAAACTATAAGCACATAGGCTTATTAAGATCCTGTCCTACTCACAAAAACCATATGTCAAGCATTAAGCATAGAGTAGTGACATGATCATATAAACTCATATAAGCATAACATTCATATAAATGTACACGAACATATAAGCAAGCATAGCATGCATATAAACATACCAGAACATAAGCATAACATTCATATAAACATTCAAGAACATAAGCAAGTATAACATGCATATAAACATACCAGAACATAAGCATAACATTCATATAAAAGAAATGACATGAGCATTCAGAAACATATAAGCATAACAACCATAATAACATCATAATGATCTAGACATGAAATAAAGGTATATTCAAGATGCTCTTTGAAAATATATATCTTATAGGTACTTAAACATAATCTCAACATATTGGGCCTAGCATTGTACCACATACATCATCATCATAGCGCGCATCCCTAATAGACCCAAGGTAGCTAATCCCGAACCCACTAGAGTACTAGGCCCGTACTATGTCCGTCGGCCTAGGGGCAACATAACATAGAAGCTCATCCTAAGCCCGCACTTATGACCGTCAGCCTAGGGCATTTGGGAGCCCATCCCGTACTGAGTCCGTACTACGACCGTCGACCCAGGGGCACATAGGAGCCCATCCCTTGGACCTTATTAGGGTCCGGTACAAGCCATGCAGAAAGTAAAATAGCATATCATGTTCCTTATCATAACATATCATATTTTTTTCATAAACATATCATGTTCCTTATCATGGCATATCATGTTTCTTCTTCATAGCATATCGTGTTCCTTCTTCATAACATATCATATTTCTTTTCATAACATAGCATGTTCCTTCTTTATAACATATCATGTTTCCTTCTTCATAACATAATCATACATTCAAACAATTTACATGGACATAAAGTAGTGACATCAACCAATCATGCTATCATAAAATCTAACTAATAACATATTTGCATCTTTTTCTACATGTAGCATGGCATGGAGGACTTAGTAGAGGGCATGTACATAGGCTGGCCGAAACCCTAAGGGAGGGTTCTTAGGAGTTTACATGCTAAACAACTTGTGTAAGGTCTACTTAACATCATACTAACATCACACACATATAGAGTATGGCATAAACATCATGAACAAGCATAACATGGTGTGATCTAAACTTCATGGGGTTCTCACAAAATTTTAAACCCTAAACAACTTGTACAAGATCTAACTAACCACATGTTAATTCCATCACATTTAGATCATGGCATGGAAGGCCCTTAGGAGTTTAAATGGGTCTTGGCTGAGAGCTTCAAGGAACCTTAAGATCAATTTCTTAAATCTAGCTTAGCTATCAACATGTTACCTTCATCTACATTCAAAACATAGCATGACAACTTATAGATCATATCATGATAGACCATTAGGAGCCTAAATAGTTCTTGGCCGAAAGTTTCAAGGAGTTTAAAGATCAACCACTCAAATTTAGTTTAGCTAACAACATGTTATCTTCATCTACATTCAAAACATAGCATGACAACTTATAGATCATAGCATGGTAGACCATTAGGAGCCTAAATGGGTCTTGGCCGAAAGTTTCATGAAGCTTTTAAAATCAAACACTTAAATTTAGCTTAGTTATCAACATACTATCTTCATCTACAATCAAAACATAGCATGACCACATATAGAGCATAGCATAGAAAACCATTAGGGGTCAAAAGGGGACTTGGCCGAGAGTTTCATGAAGTTTAAAGATCAAACACTTAACTTTAGTTTAGCTATCACCATACTATCTTCTTCTACAATCAAACATAGCATGACCACATATAGAGCATAGCATAGAAAACCATTAGGGGTCAAAAGGGGACTTGGCCGAGAGTTTCATGAAGTTTGAAGATCAAACACTTAACTTTAGTTTAGCTATCAACATACTATCTTCTTCTACAATCAAAACATAGCATGATCACATATAGAGCATAGCATTGAAAACCATTAGGGGTCAAAAGGGGACTTGGCCGAGAGTTTCATGAAGTTTGAAGATCAAACACTTAACCCAAGCCTATCTAGAAACCTATTATCATCATATTCATACAAAACATAGCATGGACAATCATGGAAAGCTTAGAGAAGGTTTTGACCGAATGTTTCCTAAGGAATTTTCTTAACAACCATCAACCGAAGCAACTTGACTGCAGGTGAGGGGATACTTACTTCCTTCACTTTGTTTAATAGTTGGAAAACACCCTAAGTGATGCCAAGACTAGAGCCTTCTTCTTGCTTGGTTAGTTTTCGAAAAATGGAAGAGGGGAAGCTTAGGGTTTCGGTGAGGAAGAAGAAGAGAAGTGGAGAATGGCAATTGTGATTTCTCTTGTCTCCTCATTCCCCTATTTATTCACTTAAAGGTGTAGCCTCCCTTACCCTTATCTATCATTTCCCATATCCTTATAATAGCACAACCCTACTGGGCTTCTAGTTATTAGGTGCATCTTAAGGGTTAGCTATCTACTTGGAGGTTTAGGGTTCAAATCTTGGGCCATGCATCCTTTTTGGCTCTATTTCTTTTTTTTTTAAGAGCCCACATAAAGCCCATTATAATCATGCAAAAATTCTTGTAAAATTGCTAGAAATTTTACGGGCGTTATAGTAGGTCAACTCGATGACTTGATCTCACAAGTCATGGATATGAGATATCAAGTTAACACATGGGTATACATTGGAGAATGTATACTGAATGATCCACCATGAGAAAGTATCATGGATAGTTATATGAGTGTCATATACTTTCTCATGTGACTATTAGTATGACTATTAGTCCTTGGACCTGATGTCACCATGGTTCCCTACATAAGGAGTTGCACACTTTGGCTTCATCAAATGTCACTCGTAAATGGGTGGACTATAAAGGCGATTACTGGGTATGTAACAAATTATGCGGAGGGATGTGAGTGATATAGATGGGATTTATCCCTCCTATATGACGGGAGTGACATCATGATTCTTGATAGAGTGAAACCACTAAGTGTATGGCCATGCCCAAATGAGTTAATATGAGATATTGAGCTCATTTGATTAGAGTGAGTCTACTTGGAGTTCAAGATATAGATTGTACAGAGGATGACACGATCTATGCCTTAATTGGTCTCTCTAGATGTCATGAATAGAGGGGCATTGTCACATATTGTGAAAGTCACAATTAGTAGTCATAAAGGTGATGTTGGATCTCAACATTCTTGTAACTTGGGTAGCAATAATGTGTTGCTAGATATCGCTCATTGCTTATGTTTCTAAATCGGTTTAGGAGCATTGCCAACGTTACAAGAACCTATAGGGTCACACACAAAGGGCAATTAGATGGAGATTAGGTTCATATGATGGACCAAGAGGATTAGGTTCATGTGATGAACAAAATTGGATTAAGAGTAATCCAAAATAGACTAATTGAGTTGGACTCAATTTGATTCAAGTGTTGATTGAGTCTAATTGAGATTTGATTCATTGAGTCAATTTAAACTAATGAATAGAGATTCATTAAATTAAATTGACTTGAATCAAATGGTTGGATTTGATCAACCATGGGAGATAAGACGTCAAGTTTGACTTGACTTGAGAGGGAAGATGAAAGGTCAAGTTTGACTTGACCACATGCCACATCATGGTGACTTGGCTTGGGGTCGGCCATTGATGATGTTCCACATCATCATGGACACATCATGGTGTGCCACCTCATGAGGGAGACCAAGATCCATGGCTCTTGGTATTACATCGTTTAAATCTCCTTAATGTGGTCGGTCAACTTTAGTGGTGAATTGAGAGTGGGAATTAACTTCATCTTCTTCCTCCTCTTCTCTCTAGCTCTCTCCCTCATCCTCGTTGTCGTGACCTCCAAGAGTGCTAGCACACTCAAGGTGCTTCTCTCCACCTATTGTCCGTGTGGATACATGTAGAGGAGTGTACACTTGACACTCTACGAGATCTGGCAAACCGTTTGGACGAGCGGGATAAGCGAAGGGCGTCGCTACAAGGGTAACGCTCTTTTCATGTAGATATAAGGTAGATCTAGGTTTTATAAACATGTACATGAATTATTTTTGTTAATCTTCGCACGGATCCGTGGCTGACTTCCAAGGTTTCTGTTGGAATGTATACTGAAAGCCTAGCTCTTTTTGTATGAATATTTTTATTTTGAAATATGAATCACATGATCATTGTTTCCACTTTATATATTTATTATATGTGTGCATATTGTCTAATATTTTACATTGTAGATAACATGGTGCTTGATGTGGCACAGAAGATCATGTTATCAGTATCTTGTAGAATATAAGTAGAGTCACAACCAAGATGGTTTTGGACAAACCATTGGCATGGTTGTAGTGTAGCTTGGTATTGTTTTGTCTTGAACATAGAGTTATACTAGTACACTTACGTGTATTGAGCAGGACCGACATAGAGGTGATTCAATTTATTGCTGACTACATAATTGAATCGGACCTCGGATATTATGTTGTAAATGCTCTTAATCCCGATATAATAACGGGCACATGTACTTAGTATTTATTTCTTTGATTTACCAAAGGGTGAGATTTAAATGGATTAAATCAATATACCCGGTAAGTTGGGAAATTATATTATTTACATGGTGTGCTTTTGATTATAAGAGGAAACCGTGTCCTATATATTAGGTTGATGATGTCCCCTTGAGGAGCTCATAAGGTTCATCATGTAAACCCAGCTGGTTGACTTAGTCAACATGATGATAAGGTTGAGTGGTACTACTCGAGGAGTTAGATGTTAATTAATTGATGGTCAATAAATCAATTAATTGACGGACATTCGATATCTTAAACACGAAGAGATGGATGTACAAATAATATATGGAGCCCATATTGATTTATGGGGGTTGGTGAGGTAGTTCAATGATGATCCTCTAGTGGAATGGAACATCATTGATGGATCAAGTTTGTGTGGTTCCGATCCATCGGGTGGCCAAGATCCAACTCCTCCTCATGGTCCCTATCGTAGCCTAATATAATCCTCGTGAAGCCTAGATCCAAGGATTTAAAACAAAACTCTAGAACCAACGGTTGGGATTAAATCCCTAGATCCGATGGTTGGATGAAACCCTAGAATCGACGGTTGGGATTAAATCCCTAGAATCGACGGTTGGGATTAAATCCCTAGATTCGACGGTTGGGATGAAACCCTAGATCCAACGGTTGGGATGAAACCCTAGATCCGACGGTTGGGATGAAATCCTAGATCCAACGGTTGGGATGAAACCCTAGATCCGATGGTTGGGATAAAACCCTAGATCCGACGGTGGAGATTAAATCCCTAGATACGACGGTGGAGATTAAAGGAGGCTTAAGCCCAATTCTATAAATAGAGGGCTTAGGTTGGGCGCCAAGAGGGGTTCATTTTGGATTAGGGTTTTGCCTCTCAAGTGTTTTAGGCGGCTAGGGTTTTGGTGTGGTTTGGGCGGCAACAAGTAAGGTGATTAGGGTTTCTTCCTTTTCTCCTTGGTGGCCGGCGCTCACTCCTTCCTTCTCCTAGCTTTGGCTGGCCCTCTTCCTCCTCCTTTGCTCCTTGGTGGCCGGCGGTTCTCCATCTTCTTGGTGGTCGGCGCTTCTCCAACCTCTAGGTGGCCGGCAGCAACATTGTCACAAGTGGCCGGTGCTCATCCATTCATTCCTTGGCCGACGGTTACATCGAGCTCCTTTGCTTGGTGGTCGGTTCTAGAAAGGAGAAGTTTTGTTTGGTTCTTCTCTTTGTTCGCAGCGAACAAGGAAGGGAAGAACGCGATCTAGAAGGCTTCTACTCGTGGAGGATCTTCGCCCACACGTCGTCCACGAGGAGGATAGGACATACGGTAGAAGATCGTGAGGTATAAAAGTTTTACAACTTTATTTTCTGATCTTAGCATGTTCTTTTATGTGTTGATTATACAAGTGTGCATTTGTATATATTTTGTATAATCATGGACCCCGAAGACAAACACAAAAACCGGCGATCCGTCCGTCGTCTCTTCCGCGGCTAACCAACTAGAAGAGTTGTGTTGCTTGAACAACTAGTTTGTTCAAGCGATCACTCAAGTTGTTAGCACGACGACGAATTGGTTGTGCTAAGGAAACTTATCCCATCCGGATTAGTTCTTTCATTAGTGAAAATTTTAATCCGGGGACATGGGAGCCAATGAGCCTCCGAAGCAACTACCTTCAAGTGGTATCAGAGCCATGGTTTCCGGTTTTGTGTGTTTTGGATTTGGTTACTTTCATGCACATATCATATATTGAGTATGCCGGATAATAGTAGGATGTGCGTAGGCTAACTTTTTGGTTGCAGGCATAAGATCCGACTATTATGGCTATTTGGTTGTATGTGATTGTTTTGTGTGTGATTGTATGTATATTATTTGAATCCTCGGGGTTGACGAGGCTAGATTAGTATTTAATTTTTGTAATTAAATACGACATTGTTTAGCCGCTCATTTTAGTTTACTTTCGATCTAGATTATTTGTACACTCCTTCGTGGAGTATAGGATCGATGGATGTAAATTAAAATGATATATCTCGACTCGGATCTCTTTGGTGACTTGCGCACGGGAAAAGATGGAGCGGACGAGGTGGCGATACGACGGGATGCGTATTGGAGAATAATGCCATAATAGTTGGAAAAAATTCTGTTTTTTTTCCATATTTATTGCTTATTTGTTTTATATGCATGTTGTGTATGCTTTAAAATTCCTCATTTTCAATTTACTAAGTGGGAGAGGGATATTTTAATTAATTCCCGCAGCCTCCATTACAATTTGACGTGTGATGCAACAAAATTGTGTGCCGGCTCTGAGTGCCTTCCTCCCTGCGGACGGGTTTGTTTGCGAATCACTAGGTCAAATAATGGTTATAGGAAATTATCCTCCTTCTTCTCTTGCTGGACCGGTTTGTTTGCAAGTCATTTTTGGCTACGAGTTCACCTCCTCCTTCTCTTGCTGGACCGAAGATGAAATCTTGATGACGGAAGCCATACGAACGTACAAGAGTATGCAAATCTCTTGTTCAGAAATTTCCTCCTGCCTTAAAAAGTGGTTGCGTTCTGTTCGCGGCGCTGCTATTTTGCCTAGTTTGATTACCATCTTTCGTTCTTGTTCAATCTGTATCCGTTGCGGGTGGGAGACGAAGAGAAGTGCCCTGCTTCAGAGCACTGACAGAGAAGATGAAAGCAGGGTTTTCGATGTCTCAGGGGCATCAATTTTATTTATTATTTTTATTATGATTAATAATGTCTGGAAATTGTTTATATTATCGACCAAGGCGTGAAATTAAACAGCTTCTTCTTCTTCTTCTTCTTCTTCTTCTTCTTCTTCTTAAAAACCTTTTCGACTCTATAGCTGACTTGTGAATTTAATTGTCAACGCTTTATCCGGCGTCCGTCTCCGGCTCGGGTGCACACTTAGATGCAAATAAAAGTATCCTCGCCATCGGAGTCACTGCTTTTATTTGTAGGGCCAAAGAGGAACCAACTATTAATTTTATTTGTTAAAAAGTAAGGTTGACAAGATAATAAAATTAATGGGTAAAACCTCCTCTTACAAATGTAGAATTCGTATACACCCACACAACATGGCATGCGACATTCTCGGTGATTTGAGGTGTTGGTTGATTTCGGAATTTTATTGTTTTGAGGAATCAATAATATTTGAAATCTAATGTTTTGATCATTGTGATTCTTAGGTTTTTCAAATGGCTTTCAACCCACTTGCTGTCATATTAAAAGAAAATAAACTTACTGGAACAAACTACATTGATTGGAAAAGAAATCTGGATATTGTCTTAACTGCGGAGAAGTACAAATTTGTACTCTTCGAGGTCTGTCCTCCTAAGCCCACCGATGAATCTGATGAAAAGGAGAAAGAAAGTTATAGGAAATGGATCAAGGCAGATGAGATGGCACGGTGTTATATTTTGGCATCTATGTCAAATGTGTTGCAACATCAGCATCAGGCCATGGCCATAGCTTATGACATGATATTCAATCTCAAGGAACTTTTCGGACATCAGAGTAGGGCGGCTAGACAGGAGGCGATGAGAAACTTGATGACGACCACCATGATCGAGGGAACACCCGTTAGGGATCATGTTCTCAAGATGATGGCTCATCTTAATGAGATGGAAGTCCTCGGAGCTAAGATCGATAGGGAAACCCAGGTCGATATCATTCTCCAGTCTCTGCCTAGGAGTTTTGAGCAGTTCCGCCTCAACTACAACATGAACAAGAGGTTGTATTCGTTGGCGGAGCTTCTGACATAACTCCAAGCGGCGGAGGGGCTTTTTCGTCAAAGCACTCAAGCCATGGTCGCTCAGAAGGTTTCTTCCTCTAAACCGAAAGGTAAGAAGAAGAAGAAGCAAGGTGGAGTGAAGAAAGTGGCAGTGGGACCTCAGGCAGGAGTGAAGAAGCCGAAAGGCAAGTGCTTCACTTGCAAACAGACTGGACATTGGAAGGCGGACTATCCTCGCCGAAAGAACAAAGGTATATCTTCTTGTTTAGTTGTTGAAACATGTTTAGCAGTGTTATTTACCAGTGTCTGGTGTGTAGATACAGGAGCCACTGATCATGTCTGCAATACTTTGCAGGGGTTCCAGGAAACCCGACGATTAGCTGAGGGAGAGATTACCGTCTTCATGGGCAATGCTTCAAAGGTGGCAGCTATTGCAGTGGGAGACGTTTATTTATCTTTTGATAGGAATAAAGTTTTGGTTTTGAGAAACTGTCTTTATGTACCTACTTTTAGAAAGAATTTAATTTCAGTTTCTAAATTATTTATGGATGGATATTCTGTTTCTTTTAATTACAAAGTAGTTATAAAAAGGAATAGGGAGATTATCTGTTCTGGTACATTGGATGGCAATTTATATACTCTTGAACCGAAAACACCCACGAAGCATATATAAGTCAATAACTCATCTTCTAAGTCTAATAAGAGAAAAGAACCTTCGCAAATGAACCAGACATATCTTTGGCATCTACGGCTTGGTCATATTAACCTAAGCAGAATTCAAAGGTTGATAGCTGATGGACCTTTGGGTTCATTAGCGGTGGAGGATCTCCCAACCTGCGAATCTTGCTTGGAAGGTAAAATGACCAAGAGGCCTTTCAAGGCCAAGGGGTATAGAGCCAAAGATGTGTTAGAATTGGTTCATTCTGATTTGTACGGTCCTATGTCTATCCAGGCAAGAGGTGGTTTTGAATATTTCATCTCTTTTATAGATGATTATTCAATATATGGATACATTTACTTGATGCGCCGCAAGTCTGAATGCTTGACAGGTTCAAAGAATTCAAGGTTGATTTACGTATTGCTAGCAGTACTAAGGTATCAAGATCTACGATCGATAGGTGGTGAGTACCTCTTGGGAGAGTTTAGAATTACTTATCGAGAGGGGGATTCAATCCCAATTATGCGCACACACACCCAGAATGGTGTGGCGGAGGCGAAGGAATAGGACTCTTATGGAGATGGTCGGATCGATGATGAGTTATTACGAGTTACACTTCGTTTTGGGGGTATCGTTGGATACGACAATGTATACTCGAACTTGGTTCCATCTAAATCAGTACCTTCTACCCACAGTAGAATTGTGGGTGGCAGCCTAGTCGAGACATATTCGGATATGGGGAGTCCGGCACATATCTTTGAAGGGCGATCTTTGGTAAGTTGGAATCTAAATGCATGTTTGTTGGATACCCTAAGGGAATGAAAGGTGGTTTGTTTTATAATCCTAGAGATTAGAGGGTGATCATTAGCACGAACGCCAGATTTCTAGAGGAGGATTATGTAATGAACCACAAGCCCAAGAGTAGGATTGTTCTTGAGGAGTTGACAGGGGATGTCCCGACTTCAGTACCACTGGTACAAGAGGAGATACCACAAGTTACTGCACCGCGTGTCACAGAGCATACACAGGAGGCACCTCGTCGTAGTGGGAGGGTTGTTAGACAACCCGAGAGATTCATGTTTTTGAGAGTCTTCGGACTTAGTCCCTGGTGAACATGAACCTGATCCCTGGACATATGACGAGGCACTCCAAGATAGAGATGCGGTATCTTGGCAAAGAGCGATGAATTCAGAGATAGAATCTATGGATTCTAATTAGGTCTGGGAGCTAGTAGACCACTCGATGGTGTAAAAGCCATTGGATGCAAGTGGATCTACAAGAGAAAGAGAGGGGTAGACGGGAAGGTTGAGACCTTCAAAGCTAGGCTTGTTGCAAAAGGGTATACTCAGAAAGAGAGCATCGATTATGAGGTGACCTTTTCGCCGGTAGCTATGCTTAAGTCTATCCGGATTCTCTTATCTATAGCTACTCATATGGATTATGAGATTTGGCAGATGGATGTCAAGACAGCTTTCCTTAACGGAAGTCTTGAGGAGAATATCTATATGCGGCAACCAGAGGGATTCATTGCTAAAGGCAAAGAGCATCTTGTACGTAAGCTCAATCGGTTCATTTATGGATTGAAGCAAGCTTATAGATCTTGGAACATCTACTTTGATGAGGTAATCCAGTCATATGGATTTATTCAAAGTCCGGATGAGCCTTGTGTATACAAGAGATGTGACGGAAATGTAGTGGTGTTTCTTTTACTATACGTAGATGACATTTTGTTAGTTGGCAACAATATCAAAGTGTTATAAGACGTATGGGTATGGTTGTCCAAAAAATTTGACATGAAGGACTTGGGAGAAGTGGGACACATCCTTGGGATCAAAGTTATAAGGGATCGCAAGAAAAGGATGTTGTGCTTATCTCAAGCTTCATACATAGACACTGTCCTAGCTCGTTTTAGCATGCAGAACTCCAAGAAAGGTTTTCTACCTTTTAGGCATGGAGTTCCTTTATCTAAAGAGATGTGTCCCAAAACATCAAAGGAGATAGAGGACATGAAGGCGGTTCCTTATGATTCAGCAGTAGGAAGCCTTATGTATGTTATGCTATGTACGAGACCAGATATCTGCTTTGCCATGGGCATGATTAGCAGATATCAGAGTAATCCTGGACAGGGACATTGGACTGCGGTAAATCATATATTGAAGTACCTGAGAAGGACTAGGGATTATATGCTGGTTTACCGGGCAGATCAATTAGTCCCTGTGGGTTACACGGATTTGGATTTCCAATCAGATAGGGACAAGAGTAAGTCTACCTCAGGGTTTGTATTTACTTTTGGAGGTGGAACCATAGTATGGAGGAGTGTCAAGAAGAAATGCGTGGCAGACTCCACCATGGAAGCTGAGTATGTGGCAGCCTCTGAGGTAGCCAAGGAAGCTGTATGGATCAGAAACTTCTTGATGGACTTGGATGTGATTCCTAGTTTGACCAGAACTATCACAATTTATTGTGATAACAGTGGTGCAGTTGTAAACTCGAAGGAACCACGAGCCCATAAGGCGAGTAAACACATAGAGCGCAAGTACCACCTGATACGAGAGATCGTAAAGCGAGAAGAAGTAGTTGTCGCCAAGATTGCATCAGAGGATAATTTGGTGGATCCATTCACTAAGGCCCTTCCAGCGAAATCGTTTGATAGGCATGTGGAGGACATGGGGATCAGATGTATGGCAGTGTGATGACAGCATAGTCTTTTAGTATAAGTGGGAGATTGTTGGAATGTATACTGAAAGCCTAGCTCTTTTTGTATGAATATTTTTATTTTGAAATAAGAATCACATGATCATTGTTTGCATCTTTATATATTTATTATATGTGTGTATATTGTCTAATATTTTACATTGTAGATAACATGGTGCTTGGTGTGGCACAGAAGATCATGTTATTAGTATCTTGTAGAATATAAGTAGAGGCTCACAACCAAGATAGTTTTGGACAAACCATTGGCATGGTTGTAGTGTAGCTTGGTATTGTTTTGTCTTGAACATAGAGTTACACTTGTACACTTACGTGTATTGAGCAGGACCGACATAGAGGTGATTCAATTTATTGCTGACTACATAATTGAATCAGACCTCGGATATTATGTTGTACATGCTCTTAATCCCGATATAATAACGGGCACATGTACTTTGTATTTATTTCTTTGATTTACCAAAGGGTGAGATTTAAATGGATTAAATCAATATGCTCGGTAAGTTGGGAAATTATATTATTTACATGGTGTGCCATTGATTATAGGAGGAAACCGTGTCCTATATATTAGGTTGATGATGTCCCCTTGAGGAGCTCATAAGGTTCATCATGTAAACCCAGCTGGTTGACTTAGTCAACATGATGATAAGGTTGAGTGGTACTACTTGAGGAGTTAGATGTTAATTAATTGATGGTTAGTAAATCAATTAATTGACGGACATTCGATAACTTAAACACGAGAAGATGGATGTACAAATAATATATGGATCCCATATTGATTTATGGGGGTTGGTGAGGTAGTTCAATGATGATCCTCTAGTGGAATGGAACATCATTGATGGATCAAGTTTGTGTGGTTCCGATCCATCGGGTGGCCAAGATCCAACTCCTCCTCATGGTCCCTATCGTAGCCTAATATAATCCTCGTGAAGCCTAGATCCAAGGATTTAAAACAAAACTCTAGAACCAACGGTTGGGATTAAATCCCTAGATCCGATGGTTGGGATGAAACCCTAGAATCGACGGTTGGGATTAAATCCCTAGAATCGACGGTTGGGATTAAATCCCTAGATCCGACGGTTTGGATGAAACCCTAGATATGACCGTTGGGATGAAACCCTAGATCCGATGGTTGGGATGAAATCCTAGATCCGACGGTTGGGATGAAACCCTAGATCCGATGGTTGGGATAAAACCCTAGATCCGACGGTGGAGATTAAATCCCTAGATCCGATGGTGGATATTAAAGGAGGCTTAAGCCCAATTCTATAAATAGAGGGCTTAGGTTGGCCGGCAAGAGGGGTTCATTTTGGATTAGGGTTTTGCCTCTCAAGTGTTTTAGGCGGCTAGGGTTTTGGTGTGGTTTGGGCGGCAACAAGGAAGGTGATTAGGGTTTCTTCCTTTTCTCCTTGGTGGCTGGCGCTCACTCCTTCCTTCTCCTATCTTTGGCTGGCCCTCTTCCTCCTCCTTTGCTCCTTGGTGGCCGGCGGTTCTCCATCTTCTTGGTGGTCGGCGCTTCTCCAACCTCTAGGTGGCCGGCAGCAACATTGTCACAAGTGGCCGGTGCTCATCCATTCATTCCTTGGCCGACGGTTACATCGAGCTCCTTTGCTTGGTGGTCGGTTCTAGAAAGGAGAAGTTTTGTTTGGTTCTTCTCTTTGTTCGCAGTGAACAAGGAAGGGAAGAACGCGATCTAGAAGGCTTCTACTCGTGGAGGATCTTCGCCCACACGTCGTCCACGAGGAGGATAGGACATACGGTAGAAGATCGTGAGGTATAAAAGTTTTACAACTTTATTTTCTGATCTTAGCATGTTCTTTTATGTGTTGATTATACAAGTGTGCATTTGTATATATTTTGTATAATCATGGACCCCGAAGACAAACACAAAAACCGGCGATCCGTCCGTCGTCTCTTCCGCGGCTAACCAACTAGAAGAGTTGTGTTGCTTGAACAACTAGTTTGTTCAAGCGATCACTCAAGTTGTTAGCACGATGACGAATTGGTTGTGCTAAGGAAACTCATCCCATCCGGATTAGTTCTTTCATTAGTGAAAATTTTAATCCGGGAACATGGGAGCCAATGAGCCTCCGAAGCAACTACCTTCAGTTTCCACAACACAAAAAGCGATTTTTGTGACTCGGATAGTCCAACAGTGGTATCTGAGCCACATGCGAAGCACGTACGTGTTTGGTTTTGTAATTTTTGTATTAGATACAAAAAATTATAGATCTTTAATTTTCCTAATTTTATAGATTTTTGTGAGTATTTTTCTCCTAGAGTTGAAGCAACAAGTGTTTGGACACTTGTAGGCTTCATCCACCGAGAAAAACTCTCCGAAACAGCGAAGTCTCGCTTTAGTCTTTTGGGACAGTGACTTAAGGCTCTCTAAGATCAAGATGGGACACTCGTGAGATTCATTTTGCGAGAAGGGACACTGGCCCTAACCCCGTAAAAGGCATTGTCCCGCGATCGCGTCCGGAAATCGCTTAGCGGGACCGTTGTGGAGATGTGACTCATAAAATTGAAAAAAAATAGAAAAATTATAGAAATTTATGTAAAATATATAATTTAATAATATGTATGATACTGTGATGGCCATGGCTCAAGAACCCCAATGTGATTGGATAAAATATGTTGTAATTCATTATACGACTTTGCGCGTCGTTTTTGTGTTGTGCATGTTGTATATGATATGCGACCTGCGTGTCGTGCCTCTCCTTTTAAATTCCTGTTATAAATTTTTAGACTCAAATGTAACTCAAGTTTCATGTTTGTAATGTTCAAAATGAAGTGGTGGAAGGTCTACTAGTAGACGGAGTTACGAGGAGGGTGCCGACGACACATGGCGGTCAAAGGAGGCGCTTGAAGAAGCCGTTAACCCTAGGTTGACCATCTGATTTTCTCATTGGCTTGAGAAGATCGTAGTATGGCCATGATCTCATCATAAATTAATATATATATATATATATATTTTTTTCTTGTATGTATGTGATGCATGCTAGTATGTTTTTGCTTTTATGTATATGATGCATGCTAGTATATTTTGCTTGTATGTATGTGATGCATTCTAGTATAGTGTAATTAATGCCTTAATGAGTATATGATACACATTCAAGATTAGATTAGATCTTAATCAAGTCAACTCGAAATGCCTACCAAGTTTTGATACCCATCACTACCTCGATCATTTGTTGTTGTTGAATCTGCCAATGCAGAGCAACGCATATTATCTTGGTAGGATGCGGAGGGACAATCTTGGTCCCGCCTATCAAAGCTTGGGTGAGAATAAGCTCAATTAGATTGAGTGAAACTAGTTAACTCAATTGGATCAGGTAAAACTATAGGCATATTCCAATGGTTGGAAAGATAGGATAAGATTACGTTTACACTAAATCTTGGGCGATTTAGCCAAAGCTAACTCAAGTTCTTTTGTAAATGTGGATCTTGATCCTATAAACAAGAGTTGCATAGAGATGTAATCGGTAATTTGTTACCTACCGATCATACTAAGTCTTGGGTGATTTAGCCAAAGCTAACTCAAGGTGTAGTATGATGTGAATCTTGTCCCGCTAGAATTATAGCTAATTTGTATGAATCTAATAGTGTGGTTTGACCACATCCATGACTCGATTCTAAAAAAATCCTATAATTCAGTGGGAGCATCATTTAATTAAAGGCCTAATTAAATGATAAATGGAATATGATATTTACTTTCTGCATTATTTATGTTGTAGATTGTCAAGTCGTCAAATACGAACACTCTCTCCCAACATTCTGTCCTTGAGAAGGACAAGCTCAATGGAGCTAATTTCCTAGACTGGTACAGGAATCTAAGAATCATTCTCACACAAGAAAGAAAACTGTACATCCTGGAGCAGCCCATTCCGGAAGAACCTCCTGCCACTGCCTCGCGAGCTGATCAAGATGCTTACAAGAAGCATCAAGATGATGCATTAGATGTGTAATACCTCATGCTCGTGACCATGAACTCTGAGCTTCATAAGCAACACGAGTTCATGAATGCTTTTGATATGGTTGAACATCTTCGTCAACTGTATCAAGGATAAGCAAGGCATGAGAGATACGAGATCTCTAAGGCATTGTTTCAGTGAAAGATGCAAGATGGGACTCCGTAGGTCCATATGTACTCAAGATGATTGGGTATATAGAAAACCTACAGAGGTTGGGATTCCCACTTGGCCAAGAACTTGCCACTGACTTGATCTTGCAATCCTTGCCAGAAAGTTACAATCAATTTGTCATGAATTACAACATGAATGAAATTGATAAGTCATGGCCTGAGGTGCTTAACATGTTGAGAACTATTGAGCTCAACCTTAAGAAGGCAAAGCCCGACTCCATTTTGATGGTGCAAAAGAAGAAAGGCAAGGGCAAGCCTAAAGGTAAGGGAAAGTCCCAAGCCAAGGGCAAAGGCAAGACACCGAAATCGAAAATAGGGGTGGCCAAGGAAGGGACTTGCTTCCACTGTAAGGAAGTTAGACACTGGAAGCGTAACTGCAAAACATACCTGGAAGATCTTAAGAAAAAGAGAAGTGAGACTTCTACTTTAGGTATATATGTTATAGAAGTCAATCTATCTATTTCTTCCTCGTGGGTATTTGATACTAGATGTGCTTCTCACATTTGCACTAATGTGTAGGCACTGAGAAATAGGTAGACCTATGAGTAGGCAATGGAGCAAGGGTTGCTGCTGTTTCTGTAGGAACTTATTTTCTATCTCTGCCCTCATAGCTTGTACTAGAATTAGATGAATGTTGTTATGTGCCTACTCTTACGAAGAACATAATTTCATTTTATTGTTTAGACAAGAAAGGCTTTTTATTTATAATAAAGAACAAATGTTATTCAGTTTATTTAAATGATATGTTCTATTGTAGTGCACCTCTGATGAACGGACTCTACATTCTAGACTTAGAGAACCCCATCTATAACATAAGTACCAAAAGGTTCAAGTCAAATGAGTTGAACCAAACCTATCTCTGGTATTGTCACTTAGGTCACATAAATGAGAGTTGCTTATCCCAACTCCATAAGGATGGGTTGCTGGACTCATTTGATTTTGAATCATATAAGACATGAGAGTCTTGCCTTCTAGGCAAGATGACCAAGACTCCCTTTAATGGACACAGCGAAAGAGCAACATACTTGTTAGGACTTATACATAGTGATGTGTGTGGCCCTTTCAATGTTGCTGCTAGAGGTGGTTATTGGTACTTCATTACATTTGCTGATGATTTCAGTAGATATGGTTATGTGTATCTGATGACACATAAGTCAGAATCCTTTGAAAAGTTCAAAGAATTCAAGAATGAAGTACAAAACTAGCTCGGTAAGAGTATTAAGATACTTCGATTAGATCGAGGTGGTGAATACCTTAGCCATGAGTTTCATGACTATCTAGCTGAGTGTGAGATTCTATCCCAACTCACTCCTCCTGGAACACCACAGTGGAATGGTGTATCCGAAAGGAGGAATTGTACCCTATTAGATATGGTACGATCTATGATGAGTCACACAGATCTTCCTATATCCTTTTAGGGATATGCTCTAGCCACAGCAGCCTTCACTCTTAACCATGTTTCATCCAAAGCTGTGATAAAGACACCATATACGATATGGACAGGGAAAAATCTCAAGATGTCTTTCATGAGGATTTGGGGTTGTGAGGCTTACGTTCGACGTCAAGTCTCAGATAAACTAGGACCCAAATCCGATAAGTGCTATTTTGTTGGATATCCCAAGGAAACGAAGGGATATTACTTCTACATTCCCAATCAACACAAAGTGTTTGTGGCAAAGACTGGGGTATTTCTAGAAAGGCATTTTGTTTCTAGAAAAACTAGTGGGAGTACGTTCGATCTTGAAGAAATTGAAGATAAGGACTATAGCACTGAGGCCTTGATGGAGGTTGAATAGGAACCACAAAGTGTTGTGGGTGATGAGATTGTTGCATAAAGAGTTGTGGAATAACAACTTGTTCAGGTAGACCTACCTCTTCCCAGGTCTGATAGGATACGTCGTCAATCTGAGAGATACTCATTTCTCTTGTCTGACCATGATGATGTTATGCTCGTTGAGAATGAGCCTACCTTTTATCAGGAAGCTGTGATGAGCCCAGATTCTGAGAAATAGCTAGAGACCATGATATTAGAGATGGAATCCATGTACACCAACCAAGTATGGACTTTGGTTGATCCACCTGAAGGCGTCAAACCCATTGGGTGTAAGTGGGTCTTTAAGAGAAAGAATGACATGGATGGACTTACACATACCTATAAGGGCCAATTGGTGGCTAAAGGTTTCAAGCAAATTCATGGTATTGACTATGATGAAACCTTTTCCCCAATTGCGATGTTTAAGTCCATTCAGATCATGCTTACTATTGCAGCGTACCACGATTATGAGATCTGGCAGATGGATGTCAAAATCACATTTCTGAATGGAAACTTGCTCAAGGATGTGTACATGACACGACCTGAGGGTTTTGTAGATCCACAACATACTAGCAAAGTATGCAAGCTACAAAGGTCCATTTATGAGTTAAAGCAAGCTTCTCAGAGCTGGAATCTTCGATTCGATTATGCAATCAAATAGTTTGGTTTCATTAAGAATGAAGATGAACCCTGTGTCTACAAGAGGGTTAATGGGAACATAGTTGTCTGACTTGTATTGTATGTGGATGACATACTACTCATTGGGAATGACATCCCTTCGCTACAGTCTGTGAAGACTTGGCTGGGGAAGTGTTTCTCAATGAAGGACTTAGAAGAAGCAGCCTATATTCTAGGCATCAAGATCTATAGAGATAGATCTAAGAGATTGCTTGGCCTAAGTCAGAGTACATATATTGACACTGTATTACTACGATTTGCCATGTAGAATTCCAAGAAGGGACTTCTGTCGATGTCATATAGTGTGAGTCTTTCGAAGAATAAAGTCCCTCTTCTAGAGAGGAGAGAGACTGCATGGATAAGATCCCTTATGCATCTGCCATAGGATCTATCATGTACGTCATGCTATGTACTCATCTTGATTTTTCTATGCGTTGAGCATGACGAGCAGATACCAGTCAGATCCAAGTGAGCATCACTAGATAGCGGCCAAGAATATTCTTAAGTACTTCAGAAGGACTAAAGAATATTTCTTGATATTTAGAGGCGATGGGGAACTAGTTGTAAAGGGTTACATTGATGCCTACTTCCAAACACACCAGGATGATTATGGATCGCAATTAGGGTTCGTGTTTTTCTTGAATGGTGGCTCTGTGAGCTGGAAGAGTTCGCAGCAGAACACAGTTGTTGATTCTACAATAGAGGCCGAGTATATTGTTGTATCAGAGGTAGCAAAGGAGGAAGTTTGGATCCGCAAGTTCATTACTGAGCTTGGGTTGGTTCCTAGCATAGCAGATCCTATAGAGCTCTAATGTGACAACAATGGAGCGATTGCGCAGGCTAAGGAACCTCGCTCACACCAGCGGACCAAACACATACTACGACACTTCCATCTCATTCAAGACTTTATCGATATAGGAGATGTGAAGATTTGCAGAGTACCCACAGAAGCTAATGTCGCAGATCCCTTGTCCAAGGCTTTGGCACAGAAAAAACATGATGGTCACACTAGGTCATTGGGTATTAGATACTACAGTGATTGGCACTAGTGCTAGTGGGAGATTGTTAGTGAAAGCCCTAGAGCCAATCATATAATGATTGTTGTATGAACTTGTTGTATCATATTCCTATATATATTTATAAAGCCATTTCTTTATGGTTATTATACTTACTTGTATTGGTGCCAAATAACTAAGTATAATAACTTCCTTGAGTAGAAGGTTCTTATCTATATCAATCGATTAGTTGAATTGATAATGAGATGATATAGAGAATGCTACTCTTAATCATTCCTAGTCAAGTATTAACATTCAGGGAAAATGTTAATGCGAAGAGACTAGCATGTAGGTCAACTCGATGACTTGATCTCACAAGTCATGGATATGAGATATCAAGTTGACACATGGGTATAAATTGGAGAATGTATATTGAATGACCCGCCATGAGAAAGTATCATGGATCGTTATATGAGTGTCATATACTTTCTCATGTGACTATTAGTTTGACTATTAGTCCTTGGACCCGAAGTCACCATGGTTCCCTTCATAAGAAGTTGCACACTTTGGCTTCGTCAAACGTCACCCGTAAATGGGTGAACTATAAAGGCGATTACTAGGTATGTAACAAATTATGCGGAGGGATGTGAGTGATGTAGATGAGATCTATTCCTCCTATATGGCAGGAGTGACATCATGTATCTTGATAGAGTGAGATCACAAGTGCATGGCCATGCCAAATTGAGTCAATATGAGATATTGATCTCATTTGATTAGAGTGAGTCTACTTAGAGTTCAAGATATAGATTGTACAGAGGATGACATGATATATGCCTCAATTGGTCAATCTAGATGCCATGGATAGAGGGGCATTGTCACATATTGTGAGAGTCACAATTAGTAGTCACAAAGGTGATGTTGGATCTCAACATTCTTGTAACTTGGGTAGCAATGATGTGTTGCTAGATACCGCTCATTGCTTATGTTTCTAAATCGGTTTAGGAGCATTTCCAATGTTACAAGAACCTATAGGGTCACACACAAAGGGCAATTAGATGGAGATTAGGTTCATATGATGGACAAAGAGGATTAGATTCATGTGATGAACCAAATTGGATTAAGAGTAATCCAAAATAGACTAATTGAGTTGGACTCAATTTGATTCAAGTGTTGAATGAGTCTAATTGAGATTTGATTCATTCAGTCAATTTAAACTAATGAATAGAGATTCATTAAATTAAATTGACTTGAATCAAATGGTTGGATTTGATCAACCATGGGAGATAAAGAGGTCAAGTTTGACTTGACTTGAGAGGGAAGACGAAAGGTCAAGTTTTGTCTTGACCAAATGCCATGTCATGGTGACTTGGCATGGGGCCGGCCAATGATGATGTTCCACATCATCATGGACACATCATGGTGTGCCACCTCATGAGGAAGACCAAGAGCCATGGCTCTTGGTATTACATGGTTTAAATCTCCTTAATGTGGTCGGCCAAAACTAATGAAGTGAGTGTGGTGAATTGAAGTGAATTAACTTCATCTTCTTCCTCCTCTCCTCTCTAGCTCTCTCCCTCATCCTCCTTGTCGTGACCTCTAAGAGTGCTAGCACACTCAAGGTGGTTCTCTCCACCTATTGTCCGTGTGGATACCTGTAGTGGAGTGTACACTTGACACTCTACGAGATCCGACAAACCATTTTGGACGAGCGGGATATGCGAAGGGCATCGCTACAAGGGTAATGCTCTTTTCATGTAGATCTAAGGTAGATCTAGGTTTTCTAAACTTGTACATGAATTATTTTTGTTAATATTCACACGGATATGTGGCCGACTTCTGAGGTTTCCGCAATGCAAAAAGCGATTTTTGCAGCTCGAATAGTCCAACATATATGACGCTCTAGTTCATACCCCTAGGTTAGGATCACCTATCACTTGGTCGATAAGATGACTTGATTAAATTCTTGACTGACTTGGGTTAGGATCACCTATCACTTGGTCAATCGGATGATTTGATTAAACCCTAGACTAACTCGAGTTAGGATTAATACTAGACTCGATTTCATGGTCAGAGCGTAGTTGAGTATCCTAGGAAGATTCTGGTGGAGGTTTTGGATGTGAACTTTCCTAGACAGTCCTTAGTGTTTAGCATATGTACCTTACATCCAAATACCCTAAAGTATTTAATGTTAGGTACTTTGTCATGGTAGGTTTTGTATGAGGTCTTAAGGTTCCTCTTAACTGTTGGTGCAGGGGCACTAGATAATTGAACCTGTGTTTTGATTATGGCAAAGACACAAAGTTAAGTCTACATTGTTATCTCACGAGCTAAATCAAGTGTGAAGAAAAGTGTTAAAGCTGGAGCTGAAGGCTAGCGACACCCAGAGGAAGCCGCAATGGTCGGGCGACACTCGAGTGACTTCGGAGGGAGCCGAAGGAATCGAGTGGAAGGCCAGAAGCGAGAGCTACTATCGAGGTAAGCTCATGTGAGTGAGAGATTGTAAGGTCGTGTCCTCTTTACGGGGACGATTGTAGGCAGCGATTCGACTAAGACTTCCTGTGGAAGGTCTAGGTCGAGATCGGACGGTTAGAAACCGTTGTATTTATCATTTTCCGAGCTAACCTCTTATTGCAGGGAAGTGGCCAAGTGCGGTCATTCTTGGACATGGAAACGATCGATGATGCCCATCGATCGGTGATGAGACATCGGTCGGATGGCGACGATTCAACTTTTACGCTAGGTCAAAATGGATAACGTTTGACGCGGCCACTTCGCGATAAAATTTGGATAACTTCATGATCCGTTCCGAAATAAGAGGAGACAAAATCAGAGGCCAAAGTCTATAAAAGGAGGGGAGGATTCCATCTCCAAATCACATCAAGTTTATTTATCAAGTGCTCCTACAACGCCAATGCTCCAACATCATCATAACGCCGACGCGACATCAAGTTTCGATCTTCTTCGTCGGCAGCAGAATCAAGTAATATTTTTGATATTGTATTCTTTGAGTTTCTTCATAACGAGGTGAGGTAGGCTTGTTGCCTCATCCTCGTATATTCGGTTTTGTGATCGTTGTCTCCTACCTCCAACGAGGAGGAGACGTTATAGTACTTTGCCCTCCGTATACGGTCTAGGACCGATAGGGCCTTGGAGTAGCAACCGCTGGGTTGTGAACCAAGTAAAATAAATGTGTTCATTTATTTTCCACTGTGCTTACTTTGCGTATCGAACGAATGAAAAAGAAAAGATTTACGATCGCTATTCACCCCCCCTCTAGCGACGCTTCTCGATCCAACAATTGTATCAGAGCGGGGGCGCTAAGATTTGGTGAAACCACAAATCTAGCACATTTTGGTTTTCTGTTCATATTTTTTGATTCATATTTTTTTTTTTTGATCTTTTTCCTCCCGCACTACTAATCCAAGACGAAGTCTTGGTACGTTTCTTTTGGTTGTGTGCTTGCAAGTTTTCTCTCTTGGAGTAGCCGACGGTAAAACGGCTATAACTTTTCGCACAAGTGGACTCACATAACGATCTACCTACCAAATCGAAGCTCTCAGAAAGATCTACATTTCTTACCAGGGTTTACCCTCGTAACAAGCTGTTTCCAGCCCCAAAATCCAACGTTTAGTACCCTTTCGGGGACATCGAAGGTCGTAAGTTTCGAGTTTTTGTTAGTTTTTTTATTCTCCTTATTTATTTCTGTTTATTTCCTATTATTTCCCACACTACTAATCCAAGACCAAGTCTTGAAATTCTCTTTGGTTTTTATTCGTGTTTTGCAAGATATTTAATGGCTCACATTGAGGGGTATAGCACCACCCGACCTCCGTTCTTTAACGGAAATGATTTCCGTTATTGGAAAGGTCGGATGGAGTGTTTTCTAAAAACACAAGTCGAGACTTGGATAATAATCCAAACCGGCTTTGCTCTACCCACCAATGATCAAGGAGAGGCCTTGGATTTCAACAAGTGGACAAATGCAACCAAGAGGCAAATCGAAGGCGATGCAAGAGCAACCCAAATATTGCAATGCGGCTTGTCCAAGGAGGAACTCAACCGCATCGGACCATTCATTAGCGCCAAAGACCTCTGGAATAAATTGATTGATTTACACGAAGGGACGGCCGATGCTAAGGTATGTAAAAGAGATTTACTTTTAAATAAACTGTACAATCTAAAGATGCAGGATCATGAGACCGCCACCCAACTACATGCGCGGATCCAAGATATCGTCACGATCTTCATTCGATCGGGCAAGCCATAGAGAACCGGGACCTTATAAGGTACGCTTTAAATGCTTTCCCTAGAACTACCTTGTGGGCATCCATGGTCGATGTCTACAAGGTCTCTAAGGACCTTTCGAAGCTTAGGTTAGACGAATTATTTTCTGAGTTTGAACTTCATGAGCAAACTAATGTGGTCCGGGCTGAGAGAGGTATTGCTCTACTTGCAGGACAAAGAAGGAAGCCACCTACTAAGCAAGTAGATGAACTCGAACCCGAAGACGAATCTGAATCCGAAGAGGAGGCCATAATAGTCAACATTGTGCGGAGAATAGTTCGACAAGAAAGGAGGAAATTGAAGAATGAGAACCAAAAGAAAAAGGGAGCAAGGAAAGCCTTCCATGCAACTTGGAACAACAGAGAAGACATAGCTTTCATGGCGAAATCAATTGAGTCAGACACGGAGACCGAACCTGAACTTGAGTCAGAACCTGAGGATGACTCGGACTACGAAGCTACCTTCAAGTCAAGCTACGGATACGCATCCGGTTCAAAAGATACCCTTAAAGTGAGTCGAACTTTATTTAATACTTTACATAATACAGTTAGGTTTTTGTCTAGGAAATTAATTAAGTCCGAGTCCAAGGTCGAGACCCTGGTTGAGGAGGTCAAACTCCTCAAACACAAGGTCTCCCTAACCTCTTCGACTAGTCAAGTTCGAGAAGAGGACCCAACTCAAGCTGAAAAGCTCGAAGTTGAGAACTCTCTCTTGAAAAGTCAAGTTGAAGATCTTAGGAACACATTGGAAAGGTTCACTTCGGGATACAAAGGACTTGACCTCCTACTTGGATCTCAAAGGGTCATGTACAATAAGGCTGGACTAGGGTTTAACTCAAACACGACTAATAGGTCGTATATGTCGATTATAAGTCGACATAGGAAACATGTCCAAGCATGGGTCCCTAAGAACTTTTTGATTTCAACTCTAGGATCCAATCCATACTGGGTTTCCAAGGACCAAATCCACTATGTGGATAGACCGAACCAATTCAACGGTCTAGGGGGAGCCAGTACAAAACATGTTTGTGCTTTAACTTAGAAATTGCATGCTTTAACTTAGAAAGTTTGTGCTTTAAAACGTGTGAGCTCACTTAGAACATGTACATAACCAACTAAAATCCTACGAAAAGATTGAGCCTCGGGGAGCCTCTTTTCAAAAAAAAATAACCAGTTAGACTAGGAAATAGTCTTAGGTGAGTCAAGTCATCATTTTCTTGAAAATAGCTTTGTCTAAGGAAGTGGTCGATGATCCGATAAAAGAAGGCCCCTGTGACTTGCCACGACCTGGAAGCCATGATCTTGAAAAGGTAAACTTGACAAGCCTAGGGTCAAATCCAAATCTAACATAAAATTACTTGAACCTAAATGCACTTAATCAACTTAATTGGAAGTCATCTCACAAAAACACATAAGTATAACATGCTTGATCATATAGACACAGGTGAGATGTTAAGGATAATTGAAATATAGTTAAAACAACCTCTTCAAAATACTACTTATTTTCTCAACTATTGTACTTAACAACTCTTAGGCCAAAGTTTAGTGCCCCCTACATCTCTTATACTTCATATATTTGACTAAGGGGGAGAGCAAACTAACCCTAAAGGGTTATATTACAAACCTTTAGATTATTGGTGCAGTGGGACACACCTCGAACCAATCTATATAATTACTGCTAGACACATGCTTGGACTCATAGCTGATTTATCTTGATGCATGCATATACCATATTGTTTTTAAACCCCTATTTTACATAACAAACCCCAACATTTATTTTGATTTATGGCAAAAGGGGGTGAAGAGTTAAAGTTAAGGGGGAGTAACACAAAATTTATTTAATTTTGGACTAAAGTATCTCTTTCAAAACTCACCTAGGGTTAAGGGGGAGTTTTGGTTAAGGGGGAGTTTTTGAAAATGACATTCATCATTTACTATACTTGGTTTATGCTTTAATTTTCCTTAACTTTGTGTTGGTTTGCCATAGATCAAAAAGGAGGAGATTGTTGGTGCAGGGGCACTAGATAATCGAACCTGTGTTTTGATTATGGCAAAAACACAAAGTTAAGTCTACATTGTTATCTCACGAGCTAAATCAAGTGTACAGAAAAGTGTTAAAGCTGGAGCTGAAGGCTAGCGACACCCGAAGGAAGCCGCGGTGGTCGGGCGACACTTGAGTGACTTCGGAGGGAGCCGAAGGAATCGAGTGGAAGGCCAGAAGCGAGAGCTACTATCGAGGTAAGCTCATGTGAGTGAGAGATTGTAAGGTCGTGTCCTCTTTACGGGGACGATCGTAGGCAGCGATTCGACTAAGACTTCCTGTGGAAGGTCTAGGTCGAGATCGGACGGTTAGAAACCGTCGTATTTATCATTTTCCGAGCTAACCTCTTATTGCAGGGAAGTGGCCAAGCTGGCGATCATTCTTTGGACATGGAACGATCGTGATGCCCATAAGTCGGTGATGGGAACATCGATCGTGATGGCGGCGATTCGACTTTACGCTAGGTCAAAATGGATAACGTTTGACGTGGCCACTTCGCGATAAAATTTGGATAACTTCATGATCCGTTCCGAAATAAGAGGAGACAAAATCAGAGGCCAAAGTCTATAAAAGGAGGGGAGGATTCCATCTCCAAATCACATCAAGTTTATTCATCAAGTGCTCCTACAACGCCAACGCTCCAACATCATCATAACGCCGACGCGACGTCAAGTTTTGATCTTCTTCGTCGGCAGCAGAATCAAGTAATATTTTTGATATTGTATTCTTTGTTTTTCTTCATAACGAGGTGAGGTAGGCTTGTTGCCTCATCCTCGTATATTCGGTTTTGTGATCGTTGTCTCCTACCTCCAACGAGGAGGAGACGTTATAGTGCTTTGCCCTCCGTACGCGGTCTAGGACCGATAGGGCCTTGGAGTAGCAACCGCTGGGTTGTGAACCAAGTAAAATAAACGTGTTTATTTATTTTCTGCTGTGCTTACTTTGCGTATCGAACGAACGAAAAAGAAAACATTTACGATCGCTATTCACCCCCCCCCTCTAGCGACGCTTCTCGATCCAACATTAACCATTAGGATTCTTTTTTGGACATAACAAGTCATACTAACGGCTTCTACCCAAAACCTATCAGGTAGGTTGTATTCGTTCAACATGGTACTAGTGGCTTCTTGTAGGGTTCTATTTTTTCGCTCGGCTAGGCCATTTTGTTGTGGGGTTCTAGGACATGAGAATTCATGATGGTATCCATTTAGGTTACAGAAATCTATGAACCTGTGGTTTTCGAATTCACCACCATGATCGCTTCTAAGTTTTTTAATTTCAAGGTTTTTTTGGTTTTTGATTAACTTACACAAGTTGATGAGTTGGTCTAAGGTGTCACTTTTGTGTTTAAGGAATCTAACCCAGGTAAACCTAGAATAGTCATCAATTATGACTAAGCAAAATTGACTCCCATTAAGTGACTTGGCTCCATGTGAATCGAATAGATCCAAATGTAGGAGCTCAAGCACACTTTTGGTTCGTTCTTGATTAGTTAGTTGATGTTGTGTCCTAGGTTGTTTACCTTGTTGACAAGCATTACAAATTTTATTATCTAAGTTGTTAAGGCTAGGCAACCTCTTACTAAGCCACTCTGACTCATCTTGTGAATGAGTTTTGGGTGCGAGTGACCAAGTCGTCGGTGCCACAACCAAGATTCCTCTTGTTGTGTCATAAGACACTTGGTTGAGTTAGGTAGATTAATAGTGTAGATGTTGCTATTCCTAGTTCCTTTAAGTATTGTTTTAGAGGTTGCATTAGTTTTAATTAAGCATTCATTTTCTAGGAATATGACCTTATAGTATTGATCACATAATTGACTTACACTAAGTAAATTGTTTTCAAAATCCTCGACTAATAAAATATTTTGAATTGTAAAATTTAAATTTAGCTCAATATCCTAATCCAATGATTTTGAGCTTGCTGTTGTTTTCGAAAGCTACCGATCCTTGTTAGAATCTAAGGTTTGAAAACTTCAGTTGGTCTCTGGTCATGTGTCAAGATCACCCACTGTCCAACATCCGTTGATCCTACACATATAGTAGTTGGATCGGATTTTTGAATTTAAAGGTTGGTTGAAGATTATTAGTCCTAGATCATCTCACCCATTTCTACATGATCAAACATGTTATCCTTATGTGTTCTTGTGAGATGACTTCAATTTTACTTGATTAACTTTAATGAATTAAAACTAGTCAACCTTGGGTTAGATTCATATTTAACCCTAAGCTCTTCAAGTCACCTTTCCAAGAAATTGGCTTCTAGGTCGTGGCGAGGCACAGAGGCCTTCTTTGATCGGAACAACGACCACTTCCTTAGACAAAGCCAAGTTTGGGAAAATGATAACTTGATTCACTTAAAATTATTTCTAGGTCTAACTAGTTAAGGATACGACGAGGTAGCTTCAGCTAGTTCCACTTAGTCGAGTGCACCGAGCTAGATACGCCTTATCTAAGATGGACACACGGGACTTCACTTCCCTAGCATACTATCATCTCACCGCATCCTAGTACTATGTTGTCAAGAATTGACTAGTTATAGGTCCTATCTAACCATTCTAAAAATAAAAAGAAAAATACCTAAGCATGCAAAGTCTAATTAATAGCACAAACAAATTTTCTACTAGCTCCCCTTGGACCATTGAATCGGTTCGGTCTTTCCACATAGTAGATTTGGTCCTTGAGAAACCAATACTTGTTAGATCCTAATTTAGAAATCAAAACGATCTTAGGGACCCATGCTTGGACATGTTTTTATTTCGACTTACAATCGACATATACGACTTGTTAGTCATATTTGAGCTAAACCCAAGCCCAACCTTGTTGTACACGGCCCTTTGCAATCCAAGTAAAAGGTCAAGTCCCTTCGATCCCAAAGTAAGCCTTTCCAACGTATTCCTAAGGTCTTCGACTTGACTTTTCAAAAGTGAGTTCTCAACTTCGAGCTTTTCAACTCGAGTTGAGTCCTCCTCTTGAACTTGACTAATCGAAGAGGTTAGGGAGACCTCGTGTTTAAGGAGATTAACCTCCTCAACTAAGGTCTCGATCTTGGACTAGGACTTAGCTAACTTTCTAGTTAAGAATTTAATTGCATTATATAATGTGCTAAGTAAGGATCGACTTACCTTAAGTGACCCTTTTGAACCGATGCGGATCTGTGGCTTGTCTTGAATAACGACTCGTCGTCGGATCCGAACTCAGACTCTTCCTCGAGTTCAGACTCTTGTTCGAGCTCGATCGGCTTGGCCATGAAGAAGAGGTCATCGTCTTCCTCCTCCGACGATTCTTCCCAAGAAGCATTAAGCACTTTCTTAAACTTGGGTGCTTTGTTCTTGATTTTCAAACACTCCGATTTGATGTTTCTGAACCTGTTACATTCAAAACATCTAAAATTAGAATTAGATTTAGATTTACCTTCTTTGGTTTGATTGACAGGTCATCTTTGGCTCTTGATCATCTTCTGAACTAGATTAACTAGTTCGGTTTCCATCTTGGGGTCTACCTATGACTTGTACTCATCCTCTTCCTTGGGGGGTGGTTTGTTTGTGAACTTCTTCTTCGAACCTGCAAGTAAGGCAATACCTTTCTCGGGAACAGAATTAGACTGTTCATGGAGTTCAAATTCAAAGAATAATTCATCTAGTCTAATCTTAGAAAGGTCCTTAGAAACCTTGTAGGCATCGACCATGGATGCCCACAAGGTAGTCCTAGGAAAAGCATTAAGTGCATACCTTATAAGGTCTTGATTTTCGACATTTTGTCCGATGGAGTGCAGACTATTGACAATGTCTTGTATACGAGCATGTAGTTGTGCTTCCATCTCGTGTTCCTGCATCTTAAGGTTATACAACTTATTGAAAAGTAAGTCGTGTTTACACACCTTCGCGTCGTCGGTTCCTTCGTGTAGTTCTACGAGATTGTTCCATAGATCTTTTGCACTGATGAAGGGGCCGACATGGTTTAGCTCCTCTTTGGACAAGCCACATTGAAGAATTTGGGTTGCTTGGCGTCAGCTTCCACTTGTCTTTTCATGGCGTTCGTCCATTGATCATAATCCAACGATTCACCCACTTCATTAGTAGGAAGTGTGAATCTGGTTTGGATTACGATCTACTTCTCGATTTGGGTCTTTAGGAAGCACTCCATCCGACCCTTCCAGTAACGGAAGTCGTATCTATTGTAAAACAGAGGTTGGACGATGCTAAACCCTTCGAGATGGGACGTTTATGAAAAGAGAGAAAATTCCTTGCAACGACAAAAACAAGGAAATGTACTAAAACTTTTGTCTTGGATTAGTAGTGTGGGAGAACGAATTTAAACAAAAAGAAAAAGTCAAAAAACTAAAAACAAAAATAAAAATATGTAAAACGTGGCTAGATTAGTGGTTTCACCAAATCGTAGCGCCCCCGGCTCTGATACCAATTGTTCAATCGATATGAGCGCTAGAGGGAGGGTGAATAGTGCACATAAAGCTTTCTTTTCGATTCGTCGATTCGATAAGCAAGGAGAGTAAAACGCAATGGAAAATAAAATAAGGCACAGAGTATTTTACTTGGTTCACAGGCCATGGCTGCTAATCCTAGGCCCTAGTGGTCTGAGACCACGAGCGAAGGGAAAATAACTAAAATACTCCTCGTTGTGGGTAGGAGTGGACGAGTACAAGAATGATCAAGACTTGAGGTAGAGGGACACTCCTCTCCTCATTACGATTAAACCTCCGAGAAATACAAGTAAATGAAGACTAAACTTTAAAAACAATAGCGGCAATTTTGAAGATTTGAGTTTTGAGCTCGAGTTGTCGTCGTTTCGGCAGCGCTTCATCAAATCGTTGGAGAGTATCGACATTGCAGAGGCTTTTGGAGAGCTTTGAATTGATGAAAATGGTGAATAACACTCCTTCTTTTATAGCCTTTGAGAACCCTAAACGTTGAGCTCAATCCTTATCACCAAAGGTCACCTCACCCTAAGATAAGGGGGTAAAGTTTTGACTCTCCTCGAGACTGGAATTTGAACAGCAGATGACTACCACCCTTATCAGTCGAACTGATGACCAACAGTCGATGGCCAATAGCCAACAGTCGACTACTGGCTAGGGTTTTCGACTGCATTGGAAAGTTAGCTCGAAAATGAAACATATATAATTGAGTTCGATGACTACTTACCGTCTGATCTCGACATAGACCTTCCATGGGATGTCTTAGTCAGATCGTCGCCTAAGGACGTCCCCGTATCGAGGACACGACCTTACTTACACTCACTCACACGAGCTTACCTCAACCTTTACCTTTGAAGCTTTGCTTCCGGTCTCCACCTGATTTATTCGGCTCCCTCCGAAGTCCTACTAGTGTTGTCCGACCACTACAGTTCTCTCCGGGTGTCGCTGGCCTTTAGCTTAGCATTCCTACGCACTTGATTCATCTTGTTAGATAACAATATGGGCTTAACTTTGTGTCTTTTTCTATAATCAAAATTTATGTTCAACTTAGGTGCCTACTGCACCAACAGGTTGGCCACTGTCAAACCATCGAATGGATAATATAGTAAATTGTTAAATTAGGTGATACTTTAAAACCTCCAAACAAACAAGTTTTGATTGCATTACTTCAGATTGAACGAAACAATATTTGGTAATGTTTCATTCCTCATAACCTTGGTAATGTGATTACCTAGTAATCACATTACCAAGGTTATATATTATAACTTGAACTAAACACGCCCTTAGGGTTAAGGGGGAGGTTTTGAAAAACAAGTTCTTTAAGGCTTACTATTTCCTTAACTTTGAATTGGTTTGCCATAGATTAAAAAGGGGGAGATTATCGGTGCACGGGCACCAGATAATCGAACCTAGGCTTTGATAATGACAAAGATTCAAAGTTAAGTCATTCTTGTTATCTCATATGTTGTACTGAGTGTGCAAGTAATATGTTAGGCTTTGCTAAGGTCAATGACGCTAGGAGAATCTCGGGACGAGAAACTTCAGTGGTTGGGTGACACCAGGAGAACCTCAAGGAGTCAAGGAACCTCGGTGGTGACCGAAAGCTAAGCGACAGGTAAGAAGGACCAAAGGTAAGCTCCAGGTGTGGAGTGATGGTAAGGATGTGTCCTCTATACGGGGATGACCATAGGCGGTGATCCAACTAGGACTTTTAGAGGAAGGTCTAAGTCGAGATCAGACAGTACAGGACCATCGAATTTTACCATCAATAAAGATTCTTGTGCTAACCATGTATTGTAGGTGAGTTATCAAGCTACCAGTCAGTTGGAGGGAATTGGTAGTCGACTGAAGCACCATCAGTTCACTATTGTATGGCATCAGTCGACTGTTGGTCATGTTGATCACTTCGAGGAGAGTGAAGATAAGATCCACCAAAGAAGGGGTGATGTGGAGGTTTGACCCAGATCTGGACCTCAACGAGATGGGGTTCAAATGGCTATAAAAGGAGAGGTAAATCACTCATTTCTATTATCTTGAAAGGGTTCCAAAGTGCTCCATCGATCCAAGTTCTCTTCGACACGCAACGACATCGTAACACCGACAACACATGCATCTTCATCCTCTTAGTCGGTATACTTGGTTAGTTGCTAATTCCCTTTGTACTTATTGTTGTTAAGGAGGAGAGGTAGGTTTGTTGTCTCTTCCTCTACATTCTTTTGTAATCTCTTGTCTCTTACCTCCAACGAGGAAGAGATCGTTTTAGTGAATTGCCCATCGGAAGTGATCTAGGATCGCGGGGCCTTGGACTAGCAACCGGTTGGTTGTGAACCAAGTAAAAATAAATTTGCATCATTTTGTTTTTATTTATCTTTATTTCTTCTACGTACTTCTCATTTTAACGATGAAAAGAAAGTTTTTCAAATGTTATTCACCCCCCTCCTAGAGTTTCTCGATCCTACAGGTGTTAGCCTTAATATTTGCACGAGGAATTTCAGGTTATTATGGGTCTCATCTATAAAAGGAAATAAACCTAAATATGGAAAAATCAAGATCACATTAGGAAATAAATTTTTTGATGTGAACATGGGCTGAACAATTGATGAACATGTCATTTTAGGAATTAGATATGCGCATCGTGTAACCTATTCCCAACGCATGGCTAGTCTATGCTTAGTCTCTAACAACGCGGCAAACACCTTCGGTATTTCTAAGCACATCCTCGGTATTTTCTTTTTCGATTACAAACATATCCTATATGTAGAATCATACATAATCTAATCTATCATATAGACAAACATCGCACAGGTATATTAAAACATCAAACATGCTTTAATTATTCTCTTATAACATACAATCTATGCCAAACAAACAAGGTGGCTCTGATACCACTTGTTGGAGATTTTGGGATCATGTGCAGCTGAATAAAGCAAATAAAATAATTTTTTTACATCCCAGACATCCCCTGGGGGCTAGGAAAACTTGCTTTGGCATAATCACATGAAAACACACAAAAGGAGTAGGAGAAGTTATACCTTCGAGATTCTTTCGAATCCGTCGAAACCACAAGCAAGACCAACGGACCTTGCCTCTATTAGTATCCACACTGGGATCACCTGAGACAACTTCTAGAGCAGCAAGACTTTGTCTTCGATTGATGCTTGCCAACCAGCAGAGACAAGAGAAGAAGAGAGAGGAAGACGACTACCAAAAAAGAAAACCTAAGAAAAATTCTCTCTCCAAAGATGATCAAGGAATCTATTTATAGATCTCTTGATTAGGTCATCTTAGGAGACATAAAAAAACCTATTTTATCATAATTATCTCATAATTAAGGTAAGAAGAACCCAGGAAATTTCCATAAGAGAAATCCCAAAAAATAGCAGAACCACGACACGACCGTGTGTCTTACACATGACCGGTCATTCCAGGACACACGACCAACCGAGTGTCCTTCTGGGCACAACCCAACTTTTGGCCATTTTTGGCCAGAGCCAGGCACGACCTGTGAAAGGTTAGCACGACCGTGTGAGACTCTGTATGGTCCGTTTTAGTTCGTTTAGGGCGATATGACCATGCTAAATCCGACAAGGTCATAGGAGTTTCCATAGCCTCCGTTTCGCACCCCCTTGGTCTGGTCCAACCAGATATATCCTCTCTCATTGAGAATCTCATTCTCAGACTTGTTTTACATCTCGAGATCACTCGTAGTGCGTGTGACCCAATAGGCTCCTGGTTATATTGGTTATTCATAATTAGCTCCTTAATTATGAATAGATCATGAGTGGCACCTTGCCGTGCATCATGACCCCTAATTGACCAAAAGTCTAAATCGACTCCAGAATATTTCTGAACTCTTCAATAGCTACAGTTGTTCGTGTCTTGTTCCTTTCACTCATCCTATACCCACTTAGTTCTGGACATGGTCTAAGTATTTGTCCCCACTAGGCTGACTACGTCACACCTAGCCCAAGTTAGTTTTCTTGTCCTGTCGATTCAAGTTACTCCTACATGTTCCCAAGAAGACCATCTTCTTAACATGTTTTCTCTAGCCAAAGACTTTTGAGTAATAATCCTAACAAGAGGCCTAGGGTATACATCTCCTTTATCAAAAGTTGTGAATCCTTTGTGAGCTATTCAATCACCTTTGATCACTTTGGCTTATACTCAATCATCCCGGAGTTACACCTCCTATGGAGATGACTGCGAAGAAGTCAAAGTATAAGACGTCATGATCAAGGTGACTTAAATACCTCAAGTCTAAGGAAGCTCTCACTCGAGCTGCAATGAGATCTTCAATGACATATAGAACCATATGAAGTCTTATAGCAGATCACTCTAATAAACTAGTTACCATAAGTAGCACATGTTCACTCTCAGCATCCCTATGCTTCCATTTAGTGAGTACTGAATGCTTGGATAAACCAAGGAGCATAACATGTGCTAGTCTTACAAAATTGATGATGTCCAATCTCATCAATTCATTGACTAGGGATAGTTTCAATACTTGCATGATTACACATGATAAGATACCCACTAATTATGATCCAATCACAATTTCTTTTATGTCATGCATCATATTGTGGACTTCATCACATGAGTTTAAGATCCAATCAAATACATAGATAATGTATACTCAAATATTGAATTTTATTAATAAATTCTAAGGCGATCGCCTTAGGACACCTCTCAATTACATCACTTGGCATATGGGCAATCCTCCTCCATCTCCTTTTGATTAGAACATTTGTAGTTAAATTGTACCTTTTGATACTTAACTTTTGCAGTTGACTTTTCTACATAAAAAAATTAATTTATTTTCACTTAATAGTTGACTTAGCTTGATTTAATGCTTAATAAGTGGTGTCTAAGTTTACTTAATTACTGACTTAGTGCTTTTCAGGTAACTTAGTTGACTTAATATTTGGCACACTTGTTTACTTGAAATCGAGGAGAGAAAAATTTCAAATAGTTTACTTGAAACTTAATATGTTTATTTGAAATTTGACTCAAGTAGCTTACTTGAAACTTGATAAGTTTATTTGAAAGTTGACTCAAGTAGCTTACTTGAAACTTGGCATGTTTACTTGAAGATTAACTTACTAAATATGTTTTTACTATTGCATATGTTGTTTACCTAGCTTTAATTTTTGGAATACTTAAGGTGTTGTTATTATACTTATCATATTTTTTTATTTTGATGTATGTCAAAAGGGGAGAGAAGAGAGTTTAAATTTGACACTGATTGTTGAAACTAGTGGGCACTAGTTATTTATCAAAAAAGAGAGAAAAGTTAAAAAAATGAGAGAATTTTTTTTTAACTTGAAAGCTATCTATTGTTCAAGGAGAGTGCATTTATATTTTCTTCTAACTTTAAATAAAATTGTCATACATAAAAAATGAGGAGATTGTTCGTACCAAGAGTACCACAAGTTCAATCCTATATTTTGATGTATAGAATAAAGTTTAAAGTTAAGATATTTTTGTTGATGCAGAGAGCACCACTCCTTAATTTTAATGTATGAACCATAGTTTAAAGTTAGGAATTACTTGTGTTGTAATATGCATATTAAGTGTGCAGGCTTGAGAAGAAGTCTTAGTAAGTCAGGTTGGCCAGATACTAGGATTGAGTAAAAGTCCTAGTATGTCATGCAGACCGGATACTAGACACAAGACTTGACAGATCATGAGGATCGGACACCAAGCAGGAAGTCCATATGGGTCATGAGGACTGGACATCTGGAAAAAGACTGATTAGGTCATGAGACCAGACGACTGACAGGAAGCCCAGCTAGGTCAAGAAGGGTGGATAGCTGGCGTCCTGGTGAGTCAGATTAGATGTCAAGCATAGTAAGTCTGATAGGACAGTCGGCAGGTAAGCCCCGAGTGAAGAGGTCAGGTCGAGCCCTCTATAAGGGGACAAGGTAGGCGTCGATCCGACCGATAGTCCGTGTGGAACTAAGAAGTCGAGATCGGGCAGTATTACTACTATCATTCCTTTTCATACTAGATATTGTAATAATATGGTTTTACATGTATCCAGGTGACTAGACAGTTTCCAGTCGACTCATACCCAGTTGACTAGGTATGGTCCAATCGACTGGAATGCCGAGTTGGCAACACAGGATGGTGATCGGCTGGAGATCTGGCAATCGAAATGGCAAGAAATCTAGTCAACTGGAGAGGTCCAGTTGACTGTGATGAGAAACTTCCCGAACTACGAAAGAGTGAAGTCAAGCGACCTAGAGTCAATTGGACCAGATCCAGTCAACTAGAGAGGCCTAAATACCGAATCGACAGGCTGATTTGGAGTCGACTAGAAAAGTCCTATATAAGAAATAGAGAGCCAGTTTCAAAAACAATAATTATTCAACTGTCGTCATCATCTCTCATCCATAAAAGCTCTTACATGCCGACCTTTGGCTTGCCTGACACCCCGAGCTACATCGTCATCAACAAAGTTTCAGTATAATAATTGTTTATTGATTTCACTTACTTGTACTTCATTTCAAGAGGATAGGTGGCTTGTACCTTATCCTATATTCTTTATAAAAAAGTGAAACTTTCCAAGATCGAGAGTTCTCAATTCAGAGAATCTTTAGTGGATTGCCCATCGAGGTAGCTCTCAGAGAGCTACAGGCCTTGGAGTAGCAACCCAGTCAGGGTTGTGAACTAAGTAAAAGATCTTGTGTATTTTACTTCATTTACATTTCCATTGCAATATCTCTAGATTTCTAAAAGCAAAAGAAAAGTTTTAAAATGATAAAAGAAAATTTTTATACACTCCAAGATTCAAGTCTTGACAAAAGTCCAGATGTGGAGTCTTGCAAGTCAAATCTTGACAAGTCAAGTCTTGGAATTCCCAGACAAAAGTCTAGATGTGGAGTCTTGCAAGGCAAGTCTTGGATATCCCAGATAGCAGAAGTTCAAATATGAAGTTTGGTAAAGGAAGTCCTGGAGGTCCTAGGCAAAAGTCCAATTGAGGATTCTGACAAAGCCAATTCTGTAAGTCCCATACAAAAGTCCATAGTGGATTTTGGCAAGTAAGTCTTGGAGGTACCAAATAGGTAAGCTTGAGTGATCTTCTATTTTAGAAGATAATGTCACTATTTCTATGGACAAGGTAGACTCAAGCTAGGTGTAGGGTTGAAGATGTCGTGTTAGAGGGGGTGAATAGCTATTTATGCTCAATTCGATGGATCTTGTGCTTGTCTATAATAAGTTAGTGTGCAGCAGAATATAGAAATAAAATGCACAATAAAGACACACAATCTCAACACAAGAGATTTAATGTGATTCGAAACTAGGGTTCCTACTCCACGGTGAAGGTCGAAGCTTCGCTTCCCGCTTCAACTTGGTCGCTTGTGCATGGCGATCCTATCTACGTCCCCGTATAAAAAAAATTTATCCCGGATAAAGATGGATCACCCAAGCAACTGATCCATCATCGTAATATTCGATTAGAGTGGTCGCTTGAACAAACTTCTTGTTCAAGCAACCTACCGCTTTTCCTCGACTAGCCGCGGAATAGATGATGTACGGATTGCTAGTTTTTGTGTTTATCTTCGGGGTCCAAGTAAATTAACCACATACAATTACATACAAATTGCAAAGAACAAGAAAGAAACTTAAACAAGAATTATACCTCTTGTTTACCTCTTGATCTTCTATCGTATGTCCTATCCTCCTCTTGGACGTTGTGTGGGTAACGACCCTCCAAGAGTTGAAGTCTCCTAGATCATGTTCTTCCCTTCCTTGCTCGCTCCGAACAAAGGGAAGAATACCAAACACTTCTTCTCCTATCTAGAGCTCCTAGCTAGGTTGTTGCTGCCGGCCAAGGAGAGGAAGAAGGAATATGGGTGCCGGCCAAGAGAAATAGAAGAAGAAGAACCGTTGGCCAAGCTTCAAAGATGAGCGCCGACCCTAAAGGGATGAAGAAGAGGCACCGGCAAACCTTAGGAAGAGAAGGAAAACTCAAACCCTAAACCTCCTCCACTTCTTGCCACCGCCCAACCCAACTCCAAACCCTAAAGCTTCTCCTTTGCTTCCGCCCAAAGCTTTGGAAGCAAACCCTAGAATCCAAAAACACACCTTGCCGCCCAAGCCTTGGATCTTTATTTATAGATCTCGCCCAAGCCTCCTTTTAATCGTGTTCGTTGGATCTAGGCTTCATGAGGGTTTTAATAGGCTACAATATGGACCATGAGGAGTTGGACCTTGGCTACCCGGATCCAGCCCACATAAAATCTGATCCATTAATAATAATACATTCCACTAGAGGATTATCATTGATCTACCTCACCAACCCCCATAATTAAATATGAGCTCCATATATTAATTGTACAAATATCTCCCTGTGTTTAAGATATCAAATATTCATTAATTAATTAATTTACTGATAATTAATTAATTAACATCTAACTCCATGAGTAGTACCACTCAACCTTATCATCATGCTGGACCAAGTCCACCTGCAGAATTTACATGATGATCCTTATGAGCTCCTCAAGGGGACATCATCATCCTAATACATAGGACATGATTTCCTACTATAATCAACGGCACACCTTATAAATAATATTATTTCCCAACTTACCGAGCCTATCAATTTAATCCATAAATCTCGCCCATTGTTAAATCAAAGAAATAAATATTAAATACATGTGCCCGTTATTATATTGGGATTAAGAGCATGTACACCATAATATTCGACGTCTGATTCAATTATGTAGTCAGCAATAAATTGAATCACCTCTAAGTCAGTCCTGCTCAATACACACAAAGTGTACTAGTGTAATTTTATGGTCAAGACAAACCAATACCAAATTATACTACAACCTTACCAATGGTTTGTCCAAAACCATCTTGGTTGTGAGCCTCTACTTATACTCTACAAGAAACAGATAACATGATCTTTTGTGTGACACCACACACCTTGTTATCTACATTGTAATGTATTAGACAATATGTATAACCATAAAATGCAAACAATGATCATGTGATTCTTATTTCAAAAATAAAGATGTTCATACAAAGACTAGGCTTTCATTATACATCCCAACAATCTCCCACTTATACTAAAAAAGACTATGCTGCCATCATACTTCCATACATCTAATTCTCATTCCCTCCACATGTCTATCAAAAGCTCTCGCTAGAAGGGCCTTAGTGAAAGGATCTACCAGGTTATCCTCTGATGCAATCTTGCCGACAATAACTTCTACCCGCTTTATGATCTCTCGTATCAGGTGGTACTTGTGCTCTATGTGTTTACTTGTCTTATGGGCTCGTGGTTATTTCGAGTTTGCAACTGCACCACTATTATCACAATAAATTGTGATAGTTCTGGGAAAACCAAGAATCACAACAAAGTCCATCAAGAAGTTCCTGAGCCATACAGCTTCTTTAGCTGCCTTAGAGGTTGCCACATACTCAGCTTCCATGGTGGAGTCCACCACACATTTCTGCTTGACACTCCTCCATACAATGGCTCCACCTCCCAAAGTAAACACAAAACCCGAGGTAGACTTACTATTATCCCTATCTGATTGGAAGTCCGAATCTGTGTAACCCATAGGGAGTAATTGATTTGCCTGGTATACTAGCATATAATCCCTAGTCCTTCTCAGGTACTTCAATATATGTTTTACCATAGTCCAATGTCCCTGTCCTGGATTACTCTGATATCTATAACCATGCTCATGGCAAAACAGATATCCGACCTCGTACATAACATAGCGTACATTAGGCTTCCTACCGCCGAAGCATAAGGAACCACCTTCATCTCCTCTATCTCCTTTGATGTTCTAGGACACATCTCTTTAGATAAAGGTACTCCATGCCTAAAAGGCAGAAAACCTTTCTTGGAGTTCTTCATGCTAAAACGAGCCAAAATAGTATCTATGTATGAAGCTTGAGATAAGTAGAACATCCTTTTCCTACGATCCCTTATAACCTTGATCCAAATGGTGTGTCCCACTTCTCCCAAATCCTTCATATCAAATTGTTTGGACAACCATACCCTTACGTTTGATAACACTTTGACATTGTTGTCAATTAACAAAATGTCATCTACGTGTAGTACAAGAAATACCACTACATTTCCGTCACATCTCTTGTATACACAAGACTCATCCGGACTTTGAATAAATCCATATGACTGGATTACCTCATCAAAGCAGATGTTCCAAGATCTCGAAGCTTGCTTCAATCCATAAATGGACCGATTAAGCTTGCACACAAGATGCTCTTTGCCCTTTGCAATGAATCCCTCTGGTTGCTCCATATAGATGTTTTCCTCAAGACTTTCATTAAGGAAAGTTGTCTTGACATCCATCTACCACACCTCATAATCCATATGAGCAGCAATAGATAAGAGAATCCAGATAGACTTAAGCATGGCTACCGGTGAAAAGGTCTCCTCATAATCGATACCCTCTTTCTAAGTATACCCTTTCGCAATAAGCCTTGATTTGAAGGTCTCAACCTTTCCTTCTATTCCTCTCTTTCTTTTGTAGATCCACTTGTATCAAATGGTTTTTACACCATTGGGTGGTTCTACTAGCACCCAAACCTAATTCGAATCCATAGATTCTATCTCAGAATTCATCGCACTTTACCAAGATACCGCATCTTTATCTTGGATTGCCTCGTCATATGTCCAGGGATCAGGTTCATGTTCGCTAGGGACCAAATCAGAAGATTCTCCTAAGAACATAAATCTATCAGGTTGTCTAACAACCCTCCCACTACGATGAGGTATCACCTGTGTATCCTCTGTGACACGCGGTGCAGTCACTTGTGGTATATCCTCTTGTACCGATGGTACTAAAGTAGTGGCTTCCCCTCTCAAATCCTCCAGAACAATCTTGATGATGGGCTTGTGGTTCATCACATAGTCTTCCTCTAAAAATCTGGCATTCGTACTAACGATCACCCTTTGATCTCTAGGACTATAGAACAAACCACCTTTCATTCCTCTAGAATAGCCTACGAACTAGTGCACTTCTGTACAAGGTTCCAACTTACCAGCATCTGCCTTCAGCACAAGTACTGGACTCCCCCAAATCTGAATATGTCTCAGACTAGGCTTTCGTCCAGTCCATAATTCTGTGGGAGTAGAAGGCACTGATTTAGATGGTATCACGTTCAGAATATACACTATCGTATCTAGATCATACCCCTAGAACGAATCTGGTAACTCAGAATAACTCATCATCGATCTAACCATCTCCATAAGAGTCCTATTCCTTCGCTCTGCTACACCATTTTGGTGGGATGTTCTAGGTGCATACAATTGGGATTGAATCCCAGCCTCTGATAAGTAATTCCTAAACTCTCCCAAGAGGTACTCACCACCACGATCAGATCGTAGTGTCTTGATACTTTTACCTTGATGTTTCTCCACATCAGCCTTGAATTCTTTGATCCTGTCAAAGCATTCAGACTTGCGGCGCATCAAGTAAATGTATCCATATCTTGAATAATCGTCTATAAAAGAGACAAAATATTCAAAACCACCTCTAGCCCAGATAGATATAGGACCACACAAATCAAAATGAACCAATTCCAATACATCTTTGGCTCTATACCCCTTGGCCTTAAAAGGTCTCTTGGTCATTTTACCTTCCAAGCAAGATTCGCGGGTTGGGAAATCTTCCACCACTAATGAACCCAAAGGTCCATCAGCTATCAACCTTTGAATTCTACTCAGGTTAATATGACCTAACCTTATATGCCAAAGATATGTTTGGTTCATTTTCGAAGGTTCTTTGCTCTTTTTGGAATTAGAAGATATATTATTTATTTCTATTTGCATCGTGGGAGCTTTTGGTTCAAGAGTGTATAAATTTCCTATCAATGTACCAGAATAGATAATCTCTCATTCCTTTTTATAATAACTCTATCATTAAAAGAAATAGAATATCCATCCAAAAACAATTTAGAAACTGAAATTAAATTCTTTCTAAATGAAGGTACATAAAGGCAATTTCTCAAAACTATAGTTTTATTCCTATCAAAAGATAAATAAACATCTCCCACTGCAATAGCCGCCACCTTCGTAGCATTGCCCATGTAGACGGTAATTTCTCCTCAGTTAGTTGTCTGGTTTCCTAGAACCCCTAAAAAGTATTGCAGACATGATCAGTGGCTCCCATATCTACACACTAGGTTTCGGTAGATAACACCGTTAAACATGTTTCAACGACTAAACCAAAAGATATACCTTTGTTCTGCTTCAGGTTGGGGCAATCAACCTTCCAATGTCCAGTCTGCTTGTAAGTGAAGCACTTTCCTTTCGGCTTCTTCATTCCTCCCTTAGATTCTCCCGCCACCTTTGTTGTACCTTGTTTCTTCTTCTTCTTGCCTTTCGACTTAGAAGTAGAAACCTTCTGGGCAACCAAAGCCTGAGAACTCTGACGAAAAAGCCCCTCTACCATCTAGAGTTCTATCAGAAGCTCTGCCAATGAATACAACCTCTTATTCATGTTGTAGTTCGGGCGAAACTGCTCAAAACTCCTAGGTAGAGATTGGAAAATGATATCAACCTGGGTTTCCCCATCGATCTCAGCTCCAAGGACTTCCAGCTCATTCAAATGAGCCATCATCTTGAGAACATGATCCCTCACGAGTGTTCCCTCAAACATGGTGGTCACCATCAAGTTTCTCATGGCTTCCTGCCTAGTAGCCCGGTTCTGGTGTTCGTAAAGTTCCTTGAGATTGAGCATCATGTCATAAGCAGTAGACATGGCATAATGCTGATGTTGCAATACATTTGACATAGAAGCCAAAATGTAACACCGCGTCATCTCATTAGCCTTGATCCACTTCTTATAACTCTCTTTCTCCTTTTCCCCATAATCATCCGTAGGCTTAGAAGGACACTCTTCAAAGAGTACATACTTGTACTCCTCAGCAGTCAAGACTATGTCCAGATTCCTTTTCCAATCCACATAGTTAGGTCTAGTAAGTTTATTTTCCTTTAGTATCACAGCAAGTGAGTTGAAAGTCATTTTTGAAAAACCTAAGAATCACATAGATCAAAACATTAGATTACAAAAATGTATTAATTCCTCAAATAATAAAATTTTAAAATCAACCAACACCTCACAATACCGAGAATATTGTATACCACAATAGTGTGGACATATACGAATTCTACATTTATAAGAGAAGGTTTTACCCATTAATTTTATTATCCTATCAACCTTACTTTTTGACAAATAAAATTAACAGTTGGTTCCTCTTCAGCCCTACAAATAAAAGCAGTGACTCCGATGGGGAGGATACTCCTATTTGCATCTAAGTGTTCACCATTACCCGATACTAAGGCAATTATCTCAGATTATGTGCCTTCCGATGGGGAAGTACACACGCTCCTAAATAATTTCCTATGACCATATTTGACCTAGTGATTCGCAAAACAAACTCATCCGATGGGGAGGAAGGCACTCAGATCCGACGCGAAAGTTTGTTTGCATCACATGTCAAATTGTAATGGAGGCCATGGAAATTTAAAAAATATCCCTCTCCCACTTAGTAATTTAAAATGAGGAATTTTCCAAGCACACAACATGCATATCAAACAAGAAGCAATAAATACGAAAAATATTTTTCAACTATTATGGCTTTTGTTTTCCAATATACCTCCCATCGTGTCGCCATCTCGTCCGCTCCTCCATACACCATGTATAAGCCATCCGGAGATCCGAGCCGAGAATAATTATTTTAATTTACATCCATCGATCCTATACTCCACAATGGAGTGTACATGTAATCTAGATCAAAAGTAAACTAAAATAAAAGTATGGCTAAATAATATCATTCTTAATTACAAAAATTAAATACTAGCCTCATCAACCCCAAGGATTCAAATAATATTACAATTACACACATCCAATCACATACACACACATATGGCCATAATAGTTGGATCTTATGTCTGCAACCAAAAAGTTAGCCTACGCACATCCTAATATTATCCGGCACACATAATATATGATAAGTGCAAAAAAGTAACTGAATTCTAAACACAAAACCGAAAATCATGGCTCTGATACCACTTGTAGGGAATTGCTTCCTGCTACAGCCACTCACGCATAGCGATCCTATCTATGTCCCAGTTAAATCAGTTACGTATTTACTCTGAAAGGCGAGATTTCCTCGATGATCCATCATCGTGTTATTCGATTCGAGTGGTCTCTTGAACAAACTTATTGTTCAAGCAACCTAACTCTTTTCCTCGATTAGCCGTGGAATAGATGATGTACGGATCACCTATTTTTGTATTTATCTTCGGGGTCCAAGTAAATTAGCCACATGCATTATACAAAATAACCAAATCAAAACAAACAAGATTATACCTCTTGATTACCTCTTGATCTTTTATCGTATGTCCTATCCTCCTCTTGGATGTTGTGTGGGCAACGTTCCTTCAAAAGTTGAAGCCTCCTAGATCACATTCTTTCCTTCCTTGCTCGCTCCGAACAAAGGAAAGAATACAAAACACTTCTTCTCCTATCTAGAGCCGACCAACAAGCTCTTAGCTAGGTTGTTGCCGCCGGCCAAGGAGAGGAAGAAGGAATATGGGCAGCAGCCAAGAGAAATAGAGGAAGAAGAACCGCCGACCAAGCTTCAAAGATGAGCGCCAACCCTAAAGGGATGAAGAAGAGGCACCGACAAACCTTAGGAAGAGAAGGAAAACTCAAACCCTAAACTTCCTCCATGTTAGGGAAATCAACCCGTGATATGGTTTTGATGTGTGTGGCAAAGGATTTAAGTTAGGATGTTTGGATTTGATATGTGTGTTGGAGTCTTGCAGAACTTAGTAATTCGCACATGGAGCATTGGCGAGTTTCACCTCTCATGACTCGGTCCTTGAGTCGGTGAAGGTTGGCTTTGCAGAAGTCATGCGCTTGGAGCATCCGACGGACCGCCGGACAAGGAGATTGGAGTGAAGTTAGAGGAAGTAGACTTCAAGATGAGACGCGAAGGATGGCACTGCAGAGCCGTGCACTTGGCGCATCTGAGGGACGTGGCTGGAGGAAGACAACTTCAAAGGCGAGGGACTCCAAGGGATGAGAGTGAGCGAATGTAACCCGGGAAGGGGTAGTGCGCTTAGGTGGAACTTAGCCAATTGGCTAAGTGTCGGATGGGATTTCCCGACACCAGTCGATTGTCATGTAATGGTAGTCGACTACTCTAAGTCGACTGTGACTTGACTAGTATTTGAGTCCAGTTCATGTATCAATGATCGCCATGCATTGGCGATCGGTGAGACCACCGATCGGTGATGAAGGCATCGATCGTTGTTAAGGGTTTCGAGAGCGAGAATGGAGTGCTCGCTTTGGCACTCGGTGATAGCTCAACGATTGGTGATGGTAATATCGATCGTGATGTAGAGCCGTTAGATGGAATCCAACGTGGAAGCAGCCGTTATTGGGCAACGGCTACGGGATCAGTCGACTAATCGGGGCATCAGTCGACTGGTCCTGTGTCAACGGGAAGAAACCCTCTTCCTCTATAAAGAGGAGGGGTGAGGGCCTTTGGGAGCTTAATGTTCATGCTCTAAACTCCTCCAAAGTGCCCAACACATTTTCCATCCTCTTACTTGAGTTTATTTACATTATATTTGTAAGAGGAGTGTTCTTGTGTAAAAGAGGTTACCTCCACCTAGCTTGGTGCAAAGGTGAGATCTAGTGGATAGATTGAGGCGTGATTCACCTTGGACGAATCGTACTGTTGATTAGCGGTGAGGCTGTGAACCACGTTACATCCCTTGTTAGTGTTTGTATTCTTGTTATTTCTTTGTCTTTGTTGTTTAGTTGTATTTTTCGCTTGCGCTAACGATAGTTATAGACGAGCAATCAACAAACGACTTCCATCTACGACGAAAGAAGGCTATTCACCCCCCCCCCCTCTAGCCGGCCACCATCGACCCTACAAGTGGTATCAGAGCCAATGAAGCTTGTCGAGGACTAACCGCCGCAACAAGCACTACATCAAGAGATGATCGGCTCTAACATTCATCCGCCGAAGTTCGAGGGGTAATTCGCTTGGTGGAAGAAGCAAATGGAGGTATTTTTCGAAATCAATTTCGAAATTCTATTAATAATAGAAAATGGTTTCGAAATACCTAGGAATGAAGAAGGGGAGCCATTGGAGAAGACAAGATGGACAAAAAGACAAAGAGAGGAGTACTTGACGAATTCAAAGGCCAAGCACCACCTCTACAATGTACTCCCCCAACAAGAAGTAAATCGGATAGGGGAGTGTGCAAGTGCCAAGGAGATGTGGGAGAAGCTAGTAGAGCTTCATGAAGGTACCTCAGAGGCCAAGCTTGCAAGGAGAGACCTCCTCCGCTCCCAACTAACGAATATCAAACTTGAAAAGGGAGAAAAGGTAACCTCACTACACTCTCGATTTAAGGAAATTTTAATTGGGCTAACAAGTGTAGGAGAAAGACTTTCGAACCAGGATATGCTCATGAAAGCAATCGATGCCTTTCCCCGGTCATCGAAATGGAGCTCAATGGTGGGCTCCTTCTACATGTCGAAGAACCTAGAAGTGAGCACCTTGGAAGAGTTCTTCTCCACCATGGAGCTACATGAAACAAGGCTTGAGGGTATAAGTGAAGAACCAAGCATCAAGCCATCAAGAGGAGTGGCACTATTGGCCAACAAGGGGAAGAAGAAGATGGAGACTTCCTCCTCCTCCGATGAAGCATCCTCTTCCTCCTCCATGGATAGCATGGAAGAAGCTTATATGGTAAGGAAGGTAAGGCATGCTTTTAAAAATTTTAAATTTAATAAATCTAATGAAAGGAGGAGAAGACCAAGGGGGAAGGTAATTTGCTACAATTGCTAAGGAGAGGGACACATAAGGGATAATTGTCCCCTCCTAAACAAGAGCAAAGAAGAGAGGAGAAAGAAAGAAGAAAAGAAGAAAAAGGGAAGCAAGAAGAAGGAAGAAGAGAAAAAGGCCAAGGAAAAGGGGAAGGCCAAGGCACTAAAAACAAGAACTTGGGATGACCCTTCCTCCTCCTCATCATCATCGGAAGAAGAAAATGCCTTTGTCATAAATTTGGCACTAATGGCATTTGATGACCTAGACAACACCTCCTCTTCCGAACAAGAAAGATCAAGCTCAAGTGAGGAAAGCTCTAGTGAAGGGGGAGCTTCTTCACCATCCTCATTCGAAGAAAAAGAAGACATGGAGACTATGGTAACGAATCTCTCACCTAAGAAAATAGGTTCCATGATATCTAGCCTCACTAGGACTTGTTTAGGGCAAAGAAAAAGAACAAATGCATGCTAGATCAAATTAAGGACTTAGAAGAAAAATTAGAAAAAGCATGCTTAACTATTAATGGTAATATTTCTTCTAGTCATGATGATGCATGCTCACATGATCTTTATATGCCATTTGATGTTAATGATGCATGCATAGAGGAAAAAAGGGCTTTAAGAGAAAAAGTAGATCATTTAACCAAGGCCCTAGAAAAATTCACTATTGGCTCCAACACTCTTAACATGATCATAGGGAGCCAAAGGGAAAAGTTTCAATAAGAAAGACCTAGGATATAAGGAAAATAAAAATGAAAAGGCCTATAAATGCTTAATTGCTAGGGGTCAAGATAAAAAGAAAACAATAGCTAGAAAATGGATCCCTAAGGAATTTTTACTGAACCCCATAGGAAAGAATTTGTTTTGGGTTCCTAAATCCATCTTTAAGGGTTAGGAAAACCCTAGGATAGTCAACCATATGGAATTTACCTATATCATATTTTTGGTTGACTTAGGATGATGGGACAAAATTTTTGAAATAGTGTTGGGTGATGATAATGCACCGTTAAATAGTTTAAATCATGCTCAACACTTAGTGTTATGTATGTTGACACTCATTTCTAGCATAAGTGTTGGGTGATGATAATGTGCCCATAAATTGATAATAATGCTTAAATCATGATAGTTAATGTAATTGTTATATATGTTTGCAATCATGATTTATGATCTTGATATTTGGCACATAGTCATGGGCAATAAGGGTTTAAATCATGCTTTGGGTGATACTTTACTTATTATCATAATTCATACCTAATGCATGATTATAAATTGATGAATACATTTGTTTCATGATCATAATGTAAAATTAATTCATATATGTCTTTATGATCATGTGGATTGTTAGGATGATACTTAACCTTGTATAGAATTGCATGAAATTAATCGTTAAGTATATACAAATACCTTTAGGAACATCTCACACTCACTATAGGCTACCTTGATTAAAAACATAGCATGAGTGAGATGATAGGATTAAACTAATGATCCACTAATGCCTATGGCATTTAGATGGTCATTTAAAGTATCAAAATAGCAATAATAGACCAATCATGGGGAAGGCTTATGTTTAATTCATAGACATATTGCCCAAAGATCATGGTTGAATATTTCATATGTTTTCAAAATAATTTCTTACTTTAAAATCTGTGTGTTCATGTTTTGAAACAATCTAAAGCAAAACTAGGTGTTAAAATTGATACTAACTTGATCAAAAACCTAGTTGTTTTTAAAGCTTTTGGATTTTTGGCTAATTTTAATAAATATAATGATTTATCATGGAAAACTATTTTTCACTGATAAAGGACCTTAAAAAAAATATGTTCCCCAAATTTCATGATTTTTTGAATTTTTTAGAATTTTTAATGCATTTCTGAAATTCACCCCGAAAATCAAAAATTTTGAAATCAGAGTGCCAGTCAACTGGTAGTCTGAACCAGTCGACTGCCCGACTGATAACATGCTCAATAACCTCTTTTATCAGATTTTAAGATATGTTTTGATAATTTTTGTGTTCGATCGAAGCGGATCGCTAGAAGGGGGGTGAATAGCGATAAACCTTTTCTTTTTCGAATTCATTTTAAAACACTTATACGCAGCGGAAAGATAAATGTAAAGTAAATGATACAAGAGAATTTTACTTGGTTCATAGCCTTCGGCTACTACTCCAAGGCCCTAGTAGTCCTTGACCACGTACAGAGGGCAAAACACTAAAGAACTCCTCCTCGTTAGAGGTAGGAGTTAATCGATACAAAAGAAACACAAAGCTTGAGGTAGAGGGACACTCCCCATCTCCTCGTTATGATAAAAGCTCCAAGAAAGTAAATTAATGAACTAAAATAAAACCTATAACGACATAACAAAAATGAAAGCAATTTAAACCTAGACGTCGGAGAAGAAGCACTTCGTTGTCGGAGAGTTGTAGCTTGGCGGAGGCTTTTGGAAGCTTAGAATTGATGATGAAACCCTAGGAGAGGCCCTCCTTTTATAGCCTTTGAGCCCCTTTTCGAGAGGACCTTCAACCAATGGAAATTAGGCACATGGCTCCTTGAAATAGGTGATAAGGCTTGACTCCTCGAGGCTGATCCTTGACCACCAGTCGACTGATGGCCATCATCAGTCGACTGATGGCAGCATCAGTCGAATGCTGACCGCAGACAGTCGACTGATGGATGGCAGTCGAGTCCTCCAAGCTGGCAGTCGACTGATACTAGCTGCAGGGCAAAGTTAGCTTAACAAAAGCATTATTTTGACGGTCGCTGACCATCCGATCTCGACCTAGACTATCTATAGGATGTCTTTGGTCGGATCTACGCTTAAGATCATCCCCGTAAGGAGGATATGACCTCTCTTACTCTCGCACACACACGAGCTTACCTCGATACTTACTGTGTCGCTTTCGCTTCCGGCCTTCCACTCGATTCCTTCGGCTCCCTTCGAAGTCACTCGAGTGTCGCCCGACCACTGCGGCTTCCTTCGGGTGTTGCTAGCCTTCATCTCCAGCATTGACACTTTTCTGCACACTCGATTTAGCTTGTGAGATAACAATATAAGCTTAACTTTGTATCGTTTGCTATAATCAAAACTCAGGTTCGACTTAGGTGTCTACTGCACCAACAATCTCCCCCTTTTTGATTTATGGCAAACCAACACAAAGTTAAGTAAAATAAATTAAGTGCATTAAGCAAAATGAGTATGAGATATGCATGAATGAGTAGGAGTATAAAAACTCTTTTTCAAGTGCTCCCCCTTGAGGAATCCTCCCCCTTGACCGAGGGTGAGTACTTGAGAAAGAGTTTTAACTCTTCCCCTTGATGTTTGCTACCGAAATTACTTAATATTGGCCATAGTGTTGAAAATAAGTTTAAGTTAAGAAATCAAAGAATTGATGTCTTAACCTTGGCCTTTCTCCCCTTATTTAAGTAAAACATTAATGTTTGGCCATAGTGTTGAAAATAAGTTTAAGTTAAGAATTCTCTTAACTTGGCCTTTACTTCCTTTTTGTTAACAAAAACCAGTTAACTTAAAGTTAAGTAAACATTTACTTAACCTTTGGCCATGTGAATAAATATGAAGTGAGTTAAGTTAACATTTACTTAACCTTTGGCCATGTGAATAAATATGAAGTGAGTTAAGTTATCAAAAAATTTGATCCCTTAACTTTGGTTTTTTTCTCCCCCTTTTGCCATATATCGAAAAGAGTGGGGTGTGTGAAAAACAAATATAGGTATTAACTTTAAAGTCCAAGCATGTTCCATATTATTTTGAAAATAATATACTAAAAATAAGCTCATCTATAAAATATTTGACTCATATTTGACCTGATTGATATGAAAGATCAACCAGTCCTGGTCAGAGTCAGTTAGTATGTATTATTATACTTTGTGGTTCATGGCGATGCACTATCTCTACATCTAGAACCAGGAGTAAGGTCCTAACATCTCACGCCCATCTACGTGGCTAAGTACACAAACACATTAGTCCTATGTGTTGTGAGATGTATTGGCTCCTTAAATCTATAGGTGCATGATATCTAAGGTATGTCCTATGCTAGTTCCATGAAAATGAAAAGTAAGAAATAGTAGTAAGAAAATGTAATTTGTAAGTTCCTATTCTACTACGCACATGCCCATTTTTCATCTTAATAGACTAAATTCAGCTTTGGGTAGGGGTTTAGTAAATAAGTCTGCCAAGTTGGACTTCGATTCGACATATTCGAGTTGTATGGCTCCGTTGGCCACATTTCTCGAATGAAATGGTGTTTGACCTCTATATGTTTGGTCGTAGAGTGACATATCGGATTCTTAGTAAGGTTAATTGAACTAATGTTATCTACATGAAGTTTAGTATTTGTAAAGTCTAACTTAAAGTCGCAGAGAGTGTGCTTCATCCAAAGAAGCTGAGTGACACACTCACCCATCGCGATGTATTCGGCTTCGGTGGTAGATAAGGCAACACAGTGTTACTTCCTACTGCACCAACTTACTAGACTCGAGCCGAGAAGTTAACAACAACCACTCGTACTCTTTCTATCGAGCTTACTACCGGCATAGTCCAAATCGGAGTAGCCGGTTAGTTTGAACTCGGTTGATCTAGGGTACCAAATACCGACATTAAGTGTACCCTTTAGATATCTAAGGATACACTTGACTAGAGTTAGGTGAGACTCCTTGGTACAGGTTTGGAATCTTGCGTACATACTTACTGCAAATAAGATATCAGGTCGGCTTGCAGTTAAGTAAAGGAGACTCCCTATTACGCTCCTATAGTATTTTAAATCAATTGAATTTCCGATTACATCTTCTTCTATATTTACATTCGTTGCCATTGGGGTATTAATAATTTTAGTGTCTTGCATTTCAAAGCGTTTAATTAATTCCCTAGTATATTTGCGTTGATGTAGGTATATTCCATCTTTAGTTTGTTTAATTTGTAGACCTAAGAAGAAGCTCAACTCTCCTACTAAATTCATTTCAAATTCACTTTCCATAAGTGAAATGAATTCATTTAGTAGAATCGAGTTGGCGGTTCCGAAAATAATATCATCTACGTAGATTTGGGCTATGAATATGTCTTTACCTAAGGTTTTTATGAAAAGGGTTGGGTCAACTACACCTTGGTTAAATCCTTTGGACTTAAGATACATCGAAAGTCTCTCGTACCAAGCTCGAGGAGCTTGTTTAAGTCCATAGAGGGCTTTCTTTAACCTAAGGACATGGTCGGGTATATCTAAACATTCGAAACCGGGGGGTTGACTAACATAAACCTCTTCTTTAATGTATCCATTCAAGAACGCAGATTTCACATCCATTTGAAACAACTTAAATCCTCGATGTGCAGCATACACTAATAACATTCGAATGGACTCTAATCTATCTACTGAGGCATAGGTCTCGTCGTAATCTAACCCTTTGACTTGACTAAACCCTTTATCGACTAGTCTAGCTTTATTTCTAACTACTTCACCTTTATCATCAAGTTTATTTCTAAACACCCACCTTGTTCCAACGATTGTTTTATCTTTAGGTGGTGGTACTAATTCCCATACTTCATTCCTAGTGAATTGAGCAAGCTCTTCTTGCATTGCAATAGTCCAATCGGGATCAAGAAGAGCTTGGTCAATAGTTTTGGGTTCAATTTTAGAAATCAAGGAGATTTGACTAAGGTTTCTGTATGAGGCTCTAGTTTGAACTCCTAGACTTGGATCACCTATCACTTGGTCGATAGGATGATTCGTTTGAGTCCTAGTTGGATTTGGGTTTGAGTCTACAACTTGATCAATAAAATGACTCGTTTGAGTTCTAGTTTGGTTAGAGTCATCTATCACTTGGTTGATAGAGTGACTTGGTTGACTTAGGTTAGGATTAATACTAGACCTGATCTCCGGATCAGAGTTAGGTCTAGTATGAATCGGCTCGCTAATTGGGGTTGCTGAGGGTTTTGTAGGTTCGTGTCCTTCATCAAATACTACATTGATAGTCTCCTCGACTCTAAGGGTGTCATGGTTATATACTCTATAAGTTCTACTTGTGGTCGAGTATCCTAGAAAGATCCCGTCGAGGTTTTGGATGTAAATTTCCCTAGATGATCCTTAGTGTTTAGAATATGTACCTTACACCCAAATACCCTAAAGTACTTGATGTTAGGTATTTTATCATAATAAATTTCGTATGGGGTCTTAAGGTGCCTCTTTACTATAAGGATCTTATTTTGGACATAGCATGTCGTACTCACGGCTTCCGCCCAAAACCTATCGGGTAGGTTATACTCGTTTAAGATTGTCCTAATGGATTCTTGTAGGGTTCTATTCTTACGTTCTACTAGGCCATTTTGTTGTGGGGTTCTAGGGCAAGAGAACTCATGGTGGTATCCATTTAGGTTATAGAATTCTATAAACCTATGATTCTTGAATTCACCACCATTATCAGTTCTAAGTCTTTTGATTTTAAGGTTTTGTTGATTTTCTATTAGTTTAAATAGGTTGATTAATTGATATAGGGTATCACTTTTGTGTTTGATGAACCTAACCCAAGTAAATCTAGAATAGTCATCAATTATGACTAAGCAGAATTTACTCCCATTAAGTGACTTAGCTCCGTGTGAATCAAATAGATCCATGTGTAGGAGCTCAATAACACTTTTGGTTCGTTCTTGATTAGTTAGTTGATGTTGTGTCCTAGATTATTTACCTTGTTGACAAGCATTACATATTTTATTTTTCAAGTTATTGAGGTTAGGCAAACCTCTAACTAAGTCACTCTGACTCATCTTGTGGATGAGTCTTCGGTGTGAGTGACCGAGTCGTCGGTGCCACAACCATGATTCCTCTTGCCGTGTCATAAGACACTTGGTTGAGGAGTTAGTTAAATTAATAGTGTAAATATTGTTATTTCTAGTTCCCTTAAGGATTGTTTTAGAAGTTTCATTTGAATTAATTACGCATTCATTTTCTAGAAATATATTATCAAACAATTGGCTTACACTAAGTAAATTATATTGAAAATTTTCTACCAATAAGACATTTTGAATAATAAATTTAGAGTTGAGCTCAATATCACCTGATCCGATGATTTTGAGCTTGTCGTTGTTTCCGAAGGCTACCAATCCTTGTCGTTTGAATCGAAGCTTCGAAAATTTGAGTTGATCCCCGGTCATGTGTCGGGAGCAACCACTGTCCAACATCCATTGATACTACACGCAAGGTAGTTGGATCGGATATTGGATTTATTAAAGATTGGTTGAAAATTATTAACCTAAATCATCTCACCCATGTCTACATGATCAAACATGTTAACCCTATATGTTCTTGTGAGATGACTTCAAATTTTATTTGAATTAAATTTAATGACTTTAACACTTGTCAACTTTGCGTTAGATTCGAATTTGACCTTAGGCTCATCAAGTCACCTTTTCAAGATCATGGCTTCCAGGTCGTGGCGAGGCACAGAGGCCTTCTTTGATCGGAACAATGACCACTTCCTTAGACAAAGTCATTTTCAAGAAAATAGAGACTTGACTCACCTAAGACCACTTCCTGGACTAACTAGTCTAGGATACGGTGAGGTAGCTTCAGCTAGTTCCTCTCGATCAAGTGCACCGAACTAGATACGCCTTATCTAGTCCGAATACATGAGACTCCACTTTCCTAGCGTACTATCATCTCGCCACATCCTGGTACTATGTTATCAAGTATTGATGAGTTATAGTCTTATCTAGCCATTCTAAAAAGAAAAATTAAACTAAATAAAGAACCTAAGCATGCAATTTTCTAAGTTAAAATACAAACAAGTTTCGTACTAGCTCCCCCTGGACCGTTGAATCGGTTCAGTCTCTCCACATAGTGGATTTGGTCCTTGGGAACCCTGTACTAGTTTGATCCTAAGTTTGAAATCAAGGTGGTCTTAAGGACCCATGCTTGGACACGTTTTTTATGTCGACTTACAATCGACATATATGACTTGTTGGTCGTGTTTGAGCTAAACCCTAGTCCGGCTTTGTTGTACATGGCCCTTTGCGATCCAAGTAGGAGGTCAAGTCCTTTGGATCCCAAAGTAAACCTTTCCAACATGTTCCTAAGATCTTCAACTTAACTCTTCAAGAGTGAGTTCTCAACTTCGAGTTTTTCAACCCGAGTTGAGTCCTCCTATTGAACTCGACTAGTCGAAGAGGTTAGGGAAACCTCGTGTTTGAGGAGTTTAACTTCCTCAACTAGGGTCTCGACCTTGAACTCGGACTTAGCTAATTTTCTAGTTAAAAACTTAATTGCATTATAAAGTGTACTAATGAGGGATCGATTTACCTTGAGTGTATCTTTTGAACCGGATGCGTATCCGTGGCTTGTCTTGAATAGTGCTTCGTAGTCCGACTCATCTTCGATTTTCGATTCATGTTCTGGTTTCGACTCCGTCTCCGATTCCACCGGTTTAGTCATGAGAACACGATCATTATCTTTTTTCTCGGATGCTTCTTCCCAAGTAACGTTGAGTGCTTTTTTGTGTTTTGGAGCTTTGCTCTTGAGTTTTGGGCATTCGGACTTGATGTGTCCAAACCTGTTGCATTCGTAACATCTAATATTAGAACTTTTAGGCTTACCTTTGTTGGGTCGAGTGACGGTTCATTTTCAGCCCTTGACTATCCTCCGAACTAGGTTGACTAGTTCGGCCTCCATTTCCTAGTCGACCTCCGAATCGGACTCATCCTCTTCTTCCTTCGGAGGTGGCTTGCTTGCGATTTTCTTTCTCGAACCTGCAAAAAGTGTTATACCCTTCTCGGGTTCCAAGTTAGACTGTTCATGAAGTTCAAAATCGAAAAATAATTCATCTAACCTAAGCTTTGAAAGATCCTTGGATACCTTGTAGGCTTCGACCATGGATGCCCACAAGGTAGTCCTCGGAAAGGAGTTAAGAACATACCTTATAAGGTCGCAGTTTTCAACCTTTTGCCCGATCGCGTGTAGATTATTGACTATGTCTTGAATGCAGGCGTGAAGTTGTGTCGTCGATTCATGTTCTTGCATTTTTAGGTTATATAATTTATTAAAAAAAAGATCGCGCTTACATACCTTGGCTTCATCGGTCCGTTCGTGTAGCTCTACTAGCTTTGTCCAAAGGTCCTTTGTCCTGATGAAGGGGCCGACGCGATTAAGCTTCTCCTTGGACAAGCCGCATTGAAGGATTTGAGTTGCCTTGGTGTCGGCTTCGACTTGTCTTTTTGTCACAATGGTCCATTGGTCATAATCCAAGGATTCACCCACTTCGTTAGCCGGAAGTGTGAATCCCATTTGGATTATGATCCACATCTCGATTTGAGTTTTAAGCAAGCATTTCATCCGACCCTTCCAATAATGGAAGTCATTTCCGTTGTAAAACGGAGGTTGAACGGTGCTAAAACCCTCGAGATGGGCCATTAAAACAAAAGAAACAAGGAGATGAAGACGAAAACCTAGCAATGACAAAAACACACGAAATGTACCAAGACTCGCATCTTGGATTAGTAGTGCGGGAGGAAAACTAACCAAATGAAATAAATTTGAAATAAAAAAAATTAAAAATAAAAAAATATTTAAAAATCTAGATCGGTGGTTTAACCAAAACTTAGAAACCCCCGGCTCTGATACCAATTGTTGGATCGAAGTGGATCGCTAGAGGGGGGGGTGAATAGCGATAAACCTTTTCTTTTTCGAATTTGTTTTAAAACACTTATACGCACCGGAAAGATAAATGTAAATTAAATGAGACAAGAGAATTTTACTTGGTTCATAGCCTTCGGCTACTACTCCAAGGCCCTAGTGGTCCTTGACCACATATGGAGGGCAAAACAATAAAGAACTCCTCCTCGTTAGAGGTAGGAGTTTATCGATACAAAAGAAACACAAAGCTTGAGGTAGAGGGACACTCCCCCTCTCCTCGTCACGATAAAAGCTCCGAGAAAGTAAATTAATGAACTGAAATAAAACTTATACCGACGTAACAAAAATGAAAGAAATTTAAACCTAGATGTCGGAGAAGAACCACTTCGTTGTCAGAGAGTTGTAGCTTGGCGGAGGCTTTTGGAAGCTTAGAATTGATGATGAAACCCTAGGAGAGGCCCTCCTTTTATAGCCTTTGAGCCCCTTTTCGAGAGGACCATCAACCAATGGAAATTAGGCACATGGCTCCTGTTGGTGCAGTGAGGCACCGAAATCGAACCTGTGTTTTGATTATAGAAAAGACACAAAAGTTAAGTCTATTTTGTTTTCTCACGAGCTGAATCGAGTGTGCAGAAGATTGATATAGCTGGAGCTGAAGGCTAGCGACACCCGGAGGAAGCCGCGGTGGTCGGGCGATACTCGAGTTACTTCGGAGGGAGCCGAAGGAATCGAGTGGAAGGCCGGAAGCAAAAGCGACACGTAAGTATCGAGGTAAGCTCGTGTGTGCGAGAGTAAGTAAGGTCGTATCCTCTTTACGGGGATGATCTTAAGCGTAGATCCGACCAAAGACATCTTATAGATGGTCTAGGTCGAGATCGGATGGTCGACGACCATCGAAATTATGTTTTTATTGAGCTAACTTTGACTTGCAGCAAGCATCGGTCATTGCCGACTTGGAGGACTCATTGCCAGTGTATCGGTCATTGCAGAAGGTCATCAATCGGCGATCGCCATCAGTCGACTGATGATGGCCATCAGTCGACTGATGGTCAATGATCAGATTCGAGGAGTCAAGGCTTATCACTCCACCTCAAAGCGGTTTGGTGTCCATTTGTGATTGGTTGAAGATCCACTCGAAAAGGGGCTCAAAAGCTATAAAAGGAGGGCCAAACCTAGGGTTTTGACAACAATTCTAAGTGCTCAAAAGCCTCCGTTATCTGCTCGACAACGAAGTCCTTCCATTCCGACGTCTAGGTTTAACTTTCTTTATTATTGTACGTCGGTCTTAGTTTTTGTTATCAGTTTGTCATTTATATTTCCGGAGCTTTTATCGTATACGAGGAGAGGGGGAGTGTCCCTCTACCTCAAGTTTTTGTGGTTTCTTCTTGTATCGATTAACTCCTACCTCTAACGAGGAGGAGTTCCTTTAGTGCTTTTGCCCTCCGTACGTGGTCAAGGACCACTAGGGCCTTGGAGTAGTAGCCTTCGGCTACGAACCAAGTAAATCTCTTGTGTCTATTGTCTCCTTTACTTTTTGTTTTGCTTATCTTTCCGCTGCATATAAGTTTTCTTTAAAATGAGTTAATGAAAAATTTTCTTCGCTATTCACCCCCTCTAGCGAACCGCATTGATCCAACAGATAGTAGGCGCTTAGATTTGGTTAAACCACAAATATAACATTTTTTCACAGATTTGTTTTTCGTTCGTTTAAATTTTTCTCCCGCACTACTAATCCAATACGAAGTCTTGGTACTCTTCGTTTGATTTTGTTTTGAAAGTATTCGTTTTTGGAGTATCCAACGGTCAAACGGTCATAACTTTTAGTACAAGTTTACCCACTACACGGTCTACCTACCAAATCGAAGCTCGCAGAGATCTACACTTCTTACGGGGTTTACCCGTAACAAGCTATTTTCATCCTCAAAAAATGACGTTTAGTAGCCTTTCGGGGACATCGAAGGTTGTGAGTACTTACTTTTTATTTAGTTTCTTATTTCTTTGCTTAACTTTCTATTTTTCGTTTATTTCTTTTTATTTCCCGCACTACTAATCCAAGACGCAAGTCTTGGTACTTTCGTGTGTTTTTGTTGTTGCTAGGTTTTCATTTTAGTCTCCTTGTCTTTTTGTTCTAATGGCCCATCTCGAGGGTTTTAGCACCGTCCGACCTCCGTTTTACAATGGAGATGATTTCCGTTACTGGAAAGGTCGGATGGAATGCTTTCTCAAAACCCAAATTGAGATGTGGATCATAATTCAAACGGGTTTCACACTTCCGACCAATGAAGTGGGTGACTCCTTGGATTATGATCAATGGACCATTGCAACAAAACGACAAGTCGAAGCCGATGCCAAGGCGACACAAATCCTCCAATGTGGCCTATCCAAGGAGGAGCTAAATCGCGTCGGCCCCTTCATAAGCGCAAAGGATCTTTGGACAAAACTAATCGAGTTACACGAAGGATCGGATCAAGCTAAGGTTTGCAAACGTGATTTGTTATTCAATAAATTGTACACACTAAAAATGCAGGAACACGAGTCCGCGATGCAACTCCACGCCCGTGTCCAAGACATAGTCAACAACCTACACGCAATCGGGCAAAAGGTCGAAAACCGCGACCTTATTAGGTATGTCCTAAACTCTTTTCCGAGGACTACCTTATGGGCATCCATGGTTGATGCCTATAAGGTCTCCAAGGACCTTTCTGAATTACATGAACAATCCAACTCGGAACCCGAGAGGGGTATAGCCTTGTTTGCAGGTTCAAAGAAGAAGAAAATCGCAAGCAAGCCACCACCACCCGAGGAGGAAGATGAGTCCGAAGAAGAAGTTGACCCGGAGTTGACTGCCGAACTAATGAACCTAGCTCGAAGGATAGCCAAGGGACGAAAGCGAACCACGACTCGACCCAACCAAGGTAAATCTAAAAGTTCTAACATTAGGTGTTATGAGTGTAACAGGTTTGGACACATCAAGTCCGAGTGCCCCAAGCTCAACCACCAAGCACCTAAGCACAAGAAGGCCCTCAACGCGACATGGGAAGAAGCGTCATCCGAAGAAGACGAAGACCACGTCTTCATGGCGAAGTCGATTGAGTCAGACACGGAGACCGAACCTGAACTTGAGTCAGAACCTGAGGATGACTCGGACTACGAAGCTACCTTCAAGTCAAGCCACGGATACGCATCCGGTTCAAAAGATACCCTTAAAGTAAGTCGAAATTTATTTAATACTTTACAAAATACGGTTAGGTTTTTGTCTAGGAAATTAGTTAAATCCGAGTCCAAGGTCGAGACCCTAGTTGAGGAAGTTAAACTCCTCAAACACCAGGTCTCCCTAACCTCTTCGACTAGTTGAGTTCAAGAGAAGGAATCAACTCGGGTTGAAAAACTCGAAGTTGAGAACTCTCTCTTGAAAAGTCAAGTCGAAGATCTTAGGAACTCGTTGGAAAGGTTCACTTCGGGATCCAAAGGACTTGACCTCCTACTTGGATCTCAAAGGGCCGTGTACAACAAGGCTGGACTAGGGTTTAACTCAAACGCGACTAATAGGTCGTATATGTCGATCGTAAGTAGACATAAAAAATGTGTCCAAGCATGGGTCCCTAAGACCACTTTGATTTCAACTCTAGGATCTAACTCGTACTGGGTTCCCAAGGACCAAATCCACTATGTGGATAGACCGAACCGATTCAACGGTCTAGGGGGAGCCAGTACAAAATATGTTTGTGCTTTAACTTAGAAATTGCATGTTTTAACTTAGAAAGTTTGTGCTTTAAAACTTGTGAACTCTCTTAGAACACGTACATAACCAACTAAAATTCTTCGAAAAGATTGAGCCTCGGGGAGCCTCTTTTCAAATAACCAACTAAAATCCTTTGAAAAGATTGAGCCTCGGGGAGCCTCTTTTCAAAAATAACCAGTTAGACTAGGAAATTATCTTAGGTGAGTCAAGTCATCATTTTCTTGAAAATGGCTTTGTCTAAGGAAGTGGTCGATGATCCGATAAAAGAAGGCCCCTGTGCCTCGCTACGACCTGGAAGCCATGATCTTGAAAAGGTAAACTTGACAAGCCTAGGGTTAAATCCAAATCTAACATAGAATTACTTGAACCTAAATCCACTCAATCAACTTAATTGAAAGTCATCTCAAAAAACACATAAGTATAACATGCTTGATCATATAGACTCCGGTGAGATGACCTAGGGTTAACAACTTACAACTAATTTTCTTAACAAAAAATCTAACATCCAATCCAACCACCTTGTGTGTAGGATCAATGGATGTTGGACGTGTTGCTCGACACATGACCAGGATCAACTCAAATTCGCAAAGCTTCGATTCAAACGACAAGGATCGATAGCCTTTGGGAATAACGCAAGCTCAAAATCATCGGATCGGTGATATCGAGCTTAACGAATTTTGTTATTAAAAATGTATTACTTGTAGAGAATTTTGAATATAACTTACTTAGTGTAAGCCAATTGTGTGATAATAACTATAAGGTTATATTTCTAGAAAATGAATGCATAATTAATACCAACGAAACCTCTAAAACAATTCTTAAAGGAACTAGAAATAACAACATTTATACGATCAATTTAACCAACTCCTCAACTAAGTGTCTTATGACACGGCAAGAGGAATCATGGTTGTGGCACCGACGACTCGGTCACTCACACCCAAGACTCGTCCACAAGATGAGTCAGAGTGGCTTAGTCAGAGGCTTACCCAACCTCAACAACTTGGTTAATAAAATCTGTAATGCTTGTCAACAAGGAAAACAACCTAGGACACAACACAAGTTAACTAACCAAGAACGAACCTCAAGTGTACTTGAGCTCCTGCATATGGATCTGTTTGATTCACATGGAGCCAAGTCTCTCAATAGAAGTCAATATTGCTTAGTCATAATTGACGACTACTCCAGGTTTACCTGGGTTAGGTTCATCAAACATAAAAATGATACCCTAGATCAATTAATCAATCTATTCAAATTAATCGAGAATCAAAAAGACCTTAAGGTTAAAAGACTTAGAAGCGATCATGGTGGTGAATTCGAAAATCAAAGGTTCACCGACTTCTGTAACCTAAACGGATACCACCATGAATTATCTTGCCCTAGGACCCCTCAGCAAAATGGCCTAGTGGAGCGGAAAAACCGAACTCTACAAGAAGCCGCTAGGACCATGTTGAACGAATACGACCTACCCGATAGGTTTTGGGCAGAAGCCGTTAGCACGGCTTGCTATGTCTAAAATAGGATCCTTATGGTAAAGAGGCACCTTAAGACCTCGTACGAGATTTATCACGATAAAATACCTAACATCAAGTACTTTAGGGTATTTGGGTGTAAGGTACATATCCTAAACACTAAGGATTACCTAGGGAAATTTACATCCAAAACCATGACCGGAATCTTTCTAGGATACTCGACTACAAGTAGAGCTTATAGAGTATATAACCACGTCACCCTTAGAGTCGAGGAGACTATCAATGTAGTATTCGATGAAGGACATGAACCTACAAAACCAGAACCCCAATTAGCGAGCCGATTCATACTAGACCTTACTCTGATCCGGAGATCAGGTCTAGTGTTAATCCTAACCTAAGTCAACCTAGTCACTCTATTGATCAAGTGATAGATGACTCCAACCAAACTAGTGTTCAACCAAGTCACCACATTGATCAAGCATTAGGTGACACAAACCCAACCCAATCTAGGATTCAGACTAACCACCCTATCGATCAAGTGATAGGAGATCCTAATCTAGGAGTTCGAACTAGAGCATCCTATAGGAACCTTAGTCAAATTTCCTTAATTTCAAAGATAGAACCCAAATCAATTGAACAAGCTCTTCTTGATCCCGATTGGATTATTGCAATGCAAGAAGAGCTAGCTCAATTTACTAGGAGCAGGTGTGGGAATTAGTACCACCACCTAAAGACAAAACGATAATTGGAACAAGGTGGGTGTTTCGAAATAAGCTTGATGATAAAGGTGAAGTAGTTAGAAACAAGGCTAGGTTAGTCGCCAAAGGATTTAGCCAAGTCGAAGGCTTAGATTACGACGAAACCTATGCCCCAGTAGCTAGACTCGAATCCATTCGAATGTTGCTAGCTTATGCCGCACATCGAGGATTTAAGCTGTTTCAAATGGATGTTAAGTCGGCATTCCTAAATGGATACATTAAAGAAGAAGTTTATGTTAGCCAACCCCCCGGATTCGAAAATCTAGATAAACCCGACCATGTTCTAAAACTTAAGAAAGCTCTCTATGGACTTAAACAAGCTCCTCGAGCTTGGTACGAGAGACTTTCAATCCATCTTAAGTCAAAAGGGTTTAACCAAGGCTTAGTTGACCCAACTCTCTTTGTAAAAACCTTAGGTAAAGAAATATTCATAGCTCAAATTTACGTAGACGATATAATTTTTGGAACCTCTAACTCAGCCTTACTAAATGAGTTCGTTTTGCTCATGGAAAGTGAGTTCGAAATGAACTTGGTAGGCGAGTTAAGTTTCTTTTTAGGTCTACAAATTAAACAAACTAAGGATGGTATATACCTATATCAACAAAAATACACTAAGGAGTTAATTAAAAGATTTGGAATGCAAGACGCTAAGGTAATAAACACCCCAATGGCGATAAATGTTAACATAGGAGAAGACCTAGAAAGTAAGTCCATTGACTTAAAGTACTATAGGAGCGCAATAGGAAGTCTTCTATACTTAACTGCGAGTCGACCCGACATCCTATTCGCAGTAAGTATGTGCGCCAGGTTTCAAACCTATGCTAAGGAGTCTCATCTAACCCTAGTTAAGCGTATCCTTAGATATCTAAAGGGTACACTTAATGTCGGTATTTGGTATCCTAGATCTACCGAGTTCGAACTAATCGGCTACTCCGATTCGAATTATGCCGGTAGTAAACTCGACAGAAAGAGCACGAGTGGTTGTTGTCAACTACTCGGCTCGAGTCTAGTGAGTTGGTGCAGTAGGAAGCAACATTGTGTTGCCTTATCTACCACCGAAGCCGAATACATCGCGATGGGTGAGTGTGTCACTCAGCTTCTTTGGATGAAGCACACCCTCCGCGACTTTAAGTTAGACTTTACGAATACTAAACTTCACGTAGATAATATTAGTTCAATTAATCTTACAAAGAATCCAATATGTCACTCTAGGACCAAACATATAGAAGTCAAACACCATTTCATTCGAGAACATGTGGCCAACGGAGCCATACAACTCGAGTACGTTGAATCGAAATCTAACCTAGCAGACCTATTTACTAAACCCCTACCCGAAGCCGAATTTAGTCTATTAAGATGAAAATTGGGCATGTGCGTAATAGAATAAGAACTTGCAAACAATATTTTCTTACTACTATTTCTTATTTTTCATTTTGATGGAACTAGCATAGGGCATACCTTAGATAACATGCACCTATAGATTTAAGGAGCCAGTACATCTCACAACACATAGGACTAATGTGTTTGTGTACTTAGCCACGTAGATGGGCGTGAGATGTTAGGACCCTACTCCAGGTTCTAAGATGTAGATCAAGTGCATCAATATGAACCTCGGAGTATAAATATGCAACTAATATTAACCAACTCTAATCAGGACTTGTTGATAATATCATTTCAATCAAGTCAAACTAGAGTTGAACATTTAGATGAATTATTTTCACATACTATTTTTAAAATCATCATGCTTGGACTTAGGGTTTTCTTAAACCCCCCCCCCCCCCACTTTTTTTCTTGATTTATGTCAAAAGGGGGAGAAAAGGCCAAAGTTCAATTTCAAATTTTTGAAATTGATAACTTAACTTAAAACTTTGATTCTGGCCTAAGTTAAGGGGGAGTAAGGTTTAGGTTTCAACTCTTCGGAATTGAAAACTTTAAAGGCCCAAGTTAAGAAATCAAAAGTTAAACCTTTTGAATAATTAACTCTTTGACTTAACTTTTGATTACTTAACTTGCACTTATTTTTGACTCTAAGAAGCCTAACTTAACTTTTGTGTTTGGAGAACTAAAAGTCTTTTTCAAGTACTCACCCTCGGTCAAGGGGGAGGGTTCCTCTAAGGGGAGAACTTGAGAAATATTTTTACTACTCCTACTTTTGCTTCTTGTCTTTACTGTTTCATGCACTTAATTTCCTTAACTTTGTGTGTTTTTGCCATATATCAAAAAGGGAGATTGTTGTGCAGTGAGGCACCAAATCGAACTGTGTTTTGATTATAGCAAAGACACAAAAGTTAAGTCTATTTTGTTTCTCACGAAAGCTGAATCGAGTGTGGAAGATTGATATAGCCGAGTGAAGGCTAGCGACACCCGGAGGAAGCCGCGGTGGTCAGGCGATACTCGAGTTATTTGGAGGGAGCCAAGGAATCAGTGGAAGGCGGAAGCAAAGCGACACGTAAGTATCGAGGTAAGCTCGTGTGTGCGAGAGTAAGGTCGTATCCTCTTTACGGGGATGATCTTAAGCGTAGATCCGACCAAAGACATCTTATAGATGGTCTAGGTCGAGATCGGATGGTCGACGACCATCGAAATTATGTTTTTATTGAGCTAACTTTGACTTGCAGCAAGTATCGATCATGCCGACTTGGAGGACTCGGCTGCGGTAGTATCGATCGCTAGAAGGTCATCAATCGATCGATGTCGCATCATCGATCGATGATGATGGCCATCAGTCGACTGATGGTCAATGATCAGATTCGAAGAGTCAAGGCTTATCACTCCACCTCAAAGCGGTTTGGTGTCCATTTGTGATTGGTTGAAGACCCACTCGAAAAGGGGCTCAAAAGCTATAAAAGGACGGCCAAACCTAGGGTTTTGACAACAATTCTAAGTGCTCAAAAGCCTCCGTTACGCTGCAACTCTACGACAACGAAGTCCTTCCATTCCGATGTCTAGGTTTAACTTTCTTTATTATTGTACGTCGGTCTTAGTTTTTGTTATCAGTTTGTCATTTATATTTCCGGAGCTTTTATCGTATACGAGGAGAGGGGGAGTGTCCCTCTACCTCAAGTTTTTTGTGGTTTCTTCTTGTATCGATTAACTCCTACCTCTAACGAGGAGTTCCTTTAGTGCTTTTGCCCTCCGTACGTGGTCAAGGACCACTAGGGCCTTGGAGTAGTAGCCTTCGGCTACGAACCAAGTAAATCTCTTGTGTCTATTGTCTCCTTTACTTTTTGTTTTGCTTATCTTTCCGCTGCATATAAGTTTTCTTTTAAAACGAGTTCGTACGAGAAAAATTTTCTTTCGCTATTCACCCCCCCCCCTCTAGCGAACCGCATCGATCCAACAGCTCCTTGAAAAATGGTAATAAGGCTTGACTCCTCGAGGCTAATCCTTGACCACCAGTCGATTGATGGCCATCATCAGTCGATTGATGGCAGCATCAGTCGAATGCTGATCACAGACAGTCGACTGATGGATGGCAATCGAGCCCTCCAAGCTATCAATCGACTGATACTAGCTACAGGGCAAAGTTAGCTTAACAAAAGCATTATTTTGATACCCGCTGACCATCCGATCTCGACCTACACTATCTATAGGATGTCTTTGGTCGGATCTATGCTTAAGATCATCCATGTAAGGAGGATACGACCTCCCTTACTCTAGCACACACACGAGCTTACCTCGATACTTACTTTGTCTCTTTCGCTTCTAGCCTTCCACTCGATTCCTTCTGCTCCCTCCGAAGTCACTCGAGTGTCGTCCGACCACCGCGGCTTCCTCCGAGTGTCGCTAGCCTTCAGCTCCAGCGTTGGCACTTTTCTGCACACTCAATTTAGCTCATGAGATAACAATATAAGCTTAACTTTGTATTGTTTGCTATAATCAAAACTCAGGTTTGACTTAGGTGCCTACTGCACCAACAATTTGTTCCCTAGATTTGATGGCATGCTTATATAAACTTTGTTTAAATATATTTGATGGTGTCGAAGGAGGAGAAATATGCATGTTTAAGTAAGGGGAGAATTGCATTTAGGGGGAGTGTCATGTATTAAGGGGAAGAGTTGATAATCATGTTTATTTACAAGCTTTCTTACCTTAATATTTTTATCAAATTTTTACCTAACATAAATGGATTGCCACACATCAAAAAAGCGGAGATTGTTAGGGCAATCAACCTGTGATATGGTTTTGATGTCTGTGGTAAAGGGTTTAAGTTAATATGTTTGGATTTGATATGTGCGTTGGAGTCTTGCAGGACTTAGTAATTCACACATGGAGCATTGGCGAGTTTCACCTCTCATGACTCGGTCCTTGAGTCAGTGAAGGATGGCTTTGAGGAAGTCGTGCGCTTGGAGCATCCGAGGGACCGCCGGACGAGGAGATTGGAGTGAAGCCAGAGGAAGTAGACTTCAGGGCGAGACGCGAGGGATGGCATTGCAGAGTCGTGCGCTTGGCGCATCCGAGGGACGTGGTTGGATGAAGACAACTTCAAAGGCGAGGGACTCCAAGGGATGAGAGTGAGCGAATGTAACCCGGGAAGGGGTAGTGCACTTAGGTAGAACTTGGCCAATTGGCTAAGTGTCAGATGGAATTTCCCGACACCAGTCGACTGTCATGTAATGGTAGTCGACTACTCTAAGTCGACTGTGACTCGACTAGTGTTCGAGTCCAGTTCATGTGTCAACAATCGACTGCCATGGATTGGCAATGATCGAGACCACCATGATCGATGAAGGCATCGACGAGGGTCGCAAGGGTTTCGGCACGTAATGGAGTGCCTATTTCCGACACCGATCGATAGCTCCAACACCAATCGATGGCAATATCAATCGATCGATGTGGAGCCATTGATGGAATCCAATATGGAAGCGTACCGTTATTGGGCAATGGTTACTACGGATCACCGACCGATCGGGCATCGCTGATCGTCCTGTGTCAACGGGAAGAAACCCTCTTCCTCTATAAAAAGGAGGGGTGAGGGCCTTTGGGTGCCTAATGTTCATGCTCTAAACTTTTCCAAAGAGCCCAACACATTTTCAATCCTCTTACTTAAGTTTATTTACATTATATTTGTAAGAGGAGTGTTCTTGTGTAAAAGAGGATACCTCCACCTAGCTTGTTGCAAAGGAGAGATCTAGTGGTTAGATTGAGGCGTGATTCACCTTGGACGAATCGGACCGTGGATTAGCGGCGAGGCCATGAACCACGTTACATCCCTTGTTAGCATTTGTATTCTTGTTATTGCTTTGTTTTTATTGTTTAGTTGCATTTTCTGCTTGCGCTAACGATAGTTGTAGACGAGCAATCAACAAACGACTTCCATCTACGACGAAAGAAGGTTATTCACCCCCCCCCCCTCTAGCCGGCCACCATCAACCCTACACTCCACTTCTTGTCATCGCCCAACCCAACTCCAAACTCTAAAGCTTCTCCTTTGCTTTCCGCCCAAAGCTTTGATAGCAAACCCTAGCATCCAAAAACACACCTTGCCATCCAAGCCTTGGACCTTTATTTATAGATCTCGCCCAAACCTCCTTTTAATCATGTCCGTTGTATCTAGGCTTCATGAGGGTTTTAATAGGCTACAATAGGGACCTTGAGGAGGAGTTGGATCTTGGCCACCCAATGGATCCGACCCATATAAAATCCGATCCATTAATGATAATTCATTCCACTAGAGGATTATCATTGATCTACCTCACCAACCCCCATAGTTAAATATGTGCTCCATATATTAATTGTACAAATATCTGTTGGTGCAGGGGCACCAGATAATTGAACCTGTATTTTAATTATGGCAAAGACACAAAGTTAAGTTTGTTAGAGATCGTTCGGAAGCTAGAGGGGGAGTGAATAGCGCATTTTCGTTTCTACAAGAATGATTAGCGGAAGCAAACAAAAATAATATAAGTAAAAACGAAAGAACAATGCTAACAAGGCCTTTATGTGGTTCGGAGATAATGCTCCTACTCCACGCCGATCCTTAAGGTGGATCAACCCAAGCAATTCCACTAAGAAGCTTTCCTTTACAACAAACCTCCTCTTCTTTACAAAGAATGAAACTTGAGCTTAGAGAGAGGAGGAGGGGATTTAAGATCACTTAGAAAGATTGAAAACTCGTGGAGGCTTTGGAGAAGAATCAGAGAATGATCATTAACCCCAAAAACCTCCACCATCCCTCTTTTTATAGAGAGAAGACTAATTTTCCTGTTGGAGCATGATCAGTCGACTGATGCACAACATCAGTCGACTGTCGGCGCGATTAACGGCTTTTGAACAGCTGTTTCCTCCAACGGCATTCTCATCAGTCGACTGATCCATCCATCAGCCGACTAATGGAGTGATCAGTCGAGTCATCACAGGCTGCAGTCGAGTGTGACTCCATTTTGTGCCCGTATTTAACTTGATCACCGATCGCCACCGCTGGGCGATCGATCGCAACATCGCCGATCGCCACGACCAAAGCAATCGACTAATGGTCGTGGTTTCATCGACTCGGTCGACCGAGCACTGACGGGCCGATCGATACATCGTATCAGTCGACTGATACTCATCAAGTATGATTAATTCATACTTTATTTTACCCCTTAGACCTAGACTCAACCTTCTAACTCTTCCTTAAGCCTTGCGCCTCCAGGATCCCTCCGAGTCCGTGACTTGTTCATCCTTTGCGCTTTGCTTCCAAGAGCTTCCTTTGGTTTTGTCATGTCTTGGGTTTCTTTTGCCAAGGCGTGCTTGGACTTTACGCCGCCAAGTCTACATGTTTGGACTTACGCTGCCAAGACTTGTCTTTGGACTTCCTTTGCCAAGGTCCGTTTGGACTTAATGCTACCAAGACAACATGCTTGGTCTTATGCCGCCAAACCTTTACCTTGGACTTCTCTTGCCAAGATCATACTTGGACTTTGCCTTTACTTGTCACTTAATCATGTTCACCATTAGATCACAATTTGTTGCCTAACTTAGATGATTATCCAATCATCAAAACATATAAATGCTTGGGGCATTGTTGCACCAACAATCTTCCCCTTTTTGATGTTTGGCAATCATTTAAGTTAGGTCTTTTAAAAATACACATAGTCATATCACATACTCATATATCCAATTCTAACTTAAACATTTCTTCTCCCCCTTTGACATACATCAAAAAGAGAAGAAATCATATATTTCAAAGAAGAATTGAATGCATTGTTATCTTGAACTAAGTTATAGAATTAAAATTTAGCTCCCTCTTAATCCAAGATATAGTTCATAATGAGTAAAATACATGTGGAGCAAAAGTCCAAGATATAGTTCATGAAGGTTTAAATCCTAACTTTGCACCAACAATGTAAATTTGAAAAACACCGCATAAAATAGTTCTAAGAGTTGGTTTATACTCAGTATTATCATGCTAAAGTTTTAGGAGATCAAAGATACACTAAATATCAGAAAATGGAGCTATTTATCAGAAAACACAGTGTATCACGGACTGGTTTCAACCAATGATCGCTAAGCTCAGAATCCAATTTCAACCTTTTTCTTTAAATTCAGAAATGCGTTAGAAATTCCAAAAACCTCAAAAAATCACGAAATTTTGCGTACACATTTCTGAGATCATACTTTATCAAGGAAAAATATATTGAAAAATATATGTTTTCTAGATTTCTAGATTGATACAAACTTGAAAACTAACAAAAGTTCTAATATTTTTGTAAACTTTGTATCACTTTTGTGTTTCACTTGAAAATTGTTTTTCAAAATATGATAAACATAGTTTAAAATATGTTTTATTTGACATTTCCAATCATGTTCTTGGAGCTATATGCACATCAATTGTGTATAAGCCTTCCCAATGATTGGTCCAACGAAAGATTAATGTCTCTAGATGACACTTTGGTCCATAGTAATGCATCATAACAAGCATGATGAACCAAGTGCATCTTCCTAACATCTCACATGTTGTCTAAGTGGCTTAATACAAAAATCATGATTTCTTAGGTATTTTGTGAGATGCTTAAAGGTATAAATCCTAGTATTTCTATAGGATCATGCAAACCTATACCTTTACTCAACTAAGCACATTCCAAGTTCTCTCCTAAGTGATGAAAATTCTACCTCGGGGAGAGCCTTGGTGAATATGTTGGCTAGGTTGGACTTGGATTCAATGTAATTAAGCTCAATGTCCCCCTTAGCCACATGATCTCTAATGAAGTGATGTTTCACTTCAATGTGCTTGGTCCTAGAGTGATGCACCGGATTTTTGGTCAAGTTAATGGTGCTCACATTATCACAAAATACTTTCATGTTGGAGTAAGATAGCTCATAATCCTCTAAGGTATGTTTCATCCATAGTAATTGAGCTACACAACCACCCATAGCCACATACTCGGCCTCGATGGTGGATAAGGCAACACAAGGTTGCTTCCTACTACTCCAACTAACTAGGGAGGACCCAAGGAATTGGCATCCACCACTAGTACTCTTCCGATCCAATTTGCAACTGGCATAATCGGAATCGGTGTACCCAATAAAATCAAAAGATCTAGTCCTAGGGTACCATAATCCTACATTTAGTGTGCCTTTAACATATCTTAAGATTCTCTTAACGGCAACTAAATGAGATTCTTTAGCACATGATTGATATCTAGCACACATATCAACTGCAAATAATATGTCGGGTCTACTAGCGGTTAAGTACAAAAGACTACCAATCATGCTCCTATAAAGTGTAAGATCAATTTGTTTTCCTTCATTATCACTATCTATTTTAGTATTGGTTGCCATTGGAGTTGAAACTACCTTAGCATTTTCTAAACCAAATTTCTTAATCATTTCCTTAGCATATTTGGTTTGATAAATATAAATACCTTCACTAGTTTGTTTGACTCACAATCCTAGGAAGAAATTTAATTCCCCAATTAGACTCATTTCAAACTCTTTTTCCATATTTTTAATAAAGTCTTGGAGAAGTTCATCATTTGTTGACCCAAAAATAATGTCATCAACATATACTTGGGCTACAAAGATGTTCGTTGATGTTGACTTTATAAATAGAGTTTGATCTACACTACCCCTCTTAAAGTCTTTAGAGATTAAGAAAGATGATAATCTTTCATGCCAAGCCCGGGGAGCTTGTTTCAAACCATACAAAGCTTTCCTAAGCTTGTATACATGGTTTGGATAGTCCATATTCTCAAACCTGGGAGGTTGTTCTACATATACCTCTTCCTTAATAAACCCATTTAGGAATGCCGATTTGACATCCATTTGATGGAGTTTGAAACCCATATAGGAGGCATACCCTAATAGTATTCTAATAGACTCTAATCTAGCAACCGGGGCATATGTTTCATCATAGTCAAGTCCTTCAACTTGATTAAAACCCCTTGCAACTAATCTTGATTTATTTCTAGTGATATTTCCTTGGTCATCTAGTTTATTCCTAAAAACTCATCTTGTAGTAATGATGGTGTTTTCATTAGGTCTAGGAACTAACTCCCATACTTGACTCCTTTCAAATTGAGCCAATTCATCTTGCATTGCCAAGATCCAATCCGGATCAAGTAATACATCTTTGATTGTTTTGGGCTCAATTTGAGAAATTAGAGCAATATGACTAGTGGGATCCCTATGAAATGACCTAGTCCTAACACCTTGAGATAATTCACCCATAATTTGATCTAAGGGGTGATTTTGATGAACTCTTATAGTTCTAGGAGGTGTATTAATTTGAATTTGATCAAGATTAACCTCAATCCTTTGCTCATCATCGGAATCACCTCTTACTCCCCCTTGATTCAATCCTCCCCCTTGATCATTACCTCCTAAGGTTAAATTTTGAAATTATTGGGTAATTTCTTGATTTTCATTATTAATATCATCATCAATAGGGGATTTTCTAGGGTATGTATTGGAAGTTTCATCAAATTGGACATTTGATGATTCTTCAATCTTTTGAGTTCTTTTATTGTAAGCTTTATACCCTACACTAGTGGATGAGTATCCAACTAGGATTCCCTCATCCGCTTTGGACTCAAACTTACCTAGGTTGTATTTGGTATTTAAAATATAGACTTTACATCCAAAGACCTTAAAATAATGAATTGTTGGAATTGTACCATTCCACAATTCAAACGGAGTTTTTCCTAAAAACCGATGAATTAATACCCTATTTTGGATATAGCAAGCGGTATTAACCGCTTCCGCCCACAAGTAGCTAGGTAAGGAGTATGCATTAAGCATTGTCCTAGCCGCTTCTTGTAGGGCACGATTTTTCCTTTCCACAACCCCATTTTGTTGGGGCGTTCTAGGACAAGAAAACTCATGCTTGTACCCTTGTTCTAAACAAAAAGTTGAAAAATTAGAATTCTCAAATTCTCCACCATGATCACTACAAATCCGGTTGATTTTGAGTTTCCTTTCATTTTCTACTCTTTTGCTAAATCCTATGATTATTCCTAAGGTTTCATCTTTATTTTTCAAGAAAAATACCCAAGTAAACCTAGAGAAATCATCTACTATTACTAAACAATATTTACTACCAATCATAGAGGGGGTACTATGACAATCAAATAAATCCATATGTAAGAGTTCTAAAGGTAAAGCGGTTCTAAGTAAATTTTTACCTTTATGTGATGTTTTTTATTGTTTTCCTTCTTGGCATGCATCAAACATCTTGTCCTTGAGAAATTTGACTTTAGGCAACCCTTTGACTAATTTCATTTTTTCTATTTTGGCTATATTCTTCATGTTTATGTGTCCTAGCCTCCTATGCCAAAGCCAACTTTCTTCCTCTTTTGCAATGAGACACTTAGTAGAAGCATTAGTAGCATAGGATAAATCAACATAATATATATTTGATTTCCTAAACCTACTAACATGCAATCATTTAGAGTTTTGTGTCTTATAAAACATTTTGAGGAATCAAATTTTACATCAAAGTTTGCATCACATAGTTGGCTTACACTAAGTAAATTAAATTTCATATTTTTAACTAATAGCACTTTATGAATGGCAAGATTGGGGGATACCTCAATTGTGCCCTTTCCTAGAATCTTAAGTTTGTCGCTATTACCAAATGAGACCTTTCCTTTGCTAGTGTGGTTGATAGTGGAGAATTTTCTCTCATCACCGGTCTTATGCTTTGAGCACCCACTATCAACTATCCACAAGCTTGGTTCTTCTACCTATATCACATGAAAAATACAATCCTTAGGTACCCAAATCTTAGGACCACTAGCATCAATTATAAATTTCTTAGGTACCCAAGCCTTTCTACCCTTGCTTTTAATTATGGATTTTCTACTAACAAGGAATGTAAATGCTACCTCCTTTTCCTTAGGTCTATATCCTAATCCGGCCTTGTTGTAGATAGCCCTTTGATCCTTAATAATCATGTCTACGTATTTTGAGCCATTGGTAAATTTTTCTAAGCATGCTCTTAAGTTACCTATTTCTTTTCTTAATTCATCATTTTCATCCCTAAGGGTACATTCATCGTCATCACTAGATAATTTACCACATGATGATTCTACACTCTTAAGTGTTTTAATCTCTATTTTTAAATCCTTAATCCTAGTTTTTGATCTATTCAAAGCATTTTGTAGACATGCAATAGTCTTGTAAAGTAAATCTACTTTAGGTGAGTTATTTACCTCATCATCATCACTTGATGATGATTCGTCGCTTAAAGAAGAAGAGGACTCCTCGCTTGAGCTCCCGGCTTCTTCCTCCAATGCCATGAGGGCTAGATTCCGGGTGGCATGGCATACTTCTTTATCGTCGGAAGACTCCTCCATGCTTAGAGTGTCCCATGTTTGTGCCACCATTGCCTCCTTCTTCTTCTCCTTCTTTTCCTTCTTTTTCTTTTCCTTCTCCTCTTCTTCTTTAGTTCCGGGCAATTTGGCTTTATATTCCCTTTCTTGTTGCAACCAAAACAAGTCACGTTAGAGGTAGAATTTGAACTATTTGAAGACTTACCTCTTGAGGATTAGAACATCCTCTTCACATCTTTCTTGGTGAGTTTCCTTGATTTCCCACCAAACTTCTTGACGTAGTGTGCCACCTCGCTTGCCGATAACTCATCTTCACTACTTGATGAGTCTTCCTCGGATTCGGATGAGGAGGACACTTCTTTCTTCTCCTTCTTCTTTTTGTCCTTCTTTCCTACAAAAAGAGCTATACCCTTCTCTTTGGATGAAGTGTTAGCTTGTTCATGTAATTGAAATTCACAAAATAGCTCATCTAACTTAACTAATGAAAGATTCCTAGAGACCTTATAGGCATCTACCATTGAGGCCCATAAGATTGTTCTAGGGAAAGCTTGTAGCACATACCTTACAAGGTCTCGGTTGTCGACCTTCTCACCTATAACATGTAGTCCGTTGACTACTTCTTTGAAGCGACCGTGCATTTGGCTCACGGTCTCATTGGTCTTCATCGAGAAGCTTTGAAGTTGGCAAATTAGAAGATCTCTCTTGGCCCTTCTTGTTTCTTTGGATCCTTCGTTGAGCTCAATCAACTTCTCCCAAAGCTCCTTTGCCGATTCAAATGGCCCCACCTTGCTTAGTTGCTCTTTTGGCAAACCACATTGAAGTGTGGTTGTTGCCTTGGCATTGGCTTGAGCCTTCTTGGCCATGTCTCTCGTCCAATCCTTCGTCGGTATGGGTGCTCCATGTTCATCCACAGGCTTCTTGAAACCATCTACAACACTAAACCAATTCTCAATATCATTCATTAAGTAATACTCCATCCTACCTTTCTAATAGTCGAAGTCGTTGCCGTTGAAGAACGGAGGCCTCGCTGTGCTATACCCCTCTTGAAAATCCATCTTTGCTCCGGTTGATTGCTAGATCTTCCGATGTGATCCGGGCTCTGATACTACTTGTTAGAGATTGTTTGGAAGCTAGAGGGGGGTGAATAGCGCGTTTTTGTTTCTACAAGAATGATTAGCGGAAGCAAACAAAAATAATATAAGTAAAAACGAAAGAACAATGCTAACAAGGCCTTTACGTGGTTCGGAGATAACACTTCTACTCCACGGCGATCCTTAAGGTGGATCAACCCAAGCAATTCCACTAAGAAGCTTTCCTTTACAACAAACCTCCTCTTCTTTACAAAGAATGAAACTTGAGCTTAGAGAGAGGAGGAGGGGATTTAAGATCACTTAGAAAGCTTGAAAACTCGTGGAGGCTTTGGAGAAGAATCAGAGAATGATCATTAACCCCAAAAACCTCCACCAGCCCTCTTTTTATAAAGAGAAGGCTGATTTTCCCATTGGAGCACGATCAGTCAACTGATGCACAACATCAGTCGACTATTGACGCGATTAATGGCTTCTGAACAGCCGGATTTGCGGGATTCAGAGTCGTTTTCTCCAACGGCATTCTCATCAATCGACTGATCCATCCATCAGTCGACTGATGGAGTGATCAGTCGAGTGATCATAGACTGTAGTCGAGTGTGACTCCATTATGTGCCCGTATTTAACTTGATCGATCATCGCTTGGCGGTCGATCGATCGCTATCGATCAGCCATGACCATAGCGATCGGCATCGATGGTCAGGGTTTCATCCTGACTCAGTCGAGCACCTAACCAGTCGACTGATACATCATATCAATCGACTGATACTCATCAAGTATGAGTAATTCATACTTTATTTTACCCCTTAGACCTAGACTCAACCTTCTAACTCTTCCTTAAGCCTTGCGCCTCCAGGATCCCTCCGAGTCTGCGACTTGTTCATCCTTTGCGCTTTGCTTCCAAGAGCTTCCTTTGGTTTTGTCATGTCTTGGGTTTCCTTTGCCAAGGCGTGCTTGGACTTTACGCTGCCAAGTCTACATGCTTGGACTTACGCTACCAAGACTTGCCTTTGGACTTCCTTTGCCAAGGTCCGTTTGGACTTAATGCTGCCAAGACAACATGCTTGGTCTTATGTCGCCAAACCTTTACCTTGGACTTCTCTTGCCAAGATCATACTTGGATTTTGCCTTTACCTGTCACTTAATCATGTTCACCATTAGATTACAATTTTTTGCCTAACTTAGATGATTATCCAAACATCAAAACATATAAATGCTTGGGGCATTGTTGCACCAACAAAGTTTACATTGTTGTCTCACGAGCTAAATCAAGTGTGCAGAAAGGCTAAGCTAAGCCAAAGGTCAGCGACACCCAGAGGGAGCTGTCGTGGTCGAGCAACACCGAGGGAACTTCGTGGGAGTCGAAGAACCTAGGTAGAAGACTGAAAGCAAAGCGTCAGATCTTAAAAGACCAGAGGTAAGCTCGTGTGAGTGAGAGATGGTAAGGTTGTGTCCTCTGTACGGGGACGACCATAGGCGACGATCTGACTAAAACTTCCTATGGAAGGTCTAGGTCGAGATCCGACAGTCAAAAATCGTCGCATTTATCATTTTCCATGCTAACCTCTTTTTATAGGGAAGTGGCCAGGCTGGTAGTCGACTGTTGGTCATTGGGCAGTCGATTGATGCTCATCAGTCGACTGATGGAAGGCATCAGTCGACTGATGGTGATGAATCAGCCTTTTGCGCTAGGTTAAAATGGATAATGTTTGACGTGGCCAGTTCGCGATAAAATTTGGTACCACTTTGTGATCTATTCCAAAAGATGAGAAAACTTATTCTGAGACCAAACTCTATAAAAGGAAGGGAGGATTCCAACCCATTCATTCATCAAGATTATTCTCAAGTGCTTCTACAATACCAAAGCTCCAACACTGTCATAACGCCGACGCGACGACAAGCTCTAATCTTCTTCATCGTCATCAGCAGCAAGTAATTATTTTTGTTATTGTATTCTTTGTTTTAATCGTAACGAGGTGAGGTAGGCTTGTTGCCTCAGCCTCGTACTTCCGGTTTTGTGATTGTTATCTCCTACCTCCAACAAGGAGGAGATCTTATAGTGCTTTGTCCTCCGTACGCGGTCTAGGACCGTTAGTGCCTTGGAGTAGCAACCGCTGGGTTGTGAACCAAGTAAAAATAAACTTGTCTCTTTATTCTTTCCGCTGCGCAAGTATCGAAGCGAACAAAATTTTTTATGCTCGCTACACCCCCCTCCCCTCTAGCGACGCTTCTCGATCCAACAATATCTCCCCGTGTTTAAGATATTGAATGTCCGTTAATTAATTAATTTACTAACAATTAATTAATTAACATCTAACTCCATGAGTAGTACCACTCGACCTTATCATCATGTTGGACCAAGTCCACCTGCAAGATTTATATGATGATCCTTATGAGCTCCTTAAGGGGACATCATCATCCTAATACATAAGACACGGTCTCCTCCTATAATCAATGACTCACCATGTAAATAATATTATTTCTCAACTTACCGAGCCTATCGATCTAACACATAAATCTCGCTCATTGATAAATCAAAGAAATAAATATTAAGTACATGTGCCCGTTATTAAATCGGGATTAAGATCATGTACACCATAATATCCGAGGTCCGATTCAATTATGTAGTCAGCAATAAATTAAATCACCTCTAAGTCGGTCCTGCTCAATACACACAAAGTGTAATAGTGTAATTCTATGGTCAAGACAAACCAATACCAAATTACACTATAACTTTACCAATGGTTTGTCCAAAACCATCTTGGTTGTGAGCCTCTACTTATACTCTACAAGGAACTGATAATATGATCTTCTGTGTGACACCACATGGGCTAGCTCTAGTGATGCACACAACCACTATCAAACTTCTCCTTCTCGGAAAACACTCCAAAGGTGGAGAAACCTCTTACAAAAAGATTACAATAGTAATACATAAAATACAACCAAATACAACAAGTATACTAAGTAATAAGCAAATACAAGTAAAGAAAACTTTACACAAAGAGCTTTTGATTGCTTGCTAGTTGGTTGCTTTGGATTACTTTTGAAGGTCTGGAATGCAACAACACTTCCCGTTCAAAATCACTCCAAAAATCTCCTACAAAATCCTCCCCAAGCTTCTCCTTTTATAACCTACATCGAGTTGATTTCACACTCAGTAGTCGACTGCCAAAAGGCACCAGTCGACTGCTAGCCTATCCGTTGTCTCACAACGACTCCATCCACGCATGAATCTATCCAACGAATACATTAGCAGTTGACTGCTCTTACCAGTAGTCTACTACTGCTCAGTAGTCGACTAACTAGTTGACTATGCAACAATCTATCCACTCCTATAGAGCCATCAGTCAACTACCCATATATGGAAATTCACCGCCATAGCTTTAGCTGAGTAATCGATCCTCAGTCGACTCCTCGATCAGTCAACTGGTCATAATCCCAATAGACTGCTCTGAGTTGACTAGGCTCTCGAGTGTTGAATACTTAACCAGTCGACTAACCCAAAGTCCCAGTCAACTAATAAACTTCAACCATGATATTTAACACAAGTATGATCCCCTCATACTTGATTAACCACCCTTAGCCTATACCTAAGCCTTCTAGCCACCTCCATTAGCCTCATGGCTCTCGGATCCTCGAGTCTGCGGCTCTTCATCCTTAGCGTTAGCCATTAGATGCTTTCATCGGATATGTCATGCTAACCGAGTCCTTTGCTAAAGTTCATTTAGACTTACATTGCCAAGACCACATGCTTGGACTTTACACTATCAAAATCTCACCCTTGGACTTCCTTGCCAAGATCCATTTGGACTTATGCCGACAAGACTACATGCTTGGAATTTACGCTGCAAAACCTACAAACTTGGACTTTTCCTTTGCCAAGTACCCATGACTTGGACTTTCCAATTGCCAAGATCAAGCTTGGACTTTTCCTTGCAAAGACCATTCTTGGACTTTCCTTGCCAACTCCATGTTGGACTTTCCAATTGTCAAAATTCACTTGGACTTTACGCCGCCAAGACTACACAAGTGGACTTATGCTATCAAGACTTTACCTTTGGACTTCCCTTGCCAAATATCCATATTTGGACTTTCCTTGCTAAGTATCCAAACTTGGGACTTCTGAGGTTAATTGCACCAATAATTTTATCTAAATAATCTCCCCCATATGACTTTGGATATCCCAATCATCCACTAGTCATATGGTCAACATATGATTAAATCTGTAGGAACCTTGAGGATTGGCTGGAGGGTGTGAATAGCAATTCTTCGTTTTCTAACAAGAAATTGTTAGCGGAAGCAATAGAAAATTACAATTTAAAAGAGAAAACAAGAACACAACGCTAACAAGAATCTTTAACGTGGTTCGGAGATGACGCTCCTACTCCACGGCAATCTATAAGGAGGATCACCCCTAGCAATCTTCCACTAAATGCCTCCTTTTGATGCAACACACCAAGGTGGAGAAGCCATTTACAATTACTCCTCTTCTTCTTACAAGGTAATGGATTTGAGCTCAGGAAGAAGAGGTTAGAACACTTGAAAGCTTAAGGAAAAGACTTAAGGAGCTTAGTATGATCATTTAGAATGAAAGCATTAACCTCCTCCAAACTTCCCTAGCTTCTATTTATAGAGAAAAGTTATTTTTGCTCATTGAGCCAGATAGCAGTCAACTAGTACATACCATCGATCGCTACTCACTTGACCAAATCGAAAAGCTCGACAAAGCTGATTGCATTGCAATCGCCATCTAATGTCTTTGACGGTCGACTACCACAATCAGCAGTCGAATGGTGTCTCCTTAGCCGACTGATCAGTCAGCTATCAACCTTTCTGTTCTCTTGGCAACAGATTGCCAATATGGCAGTCAACTGCCAGACCTTGACTCAGATTCTAGACCTGAGTTCAAGTCTGTCAAACACGGGCACCTTTGTCGAACCATGTTGATCAGTCGACTGGTGTTACACACCAGTTTGACTGTCAGCTTATATTCAACAGTTTGGTTCATAGTCAACTACCACCAGTCGACTGCCAGTGTCTTTCGGAACCTCGAGTGTTCAACACTCGAGACCATTTCGACTGGCACAATATGTCAGTCGATCGGCACAACTCAAGTATGTCTAATTAATACTTGAAACCATACCCTAAGCCTAAACTTAACCTTATAGCTTCTCCATCAGCCTTGTGCCTCCGAGATTCCTCCGAGTCCATGACTCCATCCTTGGGCATGCCTTCAAAAGCTTCATTCGATTTCGTCATGCTTTGGGCTTCTTCTTTGCTAAAGTCTGCTTGGACTTTACGCCACCAAGACTACATGCTTGGACTCATGTTGCCAAGACCTTGCCTTTGGACTTCCTTTGCCAAAGTCCACTTGGACTTTATGCCGCCAAGACTATATGCTTGGGCTTATGCTGCCAAGACCTTCCCTTGGACTTTTCTTGCCAAGATTCACACTTGGACTTCTCTTTACCAAGACTTCATACTTGGATTTTCTTGTCACTTAACACATTCACGATTAGATCACAAATATTGCCTAACTATAAATGATTATCCAAACATCAAAATACATAAGTGCTTGGGGTATTATTGCACCAACAATCTCCCCCTTTTTGATGTTTGGCAATCATTTAAGTTAAGTTTTAAAATATCCAATAATGACATCATAAATCCAATATCTAAAAACTAAGTCTAACTTAAATCCCCTTTCTCCCCCTTTGACATACATCAAAAAGAGAAAGGTACATACAAAATGAGTTCATGAATGATTAAAATCTGGTGATGCCTTGAACTAAGGTATAACATAGACATAAAGCCCCCCCATAATCCAAAGGATAGGTTATCATGTGGGAATGAAATGTTGAGCAAAGCAGAAAATCATAAATGAGAATAGAACCTAACTTTGCACCAACAATTTTAGATAATATGCATAAAACACTCCCCCTTAACCCGACATCAATTTAGTCCTATTTTTCATAAAAGTTATCACAAGATGTTTAGCAATCAAAGTATGGAGTTAGAACATCTAGGATAAAGTTTTAAAAGCATGAACACAAAGTATTCAGCCCTAAACAAGTCCATCACTGATCGAGGCAATCATCACCAATCAGGACTCTAGTTGATCGCCAAAAGGCGCAATGATCGATTTTCGATAATTCAAATCGCTGAATTTGATTTAGGTTAAGAAATGCATAATTATTTCTACGAATTTTGAAAATTCATGAAGCTTGGCATACGCATTAATTATGTCTAGTATAATGGATGAAAAATGGAAGGATAAAACTTGACCCATTATATTAACGGATTGACACAAAATTCAAAATGTTAAAAATTGTTAAATTGCTTGGCTAACATTATACCAATATTATCAATAAGGAGTGCAATCAAATGATTGACTCCATTAATGTTTTCAAAAATATTTATTAAATTGTTTTTCAAATCTTTAATTGTAAATTACCAATCCATAACAACAACAACAAAATATATATAGAGGTAACACAAGAAATTTTCATTTCATTAAAAGGTTACTGACAAAAACTCCACGGGCAATGCCTGATATAAGTCAAACAAAAACAAAAAGGAAAGTCACAATCAATGGCTATCTAGTCAACGTCATCGGCATCCATCACCATCGGCTGTGAACCGTCGGCAGTAGACGGATGTCTAGGTGCAAGATGGCATGAGAAGCGCCAGTATCTCCTGTTGTTGTCAGTCCAACACGCTCAGCTGGGAAAGGACCAAGGTCCCGAACTATTGGTGCTCCAGACGAAACTCCTAGTGCTCCAGACGAAGCTCCTCGAAGCGGGTGTCCATGGTCTCCTCAAATGCCTCAAGGCGTGCTATGACAGTCGAGTCCGGCACAATGTCATCCTCTGCAACGTCATCCTTAGGTGCTGGGATAGGTGGAGCGTCACCTGCTTGATACCGCCCATCCTCCTAGATCATGGAGCCAGCGGAGGGCTTAAGTCCACTAAAGAAAAAGTCCTGGCATTCATGCGATCATATTTGGTGGTCATGGGTTTGATGACCCCCTTGGTTACGTTGATACCGACGGAACCAAGCCACTTACTGATCACATGACCAAATGGCATGTGGACCTTCCCATTATTGGGCTTGATGAAGTGTATTATGCAATGAAAAGTGTTCAGACTAATGTTTACATCTAGAGCTTGACGAAATGCTTGCATAAGGAAGAAATGTGGGGGTCAAACTAAGGCCAACCCACGAGTAACTATCGGAAGAATGCAATGTACAATGACCTTGTAAAGGATATTGTCTGAAGCAGAAAGATCATTAAAAGGTAAAAGATTAACACCTAATGGATGTGGGCTATGGTAGAATTGATCATGAAGTGAATCTAGGGAGATGACCTCAAAAGGGAAGTCCATATCGCGTTGAGCAATGCGAGTCCGATACCTCAGCCCATCTCCAACCGAGAATAAGTTATTGAAGAATTCAGAAAGCAAAGTAGAATTTATTAGGTGTTCAAAGAATACTAAAGACTCTAACTTATAGAACTGAATAATTTGAATGATATCAAAGCAGTGAATTTGAAAAAACTTAGCATTATGGAACCTAGGAGGAATAAGTTGGAATTTATTGGAGTTAAATGCCAACTCATTGTTAGTAATATATGAGAGATGTCCTAAGGCAATCGCCTTATGTATGAACCATTTATATGATAAATGAAGATTCACTATTTGAGTATACATGTTTTATGTATTTGATTGGATCTTAAACTCATTTACTGAATGTCCACGATACGATTCACAGCATGAGAGAATTTGTGATTGGATCACAACTAGTGAGTATCTCTACATGTGTACTTGTGATTTATCGGAATTATCCTAGTCGATGAATTGATGGATTTGACACCATCAATTCCGAGACTAGCACGAGGTATACTCCTTGGTGTATCCAAGCCGATTCTCAGGAGACATTGTGATGTCCGAGTTAATCGTGGATGCTAGTTATGGTAACTAGTTCATCGAGTGACCACCGTAAGACTTCATATGGTTCTCGCATATATAGATATGTCAATGAAGTTCTTACCGTGCTTAAGTGCGATGTTCTTCGACTCATGTATTCAAGTCATCTTGATCATGGAGACTTATGCTTTGACATCTTAAGCAAACATCTCTAAGGAGATGTGGACCCGGGATGATTGGGTATAAGTCAAGTGATCAAGGTGTTTGAATAGCCTATAAAGGATTCACCACTCCTTGCGAGGAGATGTATACCCATGGCCTCTCGCCGGATTGTTACTAAAGTCTGCCAAAGCATTACATGTTTAGAGTAAGGTACTCTTCGATACATGTGAGTAACTAGAACTGTAGGGACGAGGAAATGATACTTGGGCTAGGTGTGACGAGTGTCACCTAGTGGGAATGACACATAGACCATGTCCCCAACCAAGTGGGTATAAGATGAGTGAAGGGAATGGGGCACGATAATCATTCGAGCCATCAAGGGTTTCGTAAATAGTTCGATCAACCGCTGATCTTTTCTTAATTGGGGATCATGATGTACTACTAGGTGCCACTCATGATCGCTCTATAATTAATGGTTAATTATAGACGGCCAACATAAACCGAGAACCTATTTGGTCACACGCGACAACGAGTGTAATCCAAAGGATTTAAAACGAGCTTGAGAATGGGATTCTCGCATCGAGAGAAACTAGGTTTGGTTGGACCAAACATAAAGCGAGCATGAAATTGTTTCATGCAATGGAAGCGTGGATGGGCCGTGGTCTTATGAAGACATAATGGATGAACCAAAATGGTTTGGTTCTAACTAATGGAGGAGAATAAACCAAAGGGTTTGGTTTATTTTAAACGAATGAACCAAAAGTTGGTTCGGTTCGCTTTTAACTTAAAATAAACCATCATGGTTTGGTTTATTTTAACTTATCTTAATGGAGCGGTTAACGGGCCTAATGGTTATGATCCAATAACCATTAAGAGAATTAGTTCTCTATAAAAGTTGCCGCCTAACCCTAAGGTGTGCCGCCAACCTCCTTGGAGCTGGCCAACCTCCCATCAGCTGGCTCCAAGCTTCAGCCGGTGATCCTCCGACCTCCGTGATCTTCCTAGGCCTCGTGAAAAGGTGAGCACTTGGCTTCCTTGTTTTGGCCGGGCCTCTATTCTCCACCAAAGCTGTCCAGTTTTCTGACAGCTTGTTCTCTCGCCGGAGCATCGCTTTGACGACGGTTAGAGCCCGACAGCGGATAACTTATCCGGGATTCAATCTCCGTAATCCTCTGAGGTGGAGGACGGCGATTCACCAATCGGTTGACGAATACCTCTCCGGAGAAGTGAGTTTTGAGGACTCGCTTTTGGATCCGAATTTGGATTCGGATCGTGATCATCTCGATCACGCCGCCTTCAACACGAGGCTAGTAACCCGTGACGTAAGATGAAGCTCGTGACTTAGCGAAGTCATCCCGAGGAACTCAGCGTGGATACGGATAGAGACGATTCTAGCGAGGATCGCTCCGCTTGATGCCGTTCTCGCTACACGCCATACGAAAGGTATAACGAGATAAATTTCCTTTTATTGCAAATTTAAATTTACGGTTATGTCTACACTTGTTGTAATATGCATGCGAGGTTGTGTGTGTTGTAATAAATATAGATTTATTATTTTATTGCTTCCTACTGTGTTCATGTTTACTAAACATGATCGAACACACACACGCCATCGTCAAAACCCAACAAAGGGTATCAGAGCCCAGTGTTGTGTTTCACATAATCGTAAATGGTTTTGCGATAGTCATAATGTATTTCTGAAATTTTCTAATTTTGGAAATTTAGAAGTATTTATGGAAATTTTTCAATTTTGGAAAGTCTAGAAGTATTTATGGAAATCTTCCACTTTTGGAAAGTTGGAAGTATTTATGGAAATTGATATTTTCCATAAATAAAATATTTGATTAGATTCTGGAATTTTTTTTCCTAATTTAATCATGATTTGATTTGGGAAATCAAATCTTAAAATATTTAATTTCCATAAGTAGTTTTAAAGATTTAGGAAATTGGTTTCCTAAATAGATTTTCCTTAATCAAATAATTCCATGAATAAAATATGTGATTAGATTTGGAAATTTGTTTCCTAATTTAATTATGATTTGATTTGGAGAATCAAATCTTAAACATATTTTATTTCCATAAATAGTTATGACATATAAGGAAATATATACATGACATAATTGTATGCCATGTAATTGCATTAGATGCATAACATTATGCCATGCGTGTCGTGACATGTAGATGTATGCCATGTATGCCATGCCATGTAGATAATAGTTATTTGCATGCAAAGAGGATGAGACATAAAAACCCTTAAACAATATTAAAGCCTACACCTTCCATTAATATGGTTAGAACCAGAGTTCCGTTTCTTGTTTGGGTTGTTGGACTCTCCAAGCCCGCTCAACCCGAATATGTTCAAACCATGGAATAGTTTAATACTAATATGGTAAGAGTCAGAGGTCAATCGTTAGCTTTGGTTGTTGGACTCTCTCCAAGCTGGGCTAATTGGTTGAATGCGCTCTAACCATATTAAAACTATTTCCCGATTAATGGGTTGGCTTTAACCTGGAGCATCGGCTTGTTGGACTCTCTCCAAGGTCGATGTAAAGGGAGGTGAAGTTGGGTGCTATGCATATGATGCATACTTGTTAATGTGTTAACAACCCGATGTATGTGTGAACATTCAATTAGTTGATAGCACATTGTGATAGTTGCATATACGTGATATGCAATCGGTATAGTTGATACCTACCGTCATAGTTATGAATGGCTTGTTGTACTCTCTCCAAGGTTGTTCATAACTATGATGGATATCAGCCCATTCGGAGATGGACCTACGATCTCCCGAAGTGATTTTGGGGTTTTTTGAAATTCGAAAAATGAATGGGATTTATAAATGTATATTGATGCATTTTAAAAATCATTTTCTCATATATGCTCGTTTTGTATTTCTAGGTCAATAAATTGATCATGACGTCTTTGAATTTGCGCACTATTTTGGATTCGAACAAACTGACTGGGCCTAACTTCCTAGACTGGCTTAGAAACCTGAGAATTGTTCTCATGGCGGAAAAGCTTGCATATGTCCTTGAAGAGCCTCTTCCTGACCGTCCTAAGGACGATGCAACTCCAGACCAAATGTTGGTCTATCAGAAGCATGTGGCAGATTCTGAGCTGGCGAGTTGCATCATGCTAGCGGCGATGGTACCGAAAAAGCAGCATGAGCATATGGATGCTAATACTATGGTCTTCCATCTTCATGAGTTGTTCGATGAGCAAGCGAGATCCGAAAGGTTCGAGGTCTCTAGGCTCCTCTTCACCACGAAGATGCAAGAAGGTTCGTCTGTAGTGCAGTTTGTGCTAAAGATGAACGGGTACATCGAGCGGCTAGCTACTCTCGGTTTTGTGATGGATCATGAGTTAAGTATTGACTTAATTCTGCATTGTTTGCCCAAGAGTTTCTCGCAATTTGTGATGAACTATCGGATGAACAAATTGGAATCCACCATTCCCGAGCTCCTCAATATGCTGAAGACTGTGGAGCCTTCTGTGAAGCATGAGGAGAAGGCGGTTCTGTTAGTTGATTCCTCAAAGAAGGGTTCTAAGAGGAAGGCAAAAGAACAGAAGAAAGGAAAGAACAAGAAGGCAAAGAAGGCGGAACCAGCGCAAAAGGGCACTTGCCATCACTGTGGCAAGGAAGGCCACTGGCGAAGAAACTGCAAGATTTATCTTGAGTCCATGAAGAAGAAGAAGGCATCCGATGCCCCATCCTCTTCAGGTATCTTCGTTATTGATTGTCATTCTATTTCCTTAGACACTTGGGTATTGGATATTGGGTGTAGCTCACATATATGTAATGACATACAGGGTCTAAGGAATAGAAGAAGACTTGTCAGAGGGGAGTCAAATTTGCGAGTTGGCAATGGAGCAAAGGTTGCTGCGGTCGCCATCGGAACTTATTTGCTGAAGCTCCCTAGTGGACTAGTCTTAGAACTGGACAATTGCTATTATGTTCCTTCTCTAATAAACAACATTGTTTCTCTTTCCTGTTTAAATAGAAATGGTTTCCATTTGACGTTTAGTAACAATTGTTGTTATATAACTTTAAATGGCGTACTTTATGGAACTGGAACTTTGAGTAATGGCATTTATATGTTGGACGATCCAAAGGACATTTTCAATATCGGGCGAGCAACACGTGCTCGAAAGGATAATCACATAGACTTATATGTGGCATTGTCGTCTTGGCCATGTAAGCAAGAAACGCATGTCCGAATTACACCGATGTGGAATTCTGGAATCGATTGAATTGGATTCATACGATACATGCGAATCATGCTTAAAAGGCAAGATGACTAAGTTACCTTTTACTGGAAAAGGTGAACGAGTGGGAGAGTTACTAGGTCTAATACATACTGATGTATGTGGACCTATGTCAACTCAAGCTTTAGGAGGCTATAGCTACTTCATTACCTTCACCGATGATCACTCACGGTTGGGAATGTGTTCTGATGAAACACAAGTCCAAGCCTTTGAAAGGTTCAAAGAATTCAGAAATGAAGTAGAGAAACAACATGACAAAAGTATTAAAATACTGATCGGATCGAGGTGGTGAATACTTAAGTCAAGAGTTTCTTGATTATCTAAGAGACAATGGCATATTGTCTCAATGGACTCGCCCTATACACCACAAAGATAATGGTGTATCCGAGAGGCGAATCGACCTTGTTGGACATGGTTAGGTCAATGATGAATCATGCGACTCTTCCCAAGTCCTTTGGGGTTATGCACTCGATAAATTTGCTTTACTTTGTTAAATGTAATGCCTACCAAGGTAGTCTCAACTACTCCATATGAGATATGGAATGGTAAGAAACCTCATGTATCTTACTTGAAGATATCGGGGTTGTCCCGCTTATGTGAAGCTTGATCAGACGCATAAATCGGATGCTAAGTCCGATAAATGTCTATTTATTGATACCCTAAGGAAACAAGGGGTTACTAATTCTATCATCCTGGAACAAAAGGTGTTTGTTTCAAGGCATGTGGTTTCTAGAGAAAGAGTTTCTCTGCAAGAAAATAGTGGGAGTATCGCCGAGCTTGAGGAGGCTCGAGAGACTCAAATAGACATTGATGAGATACGGTGAAGCACAACACCGACAACTCATAGTGATGAGCAATCGGCCGATCTATTGTAACACCACATCTTCGTAGATCCGTAGAACACGCAATATTCCCGAGAGATATGGATTTCTAAGGAATCGAACGACGTGTTACTCATTGATGATGAGGAGCCTACGCTTATGAAGAAGTCGACAAGTTCGAAAGGGATAAGTGGCTTGGTGCCATGAAGTCGGAAATGGATTCCATGTATGAAAACCAAGTTTGGAACTTGGTTGACCCACCAAGGATAAAGCCTATAGGGTGCAAGTGGGTTTTCAAGAAGAAAACCGACATGGATGGTAATGTGATTACCTATAAGGCTAGATTGGTGGCGAAAGGATATCGCCAAAAACAAGGTGTTGATTATGACGAAACCTATTCGCTGTAGCTATGCTTAAATCCATTCGGATGCTCCGCCATAGCGGCTCATTATGATTATGAGATATGGCAGATGGATGTGAAAACAGCTTTCCTTAATGGAAACCTGCTCGAGGACGTGTATATGATACAGCCTGAGGGTTTCACATCGGTTGATAAAACCAAGGTATGCAAATTGCGACGATCCATATATGGATTGAAGCAAGCATCCAGGAGCTGGAATATCCGTTTTGATGAGACAATCAAAAAGTTTGATTTCTCACAAAATCCAGACGAACCTTGTGTGTACAAGAAGGTTAGTGGAAGTGCAGTCGTATTCCTAGTATTGTATGTCGATGACATACTACTTATAGGGAACGATGTTTCAATCTTACAGTCAGTGAAGGTTTGGTTATCCAAGACATTCTCCATGAAAGACCTGGGAGAAGCAACCTACATCCTCGGGATTAAGATCTATAGAGATAGATCAAAACGGTTTCTTGGTCTTTCGCAGTCTACATATATAGACCGAGTGCTAAAGAGGTTTAGCATGTCGAAATCCAAGAAAGGTTTCCTACCCATCAGGCATGGGGTACACCTTTCGAAGTCTATGTGTCCGCGCACAGAAGACGAGAGGATTTGCATGAGTAAGATTCCCTATGCATCCACAATAGGGTCTATCATGTATGCTATGTTATGTATGAGGCCCGATGTATCATATGTTCTGAGTGTCACGAGCAGATACTAGTCCGATCCAGGAATGGATCATTGGGCGGCTGTTAAGACGATCCTTAAGTACTTGAGAAGAACTAAGGATGTGTTCCTAATATATGGAGAAGGGGACATGGTGATACGTGGGTATACGGATGCCAGCTTCCAGACAGACAAGGATGATTCCAGGTCTCAGTCTGGATACGTGTTCACCTTGAATGGGGGCGCAGTGAGTTGGAAAAGTTCCAAACAAGAGACTGTAGCGGATTCTACCACTGAGGCAGAATACATTGCAGCTTCGGAAGTAGCAAAGGAAGCGGTTTGGATCAAAAAGTTCGTTCATGAACTTGGTGTGATTCCGGCCATTGTTGAAGCAATACCGGTCTACTGCGACAACAATGGAGCAATTGCACAAGCGAAAGAGCCAAGGTCTCATCAACGATCCAAACATGTGCTTCGCCGCTATCATCTTATCAGAGAGATCATCAGTAGGAACGAAATACAAATCGAGAAAATTCCCACTGAAAGGAACTTAGTGGATCCTTTGACTAAGGCATTACCTCAAAGTAAGTTTGAGGGTCATGTTCGAGCTTATGGTATTGGATACCGTAGCGATTGGCATTAGGCCAAGTGGGAGTCTGTTAGTAATATATGAGAGATGTCCTAAGGCAATCGCCTTATGTATGAACCATTTATATGATAAATGAAGATTCACTATTTGAGTATACATGTTTTATGTATTTGATTGGATCTTAAACTCATTTACTGAATGTCCACGATACGACTCACAGCATGAGAGAATTTGTGATTGGATCACAACTAGTGAGTATCTCTACATGTGTAATTGTGATGTATTGGAATTATCCCTAGTCGATGAATTGATGGATTTGGACACCATCAATTCTGTCGAGACTAGCACTAGGTATACTCCTTGGTGTATCCAAGCAGCAGATTCTCACTGGCTGGAGACATAGTGATGTCTGGAGTTAATCGTGGATGCTAGTTATGGTAACTAGTTCATTGGAGTGACCAGCCGTAAGACTTCATATGGTTCTCTGCATATATAGATATGTCAATGAAGTTCTTACTGTGGCTTAAGTGCGATGTTCCTTAGACTTGTGGTATTCAAGTCATCTTGATCATGAAAACTTATGCTTTGACATCTTAAGCAAACATCTCTAAGGAGATGTGGACCCGGGATGATTGGGTATAAGTCGAAGTGATCGAAGGTGTTTGAATAGCCTATAAAGGATTCACCACTCCTTGCGAGGAGATGTATACCCATGGCCTCTCGTCGGATTGTTACTAAAGTCTTTGGCCAAAGCATTACATGTTTAGAGTAAGGTACTCTTCGATACATGTGGAGTAACTAGAATTCGTAGGACGAGGAAATAATACTTGGGCTAGGTGTGACGTAGTCAGCCTAGTGGGGAATGACACAATAGACCATGTCCTGACCCAAGAGGGTATAAGATGAGTGAAGGGAATGGGGCACGAATCATTCGAGCTACTGAAGGGTTTCAGAAATAGTTCTGGATCAACCGTTGATCTTTTCGGTTAATTGGGGATCATGATGTACTACTTGGTGCCACTCATGATCGTTCTATAATTAATGGTTAATTATAGACGGCGAACATAAACCGAGAACCTATTTGGTCACACGCACAACGAGCGTAATCCAAAGGATTTAAAACGAGCTTGAGAATGGGATTCTCAGACCGAGAGAAACAAGGTTTGGTTGGACCAAACATGAAGCGAGCATGAAATTGTTTCAGTCGCAATGGAAGCGTGGATGGGCCGTGTCTTATGAAGACATAATGGATGAACCAAAATGGTTTGGTTCTAATCTAATGGAGGAGAATAAACCAAAGGGTTTGGTTTATTTTAAACGAATGAACCAAAAGTTGGTTCGGTTCGTTTTAACTTAAAATAAACCATCATGGTTTGGTTTATTTTAACTTATCTTAATGGAGCGGGTTAACGGGCCTAATGGTTATGATCCAATAACCATTAAGAGAATTAGTTCTCTATAAAAGAGGGCTTAATGGATAATTAAGCCCTAATCCAAAAAACCTAGTTGGAGTTGCCGCCCAACCTAGTTGTGCCGCCTAAGCTCCTTGGCCGCCCAAATTTTTGTGCCGGCGTCCAACTCCTTGCCGGCGACCAAGCTTCAGCCGGTGATCCTCCGGCGACCCTCCGGTGATCTTCCTAGGCCTCGGTGAAAAGGTGAGCACTTGGCTTCCTTGTTTTGGCCGGCGCCTACTCCTCCACCAAGCTGTCCAGTTTTCTGGACAGCTTCTTCTCCTCTCGTCGGAGCATCGTTTGGACGACGGTTAGAGCTCCGACAGCGGATAACTTACCGGGGATTCGATCTCTGGTAATCCTCTAAGGTGGAGGATGAAGGATTCGTCAATCGGTTGACGAATACCTCTCCGGAGAAGCGAGTTTTGAGGACTCATTTTGCATCCGAATTTGGATTTGGATCGTGATCATCTCTCGATCACGTCGTCTTCAACACGAGACTAGTAACCCGTACGAAGACGAAGCTCGTGGCTTAGCGAAGTCATCCCGAGGAACTCGGCATGGATACGGATAGAGACGATTCTAGCGAGGATCGTTCCGGTTGATGCCGTTCCCGCTACACGTCATACGAAAGGTATAACGTAGATAAATTTCCTTTTATTGCAAATTTAAATTTACTGTTATGTCTACACTTGTTGTAATATGCATGCGTGTGTTGTGTGTGTTGTAATAAATAGGAGTATTTATTATTTTTATTGCTTCCGCTGTGTTCATGTTTACGAAACATGATCGAACACACACACGCCGCGGTGTCGGAAACCCAACACTCATGGCCCGGGATAGGAAACTGAGCATCAATGGATGGGATGGGGTTAGACTGGCCCTCACCAGAAGGTCGAAGGCGATTCTTTGACCCTAAATGCTTAATTCTAAACATGCATGATGAAAGAAGAATGCATGACAATGAATGAATGCACAAAATCAAACAATGGTTAGTGTAAGCATAGTTGAATAAACAACTTATCCAAGATTAGGGTTTAGGGTTTACCTAGGTGGCACGGCTAAAGATAGCAGAAGGAAGAACCAAAACAATGTCGAAAGACAAGGACTATTGAAACCCTAGTCGAAGGGCATGTCACGGCGGAGACAAGAGCTCGAAACCCTTGGGAAGAAAGGGATCACAAGCCGAAGGAGACTTGAACAACGTGAGAACAGGTGGTGGGAGCATCGGAAAGGAGAAGAAAAAGGCGAGAAGGTGTTGGCGAAGGAGAAAAAAAGAAAGGGCTCGGGTTTTTGCGAGTTGAATCAGGTCGGATAGCCCTAATATCCGCGACGGTAGTCGACTGCCACGATATACGATGATCGTTCGACTAGTTGAACTGGTCCGGGCTTGGTTACAAACAGCTGTGGTGTGGCTAACAGAGTCGATCACGAATATCGCCAATGACTTATAGAGATCACCGGGGGCAATAACTTAGAGGTTCCGAGAGACTACCCAAAGGGACTAGGATGAGTCTTGCTCGAGATAGCTTACCAAATGACTAGTGAAAAGCACCAATGACCGTATCACCGATAGAGTTTTTAGCTAAAGTTGTGAAATGTGTAATTAATTCCAAAGAATCAAAAATTCATGAAATTTGGTGGACACATTTGTGAATTTATTTCCTATAAATGAAAAATAAGTTTAAAAATATATCTTTTTCATATTTTGAAATTAATCTAGCAAAAGCTTTAAAGTTTTTCACAACTTTGTATCACTTTTTTTGATCAAGTGAAAACTGTTTTTCAAAATATGATAAACATAGTTTAAAGGTTATTTTTGCTTAACATTTCCAATCATGTTCTTGAATGTTGAAGCTTCACTTCGGTCGCTTGTACATGGCGATCCTATCTCGTGTCCCCGGATTAAAAAAAAATAACCCGGACAAAAATGGATTACCCAAGCAACTGATTCATCATCGTGCTATTCGATTTGAGTGGTCGCTTGAACAAACTTGTTGTTCAAGCAACCTAACTCTTTTCATCTCTTTTTTTTTTTTTTGATGAAAGGTAAATATATATCATCGAAGAAAAGCACATTCATACAATAGCCTAGGATGCATGCTCATGTCATGTCTGACGAAACGTCAGATCTGAGATGCATCCAAGGTGCGACGTACATGTGCTCTCATGAGTACAAACTCTCTCACTAGATACAACCAACGTTCCTCTCATGTCCTTCTCATGTCAACACCTCATGTGTACCATCCATGTCTCTATGCTCTCCTGTGTACCATCCAACTATGATCAGCTCCTCCTGCGTACCATCATGTGTCATCCTATCTCTTGAGGCTGTCTATCTGCATGATCCTCCAGTATTTATCACTTTTAGCAAGTGATCAGCTAATAATAGATTTGATGCGTCTTTACCATAGTCATTTGCTATGGACTAGATAGGTCATTCAGGTGGACCTATTCACCTCTCCTAGGCTTTTTGGCAAAGCCTCAGTCATAAATGGATTTGCAACGTCTTTATTGTAGTCATTTGCTACGGACTAAATAGGTCATTCTAGGTGGGCCTATTCACCATCCCTAATCAATACAAAACTATGGTGCATTGCTATACACATAACCAAAAACCCCTTAAATAAATACAAAGGAAGGGGGGTGAGCTGATGCCAAAGAGGGTATTGTTTCCCCTCTGCCCAAAGTTTTTTTTTTAATGAGGATAGGGGAAATAGTCCCCTAGCATAGTGCCCTGCGAAGGGGACCGACGTCTACCCTGGACGAGGTGAACCAGCCGGGACAAGGAGTAAGGAGAACCACCCTAGAGCAAAAGAAACTGCCCTGGCCAAAGGAGAACCTAACTCTTTTCCTCGATTAGTCACGGAATAGATGATGTACGGATCGCTGATTTTTGTGTTTATCATCGGGGTCCAAGTAAAATAACCACATACATGATACAAAAGAACTAAAATCAAAACAAAAAAGATTATACCTCTTGATCTTCTATTGTATGACCTATCCTCCTCTTGGACATTGTGTGGGCAACGATCTTCCAAGAGTTGAAGCCTCCTTGATCACGTATCTTCCCTTCCTTGCTTGCTCCAAACAAGAGAAGATGACCAAACTCTTCTTCTCCTATCTAGTGTCGACCACCAAGCCACCTAGCTTGGTTGTTGCCGCCGACCAAGGAGAGGAAGAAGGAGAGGTGGGCGCCGACCAAGAGATGAACTCTTGTTGCCGCAGGCCAAGGAGAAGTAGAGGAAGAAGAACCGCCGACCTTTGCTTCAAAAAAGGAGTGCTGGCCCTAAAGGGATAAAGAAGAGACACCGGCCAAACCTTAGGAAGAGAGGAAAACTAAAACCCTAAACCTCCTCCACCTCTTGTCGTCGCCCAAGCCAACTCCAAACCCTAAAGCTTCTTCTAACCTTGCCGCCCAAGCCTTGGAAGAAAACCCTAGCATCCAAAAACTATCCTTGCCGCCCAAGCCTTGGAACCTTTTTATAGATTTCGCCAAAGCCTCCTTTTAATCATGTCCATTGGATCTAGGCATCGTGAGAGTTTTAATAGGCTACAATAGGGACCATGAGGAGGAGTTGGATCTTAGCCACCTAATGGATCCAGCCCATATAAAAACCAATCCATTAATGATAATCCATTCCACTAGAGGATTATTATTGATCTACCTCACCAACCCCCATAATTAAATATGGGCTTCATATATTAATTGTATAAATATCTCTCCGTGTTTAAGATATCGAATGTCCGTTAATTAATTAATTAACATCTAACTCTATGAGTAGTACCACTCAACCTTATCATCATGCTAGACCAAGTCCACCTGCAGGATTTACATGATGATCCTTATGAGCTCCTCAAGGGGACATCATCATCCTAATACATAGGACACTCTTTCCTCCTATAATCAACAGCACACCATGTAAATAATATCATTTCCCAACATACTGGGCCTATCAATCTAACCCATAAATCTCGCTCATTGGTAAATCAAAGAAATAAATATTAAGTACATATGCTCGTTATTATATCGGGATTAAGAGTATGTACACTATAATATTCGAGGTATGATTCAATTATGTAGTCAACAATAAATTGAATCACCTCTAAGTCGGTCTTGCTCAATACACACAAAGTGTACTAGTGTAATTCTATGGTCAAGATAAACCAATACTAAATTACACTACAACCATGCCAATGGTTTATCCAAAACCATATTGGTTGTGAGCCTCTACTTATACTCTACAAGGAACTGATCACATGATCTTCTATGCATCACTACACACCATGTTATCAACAATGTAAAGTATTAGACAATATGCATAACTATAAATATGCAAACAATGATCATGTGATTCTTATTTTAAAATGAAGATGTCCATACAAAGACTAGGCTTTCAGTATACATCTCAACAATCTCCCACTTACTAAAAGACTATGCTGCCATCAATTGTCATACATCTGATTCTCATTCCCTCCACATTCCTATCAAAAGCTCTCACTGGAAGGGCCTTAGTGAAAGGATCTGTTGTTAGTGCAATCAACCTGTGTTATGGTTTTAATGTGTGTGGCAAAGGGTTTAAGTTAGGATGATTGGATTTGATATGTTCGTTGGAGTCTTGAAAGACTTAGTAATTCGTACATGGAGCATTAGCGAGTTTCACCTCTCCTGACTCGGTCCTTGAATCGATGAAGGATGGCTTTGCGGAAGTCATGCACTTGGAGCATCCGAGGGATCGGCGGACGAGGGGATTGGAGCGAAGCCGAAGAAAGTAGACTTCAGGGCGAGACGCGAAGGATGACACTGCATAGTCATGCACTTGGCGCATCCGAGGGACGTGGCCAGACGAAGACAACTTCAAAGGTAAGGGACTTCAAGGAATGAGAGTGAGCGAATGTAACCCAGGATTGGGTAGTACGCTTAGGTGAAACTTGGCCAATTAGCTAAGTGTCAGATGAGATTTTCCGACATCAGTCGACTGTCATGTCATGGCAGTCGACTGCTCCAAGTCGAATGGACTCGATTGATGTTCAACTGGAATTGTTCTGGTCGACCAGTCGACTGCCAAAGGGAGCAGTCGACTGGTGTCGAGGGTTTCGGCCATAGAATGCTTGGTAGTCGACTGGGCAGTCGACTAGGAAGGCATCAGTCGACTGATGGATACATCAGTCGACTACCAAGGTTTCCGTTGAACTACAATGTGTTGGATCGAGAAGCGTCGCTAGAGGGGGGGTGAATAGCGATCGTAAATCTTTTTTTTTCGTTCGTTCGATACGCAAAGTAAGCACAGAGGAAAATAAATGAACACGTTTATTTTACTTGGTTCACAACCCAGCGGTTGCTACTCCAAGGCCCTATCGGTCCTAGACCGCGTACGGAGGGCAAAGCACTATAACGTCTCCTCCTCGTTGGAGGTAGGAGACAACGATCACAAAACCGAATATACGAGGATGAGGCAACAAGCCTACCTCACCTCGTTATGAATAAAAACAAAGAATACAATATCAAAAATATTACTTGATTCTACTGCCGACGAAGAAGATCGAAACTCGACGTCGCATCGGCGTTATGACGATGTTGGAGCGTTGGCGTTGTAGGAGCACTTGATGAATAAACTTGATGTGATTTGGAGATGGAATCCTCCCCTCCTTTTATAGACTTTGGCCTCTGAATTTGTCTCCTCTTATTTCGGAACGGATCATGAAGTTGTCCAAATTTTATCGCAAAGTGGCCGCGTCAAACGTTATCCATTTTAACGAATCGCTGCTATCCCGATCGATGTTCCATCACCGATCGATGGACATCAGTCGACTGCTCCATTTTCCAGCAGTTAACTGCCAGCTTGGCCACTTCCCTGCAATAAGAGGTTAGCTCGAAAAATGATAAATACGACGGTTTCTAACCGTCCGATCTCGACCTAGACCTTCCACAGGAAGTCTTAGTCGGATCGCCGCCTACGGTCATCCCTGTAAATAGGACATGACCTTACAATCTCTCACTCACACGAGCTTACCTCGATAGTAGCTCTCGCTTCCGGCCTTCCACTCAATTCCTTCGGCTCCCTCCGAAGTCACTCTAGTGTCGCCCGACCACCGCGACTTCCTCCGTATGTCGCTAGCATTCAGCTCCAGCTTTAACACTTTTCTGCACACTTGATTTAGCTCGTGAGATAACATTGTAGACTTAACTTTGTGTCTTTGCCATAATCAAAACACAGGTTCGATTATCTAGTACCCCTGCACCAACAATCTCCCCCTTTTTGATCTATGGCAAACCAACACTAAGTTAAGGAAAATTAAAGCATAAAACAAGTATAGTAAATGATGAATGTCATTTTCAAAAACTCCCCCTTAACCCTAGGTGAGTTTTGAATAATTCAAAATTAAATAAATTAAATTTTGTGTTACTCCTCCTTAACTTTCGCTCTTCTCCCCCTTTTTCCATAAATCAAAACAAATGTTGGGGTTTTTATGTAAAATTGAAGTTTGGTATATAAAATAGGGGCTTAAAAATAATATGGTATATGCATGCATCAAGATAAATCAACTATAAGTCCAAGCATGCGTCTAGCAGTAATTAGATAGATTGGTTCGAGGTGTGTCCCTCTGCACCAATAATCTAAATGTTTATAATATAACCCTTAAGGTTAGTTTGCTCTCCCCCTTAGTCAAATATATGAAGTATAAGAGATGTAGGGGGCGCTAAACTTTGGTCTAAGAGTTGTTAAATACAATAGTTGAGAAATAAGTAGTATTTTGAAGAGGTTGTATTTCAATTATCCTTAACATCTCACCCATTCTATGTGTCTCAGAATTTGTTCACCTTATATGTTTTGTGAGATGATTTTAAATTGATTAAAGATAGTCAAACTTGTGTTAGATTCAGATTTAACCTTTAGATCGTTAAATAACTTTTCGAGAAACTGGCTTCCAGGTCGTGGTGAGGCACAGGGGCCTTCTTTGATCGGAATAACGACCACTTCCTTAGACAAAGCCAAATTCAAGAAAATATCACTTAAGTCACTTAGGGTTACTTCCTGGTCTAACTAGTTTAGGATACGGCGAGGTAGCTTCAGCTAGTTCCACTCTGTCAAGTGCACCAAGCTAGATACGCCTTATCTAGCCTGAATACACGAGACTTTGTTTCCCTAACGTACTATCATCTCGCCGCGTCCTGATAATATGTTGTCAAGAGTTGACTAACTATTATTCCTATCTAACCATTCTAAAAATTAAAGAAAAATATTCAATGATTTTGCTCAATACTCGGGTATACTATTTTAGTGTTAGCTCCCCCTAGACCATTGAACCAATATGGTCTATTCAAATAATGAACTTGATCCTGAGAAATCCAATACTTATTAGTCCTTATATGTGAGTTCAATAAAACCTTTGGGACCCATGCTTGGACTCTTTGATGACTACGATTTACGATAGACATATAAGACCTATTCATAGTCTTTGACTTAAATCCGAGTCCGGCTTTGTTGTACACGGCTCTTTGGGTTCCAAGTAGTCGTTTAAGGTTCTTAGATCCCAATGTGAACCTTTCCAACCTACCCTCAACCTCTTGAACTCGGTCTTTCAAAAGAGAATTCTCCTCCTCAAGTTTTTTAATTTGGGTTGAGTTTCCCTCTTGAGCTTGACTAGTTGAAGAGGTTAGAGTAGCCTCTTGCTTGAGGGTTTCAACCTCCTCAAGTAATGACTCAACCCTAGACTCGGACTTAGTCAATTTCCTAGTAAGCATTTTAATTGTACTATAAAGTGTACTAATTAAGGAGCGATTAACCTTGACTTTCCCTTTTGGTCCGGCTTTGAGTTTTCTCTCGAAATAATCTTCGGGGTCGGAGTCGGAGTTGTAGTTGGACTCCTCCGGATTCTCGACTTGACTCTCTCCATTCTTGCCATGTAAGCTATGTCTTCTATGTTGTCCCAAGTTGCATGGAAGGCTTTCCTTGCTCCCTTTTTCTTTTGGTTCTCATTCTTCAATTTCCTTCTTTCTTGTCGAACTATTCTCCGCACAATGTTGACTATTATGGCCTCCTCTTCGGATTCGGATTCGTCTTCGGGTTCGAGTTCATCTACTTGCTTAGTAGGTGGCTTCCTTCTTTGTCCTGCAAGTAGAGCAATACCTCTCTCGGCCCGGACCACGTTAGTTTGCTCATGAAGTTCAAACTCGGAAAATAATTCGTCTAACCTAAGCTTCGAAAGGTCCTTAGAGACCTTGTAGACATCGACCATGGATGCCCACAAGGTAGTCCTAGGGAAAGCATTTAAAGTGTACCTTATAAGGTCCCGGTTCTCTATGGCTTGCCCGATCGAATGAAGACTGTTGACGATATCTTGGATCCGCGCATGTAGTTGGGTGGCGGTCTCATGATCCTGCATCTTTAGATTGTACAGTTTATTTAAAGTCTCGACTTGTGTTTTTAGAAAACACTCCATCCGACCTTTCCAATAATGGAAATCATTTCTATTAAAGAACGGAGGTCGGGTGGTGCTATACCCTTCAATGTGAGCCATTAAATATCTTGCAAAATATGAATAAAAACCAAAGAGAATTCCAAGACTTGGTCTTGGATTAGTAGTGCGGGAAATAATAGGAAATAAACAAAAATAAATAAGAAGAATAAGAAACTAACAAAAACTCAAAACTTACGACCTTCGATGTCCCCGAAAGGGTACTAAATGTTAGATTTTGGGGCTGGAAACAGATTGTAGCGAGGGTAAACCCTAGTAAGAAATGTAGATCTTTCTGAGAGCTTCGATTTGGTACGTAGATCCTTATGTGAGTCCACTTGTGGGAAAAGTTATGGCCGTTTTACCGTCGGCTACTCCAAGAGAGAACTTGCAAGCACACAACCAAAAGAAACGTACCAAGACTTCATCTTGGATTAGTAGTGCGGGAGGAAAAAGACCAAAAAAAATACGAATCAAAAAATATGAATAGAAAACCAAAACGTGCTAGATTGGTGGTTTCACCAAATCTTAGCGCCCCCGCTCTGATACCAATTGTTGGATCGAGAAGCGTCGCTAGAGGGGGGGTGAATAGCGATCGTAAATCTTTTCTTTTTCATTCGTTCGATACGCAAAGTAAGCACAGTGGAAAATAAATGAACATGTTTATTTTACTTGGTTTACAACCTAGCGGTTGCTACTCCAAGGCCCTATCGGTCCTAGACCGCGTACGGAGGGCAAAGCACTATAACGTCTCCTCCTCGTTGGAGGTAGGAGACAACGATCACAAAACCGAATATACGAGGATGAGGCAACAAGCCTACCTCACCTCGTTATGAAGAAAAATAGAGAATACAATATCAAAAATATTACTTGATTCTGCTGCCGACGAAGAAGATCGAAACTTGACGTCGCGTCGGCGTTATGACGATGTTGGAGCGTTGGCGTTGTAGGAGCACTTGATGAATAAACTTGATGTGATTTGGAGATGGAATCCTCCCCTCCTTTTATAGACTTTTGCCTCTGAATTTGTCTCCTCTTATTTCGGAATGGATCATGAAGTTGTCCAAATTTTATCGCGAAGCGGCCGCGTCAAATGTTATCCGTTTTGGCCTAGCGCAAAAGTTGAATCGTCGCCGTCAGTCGACTGATGCCTCCCATCAATCGACTGATGGGCATCAGTCGACTGCTCCATTTTCCAGCAGTCGACTGCCAGCTTGGCCAATTCCCTGCAATAAGAGGTTAGCTCAAAAAATGATAAATACGACGGTTTCTAACCGTCCGATCTCGACCTAGACCTTCCACAGGAAGTCTTAGTCGGATCGCCGCCTACGGTCATCCCCGTAAAGAGGGCATGACCTTACAATCTCTCACTCACACGAGCTTACCTCGATAGTAGCTCTCGCTTCCGGCCTTCCACTCGATTCCTTCGGCTCCCTCCGAAGTCACTCGAGTGTCGCCCGACCACCGCGGCTTCCTCCGGGTGTCGCTAGCCTTCAGCTCCAACTTTAACACTTTTCTGCAGACTTGATTTAGCTCGTGAGATAACAATGTAGACTTAACTTTGTGTCTTTGCCATAATCAAAACACAGGTTCGATTATCTAGTGCCCCTGCACCAACACAATGGTCGGGTTCTGACGTGTTCAAAGGCTGTTGTAGTGGCAACAGTCGACTGCCAAGGGCAGCAGTCGACTGATGGCGGCCAACGGGAAGAAATCAGCCCTCTCTATAAAAAGAGAGGGTGTGGGCTTTTGGGAGGCCAATGTTCATGCTCTAAACTCTCCCAAAAGTGCCCTAAAGATTTTCCATCCTCTTACTTGAGTTTATTTACATTATATTTGTAAGAGGAGTGTTCTTGTGTAAAAGATGTTACCTCCACCTAGCTTGGTGCAAAGGAGATATCTAGTGGATAGATTGAGGCGTGATTCACCTTAGACGAATCGGGTCGTGGACTAGCGGCAAGGGTCGTGAACCACGTTACAACTTAGTGTTAGCATTTGTATTCTTTTTATTACTTTGTCTTTATTGTTTATACTTCTGCTTGCACTAATGAATTTGTAGACAAGCAATCGATGAGAAAATTCCACCATACGCGTATTAGGTTATTCAACCCCCTCTAGTCGGCCACCATCAACCCTACAAGTTGTATCAGAGCCAAGTCGCTTGTTGAGGACTAATCGCCACAACAAGCACTTCATCAAGAGATGGTCGGCTCCAATATTCATCCGCCGAAGTTCGAGGGGGAATTCGCTTGGTGGAAGAAGCGAATGGAGGTATTCTTTGAAACCAATTTCGTTATCATGCTTATAATGGAAAATGGTTTTGAGATGCCTGGTGATGAAGAGGGGAGAATACTAGACAAATCAAGGTGGACTAAAAAGCAAAGAGAGGAGCACCTTGCAAATTCAAAGGCTAAGCACCATCTCCTCAACGTACTCCCCCAACAAGAAGTAAATCGGATTAGGGAATGCTCTAGTGCCAAAGAAATGTGGGAGAAGCTAGTGGAGATTCATGAAGGCACTTCCGAAGCCAAGCTAGCAAGGAGAAATGTACTTCGCTCCCAATTATCCAATATCAAACTTGAAAAGGGAGAGAAGGTAAAATCCCTACACTCTAGGTTTAAGGAAATTCTAACCGGTTTGACAAGTGTAGGGGAAAAGCTCTCCAACCGGGATATGGTAATGAAGGCTATAGATGTCTTCCCCCGGTCCTCAAGGTGGAGCTCAATGGTGGACTCTTTTTACATCTCCAAGAACCTAGAAGTTAGCACCTTGGAGGAATTCTTCTCAACCATGGAGCTCCACGAAATAAGGCTCGAAGGAGTAGTAGAAGAGCCAAAACTTCAACCATCAAGGGGAGTGGCACTATTGGACAAAAAAGGGAAGAAGAAGATGGAGATTCCCTCCTCCTCCAATGAAGCATCCTCCTCCTCCTCCATGGATAGCACGGAAGAAGCTTATATGGTAAGGAAGGTAAGGCGTGCTTTGAAAAATTTTAAATTCAATAAATCTAATGATAGGAGGAGAAGACCAAGGGGGAAGGTAATTTGCTACAATTGCCAACAAGAGGGACACATAAGAGATAATTGTCCACTCTTGAACAAGAGCAAAGAAGAGAGGAGAAAGAAAGAAGAAAATAAGAAAAAGGGGAACAAGAAGAAGGAAGAGGAGAAGAAGGCCAAAGAAAAGGGGAAGGCCAAGGCACTAAAGGCAAGGACATGGGATGACCCCTCTTCATCATCATCATCATCGGAAGAGGAGAATGCTTTTGTCACCAACCTTGCTTTGATGGCGTTTGATGACCTAGACACCTCCTCCTCCTAACAAGAAAGATCAAGCACAAGTGAGGAGAGCTCTAGTGAAGGGGGAGCTTCTTCACCATCTTCATCCGAAGAAGAAGAAGACATGGAGACTATGGTAACGAATCTCTCACCCCATAAAATAGTTTCCATGATTTCTAGCCTTACTAAGAACTTATTTAGGGATAAGAAAAAGAATAAAAGCATGCTAGATCAAATTAAGGCCTTAGAAAATAAATTAGAACAAGCATGTTTTGATGTTAATAATGATGATGCATGCTCACATGACTATATGCCTCTTGATGTTAATGATGCATGCATTGAGGAAAATAGGGCTTTAAGAGAGAAAGTAGATCACTTAACCAAGGCCCTAGAAAAATTCACCATTGGCTCCAACACCCTTAATATGATTATAGGCAACCAAAGAGCAAGTTTCAATAAGAAAGGCCTAGGATATAAGGAAAATAAAAATGAAAAGGCCTATAAATGCTTAATTGTTAGGGGTCAAGATAAAAAGAAAACAATAGCTAGAAAATGGATCCCTAAGGAATTTTTAGTGAACCCAATAAAAAAGAACTTGTTTTGGGTTCCTAAATCCATCCTTAAGGGTTAGGAAAACCCTAGGATAGTCAACCATAAGGATTTCACCTATATCTTATGTTTTTGGTTGACTTAGGATAGCGGGACAAAAAATTTTGAAATAGTGTTGGGTGATGATAATGCACCCATAAATAGTTTAGATCATGCTTAACACTTAGTGTTATGTATGTTGATAAACATTTTTAGCATAATGTTGGGTGATGATAATGTGCCCATAAATTGATAATAATGCTTAAATCATGATGGTTAATGTAATTGTTATACTTGTTTGCAATCTTGATTTATGATCTTGATATTTGGCACATAGTCATGGGCAATAAGGGCTTAAATCATGTTTTGGTTGATACTTGATCTATTATCAATGATTTTATACCAAATGCATGATTACAGTTTTAGTGATACACTTGTTTCATGATCATAATGTGAAATCAATGCATATATGTTTTTATGATCATGTGGTATGTTAGAGTGATACTTAACCATGGGTAGAGTTGCATGAATTTGAAGGTTAAGTACATAAATACCTTTAGGATACATCTCACACTCATCATAGGCTACCTTGATTGAAAACTTAGCATGGGTGAGATGATAGGAAGATACTAATGGTCCACTAATGCCTATGGCATTTAGATGGTCATTTTTAAGTATCAAACTAGCAATAATAGACAAATCATGGGGAAGGCTTATGTTTAATTCATAGACATATTGCCCAAAGATCATGGTTGGATATTTCATATGTTTTCAAAGCAATTTCTTACTTTAAAATCTGTGTGTTCATGTTTTGAAACAATCTAAAGCAAAACTAGGTGTTAAAATGGATACAAACTTGATCAAAACACTAGTTGTTTTTGAAGCTTTTGGATTTTTGGCAAATCATTGAAAATATAAGTAATTTTCATGAAAACTCATTTTTCACTGATAAAGGATTTTAAAAGAAATGTGTTTTCAAAATTTCACAATTTTTCAAATTTTTTAGAATTTATAATGCATTTCTGAATTTCGTCCAGAAAATCAAAAAACTTGATTTCCATGTGCCAATGATCATTATGCCGATAGAATGAGCGATGTATCGCGGCGAACGAGCACAAGAACTGATTTTATCAGGTTTTTTTTATTTTTGATAGTTTTTCCTCCTTAGAGTTGATACCTTGGATTATGACATTTGGAAAATATTTTTGATGGTATCAAAGGGGGAGAAAGAGGGAAGTTTAAGTTAATCATGATAATAGGGAAGTTTAGCATGTCTTAAGGGGGAGTTACATGTTTAAGGAGGAGTTGTTATACTCATGTTTTTATTTACATGCTTTCCTTGCTTATGATTATTGTTATTTGTTTACCTAACTTAAACGGATTGCCACAAGTCAAAAAGGGGAAGATTGTTAGTGCAATCAACCCGTGATATGGTTTTAATGTGTGTGGCAAAGAGTTTAAGTTAGGATGATTGGATTTGATATATGCGTTGGAGTCTTGCAGAACTTAGTAATTCGCACATGGAGTTTGGCGAGTTTCACCTCTCATGACTCGGTCCTTGAGTCGGTGAAGGATGGCTTTGCAGAAGTCGTGCGATTGGAGCATTCGAGGGACCGGCGGACGAAGAGATTGGAGTGAAGCCAGAGGAAGTAGACTTCAGGGTGAGACGCGAAGGATGGCACTGCAGAGCCGTGTACTTGGCGCATCTGAGGGACATGGCCAGACGAAGACAACTTCAAAGGCAAGGGACTTCAAGGAATGAGAGTGAGCGAATGTAACCCAGGACTGGGTAGTACGCTTAGGTGAAACTTGGCCAATTGGCTAAGTGTCGGATGAGATTTCCCGACATCAGTCGACTGCCATGTCATGGAAGTCGACTGCTCCAAGTTGAATGGACTCAATTGGTGTTCAATCGAATTAGTCGTCGACCCGATCGCCAAAGGGAGCAATGATCGCGTCGAGGGTTTCGCCACGTATGCTTCGTAGTCGATCGCGCCCACTCACGAAGGCATCACGATCGATGGATACATCGATCGATGGATACATCGATCGACTACTAAGGTTTTCGCGAACTACAACATGGGTTCGACATGTTCGAGGCGTAGTGGTGTGCCGATCGCCAAGGGCGAATGATCGATGGCGGCCAACGGGAAGAAATCAGTCCTCTCTATAAAAAGAGAGGGAGTGGGCTTTTGGGAGGCCGATGTTCATGCTCTAAACTCTCCCAAAAGTGTCCTAAAGATTTTCCATCCTCTTACTTGAGTTTATTTACATTATATTTGTAAGAGGAGTGTTCTTGTGTAAAAGAGGTTACCTCCACCTAGCTTGGTGAAAAGGAGAGATCTAGTGGATAGATTGAGGCATGATTCACCTTGGATGAATCGGGTCGTGGACTAGCGGCAAGGGTCGTGAACCACGTTATGACTTTGTGTTAGCGTTTGTATTCTTGTTATTGCTTTGTCTTTATTGTTTATACTTTCGCTTGCACTAACGAATTTATAGACAAGTAATCGACGAGATAATTCCACCATATGCGTATTAGGCTATTCATCCCCCTCTAGTCGGCCACCATCGACCCTACATCTATCAGGTTATCCTCTGATGCAATCTTGGCGACAGTAACTTCTCCTCGCTTTATGATCTCTCGTATCAGGTGGTACTTGCGCTCTATGTATTTACTTGCCTTATGGGCTCGTGGTTCCTTCGAGTTTGCAACTGCACCACTGTTATCACAATAAATTGTGATAGTTCTGGGAAAATTAAGAATCACATCCAAGTCCATCAAGAAGTTCCTGAGTCATACAGCTTCTTTAGCTGCCTCAGAGGCTGCCACATACTCAGCTTCCATGGTGGAGTATGTCATGCATTTCTGCTTGACACTCCTCCATACAATGTCTCCACCTCCCAAAGTAAACACAAAATCCGAGGTAGACTTACTATTATCCCTATCTGATTTGAAGTCATAATCTGTGTAATCCATAGGGAGTAATTGATCTACCTGGTATACTAGCATATAATCCCTAGTCCTTCTCAGGTACTTCAATATATATTTTACCACAGTCCAATGTCTCTGTCCTGGATTACTCTGATATCTGCTAACCATGCCCACGACAAAGCAGATATCCGACCTCGTATATAACATAGCATACATGAGGCTTCCTATCGCTGAAGCATAAGGGACCGCCTTCATCTCCTCTATCTCCTTTGATTTTCTAGGACACATCTCTTTAGATAAAGGTACTCCATGCTGAAAAGGTAGAAAACCTTTTTTGGAGTTCTGCATGCTAAAATGAGCCAAAATAGTGTCTACGTATGAAGCTTAAGATAAGCACAACATCCTTTTCTTGCGATCCCTTATAACCTTGATCCCAAGGATGTGTCCCACTTCTCCCAAGTCCTTCATATCAAATTGTTTGGACAACCATACCCTTACTTCTGACAACACTTTGACATTATTGCCAATGAGCAAAATGTCATCTACGTAGAGTACAAGAAATACGACTACGTTTCTGTCACATCTCTTGTATACACAAGACTCATCCGGACTTTGAATAAATCCATATGACTGGATTACCTCATCAAAGCAGATGTTCCAAGATCTTGAAGCTTACTTCAATCCATAAATGGACCAATTAAGCTTGCACACAAGATGATCTTTGCCCTTTGCAATGAATCCCTCTGATTTCTCCATATAGATGTTTTCTTCAAGACTTCCATTAAGGAAAGTTGTCTTGACATCCATCTGCCAAACCTCATAATCCATATGAGAAGAAATAGATAAGAGAATCCGTATAGACTTAAGCATGGCTACTGGCGAAAAGGTCTCCTCATAATCGATACCCTCTTTCTGAGTATACACTTTCGCAACAAGCCTTGGATTGAAGGTCTCTACCTTCTCGTCGAATCCTCTCTTTCTTTTGTAGATCCACTTGCATCCAATGGCTTTTACACCATTGGGTGGTTCTACTAGCTCCCAGACCTGATTTGAATCCATAGATTCTATCTTAGAATTCATTTCCCTTTGCCAAGATACTGCATCTTTATCTTGGATTGCCTCGTCATATGTCCAGGGATTAGATTCATGTTCGCCAGAGACCAAATCAGAAGATTCTCCCAAGAACATAAAACTCTCAAGTTGTCTAACAACCCTCCCACTACGACGAGGTATCACATGTGTATCCTTTGTGACATGCGATGCAGTCACTTGTGGTATATCCTCTTGTATCGTTGGTACTAAAGTAGGGGCTTCCCCTCTTAACTCCTCCAGAAGAATCTTGCTAATGGGCTTGTGGTTCATCATATAGTCTTCCTCTAAAAATCGGGCATTCGGGCTAACGATCACCCTCTGATCTCTAGGACTATAGAACAAACGACCTTTCGTTCCTCTAGGATAGCCTACGAATAGGTGCACTTTTGCACGTGGTTCCAACTTACCAGCATCTCCAGTCAACACATGTTCTGGACTACTCCAAATCCGAATATGTCTCAGACTAGATTTTCGCCAGTCCATAATTCTGTGGGAGTAGAAGGTACTGATTTAGATGCTACCAAGTTCAGAATATACACTGTCCTATCAAGAGCATACCCCTAGAACGAATCTGGTAACTCAGAATAACTCATCATCAATCTAACCATCTCCATAAGAGTCCTATTCCTTCGCTCCACCACACGATTTTGCAGGGGTGTAGCAGGTGTAGACAATTGGGATTGAATCCCAGCCTCTAATAAGTAACTTCTGAACTCTCCCAAGAGGTACTCTCCACCACGATCAGATCATAGTGTCTTGATACTTTTACCTTGACGTTTCTCCACATCAGCCTTGAATTCTTTGAACCTGTCAAAGCATTCAGACTTGTGGCGCATCAAGTAAATGTATCCATATCTTGAATAATCGTCTATAAAAAAGATGAAATATTCAAAACCACCTCTAGCCTGGATAGACATAGGACCACACAAATCAAAATGAACCAATTCCAACACATCTTTGGCTCAATACCCCTTGGCCTTAAAAGGCCTCTTGGTCATTTTACCTTCCAAGTAAGATTTGCAGGTTCGGAAATCTTCCACTACTAATAAACCCAAAGGTCCATCAGCTATCAATCTTTGAATTCTACTCAGGTTAATATGACCTAAACTTAGATGCCAAAGATATGTTTAGTTCACTTTCGAAGGTTCCTTTCTCTTATTAGATTAAGAAGATGAGTTATTTATTTCTATTTGCATCATGGGAGCTTTCGGTTCAAGAGTGTATAAATTTCCTATCAATGCACCAGAACAGATAATCTCTCTATTCCTTTTTATAACAACTTTGTCATTAAAAGAAATAGAATATCCATCCAAAATGAAGGTACATAAAGGCAATTTCTCAGAACCATAGTTGTATTCCTATCAAAAGATAAATAAACATCTTCCACTGCAATAGCCATCACCTTCGTAACATTGCCCATGTAGATGGTAATCTCCCCCTCAACTAGTCGTCTAGTTTTCTGGAACCCCTGCAAAGAGTTGCAGACATAATTAATGGCTCTCGTATCTACACACCAGGTGCCGGTAGATAACACTACTAAACATGTTTCAATGATTAGAACAAAAGATATACCTTTTTTCTATTTACGGTTGGGACTGTTGGGTTTTTCCGAGCCGCAAAAACTGCTTTTTGCGTTGCGGAAACCTCGGAAGCCCTGCCCACGGATCTGTGTGAAGTATAAAAATATTAAAACATGTATGTGCTTACAAAAACCCTAGATCTACCTTAGATCATAAAGGTTAGAACATTACCCTCGTAGCGATGCCCTTCGCTTATCCCGCTCATCCAAAAGTTCGCCGGAACTCGAGAGTGTCAAGTGCACACTCCTCTATTGGTATCCACTCAAGCAATAGGTGGAGAAAAATGCCTTAGAGTGTGCTAGCACTCCTTTAGGAATTTTGGCCAAGGAGAGGTTGGGAGAGGTAGAGCTTGAGAGAAAAAACACCAAGGTTGAAGATGAAGTAATTGAGCCACCAAAAATCAATTACCCCATCTAATGGAGTGGTCGGCCACTTCATGGAGAGGAGGTTACATGCATGCATGTAACTCCCATGACCCTTGGTCTCCCTCATGATGTGGCACCAATTGACAAAGTCAATGATGATGTGGAGCATCATCATTGGCCGGCCATGCTAAGTCATCATCATGACATGGCATTTGGTCAAGTCAAACTTGACCTTTCATCTTCCCTCTCAAGTCAAGTCAAACTTGACCTCTAATCTCCCATGGTTGATCAAATCTAACCACTTGACTCAAGTCAATTTAATTTAATGAATCTTTATTCATTAATTTAAATTTATTTGATGAATCAAATCAAAATTAGACTCATTCAATACTTGAATCAACTTGAGTCTAACTCAATTAGTCTAATTTGGATTACTCTTAATCCAATTTGGTTCATCCCATGAACCTAATCCTCATGGTTCATCATATGAACCTAATCTCCATCTAATTGCTCTTATGTGTGTGACCCTATAGGTTCTTGTAACATTGGCAATGTCCTTAAACCGATTTAGGAACATAAGCAATGAGCGGTATCTAGCAACACATCATTGCTACCCAAGTTACAAGAATGTTGAGCTCCAACATCACTTTTGTGACTACTAATTGTGACTCTCACAATATGTGACAATGTCCCTCTATCCTTGACATCTAGATTGACCAATCGAGGCATAGACCGTGTCATCCTCAGTACAATCTAAATCTTGAACTCCAAGTAGACTCACTCTAATCAAATGAGCTCAATATCTCATATTGACTCATTTGGGCATGGCCATGCACTTCGTGGTCTTACTCTATCAAGAATATCGATGTCACTCCCGTCATATAGGAGGGATAGATCCCATCTACATCACTCACATCCCTCCGCATAATTTGTTACATACCCAGTTATCGCCTTTATAGTCCACCCATTTACGGGTGACGCTTTGTGAAAAAGTATGCAACTCCTTATGTAGGGAACCATGGTGACTTCAGGTCTAAGGACTAATAGTCATACTAATAGCCACATGAGAAAGTATATGACACTCATATAACGATCCATGATACTTTCTCATGGCGGGTCATTCAGTATACATTCTCCAATGCATACCCATGTGTCAACTTGATATCTCATATCCATGACTTGTGAGATCAAGTCATCTTGTTGACCTACATGCTAGTCTCTACGCATTAACATTGTCCTTGAATGTTAATACTCGACTAGGAATGATTAAGAGTAGTGTTCTCTATATCATCTCATTATCGATTCAACCAATCGATTGATATAGATAAGAACCTACTACTCAAGGACATTATTATATTTAGTTATTTGGCACCAATATAAGTAAATATAATAACCATGCCTTTATAAATAGGAATATGATACAATAAAGTCCATACAACAATCATCACATGATTGGCTCTAGGGCTTTCACTAACAATCTCCCACTAGCACTAGTGCCAATCACCGTAGTATCTAATACCCAATGACCTAGTGTGACCATCATGCTTTTTCTGTGCCAAAGCCTTGGTCAAGGGATCTGCGATGTTAGCCTCTGTGGGTACTCTATAAATCTTCACATCTCCTCTATCGATAATCTCTCAAATGAGATGGAAGCGCCGTAGTATGTGTTTGGTCCGCTGGTGTGAGCGAGGTTCCTTAGCCTGTGCAATCGATCCATTGTTGTCACAATAGATCTCTATGGGATCTGCAATGCTAGGAACCACCCCAAGCTCAGTAATGAACTTGCGGATCCAAACTGCCTTCTTTCCTGCCTCAGATGCAGCGATATACTCGGCTTATGTTGTAGAATCAGCAACTGTGTCCTGCTTCGAACTCTTCCAGCTCACAGCGCCACCATTCAAGCAAAACACGAACCCTGACTGCGATCTATAATCATCCTGGTCAGTTTGGAAGCTAGCATCGCTGTAACCCTTTACAGCTAGCTCCTCATCGCCTCCAAATATCAAGAAATATTCTTTAGTCCTTCTCAAGTACTTAAGAATATTCTTGAATGCTATCCAGTGACGCTCACCTGGATCTGACTGGTATCTACTCGTTATGCTCAAAGCATACGAGACATCAGGACGAGTACATAGCATGGCGTACATGATAGATCATATAGCAGATGCGTAAGGGATCTTATCCATGCGGTCTCTCTCCTCTCTAGAAGAGGGACTTTGAGTCTTCGAAAGACTCACACCATGTGACATCGGCAGAAGTCCTTTCTTGGAATTCTGCATGGCAAACCGAAGTAATACCGCGTGTCAATGTATGTACATTCGACTTAGGCCAAGCAATCTCTTAGATCTATCTCTATAGATCTTGATGCCTAGAATACAGTCGCCGCTTCACCTAAGTCCTTCATTGAGAAGCACGCCCTCACCAAGTCTTCACTGCATCAGAGCGAAGGGATGTCATTCCCAATGAGTAGTATGTCATCCACATACAATACAAGGAAGACAACTGTGTTCCCATTAACCCTCTTGTAGACACAGTGGTTCATCTTCATTCTGATGAAACCAAACTGCTTGATCGCATCATCGAATCGAAGATTCCAAATTCCAGAAGCTTGCTTTAGCCCATAAATGGACCTTTGCAGCTTGCATACTTTCCCAAGATGTCGTGGATCTACAAAACCTCAAAGTTGTGTCATGTACACATCCTCGAGCAAGTTTCATTCAAACGTGATTTTGACATCCATCCGCCAGATCTCATAATCGTGGTACGCAATAGCAAGCAAGATCCGAATGGACTTAAACATCACATCGAGAAAAGGTTTCATCATAGTCAATACCATGAATTTGCTTGAAACCTTTAGCCACCAATCGCCCTTATAGGTATGTAAGTCCATCCTTTTCTCCTAAAGACCCACTTACACCCAATGACTTCGTGGATCAACCAAAGTCCATACTTGGTTGGTGTACATGGATTCCATCTCGATCTCATGGCCTCTAGCCAATTTCTCGTAACTGGCTCATCACAGCTTCCTCGATAGGAGGTAGGCTCATTCTCAATGAGCATTAACGTCATCATGGTCGACAAGAGAAATGAATATCTCTCAGCCGACGACGCACCCTATCGCACCGCGAAGAGGTAGGTCTACATGAACATGGTTGTTCCACAACTCTTGTGCAATAACCTCATCACCCACAACACTTTGTGGTTCCTGCTCAACCTCCATCAAGGCCTCAAGCATATGGTCCTTATCTTGAATTTCTTCAAGATCGAAGGTATTCCCACTAGTTTTTCTAGAAACAAAATCCTTTCTAGAAAAACTCCGCCTTGCCACAAACACTTTGTGCTGACTGGGAATGTAGAAGTAATATCCCTTTGTATCCTTGGGATATCCAACAAAATAGCACCTATCGGATTTGGGTCCCAGTTTGTCTGAGACTTGACGTCGAACATAAGCCTCACAACCCCAAATCCTCATAAAAGACATCATGGGATTTCTCCCTGTCCATATCGTATATGGTGTCTTTATCACAGCCTTGGATGGTATACGGTTAAGGGTAAAGGCTGCTGTGTCTAGAGCATATCCCCAAAAGGATATAGGAAGATCTGTGTGACTCATCATAGATCGTACCATATCTAATAGGGTACGATTCCTCCTTTCGGATACACCATTCCACTGTGGTGTTCCAGGAGGAGTAAGTTGGGATAGAATCCCACACTCAGCTAGATAGTCACGAAACTCATGGCTAAGGTATTCTCTACCTCGATCTGATCGAAGTATCTTAATACTCTTGCCAAGCTGGTTTTGTACTTCATTCTTGAATTCTTTGAACTTTTCAAAGGATTCTAATTTATGTGTCATAAGATACACATAATCATATCTACTGAAGTCATCAGTAAATGTAATGAAGTACATGTAACCACCTCTAGCAGCAACATTGAAAGGACCACATACATCACTATGTATAAGTCCTAACAAATCTGTTGCTCTTTCGCTATGTCCACTAAAGGGAGTCTTGGTCATCTTGCCTAAAAGGCAAGACTCGCATGTCTCATATGATTCAAAATCAAATGAGTCTAGCAGCCCATCCTTATGGAGCTGAGATAAGCGACTCTCATTTATGTGACCTAAGCGACAATGCCAGAGATATGTTTGGTTCAACTCATTTGACTTGAACCTCTTGGTACTTATGTTATAGATAGGGCTCTCTAAGTCTAGAAAGTAGAGTCCGTTCATTAGAGGTGCACTACAATAGAACATATCATTTAAATAAACTGAACAACATTTGTTCTTTATTATAAATGAAAATCCTTTCTTGTCCAAACAAGAAACTGAAATGATGTTCTTAGTTAAGGCAAGCACATAACAACATTCATCTAATTCTAGTACAAGCCCAGAGGGCAGAGATAGATCATAAGTTCCTACAAAGAATAAAGAAGAACCCTTGCTCCATTGCCTACTCGAGGTCCACCTCGCCTTTGTCAATGCCCTGGCTATTTCTCATTTGCACATTGGTACAAATGTGAGATGCACATCCGGTATCTAATACCCATGATGAAGAAATAGATAGATTGACTTCTATAACATTTATACCTGAAGTAGAAGTCTCACTTCTCTTCTTCTTAAGATCTTCCAGGTATGCCTTGCAGTTACGCTTCCAGTGTCCTGCTTCCTTGCAGTGGAAGCAAGCCCCTTCCTTGGCTACCCCTCCTTTGGGTTTAAGTTCTTTGCCTTTGCCCTTGGCTTGAGACTTTCCCTTACCTTTAGGCTTGCCCTTGCCTTTCTTCTTCTGCACCATCAAAATGGGGTCAGATTTACCCTTCTTAAGGTTAAGCTCAGCAGTTCTCAACATGCTGAGCATTTCAGGCAATGGCTTATCAATTTCATTCATGTTATAATTCATGACAAATTGATTGAAGGCTTGTGGCAAAGATTGCAAGATCAGGTCAGTGGCCAGCTCTTGGCCAAGTGGGAATCCCAGCCTTTGTAGGTTTTCTACGTACCCAACATCTTGAGTACATATGTACCTACGGGAGTCCCTTCTTGCATCTTGGACCCAAATAATGCCTTAGAGACTTCATATCTCTCATGCCTAGCTTGTCCTTGATATAGTTGACGAAGATGCCCAACCATATCATAAGCATTCATGAACTCATGTTGCTTCTGAAGCTCAGAGTTCATGGTCGTGAGCATTAGACATGACACATCTAATGCATCATCTTGATGCTTCTTGTAAGCATCTTTGTCAGCTCGCGAGGCACTGGAAGGAGGTGCCTCCGGAATGGGCTGCTCCAGACGCATACTTCCTTTCTTGGGTGAGAATACTCTCAAGTTCTGTATCACCCAGAAATTTGCTCCATTGAGCTTGTCCTTCTCAAGGACAGATCGCAGAGAGAGAGTGTTCGTGGTTGTCGACATAGTTATCTACAACATACAATGCAGAGAATTAATATCATATTCCTTTTATCATTTAATTAGGCCTTTAATCAAATGATGCTCCCACTGAATTATAGGAATTTTATAGAATCGAGTTATGGATGTGGTCAAATCACATTTACTAGATTCATACAAACTAGCTATAATTCTTGCGGGACAAGATCCACATCATACTAAGCCTTGAGTTAGCTTTGGCTAAATCGCCCAAGACTTAGTACGATCGGTGGGTAACACATTACCGATTACATCTCTATGCAACTCTTGTTTATAGGATCAAGACCCACATTTACAAAAGACCTTGAGTTAGCTTTGGCTAAATTGCCCAAGATTTAGTGTAAATGCGATCTTGACCTATCGTTCCAACGATTGGAATATGCCTATAGTTCTACTCGATCCAATTGAGTTTAACTAGTTTTGCTCAATCTAATTGAGCTTACTCTAACCCAAGAGTGATAGGCGGGACCAAGATTGTCCCTCCGCACCCTACCAAGATAATATGTGTTGTTCTGCTTTGGCAGATTCAACAACAACAAATGATCGAGGTAGTGATGGGTATCAAGGCTCGGTAGGCATTTTTGAGTTGATTCGATTATGATCTAATCTAATCGTAATGTGTATCTTATACGCATTTAGGCCTTTATTATCCTATATTAGCATGCATCATATACATACATTCATTATTCTAGCATGCATCATATACATACAAGAAAATTATCCTAGCATGCATCATATACATACAAGCATTATTCTACTAGCATGTATCACATACATACAAGCAAAATCAATTAAATATATATATATATATATATATATATATATATATATATATATATATATAAATATATATATATATATATATATAGATATATATATATATATATATATATATATATATATATATATATATATATATATATATATATAACCATATATATATATAAATAAATGTGATATAGTCATGGCCCTACTACGATCTTCTCAAGCTAATGAGAAGATCGGACGGTCAACTTAAGGCTAGCGGCTTCTCCAAGCGCTTCCTTTGATCGCCATGTGTCGTCGTCACCCTTCTCGTAATCTCGTCTTCGAGTGGACTTTCCACCGCTCCATTTTGTACATTACAAATATGAAACTCGAGTTACATTCGAGTCTAAAAACTAATTACAACTAGAATATCAAAAGAAGAGGTACGACGCGCAGGTCGCATACACTATACAACACGCACAACCACAAAACGGCACGCAAGCCGTATTAGAATTACAACACACATAATCCAATCAAATTGGGGTCATTGGGCCATGACAATCATAGAATAATACATAATTCTAAATTATGTATTTTTACATAAATTTCTATAATTTTTCCTAATTTTTTTTTCAAATTAATGAGTCACCTCTCCGTAACGGTCCCGCTAAGCGGTTTCCGGGCACGATCGCGGGACAAAGCCCCTTTCGGGGATAGGGCAGCGCCCATACTCACAAAATTAACTTTGCGAGTGTCCCTACTACGATCCTACAGTGACTTAAGTCACTGTCCCAAAAACCTAAAGCGAGAATGCGCCGTTTCGGAGAGTTTTTCTCAACGGTTGAAGCCTACAAGTGTCCCAACACTTGTTGCTTCGACTCTTTGAGAAAAATACCCAAAAATTCTATAAAACTAGGAAATTTACAGAAACATATGAATCTGTAATTTTTATATCTAATACAAAAATTACAAAAACGAAACACATACATGCTTCGCCCGTGGCTCTGATACCACTGTTGGGTTTTTCCGAGCCGCAAAAACCGCTTTTTGCGTTGCGGAAACCTCGGAAGCCCCGGCCACGGATCTGTGCGAAGTATAAAAATATAAAAACATGTATGTGCTTACAAAAGCCCTAGATCTACCTTAGATCTAAGAGGTTAGAACATTACCCTCGTAGCGATGCCCTTCGCTTATCCCGCTCGTCCAAAAGTTCGCCAGAACTCGAGAGTGTCAAGTGCACACTCCTCTATTGGTATCCACACAAGCAATAGGTGGAGAAAAATGCCTTAGAGTGTGCTAGCACTCCTTTAGGAATTTCGGCCAAGGAGAGGTTGGGAGAGGTAGAGCTTGAGAGAAAAAACACCAAGGTTGAAGATGAAGTAATTGAGCCACCAAAAATCAATTACCCCATCTAATGGAGTGGCCGACCACTTCATGGAGAGGAGGTTACATGCATGCATGTAACTCCCATGACCCTTGGTCTCCCTCATGATGTGGCACCAATTGACAAAGTCAATGATGATGTGGAGCATCATCATTGGCTGGCCATGCTAAGTCATCATCATGACATGACATTTGGTCAAGTCAAACTTGACCTTTCATCTTCCCTCTCAAGTCAAGTCAAACTTGACCTCTAATCTCCCATGGTTGATCAAATCTAACCACTTGACTCAAGTCAATTTAATTTAATGAATCTTTATTCATTAATTTAAATTTATTTGATGAATCAAATCAAAATTAGACTCATTCAATACTTGAATCAACTTGAGTCTAACTCAATTAGTCTAATTTGGATTACTCTTAATCCAATTTGGTTCATCCCATGAACCTAATCCTCATGGTTCATTATATGAACCTAATCTCCATCTAATTGCTCTTATGTGTGTGACCCTATAGGTTCTTGTAACGTTGGCAATGTCCCTAAACCGATTTAGGAACATAAGCAATGAGCGGTATCTAGCAACACATCATTGCTACCCAAGTTACAAGAATGTTGAGCTCCAACATCACCTTTGTGACTACTAATTGTGACTCTCACAATATGTGACAATGTCCCTCTATCCTTGACATCTAGATTGACCAATCGAGGCATAGACCGTGTCATCCTCGGTACAATCTAAATCTTGAACTCCAAGTAGACTCACTCTAATCAAATGAGCTCAATATCTCATATTGACTCATTTGGGCATGGCCATGCACTTCGTGGTCTTACTCTATCAAGAATATCGATGTCACTCCTGGCCATATAGGAGGGATAGATCCCATCTACATCACTCACATCCTCCGCATAATTTGTTACATACCTAGTAATCGCTTTATAGTCCACCCATTTACGGGTGACGCTTGGCCAAAGTATGCAACTCCTTATGTAGGGAACCATGGTGACTTCAGGTCTAAGGACTAATAGTCATACTAATAGCCACATGAGAAAGTATATGACACTCATATAACGATCCATGATACTTTCTCATGGCGGTCATTCAAGATACATTCTCCAATGCATACCCATGTGTCAACTTGATATCTCATATCCATGACTTGTGAGATCAAGTCATCTTGTTGACCTACATGCTAGTCTCTACGCATTAACATTGTCCCCGAATGTTAATACTCGACTAGGAATGATTAAGAGTAGTGTTCTCTATATCATCTCATTATCGATTCAACCAATCGATTGATATAGATAAGAACCTACTACTCAAGGACATTATTATATTTAGTTATTTGGCACCAATATAAGTAAATATAATAACCATGCCTTTATAAATAGGAATATGATACAATAAAGTCCATACAACAATCATCACATGATTGGCTCTAGGGCTTTCACTAACAGGGACAGTCTGCCTTCCAATGTCCAGTCTGCTTGCAAGTGAAGCACTTGCCTTTCGGCTTCTTCACTCCTCCCTGAGATCTTCCCACCACCTTCGCTGCACCTTATTTCTTCTTTTTTTTGCCTTTCGGCTTAGAAGTAGAAACCTTCTGGGTAACCAAAACCTGAGAACTCTGACTAAAAAGCCCCTCTGTCGCCTAGAGTTCTGTCAGAAGCTCCGCCAATGAAGACAACCTCTTGTTCATGTTGTAGTTCAGGCGAAACTGCTAAAAACTCCTAGGTAGAGATTGGAGAATGATATCGACCTGGGTTTCCCCATCGATCTCAGCTCCAAGGACTTCCAGCTCATTCAAATGAGCCATCATCTTTAGAACATGATCCCTCACGGGTTTTCCCTCAACCATGGTGGTCGTCATCAAATTTCTCATGGATTCCTACCTTGCAGCCCGATTCTGGTGTCCGAAAAGTTCCTTGAGATTGAGCATCGTGTCATAGGCAATGGTCATGGCCTGATGTTGATGTTGCAATACATTTGACATAGAAGCCAAAATGTAACACAGCGGCATCTCATCAGCCTTGATCCACTTCTTATAACTCTCTCCTTTTCCCCAGAATCATCCATAGGCTTAGGAGGACACTCTTCGAAGAGTACATATTTGTATTCCTCAGCAGTTAAGACTATGTCCATATTTCTTTTCCAATCAACATAGTTAGGTCCAGTAAGTTTGTTTTCCTTTAGAATCACAGCAAGTGGATTGAAAGTCATTTTGAAAAAACCTAAGAATCACATAAATCACAAACATTAGATTTCAAAATTTATTGATTTTTCAAACAATACAATTTCAAAATCAACCAACACCTCAAAACACCGAGAATATTGTATGTCACTATAGTGTGGACGCATATGAATTCTACATTTGTAAGAGGAGGTTTTATCCATTAATTTTATTATCCTATCAACCTTAATTTTTGACAAATAAAATTAATAGTTGGTTCCTCTTCGGCCCTACAACTAAAAGAAGTGACTCTGATGGGGAGGATACTCTTATTTGCATCTAAGTGTTCACCATTACTTGATACTAAGGCAATTACCTCGGATTATGTGTCTTCCTATGGGGAAGTACACATGCTCCTAAATAACTTCCTATAACCATATTTGACCTAGTGATATGCAAACTAAACTCATCTGATATGGAGGAAGGCACTCAAAGCCAATGCGCAAGTTTGTTCGCATCACATGTCAAATTGTAATGGAGGCCGCGGGAATTTAAAAAATATCCCTCTCCCACTTAGTAATTTAAAATTGAGGAATTTTAACTATGCAAGCAAAACAAGCATATAAATTAAAAGAAATAAATATGAAAATCAAATTTTCTAACTATTATGGCTTTTGTTCTCCAATATGCCTCCAGTCGTGTTGTCACCTCGTCCGCTCCTCCCTACGCCATGTACAAGCCATACGAAGATCTGAGCCAAGAAAAATTATTTTAAATTACATCCATATATCCTATACTCCACAAAGGAGTGTACATGAAATCTAGATCGAAAGTAAAATAAAATAAAAGAGTCGCTAAATAATATCGTACTTAATTACAAAAATTAAACACTAGCCTCGTCAACCCTGAGGATTCAAATAATATTACGATTACACACATACAACCACATACACACACATATGGCCATAGTAGTTGGATCTTATTCCTGCAACCAAAAAGTTAGCCTAGCACATCCTACTATTATCCAGCACATATAATATATGATAAGTGCATAAAAGTAACCGAATCATAAACACACAAACCGGAAACCTGGCTCTGATACCACTTGAAGGTTGATGCTTCGCTTCTCGCTTCTCTTCGGTCACTTGTACATGACGATTCTATCTCGCGTCCCCGGATTAAAAAAATAACCTGGACGAAAATGGATTACCCAAGCAACCGATTCATCATCGTGCTATTCTATTTGAGTGGTTGCTTGAACAAACTTATTGTTCAAGCAACCTAATTCTTTTCCTCAATTTGCCACTGAATAGATTATGTACGGATCACCGGTTTTTGTATTTATCATCGGGGTCCAAGTAAAATAACCACATACATGATACAAAAGAACTAAAATCAAAACAAACAAGATTATACCTCATGTTTAACTCTTGATCTTCTATTGTATGACCTATCCTCCTCTTGGACGTTGTGTGGGCTACGATCTTCCAAGAGTTGAAGTCTTCTAGATCACGTATCTTCCCTTCCTTGTTTGCTCTGAACAAAAGAAGATGACCAAACTCTTCTTCTCTTATCTAGTTCCGACCACCAAGCCACCTAGCTTAGTTGTTGCCGTCGGCCAAGGAGAGGAAGAAGGAGAGGTGGGTGCCGACCAAGAGATGAACTCTTGTTGTCGCCGGCCAAGGAGAAGTAGAGGAAGAAGAACCACCGGCCTTTGCTTCAAGGAAGGAGCGTTCGCCCTAAAGGGATGAAGAAGAGGCGTCGGCCAAACCTTAGGAAGAGAGGAAACTAAAACCCTAAACCCCCTCCACCTCTTGTCGCTGCCCAAGCCAACTCCAAATCCTAAAGCTTCTTCTATCCTTGCCACCCAAGCCTTGGAAGCAAACCCTAGCATCCAAAAACTATCCTTACCGCCCAAGCCTTGGAACCTTTTTATAGATTTCACCCAAGCCTCCTTTTAATCGTCTTCGTTGGATCTAGGCTTCATGAGGGTTTTAATAGGCTACAATAGGGACCATGAGGAGGAGTTGGATCTTGAACACCCAATGGATTCGGCCCATATAAAAATCGATCCGTTAATGATAATTCATTCCACTAGAGGATTATCATTGATCTACCTCACCAACCCCCATAATTAAATAAGGGCTCCATATATTAATTGTACAAATATCTCCCCGTGTTTAAGATATCGAATGTCCGTTAATTAATTAATTTACTGACAATTAATTAATTAACATCTAACTCCATGAGTAGTACCACTCAACCTTATCATCATGTTGGACTAAGTCCACCTGTAGGATTTACATGATGACCCTTATGAGCTCCTCAAGGGGACATCATCATCCTAATACATAGGACACGATTTTCTCCTATAATCAACGGCACACCATGTAAATAATATTATTTCCCAACTTACCGGGCCTCTCGATCTAACCCATAAATCTCGCCCATTGGTAAATCAAAGAAATAAATATTAATTACATGTACCAGTTATTATATCGGGATTAAGAGCATGTACACCATAATATCCGAGGTCCGATTCAATTATGTAGGTAGCAATAAATTGAATCACCTCTAAGTCGGTCCTGCTCAATACACACAAAGTGTACTAGTGTAATTCTATGGTCAAGATAAACCAATACCAAATTACACTACAACCATGTCAATGGTTTGTCCAAAACCATCTTGGTTGTGAGCCTCTACTTATACTCTACAAGGAACTGATAGCATGATCTTCTGTGCGACACCACATACCATGTTATCTACAATGTAAAGTATTAGACAATATGCATAACTATAAATATGCAAACAATGATCATGTGATTCTTATTTCAAAATGAAGATGTTCATACAAAGACTAGGCTTTCAGTATACATCCCAACAATCTCCCACTTATACTAAAAGACTATGCTGCCATCAACTGTCATATATCTGATTTTCATTCCCTCCACATGTCTATCAAAAGCTCTCGCTGGAAGGGCCTTAGTGAAAGGATCTGTCAGGTTATCCTCTAATGCAATCTTTGCGACAGCAACTTCTCCTCGCTTTACGATCTCTCGTATCAGATGGTACTTACGCCATATGTGTTTACTTGCCTTATGGTCTCATGGTTCCTTCGAGTTTGCAACTGCACCACTATTATCACAATAAATTGTGATAGTTCTGGGCAAACCAAGAATCACATCCAAGTCCATCAAGAAGTTTCTGAGTCATACAGCTTCTTTGGCTACCTCAATGGTTGCCACATACTCAGCTTCCATGGTGGAGTCAGCCACGTATTTCTTCTTGACACTCCTCCATACAATGGCTCCACCTCCCAAAGTAAACATAAAACCCGAGGTAGACTTACTGTTATCCCTATCTGATTTGAAGTCAGAATATGTGTAACACACAGGGAGTAATTGTTCTACCTGGTATACCAGCATATAATCCCTAGTCCTTCTCAGGTACTTCAATATATACTCTACCACAGTCCAATGTCCCTGTCCTAGATTACTCTGAAATCTGCTAACCATGCCCACGGCAAAGCAGATATCCGGCCTCATACATAACATAGCATACATGAGGCTTCCTACCGCCGAAGCTTAAGAAACCACCTTCATCTCCTCTATCTCCTTTGATGTTCTAGGACACATCTCTTTAGATAAAGGTACTCCATGAAGGAAAGGTAGAAAAGTTCTGCATGTTAAAACGAGCCAAAATAGTGTCTACGTATGAAGCTTGAGATAAGCACAACATACTTTTATTACGATCTCTTATAACCTTGATCCCAAAGATGTGTCCCACTTCTCCCAAGTCCTTCATATCAAATTGATTGGATAACCATACCCTTACATCTAACAATACTTTTACATTGTTGCCAATGAGCAAAATGTCATCTGCGTATAGTACAAGAAATACCACTACGTTTCCGTCACATCTCTTGTATACACAAGACTCATCCGAACTTTGAATAAATCCATATGACTGCATTACCTCATCAAAGTGGATGTTCCAAGATCTTGAAGATTGCTTCAATCCATAAATGGACCGATTAAGCTTGCACACAAGATGCTCTTTGCCCTTTGCAATGAATCCCTCTGATTGCTCCATATAGATGTTTTCTTCAAGACTTCCATTAAGGAAAGCTGTCTTGACATTCATCTGCCAAACCTCATAATTTATATGAGCAGCAATAGATAAGAGAATCCGGATAGACTTAAGCATGGCTACCGGTGAAAAGGTCTCCTCATAATAGATACTCTCTTTTTGAGTTTGCACTTTCGCAATAAGCCTTGCTTTGAAGGTCTCTACCTTCCCTTCTGATCCTCTCTTTCTTTTGTAGATCCACTTGCATATAATGGATTTTACACCATTGGCTAGTTCAACTAGCTCCCAGACCTTATTTGAATCCATAGATTCTATCTCAAAATTCATTTCCCTTTGCCAAGATACCGCATCTTTATCTTGGATTGCCTCGTCATATGTCCAGAAATCAGATTCATGTTCACCAGGGACCAAATTAGAAGATTCTCTCAAGAACATAAATCTCTCAGGTTGTCTAACAACCCTCCCACTACGACGAGGTATCACTTGTGTATCTTCTGTGACATGCGGTGCAGTCACTTATGGTATATCCTCTTGTACCGTTGGTATTGAAGTAGAGACTTCCCCTCTTAACTCCTCCAAAAGAATCTTGCTCATGGGCTTGTGGTTCATCACATAGTCTTCCTCTAAAAATCGGGCATTCATCCTAACGATCACCCTCTGATCTCTAGGACTATAGAACAAACCACCTTTCGTTCCTCTAGGATAGCCTACGAACAGGCGAACTTCTGTATGAGGTTTCAACTTACCAACATCTCCCTTCAGCACATGTGCTGGACTATCCCAAATCCGAATATGTCTCAGACTAGGCTTTCGCCCAGTCCACAATTCTGTGGGAGTAAAAGGTACTGATTTAGATGGTACCAAGTTCAGAATATACACTGTCGTATCCAAAGCATACCCCCAGAACGGATCTGGTAACTCAAAATAACTCATCATTGATCTAACCATCTCCATATGAGTCCTATTCCTTCGCTCCGCCACACCATTCTACTAGGGTGTACTAGGTACAGACAGTTGGGATTGAATCCTAGCCTCTGATAAGTAACTCCTAAATTCTCCCAAGAGATACTCTCCACCACAATCAGATCATAGTGTCTTGATACTTTTACCTTGGCGTTTCTCTACATCAGCCTTAAATTCTTTGAACCTATCAAAGCATTCAGACTTGTGGCGCATCAAGTAAATGTATCCATATCTTGAATAATCGTCTATAAAAGAGATGAAATATTCAAAACGACCTCTAGCCTGGATAGACATAGGACCACACAAATCAAAATGAACCAATTCCAACACATTTTTGGCTCTATATCCCTTTGCCTTAAGAGGCCTCTTGGTCATTTTACCTTCCAAGCAAGATTCACAGGTTGGGAAATCTTCCACCACTAATGAACCCAAAGGTCCATCAGCTATCAACCTTTGAATTCTGCTCAAGTTAATATGACCTAACCTTAGATGCCAAAGATATGTTTGGTTCAGTTTTGAAGGTTCCTTTCTCTTATTAGATTTAGAAGATGAATTATTTATTTATATTTGCATTGTGGGAGCTTTCGGTTCAAGAGTGTATAAATTTTCTATCAATACACCAGAACAGATAATCTCCCTATTCCTTTTTATAATAACTTTGTCATTAAAAGAAATAGAATATCTATCCAAAAATAATTTTGAAACTGAAATTAAATTCTTTCTAAATGAAGGTACATAAAGGCAATTTCTCAGAACCAAAGTTTTATTCCTATCAAAAGATAAATAAACATCTCCCACTGCAATAGCCACCACCTTCGTAGCATTGCCCATGTAGATGGTAATCTCCCCCGCAGTTAGTCATCTGGGTTCCTGGAACCCTTGCAAAGAGTTGCAGACATGATCAGTGGCTCCCGTATCTACACACCAAGTGCCGGTAGATAACACCGCCAAACATGTTTCAACGACTAGACCAAAAGATATACCTTTGTTCTATTTGCAGTTGGGACAATCTGCCTTCCAATGTCTAGTTTGCTTGCAAGTGAAGAACTTACCTTTCGGCTTCTTCACTCCTCCCTGAGATCCTCCCACCACCTTCGCTGCACCTTATTTCTTCTTCTTCTTGCCTTTCGGCTTAGAAGTAGAAACCTTCTGGACAACCAAATCCTGAGAACTCTGACGAAAAAGCCCCTTTGTCACCTGGAGTTCTAATAGAAACTCCTCTAATGAATACAACCTCTTGTTCATGTTGTAGTTCAGGCGAAACTGCTTAAAACTCTTAGGTAGAGATTGGAGAATGATATCAACCTGGGTTTCCCCATCGATCTCACCTCCAAGGACTTCCAACTCATTCAAATGAGTCATCATCTTGATAACATGATCCCTCACAGGTGTTCCCTCAACCATGGTGGTCGCCATCAAGTTTCTCATGGCTTCCTGCCTTGTAGCCCGATTCTGGTGTCCGAAAAGTTCCTTGAGATTGAGCATCGTGTCATAGGCAATGGTCATGGCCTGATGCTGATGTTGCAATACATTTGACATAGAAGCCAAAATGTAACACCACGCCATCTCATCATCCTTGATCCACTTCTTATAACTCTCTTTCTCCTTTTCCCCAGAATCATCCATAGGCTTAGGAGGACACTCCTTGAAGAGTACATATTTGTACTCCTCAGCAGTTAAGACTATGTCCATATTCCTTTTCCAATCAACATAGTTAGGTCCAGTAAGTTTGTTTTCCTTTAGAATCACAGCAAGTGGATTGAAAGTCATTTTGAAAAAATCTAAGAATCACATAAATCACAAACATTAGATTTCAAAATTTATTGATTCTTCAAACTCTAAAATTTCAAAATCAACCAACACCTCAAAACACCGAGAATATCGTATGCCACTATAGTGTGGACGCATAAGAATTTTACATTTGTAAGGGGAGGTTTTACCCATAAATTTTATTATCCTGTCAACCTTACTTTTTGACAAATAAAATTAATAGTTGGTTCCTCTTTGACCCTACAAATAAAAGCAGTGACTCCGATAGGGAGGATACTCTTATTCACATCTAAGTGTTCACCATTATCCGATACTAAGGAAATTACCTTGGATTATGTGCCTTCCGATGGGGAAGTACACATGCTCATAAATAACTTCCTATAACCATATTTGACCTAGTGATCCGCAAAACAAACTCATCCGATATAGAGGAAGGCACTCAAAGCCAACGCGCAAGTTTGTTCGCATCACATGTCAAATTGTAATTGAGGCCGTGGAAATTTAAAAAATATCCCTCCCCCACATAGTAATTTAAAATTGAGGAATTTTAACTATGCAAGCACAACAAGCATATAAATCAAAAGAAATAAATATGAAAAACAAATTTTCCAACTATTATGGCTTTTGTTCTCCAATATGCCTCTAGTCGTGTTGTAACCTCGTCCGCTCCTCCCTACGTCATGTACAAGCCATTCGGAGATCCGAGCCGAGAAAATTTATTTTAATTTATATCCATCGATCCTATACTCCACAAAGGAGTGTACATGAAATCTAGATCGAAAGTAAACTAAAATAAAAGAGTGGCTAAACAATGTCGTACTTTATTATAAAAATTAAATACTAGCCTCTTCAACCCCGAGGATTCAAATAATATTACGATTACATACATACAATCACATACACACACATATGGCCATAATAGTTGGATCTTATGCCTACAATCAAAAAGTTAGCCTATGCACATCCTACTATTATCCGGCACACATAATATATGATAAGTGCATAAAAGTAATCAAATCCTAAACACACAAAACTGAAAACCTGGCTCTGATACCACTTGAAGGTTGAAGCATCGCTTCTTGCTTTGCATCGGTCGCTTGTACATGGCGATCCTATCTCGCGTCACCGGATTAAAAAAATAACCCGGACAAAAATGGATTACCCAAGCAACCGATTCATCATCGTGCTATTCTATTTGAGTGGTTGCTTGAGCAAACTTATTGTTCAAGCATCCTAACTCTTTTCCTCGATTAGACGCAGAATATATGATATACAGATCGCCGGTTTTTGTGTTTATCATCGGGGTCCAAGTAAAATAACCACATACATGATACAAAAGAACTAAAATCAAAACAAACAAGATTATACCTCTTGTTTACCTCTTGATCTTCTATTGTATGACCTATCCTCCTCTTGGACGTTGTGTGGGCAATGATCTTCCAAGAGTTGAAGCCTTCTAGATCACATATCTTCCCTTCCTTGCTCGCTCCGAACAAGGGAAGAAGAACAAACTCTTCTTCTCCTATCTAGTGCCAACCACCAAGCCCCCTAGCTTAGTTGTTGCCGCCGGCCATAGAGAGGAAGAAGGAGAGGTGGGCGTCGGCCAAGAGATGAACTCTTGTTGCCGCCGGCCAAGGAGAAGTAGAGGAAGAAGAACCGCAGGCCTTTGATAAAAGGAAGGAGTGCCGCCCCTAAAGGGATGAAGAAGAGGCGCCGGCCAAACCTTAGGAACAGAGGAAAACTAAAACCCCAAACCTCCTCCACCTCTTGCCACCGCCCAAGCCAACTCCAAACCCTAAAGCTTCTTCTATCTTTGCCGCCCAAGCCTTGGAAGCAAACCCTAGCATCCCAAAACTATCCTTGTCACCCAAGCCATGGAACCTTTTTATAGATTTTGCCCAAGCCTCCTTTTAATCGCGTCCGTTGGATCTAGGCTTCGTGAGGGTTTTAATAGGCTACAATAGGGATGTTAGTGAAAGCCCTAGAGTCAATCATGTGATGATAGTTGTATGGACTTTTTGTATCATATTCCTATATATATAAAGGTATTTCTTTAGGGTTATTATACTTACTTGTATTGGTGCCAAATAACTAAGTATAATAGCGTCCTTGAGTAGAAGGTTCTTATCTATATCAATCGATTGGTTGAATCGATAAGGAGATGATATAGAGAATACTACTCTTAATCATTCCTAGTCAAAAATTTACATTCAGGGACAATGTTAATGCGAAGAGACTAGCATGTAGGTCAACTCGTTGACTTGTTCTCACAAGTCATGGATATGAGATATCAAGTTGACATATGGGTATGCATTGGAGAATGTATACTGAATGACCCACCATGAGAAAGTATCATGGATTGTTATATGAGTGTCATATACTTTCTCATGTGACTATTAGTATGACTATTAGTCCTTGGACCTGAAGTCACCATGGTTCCCTACATAAGGAGTTGCACACTTTGGCTTCGTCAAACATCACCCGTAAATGGGTGGACTATAAAGGCGATTACTGAGTATGTAACAAATTATGCAGAGGGATGTGAGTGATATAGATGGGATCTATCCCTCCTATATGACGGGAGTGACATCATGATTCTTGATAGAGTGAGACCGCTATGTGCATGGTCATGCCCAAATGAGTCAATATGAGATATTGAGCTCATTTAATTAGAGTGAGTCTACTTGGAGTTCAAGATATAGATTGTACAGAAGATGACACGGTATATGCCTCAATTGGTCAATCTAGATGTCATGGATAGAACGACATTGTCACATATTGTGAGAGTCACAATTAGTAGTCACAAAGGTGATGTTGGATCTGAACATTCTTATAACTTGGGTAGCAATGATGTGTTACTAGATACCGCTCATTGCTTATGTTTCTAAATCGGTTTAGGAACATTGCCAATGTTACAAGAACCTATAGGGTCACACATGAAGGGCAATTAGATGGATATTAGGTTCATATGATGGACCAAGAGGATTAGGTTCATGTGATGAGCCAAATTGGATTAAGAGTAATCCAAATTAGACTTGGACTCAATTTGATTCAAGTGTTGAATGAGTCTAATTTAGATTTGATTCATTGAGTCAATTTAAACTAATGAATAGAGATTCATTAAATTAAATTGACTTGAATCAAATGGTTGGATTTGATCAACCATGGGAGATAAGAGGTCAAGTTTGACTTGACTTGAGAGGGAAGATGAAAGGTCAAGTTTGACTTGACCACATGCCACGTCATGGTGACTTGGCATGGGGCCGGCCAATGATGATGTTCCACATCATCATGGACACATCATGGTGTGCCACCTTATGAGGGAGACCAAGATCCATGGCTCTTGGTATTACATGGTTTAAATCTCCTTAATGTGGCCGGCCAACTTTAGGGGTGAATTGAGAGTGGGAATTAACTTCATCTTCTTCCTCCTCTCCTCTCTAGCTCTCTCCCTCATCCTCCTTGCCATGACCTCCAAGAGTGATAGCACACTCAAGGTGGTTCTCTCCACCTATTGTCCATGTGGATACATGTAGAGGAGTGTACACTTGACACTCTACGAGATCTGGCAAACTGTTTGGACGAGCGGGATAAGCGAAGGGCATCGCTACAAGGGTAATGCCCTTTTCATGTAGATCTAAGGTAGATCTAGGTTTTTTCTAAACATGTACATGTACTATATTTTGTTAATCTTCGCACGGATCCGTGGCCGACTTTCGAGGTTTCATCAACGCAAAAAGGTAGTTTTTGCAGCTTGAATAGTCCAACAGTGGTATTAGAGCCACGTGCGAAGCATGTACATGTTTGGTTTTGTAATTTTGTATTAGATACAAAAAATTACAGATCTGTAAGTTTCCTAATTTTATAGATTTTTGTGATTATTTTTCTCCTAGAGTCGAAGCAACAAGTGTTTGGACACTTGTAGGCTTCAACCACAGAGAAAAACTCTCCGAAACGGCGAAGTCTCGCTTTAGTCTTTTTGGACAGCGACTTAAGGCGCTGTAAGATCAAGATGGGACACTTGCGAGATTCATTTTGCGAGACGGGGTGCTGCCCCTAACCCCGCAAGGGGCATTGTTCCACGATTGCGCCCGAAAATCGCTTAGCGGGACCATTCCGGAGATGTGACTCATAAAATTGAAAAAAAATAGGAAATTTATAGAAATTTATGTAAAATACATAATTTAGTATTATGTATGATACTGTGATGGTCATGGCCCAAGAACCCCAATGTGATTGGATAACATGTGTTGTAATTCATAATACGGCTTGCGCGCCATTTTTGTGTTGTGAATGTTGTATATGATATGCGACCTGCGCGTCGTGCCTCTCCTTTTATATTCCTGTTGTAAATAGTTTTTAGACTCAAATGTAACTCGAGTTTCATGTTTGTAATGTACAAAATGAAGCGATGGAAGGTCCACTAGTAGACCGAGTTACGAGGAGGGTGCCGACGACACATAACGGTCAAAGGAGGCGCTTGGAGAAGCCGCTAACCCTAGGTTGACCGGCCGATTTTCTCATTGGCTTGAGAAAATTGTAGTGGGGTCATGATCTCATCATAAATTAATTAATTAATATATATATATATACATAGATATATATATATTTTTGTTTTTGCTTGTATGTATATGATGCATGCTAGTATATTTTACTTGTATGTATGTGATGCGTGCTAGTATAGGGTAATTAATGCCTTAATGCGTATATGATACACATTCACGATTAGATTAGATCTTAATCAAGTCAACTCGAAATGTCTACCAAGTTTTGATAACCATCACTACCCTAATCATTTGTTGTTGTTGAATCTGCCAAAGCAGAGCAACGTATATTATCTTGGTAGGGTGTAGAGGGACAATCTTGGTCTTGCCTATCAAAGCTTAGGTGAGAATAAGCTCAATTAGATTGAGTGAAACTTGTTAACTCAATTGGATCGGGTAAAACTATAGGCATATTCCAACGGTTGAAAAGATAGGATAAGATTGTTGGATCGAAGCGGATCGCTAGAGGGGGGGGGTGAATAGCGATAGAAACTTTTCTTTGAATTCGTTCAGTAAATCACGAGTAGACACAACGGAAGATAAATCTAAAATAGAAGAGACAATGGGTTTTTTACTTGGTTCGTAGCCGAAGGTTACTACTCCAAGGCCCTAGTGGTCCTTGACCACGCACGGAGGTCAAAACACTAAATGAACTCCTTCTCGTTGGAGATAGGAGTTAAACGAATACAAAAACTCAAGAAAGACTCAAGGTAGAGGGGCACTCCCCCTCTCCTTGATATGATTTAAAGCTCGAAATGAGAACAACTTATATAAATTAAAGATTATACCGACGACTTTTGAAGACTTGAATCTTTGAGCTTGAGTCGTCATCTCGGCAGCGCTTCGTCGTAGGGATGTCGGAGACTCGTAGCGTATTGGAAGCACTTGAAAGCTTTTTAATTGATGAAAAACCCTAGGACAAGCCCTCCTTTTATAGCCTTTAAGCCCCTCATCGAATGGGTCTTCAACCAATAGGAATTGGGCACAAAACCTCCTTGAAAAATGGTCATAGAGCTTGACTTCTCGAGGTTGATCCTTGACCATCAGTCGACTGATGGCCATCATCAGTCGACTGATGGTAGCATCAGTCGACTGATGGTAGCATCAGTCGAGTGCTGACCTCCGGCAGTCGACTGATTGACGGCAGTCGAGTCCTCCAAGCTGGCAGTCGACTGATGCTTGCTGCAAGTCAAAGTTAGCTCAACAAAAACATAATTCCGACGGTCGTCGACCGTCCGATCTCGACCTAGACCATCTATAGGATGTCTTTGGTCGGATCTACGCTTAAGATCATCCCCGTAAAGAGGATACGACCTCACTTATGCTCGCACACACGAGCTTACCTCGATACTTACTGTGTCGCTTTCGCTTTCGGCCTTCCACTCGATTCCTTCGGCTCCCTCCGAAGTCACTCGAGTGTCGCCCGACTACCGCGGCTTCCTCCGGGTGTCGCTAGCCTTCAGCTCCAGCTTTAGCACTTTTCTGCACACTCGATTCAGCTCGTGAGATAATGATATATCCTTGACTTTGCATCTTTTGTCATAATCAAAATACAGGTTCGACTTAGGTGCCCCTGCACCAACAAAGATTACATTTACACTAAATTTTGGGCAATTTAGCCAAAGCCAACTCAAGTTCTTTTGTAAATATGGATCTTGATCCTATAAACAAGAGTTGCATAGAGATGTAATCGGTAATTTATTACCTACCGATCATACTAAGTCTTGGGCAATTTAGCCAAAGCTAACTCAAGGCGTAGTATGATGTGGATCTTTTCCCACTATAATTATAGCTAGTTTGTATGAATCTAGTTGTGTGGGTTGACCACATCCATGACTGGATTCTACAAAAATCCTATAATTCAGTGGGAGCATCATTTAATTAAATGATAAATGGAATATGATATTTACTTTCTGCATTATTTATGTTATAGATTGTCATGTCATCAAACACGAACAGTCTCTCCCTACGTTCTATCCTTGAGAAGGGCAAGCTCAATGGAGCTAATTTTCTGGACTAGTACAGAAATCTGAGAATTGTTCTCACACAAGAAAGAAAATTGTACGTCCTAGAACAACCCATTCCTGAAGCACCTCCTACCACTTCCTTGCGAGCTAACCGAGATGCTTACAAGAAGCATCAAGATGATGCATTAGATGTGTCATGCCTCATGCTCGCGACCATGAACTCTGAGCTTTAGAAGCAACATGAGTTCATGAATGCTTTTGATATGGTTGAACATCTTTGTCAACTATATCAAGGACAAGCAAGGCACGAGAGATACGAGATCTCTAAGGCACTATTTCACTGCAAGATGCAAGATGGGACTCCCGTAGGTCCATATGTACTCAAGATGATTGGGTACATAGAGAGCCTACAGAGGTTGGGATTCTCACTTGGCCAAGAACTGGCCACTGACTTGATCTTACGATCCTTGTCAGAAAGCTACAATCAATTTGTCATGAATTATAACATGAATGAAATTGATAAGCCACTGCCTGAGATGCTTAGCATGTTGAGAACTGTTGAGCTCAACCTTAAGAAGGCAAAGCCCGACTCCATTTTGATGGTGTAAAAGAAGAAAGGAAAGGGCAAGCCTAAAGGTAAGGGAAAGTCCCAAGCCAAGGGCAAAGGCAAGGCACTGAAACCGAAAGAAGGGGTGGCCAAGGAAGGGACTTGCTTCCACTGTAAGGAAGTTGTACACTGGAAGCATAACTGCAAAGCATACCTGGAAGATCTTAAGAAGAAGAGAAGTGAAACTTTGACTTCAGTTATATATGTTATAGAAGTCAATCTATCTATTTCTTCATCATGGGTATTTGATATCGGATGTCCTTCTCACATTTGTACTAATGTGCAGGCGCTGAGAAATAGCATGGCATTGACGAAGGGCGAGGTAGACCTACGAGTAGGCAATGGAGCAAGGGTTTGTACTAGGTACAGCTGCTGTTGCTGTAGGGACTTATTTTCTATCTCTGCCCTCTGGGCTTGTACTAGAATTAGATGAATGTTGTTATGTGTATGCTCTTACGAAGAACATAATTTCAGTTTCTTGTTTAGACAAGAAAGGCTTTTCATTTATAATAAAGAACAAATATTGTTCAGTTTATTTAAATGATATGTTCTATTGTAGTGCACCTCTGATGAACGGACTCTATATTCTAGACTTAGAGAACCCCATTAACATTAGTACCAAAAGGTTCAAGTCAAATGAGTTGAACCAAACCTATCTCTGGCATTGTCGCTTAGGTCACATAAATGAGAGTCGCTTATCCTAGCTCCATAAGTATGGGTTGCTGGACTCATTTGATTTTGAATCATATGAGACATGCGAGTCTTGTCTTCTAGGCAAGATGACCAAGACTCCCTTTAGTGGACACAGCGAGAGAGCAAAAGACTTGTTAGGACTTATACATAGTGATGTATGTGGCCCTTTCAATGTTGCTACTAGAGATGGTTATAGGTACTTCATTACATTTATTGATGACTTCAGTAGATATGTTTATGTGTATCTGATGACACATAAGTCAGAATCCTTTGAAAAGTTCAAAGAATTCAAGAATGAAGTGCAAAACCAGCTTGGCAAGAGTATTAAGATACTTCGATCAGATCGAGGTGGTGAATACCTTAGCCATGAGTTTCGTGACTATCTAGCTGACTGTGGGATTCTATCCCAACTCACTCCTCCTGGAACACCACAGTGGAATGGTGTATCCGAAAGGAGGAATCGTACCCTATTAGATATGGTACGATCTATGATGAGTCACACAGATCTTCCTATATCCTTTTGGGGATATGCTCTAGACACAGCAGCCTTCACACTTAACTATATTCCATCAAAGGCTGTGATAAAGACACCATATACGATATGGACAGGGAAAAATCCCAAGATGTCTTTCATGAGGATTTAGGGTTGTGAGGCTTACGTTCGACGTTAAGTCTCAGACAAACTGGGACCCAAATCTGATAAGTGCTATTTTGTTGGATATCCCAAGGAGACGAAGGGATATTACTTCTACATTCTCAGTCAACACAAAGTGTTTGTGGCAAAGACTGGGGTATTTCTAGAAAGGGACTTTGTTTCTAGAAAAACTAGTGAGAGTACGTTCGATCTTGAAGAAATTCAAGATATGGACCATAGCACTGAGGTTGAGATGAAGGTTGAACAGGAACCACAAAGTGTTGTGGATGATGAGATTGTTGCACAAAGAGTTGTGGAACAACAACCTGTTCAGGTAGACCTACCTCTTCGCAGGTCTGATAGAGTACATCGTCAGCCTGAGACATACTCATTTCTCTTGTCTAACCATGATGATGTTATGCTCATTGAGAATGAGTCTACCTCCTATCAGGAAGCTGTGATGAGCCCAGATTCTGAGAAATGGCTAGAGGCTATGAGATCCGAGATGAAATCCATGTACACCAACCAAGTATGGACTTTGGTTGATCCACCTGAAGGCGTCAAACCCATTGGGTGTAAGTGAGTCTTTAAGAGAAATACTGACATGGATGGACTTACGCATACCTATAAGGGTCGATTGGTAGCTAAAGGTTTCAAGTAAATTCATGGTATTGACTATAATGAAACCTTTTCTCCATTTGTGATGTTTAAGTCCATTCGGATCATGCTTGCTATTGCAGCGTACCACGAATATGAGATCTGGCAGATGGATGTCAAAACTACATTTCTGAATAGAAACTTGCTCGAGGATGTGTACATGACACAACCTGAGGGTTTTGTAGATCCACAGCATACTGACAAAGTATGCAAGCTGCAAAGGTCCATTTATGGGCTAAAGCAAGCTTCTCGGAGCTGGAATCTTTAATTCGATGATGCGATCAAACAATTTGGTTTTATCAAGAATGAAGATGAACCCTGTGTCTACAAGAGGGTTAATGGGAACACAGTTGTCTTCCTTGTATTGCATGTGGATGACATACTACTCATTGGAAATGACATCCCTTCGCTACAGTCTGTGAAAACTTGGCTGGGAAAGTGTTTCTCAATGAAGGACTTAGGTGAAGCAGCTTGTATTCTAGACATCAAGATCTATAGAGATAGATCTAAGAAATTGCTTGGCCTAAGTCAGAGTATATATATTGACACGATATTACTATGTTTTGTCATGCAGAATTCCAAGAAGGGACTTCTATCGATGTCACATGGTGTGAGTCTTTCGAAGACTCAAAGTCCCTCTTCTAGAGAGGAGAGAGACCTCATGGACAAGATCTCTTATGCATCTGTCATAGGATCTATCATGTACGCCATGTTATGTACTTGTTATGATGTCTCGTATGCTTTGAGCATGACGAGCAGATACCAGTTAGATTTAGGTGAGCGTCACTAGATAGCAGTCAAAAATATTCTTAAGTACTTAAGAAGGACTAAAGAATATTTCTTGATATTTAGAGGCGATAAGGAGCTAGCTGTAAAGGGTTACAGCGATGCCAGCTTCCAAACTAACCAGGATGATTATAGATCATAGTCAAGATTCATGTTTTGCTTGAATGGTGGCGCTGTGAGTTGGAAGAGTTCGAAGCATAACACAGTTGCTGATTCTACAATAGAGGTCGAGTATATTGCTGTATCAGAGGTAGCAAAGGAGGTAGTTTGGATCCACAAGTTCATTACTGAGCTAGGGGTGGTTCCTAGCATAGCATATCCTATAGAGCTCTATTATGACAATAATGGAGCGATTGCACAGGCTAAGGAACCTCGCTCACACCAGCGGACCAAACACATACTACGGCGCTTCTATCTCATTCGAGAGATTATCGATAGAGGAGATGTGAAGATTTGCATAATACCCACAGAGGCTAACGTTGCAGATCCCTTGACCAAGGCTTTGGCACAGAAAAAGCATAAAGGTCACACTAGGTCATTGGGTATTAGATACTACAATGATTGGCACTAGTGCTAGTGGGAGATTGTTAGTGAAAGCCCTAGATCCAATCATGCGATGATTGTTGTATGGACTTGTTGTATCATATTCCTCTATATATATAAAGGCATTTCTTTAGGATTATTATACTTACTTGTATTGGTGCCAAATAACTAAGTATAATAGCGTCCTTAAGTAGAAGGTTCTTATCTATATCAATCGATTGGTTGAATCGATAATAAGATGATATAGAGAATACTACTCTTAATCATTCATAGTCAAGTATTAACATTCAGGGACAATGTTAATGCAAAAAGACTAACATGTAGGTCAACTTGATGACTTGATCTCACAAGTCATGGATATGAGATATCAAGTTGACACATGGGTATGCATTGGAGAATGTATATTGAATGACCCACCATGAGAAAGTATCATGGATCGTTATATGAGTGTCATATACTTTCTCATGTGACTATTAGTCCTTGGACCTGAAGTCACCATGGTTCCCTACATAAGGAGTTGCACACTTTGGCTTCGTCAAACTTCACCCGTAAATGGGTGGACTATAAAGGCGATTACTGGGTATGTAACAAATTATGCTGAGGGATGTGAGTGATGTAGATGAGATCTATCCCTCCTATATGACGGTAGTGACATCATGATTCTTGATAGATTGAGACCGCTAAGTGCATGTTCATGCCCAAATGAGTCAATATGAGATATTGAGCTCATTTGATTAGAGTGAGTCTACTTGGAGTTCAAGATATAGATTGTATAGAGGATGACATGGTACAATGCCTCAATTGATCAATATAGATGTCATGGATAGAGGGACATTGTCACATATTGTGAGAGTCACAATTAGTAGTCACAAAGGTGATGTTGGATCTCAACATTCTTGTAACTTGGGTAACAATGATGTGTTGCTAGATACTGCTCATTGCTTATGTTTCTAAATCGGTTTAGGAACATTTCCAACATTGCCAGAACCTATAGGGTCACACATGAAGGGCAATTAGATGGATATTAGGTTCATATGATGGACCAAGAGGATTAGGTTCATGTGATGAACCAAATTGGATTAAGAGTAATCCAAATTAGACTAATTGAGTTGGACTCAATTTGATTCAAGTGTTGAATGAGTCTAATTTAGATTTGATTCATTGAGTCAATTTAAACTAATGAATAGAGATTCATTAAATTAAATTGACTTGAATCAAATGGTTGGATTTGATCAACCATGGGAGATAAGAGGTCAAGTTTGACTTGACTTGAGAGGGAAGATGAAGGGCCAAGTTTGACTTGACCAAATGTCACGTCATGGTGACTTGGCATGGGGTCACCCAATGATGATGTTCCACATCATCATGGACACATCATGGTGTGCCACATCATGAGGGAGACCAAGAGCCATGGCTCTTGGTATTACATGATTTAAATCTCCTTAATGTGGCCGACCAACTTTAGTGGTGAATTGAGAGTGGGAATTAACTTCATCTTCTTCCTCCTCTCCTCTCTAGCTCTCTCCCTCATCCTCCTTATTGTGACCTCCAAGAGTGCTAGCACACTCAAGGTGGTTCTCTCCACCTATTATCCGTGTGGATACGTGTAGAGGACTGTACACTTGACACTCTACGAGATCTGACAAACCATTAAGACGAGCGGGATAAGCGAAGGGCTTCGCTACAAGGGTAACGCTCTTTTCATGTAGATCTAAGGTAGATCTAGGTTTTTCTAAACATGTACAAGTACTATATTTTGTTAATCTTTGCACGGATCCGTGGCCGACTTCCGAGGTTTTTGCAATGCAGAAAGGCAATTTTTGCGACTCGAATAGTCCAACAAGGGACCATGAGGTGGAGTTGAATCTTGGCCACCCAATGGATTCGGCCCATATAAAAACCGATCCATTAATGATAATCCATTCCACTAGAGGATTATCATTGATCTACCTCACCAACCCCCATAATTAAATATGGGCTCCATATATTAATTATACAAATATCTACAGGTGTTTAAGATATCGAATGTCCGTTAATTAATTAATTTATTGACAATTAATTAATTAACATCTAACTCCATGAGTAGTACCACTCAACCTTATCATCATGCTGGACCAAGTCCACCTGTAAGATTTACATGATGATCCTTATGAGCTCCTCAAGGGGACATCATCATCTTAATACATAGGACACGGTTTCCTCCTATAATCAACGGTACACCATGTAAATAATATCATTTCCCAACTTACCGAGTCATCGATCTAACCCATAAATCTAGCCCATTGGTAAATCAAAGAAATAAATATTAAGTACATGTGCCCATTATTATATCGGGATTAAGAGCATGTACACCATAATATCCGATATCCAATTCAATTATGTAGTCAGCAATAAATTGAATCACCTCTAAGTCGGTCCTGCTCAATACACACAAAGTGTACTAGTGTAATTCTATGGTCAAGATAAACCAATACCAAATTACACTACAACCATGCCAATGGTTTGTCCAAAACTATCTTGGTTATGAGCCTCTACTTATACTCTATAAGGAACTGATAACAAGATCTTCTATGCGATACCACACACCATGTTATCTACAATGTAAAGTATTAGATAATATGCATAGCTATAAATATGCAAACAATGATCATGTGATTCTTATTTCAAAATGAAGATATCCATAGAAAGACTAGGCTTTCAGTATACATCCCAACAGTTTTTAGAGCTATGTGCACATTAATTGTACACAAGCTTTCCCAATGATTGGTTCAATTAAGGATTAATGTCTCTATATGTCATATTGGTTCATAGTAATGCATCATAACAAGCATGATGAACCAAATGCATCTTCCTAACATCTCACATTATGTCTAAATGGCTCAATATAAAAATCATGAATTCTTAGATGTTTTGTGAGATGCTTAGAGGTATAGTCTTATATTTTCTATAGGATCATGCAAACCGAAACCTCTAATCTACAAAGCACATTCCAAGTTATCTCCTAAGTGATGAAAAATCCGCTTTGGGAAGAGCCTTGATAAAAATGTCAGCAAGGTTGACTTAGATTCTACGTAGTTAAGTTCAATGCCCCCCTTTGCCACATGATCTCAATAAAGTGATGTTTCACTTCAATGTGCTTGGTCCTTGAGTGATGTACCAGATTTTTAGTCAAAATAATGATACTCATTTTATCACAATAAATTTTGATGTTGGAGTATTGTTGCTCATAATCTTCTAGAGTATGTCTCATCCAAAGCAATTGAGCTACACAATCACCCATGGTCACATATTCTGCCTCGGTGGTGGATAAAGCAACACAAGGTTGCTTCCTACTACTCCAACTAACTAGGGAGGATCTAAGAAATTGGCATCCACAACTAGTACTCTTCCGATCCAATTTGGAACCCCCATAATCGGAATTTGTGTACCCAACCAAGTCAAAAGACCTAGTCCTAGGGTACCAAAGTCCTACACTTAATGTTCCTTTAATATATCTTAAAATTCTTTTAATGGCCACTGAGTGAGACTCTTTTGCACATGATTGGTATCTAGCACACATACCTACTGCAAACAAGATATCGGGTCTATTAGCGATTAGATATAGTAGGCTACCAATCATACTTCTATAGAGTTTTGAGTCAACTAATTTGCCTTCTTGATCATTGTCTATTTTTGTGTTGGTTGTCATAGGGGTGTTTACTATCTTAGCATTTTCCAAACTATATTTCTTGATCATTTCTTTGGCATATTTGGTTTGGTATATGTGGATTCCCTCCTTGGTTTGTTTAACTTATAAACCTAAGAAGAAATTTAACTCCCCAACTAGACTCATTTCAAACTCATTTCTATATTTTTTTTAATAAAGTCTTGAAGAAGTTCATCATTTGTTGACCCAAAAATGATGTCATCAACATACACTTGGGCAACAAAGATATCCTTTAACTTTGACTTAATGAAAAGAGTTTGATCTACTTGTCCCCTTCTAAAATCTTTAGAAATTAAGAAATATGACAATCTTTCATCCTAAATCCGGGTAGTTTGTTTTAACCCATATAAAGCTTTTCTTAGCTTATATACGTGGTTTGGGAAATCAACACTCTCAAACCCGGGAGGTTGTTCAATATACACCTTTTCCTTAATAAATCTGTTTAGGAATGTCGATTTCACATCCATTTGATAAAGCTTAAATCTCATGTGAGCGTCATAACCTAATAGGATCCTAATTGACTTTAACCTAGAAACCGGTGCATAGGTCTTATCATAGTCAAGTCCTTCAACTTGATTGAATCTCCTTTCCACTAATCTAGCCTTGTTTCTAGTTATGTTCCCTTGATCATCCAACTTATTCCTAAAAACCCATCTTGTGGTAATAATAGTGCTATCATTGGGTCTAGGGACTAGCTCCCATACTTGACTCCTCTCAAATTGAGCCAATTCTTCTTGCATTGCTAGGATCCAATCCGGATCAAGTAATGCATCATTAATTGATTAGGCTCAATTTGTGAAATAAGAGCTATTTGACTAGTAGGAGCTCTATGAAAAGACCTAGTTCTAAGTCTTTAGGATAGTTCTCCCACTACTTGATCAAGTGGGTGATTTTGATGAATCCTTAGGGTCCTAAGAGGTGATTCAAATTTATTTAGATCATAGTTGTCCTCCTTCCTCCTCTCATCATCAGAATCTCCTCTTCCTCCCCCTTGATCATTACTTCCCAAACCTCCCCCTTGATCATTACCCCCCCCCCCCCCCAAGGTCAAGTTTTGAAGTTTTTGGGTAATATTTTGATTCTTATCGTTTATATCTTTATCAATGGAGGATTTCCTAGGGCAAGTGCTAGAGGACTCATCAAATTCAACATTAGAAGATTCCTCAACCTTTTCAGTCCTCTTATTGTAAATCCTATAATCTCTACTAGTGGATGAGTATCCAACTAGGATTCCCTCATCCGCCTTAGACTTAAATTTTCCTAAATTATCTTTGGTATTTAAAATATAGACTTTACAACCAAAGACCTTAAAATAGTGAATTGTAGGAATTTTCCCATTCCATAATTCAAAAGGTGTTTTGCCTAAAAACCTATGAATTAAGACCCGATTTTGGATATAGCAAGTGGTGTTAACCACTTCCACCCACAAGTAGCTAGTAAGGAATATGCATTAAGTATTGTCCTAGGCGCTTCTTGTATGACACGATTTCTCCTTTCCACCATCCCATTTTATTGGGGTGTTCTAGGATAAGAGAACTCATGCTTCTACCCTTATTCTAAACAAAATTTTGAAAAATTAGAATTCTCAAATTCTCCACCATAATCACTACGGATTTGGTTGATTTTGAGATTTCTTTCATTTTCAACCCTTTTGCTAAATCCTTTGATTATTTCTAAGGTAGCATCCTTATGTTTCATAAAGTAAACCCATGTATACCTAGAAAAATCATCAACTATAACTAAACAATATTTGTTACCATTTAAAGAAGAAATATTATGGCAATCAAACAAGTCTAAATGTAAAAGCTCTAAAGGTAATGAAGTACTAGTTAGGGTTTTATCTTTGTGTGATGATTTTGATTGCTTTCCTTCTTGGCATGCATCACACAATTTGTCCTTAACATACTTGATCTCTGGTAGCCCCTTCACCAACTCCAATTTTGCTACCTTGGCTATGTTCTTCATATTGTTGGTGCAATCGGCCCCGGTAGATGATAGTATTTTGATGATAGAAAAAACTTATGACATGGGATTGTCATGAAAAAGTCCAACATGGTGTTGGCATGGGAAAGTCCAAAGCATTGCGAAGCCGTGCGCTTGGTGCTTGGCATGGGAAATGCATTGCGAAGTCGTGCGCTTGGTGCATATGGGAAGCCTTGAGGACTTGGTAAGTTCACTAGGCTTAGGGTCCTTGAGTCGGTGAAGGATGGCATTGTGAAGTCATGTGCTTGGTGCATCCGAGGGACCGTCGGACGAGGAGCGAATGGAGTGAGCCCAAAGGGAAGCATACTTCTAGGGTATGAGATGCGAAGGATGGCATTGCGAAGCCGTGCGCTTGGCGCATCCGAGGGACGTAGGCTGAGGGAAGAAAGCTTCGGTGGGGAACTCCATGAGGGATAAGGTGGACTTGGCCAAGTGGCTAAGACTGAGTGTCGGAGGCTCAAACTTGATGTTTGAGGGTTTACCCGACGGTCGGATGCTCAAACAACTTGGTGTTTGAGGTTTTGCCCAACATCAGTCGACTGGCATAGGTGCTGGTTCGACTGATCCAAGTCGACTAGGGTTCGACTGGTGTAAGGCTAGGGTTTTATGCTTGGCCGATCGATGTCGAGATCACCGGAGGATAGCAATGACCGGTCGATGGGAGTGTCACGAGCACGAACGCCCGTGAGCCGATCGGGGCGCCGACTATTAGGTCACCTGACCGATGGGCATCATCACCGATCGTAGGTGATCCGTTGGAACTTGTCGATGTGGATCCGTCGTTGTGAGACAACGACGGGGCAATGATCGGGCCTTTTGGGCGATCGCTAGGCGCAAAAATAGCTTGATGCAGGTTATAAAAGGAGCTCGAGATGAAGGTTTTTGTCATGGTTTTTGTGGAGCTATTGGAGAGTAATTGCTGCTGCATTCCAGTCCTTCAAGAGCCAATCAAAGCAAGCAACAAACAAGTGATCAAAAGCAATCGGTGAAAAGTGTTTCTTTTGTATTGTATTTGTATTCTTGTTTGTATTTGTATATTACTGTTGTAATTGCTTGTGAGAGGTTTCTCCACCTCCGACGTGTAGTCGAGAAGGAGTTTAGTTAGTGTCGTGCGCATAACTAGAGCCCGGTGAGCTCGCCCGTGGAGTAGGAACCATTTGGTTCCGAACCACGTATATCTTATGTTGTGTGATTGTGTATTGTTGTTAGTTTCATTATTATTGTTATTCCGCTACGCTAACAACAATCGTAGACAAGCAACGCAACGAGAACGAGCGAATTCCGCCACCAAACGATCGAGGGCTATTCACCCCTCTCTAGCCAGCCGTTTCGATCTCCAACAAGTGGTATCAGAGCCGAGGTCGCTCTTCAAGGACTAACCTCCACGAGAGCACTATAAGATGGCCGGCTATAATCTCCAACCACCAAAATTCGAAGGAGATTTTCTATGGTGGAAAAGAAAAATGGAGGTATATCTAGAAACCGATTTTGATTTTATGCTAATCTTAGAAAACGGTTTCAAATTGCCTAGGGATGAAAGAAATAGGCAAATTGAGAAGTCAAGATGGACCCAAGACCAAATAAAGGACTTCAAGACAAATCTTGAGGTAATTAAATTGCTTGGTGATTTGTTACCTAATCATATTTGGTCTAGTTTGGGTGACTATAGGGATGCAAAGGAATTATGGGAGAAGATAATGAAATTTCAAGAAAGTTCCCAATCGGCACAAGTAGAGGAAGATCCCGTGGAAGAAAGTCCATCCACATTTGAAGATGTTGATGATTTGGTGGAGACTTCCACCTCTAGCATTGAGGGGGAGGAAAGGATTTCCACTCCGGAGCCAAGCCAAAATGAAGCATCTACCTCCGGAAGAAATGACCAAGAGGCTTCCACCAACTCCCTAGGTGACTCATGTATTATAATTAATCGTAAAGATTATATTATTTGTTTTGAGTGTAGGGAGAAAGGGCATTACAAGAGAAAATGTCCAAAATTGGCTAAGGAAAAGGCATCGACACCAAAAGTCAACCTAAAGTCAAAGGATACCGGTGTTCCCAAAACTAGAAGCAAAGAGCACATTGTGTGCTTTAAATGCAATCAAAAGGGGCACTACCAAAGTCAATGCCCTAGGGGGAGGAAGAAAGAGCTAGAAGGTATATATCATGTAGGGGGAGCTCCAAAAGCTAACCCTAAGGTACATTTAGTTAATGCACCTTCAATTCCTAAAGTCAAAAAGCATGCCAAGAATTATTTTAATTCTCTTGCTATTATCAATGAAAAGCATGCTAGGAGAAACAATAAGGTTTATTGCTTAGGTGCTAAGCATGTTAGTTTCTCTAAGGACAAACCTAGGACTCATAATTCTAGAAATATTTTGCCTAGGGAATCAATTAGGAGAGTAGAAGAAAATTTGGGTATTAATCCCAAAAAGTCTAAGCACATGCCGAAAAGGAAAAGGTCTTTCCAAAAACCTAATGAAAATTCAAAAATGGAAAAATTAGAGCTAGAGAACCAAGTCTTGAGGTCAAGACTTGAAATAATGGAGAAAACCCTTAGAATCATAGAAAATTCAATTCTAGGGTCAAATGCCCAAAAGTCAAGACCTAGGGTTCAAAAACGGTCTAAGGGAAAGGAAGGTTTGGGTCACAAACCTAAGTCCAAGAAGACTTATCATAATGTTCCATTTGATTATGGAACTATTTCTAGGTCTAGGAAAACCAAGGCTAATAGGGAATCTATCCCTAAGACTAGCCATGGTGTGTGCTTAGTGGCTAAGGACTTAAGGAAAACCAAGAAAGCCACTAAGGAGGTCAATGGAGGAGTCACCTCTAGAGTTGACCTAGGAAAGACCCAATTGACTAATGTGTCAAAACCAAAAAGGGTCATTAGGAAGGTATCTAGGGAAGTTATCCCTAAGGAATACCTTGCTAACCCAAGGAGCTCCAATAGGTATTGGGTTCCTAGAAGCGTGATCGATTCACGCTAGATGAGTTAGAGTGTGTCAACCCTAAGTGGATAGGTAGTTAACCTAACCATAGTAGAGTTGACACATTAGGATGTGCCAATATGCTTGAGAAGTAAAAAAAAAATGATTAAATTGGCACAATTAGGTCATAGAGGTCATGGTGTGCCATTTTGGGTTTTTGGCACACTAGGGAAATGAATGGCATTAAGGCAAAACTGAAATAACTTAAAGAAATGGAAATTTGGGTTTAACACTTAGGTACTTTATACCTTAGTCTATTTTGCTTGCTATGCTTTATTTGCCTTGCCATGTCATGACATCATTCTCATTTGTATCTCTAAATATGTCATGATAATGTTTAGATTTATTTTTATATGTCATGTATGCTTAAATGTCATTTACATGCCATGACATCATGATTTTGGCATATGCTTTTATCTATATCATATTTATGCCATAATCATATCATGCATTAAATAAAATGAAATTAAGGACTATGGCACAATTTGAAGGGAATCAAATTATGTTGCCTTAGAAATATGCATGAGAACATAAAGAAAAAAAAACCCACATCTCACTAAGATTTTTGACTTGTATGTGTTTTACGCATTTAGATATTGGTGAGATGTTTAGGAAAAAGAAAATAAAGGTTTTAAAAACATTTTGAAAACTTTTTGAAAAACCTTGGTGAAGCCTATCTTTTGATAGCTATCACCATTGAATGGGATGATACAAAGAGGGCTCTTTATTGAAGCTTTTCTTAAATTTTGGACTTTGTATCAATCTCCTAATTTAATGGGTAAAATAATTTTCCAATATTTTTCACCCATAGTGTTTATGATAAGTAATATACATACCAAAATTTCAAGAATTTTAAACTTATGTATATTTACTTATGGATTTCGGAAATCCATTTCTGAATGTCAAAATCAGAATGATTATCGATCGCCATGGATCGGCAATGATCGATGGGGTGGCAATGATCGATTGATTTCAGATCCCAAGCTGATTTCAGGTAAATCTTGTTGGTTAGGCCCATGTTCAGCTAGGTTAAGGTCCCCTAACCACTCCTAACCCTAGGATATGCTTGGGAGAGCATTAGAGATGGTGGAAATCCATTGGACATAGATTAGGAGAAGGGTTTTAGGGAGAGTATCAACTTTAAGGTGGAAGAGAGTTCATTGTTGAACTTTGCCTTAATTTTGATTTGGTTAATGTTCCTATTGGCTTAGGGATTCTCCAAGGACATTGTTGGTGCAATGGTCAAGGGGGAGCAAGCCTCTAGGGGAAGGTATCCATCATGGGAAGATGGATGTGTATTTCCTCATGGGAGGAAAATTGGGTTGCCTCTCTTAAGTGATATGGGATCACTAGAAAGATTGAGGGCATGCCAAGGGGAAGATTGTAAGATCTCATTGGGATATGAGACATTGAAACCCTTGAGGACCTTTTTGATGTAATGTCAAAAAGGGGGAGGAGTTACCAAGTTACCAATTAGGGTTTGTTGGAATTTTCATTGGGATATGAGAATTTCCAATATGGGAGGATTGGTAGACTTGAGATGGCAGTTTTGTCAATCATCAAAAAGGGGGAGATTGTTGATGCAATCGGCCCAGGTAGATGATAGTATTTTGATGATAGACAAAACTTATGACATGGGATTTGTTGGGATGTATACTGAAAGCCTAGCTCTTTTGTATGAACATTTTTATTTTGAAATAAGAATCACATGATCATTGTTTGCACTTTATATTTATTATATGTGTGCATATTGTCTAATATTTTACATTGTAGATAACATGGTGCTTGGTGTGGCACAGAAGATCATGTTATCAGTCCCTTGTAGAATATAAGTAGAGGCTCTCAACCAAGATGGTTTTGGATAAACCATTGGCATGGTTGTAGTGTAGCTTGGTATTGTTTTGTCTTGAACATAGAGTTACACTAGTACACTTAGGTGTATTGAACAGGACCGAAATAGAGGTGATTCAATTTATTGCTGACTACATAATTGAATCGGACCTCGGATATTATGTTGTACATACTATTAATCCCGATATAATAACGGACACATGTACTTAGTATTTATTTCTTTGATTTACCAAAGGGTGAGATTTAGATGGATTAAATCAATATGCCCGGTAAGTTGGGAAATGATATTATTTACATGGTGTGTCGTAGATTATAGGAGGAAACTGTGTCCTATATATTAGGTTGATGATGTCCCCTTGAGGAGCTCATAAGGTTCATCATGTAAACCCTGCAGGTTGACTTAGTCAACATGATGATAAGGTTGAGTGGTACTACTCGAGGAGTTAGATGTTAATTGATTGATGGTCAGTAAATCAATTAATTAACGGACATTCGATATCTTAAACACAGGGAGATGGATGTACAAATAATATATGGAGCCCATATTAGTTTATGGGGGTTGGTGAGGTAATTCAATGATGATCCTCTAGTGGAATGGAACATCATTGATGGATCAAGTTTGTGTGGTTCCGATCCATCGGGTGGCCAAGATCCAACTCCTCCTCATGGTCCCTATCGTAGCCTAATATAATCCTCATGAAGTCTAGATCCAATGATGGAAAACAAATCTCTAGAACCAACGATTGAGATTAAATCTCTAGAACCGACGATGGAGATTAAATCTCTAGATCCGACGGTGGAGATTAAATCTCTAGATCCAATGGTGGAGATTAAATCTCTAGATCCGATGGTTGAGATTAAATCTCTAGATTCGACGGTTGTGATTAAATCTCTAGATCCGACGGTTGGGATGAAACCCTAGATCCAACGGTTGGGATGAAACCCTAGATCCGACGGTGGAGATTAAATCCCTAGATCCGACGGTGGAGATTAAAGAAGACTTAAGCCTAACTCTATAAATAAGGCTCTAAGGCTTGGGCGGCAACAACTTAATGGAAAATAGGTTGGTTTTGGAAATTAGGGTTTTGCCTTTCATTGGCTTGGGCGGCAAGAAACCCTAGGGAGATTAGGGTTTGGTTCCTTGGTTGGGCGGCTAGGGTTTGGAAGGAAGAGTGGGCGGCAACTATAGGAGAGGATCTCTTCTTCTTCTTCCTAGGGTGTGGCCGGCTCCTAGATCTCTTCCCTCTACCTTGGTCGGTGCTCGACCTATTCCTCTTCTCCTCTTCTCTTCCTCTTGGCCGGCGGCACAAAGGAGCTAGGGATTGTTCCCTTGTTCGGTTCCTTGGTTGTTTCCATTTTGTTCTCTCTATTCTTGGGGCCGGCGGAATCAATCCTTTGTGGATTGGTGGTTGGCTCAAGCAAGAAGGGAAGGAGAGTTCTTCTTTCTTTGGATTGAAGGAGATCTAGGAAGCTTCAACTTGTGGAGGATCTTCGCCCACACGAAGTCTACAAGGAGGTTAGGACATACGATAGAAGATCGAGAGGTATAAAAGTTTTACAATTTTTATTATTGATCTTTGCATGTTCTTATTAATATGCTAGCTTATGTTCCTTATCTTAGTATGTGTTGATTATTCTAGTTTACATTTGTATGTATTTGTATAATCATGGACCTCAAAGATAAACACAAAAACTGGCGATCCGTCCGTCGTCTCTTCCACGGCTAACTGACTAGAAGAGTTGATTGCTTGAACAACAAGTTTGTTCAAGCGATTGCTCGAGTCGTTAGCACGACGATGAATTGGTTGTGCTTAGGAAACTCATCCCATCCGGATTAGTTTTCATTAGTGAAATTTTTAATCCGGGAACATGGGAGACGACGAGCCTCCGAAGCAATTCCCAACAATTGGTATCAGAGCCACGGTTTCCGGTGTTGTGTGTTTTTGATTCGGTTACTTTCACGCACTTATCATATATTGTATATGCCGGATAATAGTAGGATGTGCGTAGGCTAACTCTTTGGTTGCAGGTATAAGATCCGACTATTATGGCGATATATGTGTGTATGTGATTGCATGTGTGTGTGATTGTATATTATTTGAATCCTCGGGGTTGACGAGGCTAAATTAGTATTTAATTTTTGTAATTAAATACGGCATTGTTTAGCCACTCATTTTAGTTTACTTTCGATCTAGATTATTTGTACACTCCTTCGTGGAGTATAGGATCGATGGATGTAAATTAAAATGATATAGCTCGGCTCATATCTCTTTTGTGGCTTGCGCACGGAAAAGGTGGAGCGGACGAGGTGGCGACACGACGGGACGCATATTGGAGAACAATGCCATAATAGTTGGAAAAATTCTGATTTTTTCCATATTTATTGCTGATGTGTTTTATATGCATGTTGTGTGTGCTTAAAAATTCCTCATTTTCAATTTACTAAGTGGGAGAGGGATATTTTAATTAATTCCCGCGGCCTCCATTACAATTTGATGTGTGATGCAACAAACTTGTGTGTCGGCTCTGAGTGTCTTCCTCCCTGCAGATGGGTTTGTTTGCCGATCACTAGGTCAAATAATGGTTATAGGAAATTATCTAGGAGCGTGTGTACTTCCACAGTGGTAAGGCACATAATCCGAAATAATTCCCTTAGTATCGTGTAATGGTTCACACTTAGATACAAATAAAAAGTATCCTCCCCATCGAAGTCACTGTTTTTATTTGTAGGGCCAAAGAGAAACCAACTATTAATTTTATTTGTCAAAAAGTAAGGTTGACAAGATAATAAAATTAATGGATAAAACCTCCTCTTACAAATGTAGAATTCATATACGTCCACACTATCGTGGCATGCGATATTCTTGGTGTTTTGAGGTGATGGTTAATTTAGAACAATGCCATAATAGTTGGGAAAATTCTGATTTTTTCCATATTTATTGCTGATTTGTTTTATATGCATGTTGTATGTGCTTGAAAATTTCTCATTTTCAATTTACTAAGTGGGAGAGGGATATTTTAATTAATTCCCGCGGCCTCCATTACAATTTGACGTGTGATGCAACAAACTTGCGTGTCGGCTCTGAGTGACTTCCTCCCTGCGGATGGGTTTGTTTGTGGATCACTAGGTCAAATAATGGTTATAGGAAATTATCTAGGAGCGTGTGTACTTCCACAGCGGTAAGGCACATAATCCGAAATAATTCCCTTAGTATCGTGTAATGGTGCACACTTAGATGCAAATAAAAGTATCCTCCCCATCAGAGTCACTGCTTTTATTTGTAGGGACAAAGAGGAACCAACTATTAATTTTATTTGTCAAAAAGTAAGGTTGACAAGATAATAAAATTAACGGGTAAAACCTCCTCTTGCAAATGTAGAATTCGTATACGTCCACACTAGCGTGGCATGCGATATTCTCGGTGTTTTGATGTGTTGGTTGATTTTGAAATTTTATTGTTTTGAGGAATCAATAATATTTGAAATCTAATATTTTGATCATTGTGATTCTTAGGATTTTCAAAAATGACTTTCAGTCCACTTACTATGATACTAAAGGAAATAAACTTACTATACCCAAATAATGTTGATTGGAAAAGAATCTACATATTGTCTTATCTGCTAAGGAGTACAAGTATGCACTCTTCGAAGAGTGTCCTCAAGCCATGGTTGCTCAAAAAGGTTTCTACTTCTAAGCCGAAAGGCAAGAAGAAGGAGAAACAAGGTGGAGCAAAGGTGGTGGGAGGATCTCAGGGAGGAGTGAAGAAGCCGAAAGGCAAGTACTTCACTTGCAAGCAGACTGGACATAAGAAGAAGGATTATCCCAATCTGAAGCAAGAACAAATGTATATTATTTGGTCCAGTCGTTGAAACATGGTTAGAGGCATTATCTACCGGCACCTGGTGTGTAGATACGAGAGCCACTAATCATGTCTGCAACACTTTGCAGGGGTTCGAGGAAACCCGACGACTAGCTAAAGGGGAGATTACCATTTACTTGGGCAATGCCATGAAGGTGGTGGCTATTGCAGTGGGAGAAATTTTATTTATCTCTTAAGAAAAATAAAATTTTGGTTCTGGAAAATTCCCTTTATGTACCTTTATTTAGAAAGAATTTAATTTTGGTTTCTAAATTGTTTATGGATGGATATTCTATTTCTTTTAATGACAGAGTTGTTATAAAAAGGAATAGGAAAATTATCTGTTCAGGTACATTGATAGGAAATTTGTAAATACTTGAACCAAAAACCTCCCACGATGCAAATTGAAGTTTATAACTCATTTCTAATTCTAATAAGAGAAAAGAACCTTCGAAGATGAACCAAACATATCTTTGGCGTCTAAGGCTTGGTCATATTAACCTGAGTAGAATTCAAAGGTTGATAGCTGATGGACCTTTGGGTTCATTAGTGGTGGAGGATCTCCCAACCTGCGAATCTTGCTTGGAAGGTAAAATGACCGAGAGGCCTTTTTAGGCCAAGGGGTATAGAGCCAAAGATGTGTTAGGAATGGTTCATTCTGATTTGTGTGGTCCTATGACTATCCAGGCAAGAGGTAGTCTCGAATATTTCGTCTCTTTCATAAATGATTATTCAAGATATGGATGACACCATGATCTGATCGTGGTGGTAAGTACCTCTTGGGAGAGTTTAGGAACTACTTATCAGAGGTTGGGATTCAATCCCAATTGTCTGCACCTAGCACACCCCAGCAGAACGGTGTAGCAGAGCGAAGGAATAGGACTCTTATGGAGATGGTTAGATCGATGATGAGTTATTCTGACTTGCCAGATTCGTTCTGGGGATATGTTCTAGATACGGCGGTGTACATTCTGAATTTGGTTCCATCTAAATCAGTGCCTTTTACTCCCACAGATTTGTGGACTAGGCGAAAGCCTAGTCTAAGACATATTCGAATATGAGGAGTCCAACACATGTGCTGAAGGCAGATGCTGGTAAGTTGGAACCTCATACAGAAGTACGCATGTTCGTTGGCTATCCCAGGGGAACGAAGGGTGGATTGTTTGATAGTCCTAGAGATCAGAGGGTGATCGTTAACACGAACGCCAGATTTCTAGAGGAGGACTATGTGATGAACCACAAGCCCACGAATAGGATTGTTCTTGAGGAGTTGACAGGGGAAGTCCCGACTTCAGTACCACCGGTACAAGAGGATATACCACATGTCACTGCACCACATGTCACAAAGGATACACAGGTGATACCTTGTCATAGTGGGAGGGTTGTGAGACAACCTGATAGATTCATGTCCTTGGGAGAATCTTTCGATTTGGTCCCTGGTGAATATGAACCTGATCCCTGGACATATGATGAGGCAATCCAAGATATAGATGTAGCATCTTTGCAAAGTGCAATGAATACTGAGATTGAATCTATGGATTCAAATCAGGTCTGGGAGCTCTTATGCATAGCAGCTCATATGGATTATGAGGTGTGGCAGGAGGATGTCAAGACACCTTTCCTTAATGGAAGTCTTGAGGAAAATATCCATATGTAGCAACCAGAGGGATTCATTGCTAAGGGCAAAGAGCATCTTGTATGTAAGCTTAATCGGTCCATTTATGGATTGAAGAAAGCTTCGAGGTCTTGGAACATCCGCTTTGATGAGGTAAATCCAGACTTATGGATTTATTCAAAGTCCAGATGAGTCTTGTGTATACAAGAGATGTGACGGAAACGTAGTGGTATTTCTTGTACTATACGTAGATAATATTTTGGTAGTTGGCAACAATATTAGAGTGTTTTCAGACGTAAGGGTATGGTTGTCCAAACAGTTTTGAAGGACTTGTGAGAAGTGGGACACATCCTTGGGATCAAGGTTAGTGTGCTAATCCCAAGCTTCATACATAGACACGATTATGGATCGTTTTAGCATGCAAAACTCCAAGAAAGGTTTTCTACCTTTCAGGCATGGAGTTCCTTTATCTAAGGAGATGTGTCCTAGATCATCTGAGGAGATAGAGGAGATGAAGGCGGTTCCTTATGCTTTGGCAGTAGGAAGCCTCATGTATACGATGCTATGTATGAGACCCGATATATGCTATGTCGTGGGCATGGTCAGCAGATATCAGAGTAATCCAGGACAGGGACATTGGACTGTGGTAAAGCATATATTGTAGTGCCTGAGAAGGACTAGGGATTATATGCTAGTTTACCGGGCAGACCAATTACTCCCTGTGGGTTACACGGATTCCGATTTCCAATCTGATAGGGATAACAGTAAGTCTACCTCGAGGTTTTGTATTTACTTTGGGAGGTGGAGCCATTGTATGGAGGAGTGTCCAGTAGAAATGCGTGGCGGACTCCACCATGGAAGTTGAGTATGTGGCAGCCTATGAGGCAGCCAAAGAAGCTGGGTGGCTCAGGAACTTCCTGATGGACTTGGATGTGATTCCTGATTTGCCCAGAACTATCACAATTTTTTGTGATAATAATGGTGCAGTTGCAAACTCGAAGGAACCATGAGCCCATAAGGTAAGTAAATGCATAGAGCGCAAGTACCACCTGATACGAGAAATCGTAAAGGAGGTAGAAGTTGTTGTCTCCTAGATTGCATCAGAGGATGACTTGGTAGACCTTTTCACTAAGGCCCTTCTAGCGAGAGGTTTGATAGGCATGTGGAGGGAAGGGGAATCAGATGTATGGCATTGTGATGACGGCATAGTCTTTTAGTATAAGTGGGAGATTGTTGGGATGTATACTGAAAGCCTAGCTCTTTTGTATGAACATTTTTATTTTGAAATAAGAATCACATGATCATTGTTTGCACTTTATATTTATTATATGTGTGCATATTGACTAATATTTTACATTGTAGATAACATGGTGCTTGGTGTGGCACAGAAGATCATGTTATCAGTCCCTTGTAGAATATAAGTAGAGGCTCACAACCAAGATGGTTTTGGACAAACCATTGGCATGGTTGTAGTGTAGCTTGGTATTGTTTTGTCTTGAACATAGAGTTACACTAGTACACTTAGGTGTATTGAGCAGGACCGACATAGAGGTGATTCAATTTATTGTTGACTACATAATTGAATCGGACCTCGGATATTATGTTGTACATGCTATTAATCCCGATATAATAATGGACACATGTACTTAATATTTATTTCTTTGATTTACCAAAGGGTGAGATTTAGATGGATTAAATCAATATGCCCAGTAAGTTGGGAAATGATATTATTTACATGGTGTGCCGTTGATTATAGGAGGAAACCGTGTCCTATATATTAGGTTGATGATGTCCCCTTTAGGAGCTCATAAGGTTCATCATGTAAACCCTGTAGGTTGACTTAGTCAACATGATGATAAAGTTGAGTGGTACTACTCGAGGAGTTAGATGTTAATTGATTGATGGTCAGTAAATCAATTAATTGACGGACATTCGATATCTTAAACACGGGGAGATGGATGTAAAAATAATATATGGAGCCCATATTAGTTTATGGGAGTTTGTGAGGTAATTCAATGATGATCCTCTAGTGGAATGGAACATCATTGATGGATCAAGTTTGTGTGGTTCCGATCCATCGGGTGGCCAAGATCCAACTCCTCCTCATGGTCCCTATCATAGCCTAATATAATCCTCATGAAGTCTAGATCCAATGATGGAAAACAAATCTCTAGAACCGACGGTTGAGATTAAATCTCTAGAACCGACGGTGGAGATTAAATCTCTAGATATGATGGTGGAAATTAAATCTCTAGATCCGATGGTGGAGATTAAATCTCTAGATCCGATGGTTGAGATTAAATCTCTAGATCCGACGGTTGAGATTAAATCTCTAGATCCGACGGTTGGGATGAAACCCTAGATCCGACGGTGGAGATTAAATCCCTAGATCCGACGGTGGAGATTAAAGGAGGCTTAAGCCTAACTCTATAAATAAGGCTCTAAGGCTTGGGCAGCAACAACTTAATGGAAAAAAGGTTGGTTTTGGAAATTAGGGTTTTGCCTTTCATTGGCTTGGGCGCCAAGAAACCCTAGGGAGATTAGGGTTTGGTTCCTTGGTTGGGCGGCTAGGGTTTGGAAGGAAGAGTGGGCGGCAACTATAGGAGAGGATCTCTTCTTCTTCTTCCTAGGGTGTGGCCGGCTCCTAGATCTCTTCCCTCTACCTTGGTCGGTGCTCGACCTATTCCTCTTCTCCTCTTCTCTTCCTCTTGGCCGGCGGCACAAAGGAGCTAGGGATTGTTCCCTTGTTCGGTTCCTTGGTTGTTTCCATTTTGTTCTCTCTATTCTTGAGGCCGGTGGCATCAATCCTTTGTGGATTGGTGGTTGGCTCAAGCAAGAAGGGAAGGAGAGGTCTTCTTTCTTTGGATTGAAGGAGATCTAGGAAGCTTCAACTTGTGGAGGATCTTCGCCCACACGAAGTCTACAAGGAGGTTAGGACATATGATAGAAGATCGAAAGGTATAAAAGTTTTACAACTTTTATTATTGATCTTTGCATGTTCTTATTAATATGCTAGCTTATGTTTGTTATCTTAGTATGTGTTGATTATACTAGTTTACATTTGTATGTATTTGTATAATCATGGACCCCGAAGATAAACACAAAAACCAGCGATCCGTCCGTCATCTCTTCCGCGGCTAACCGACTAGAAGAGTTGATTGCTTGAACAACAAGTTTGTTCAAGGGATTGCTCGAGTCATTAGCACGATGACGAATTGGTTGTGCTTAGGAAACTCATCCCATCCGGATTAGTTTTCATTCGTGAAAATTTTAATCCAGGGACATGGGAGGCGACGAGCCTTCGAAGCAATTCCCAACAGGATTGTCATGGGAATGTCCAACATGGTGTTGGCATGGGAAAGTCCAAAGCATTGCGAAGCCGTGCGCTTGGTGCTTGGCATGGGAAATGCATTGCGAAGCCGTGCGCTTGGTGCATATGGGAATTCTTGAGGACTTGGTAAGTTCACTAGGCTCGGGGTCCTTGAGTCGGAGAAGGATGGCATTGCGAAGTCGTGTGCTTGGTGCATCCGAGGGACCGTCGGACGAGAAGCGAATGGAGTGAGCCCAAAGGGAAGCATACTTCTAGGGTATGAGACACGAAGGATGGCGTTGCGAAGTCTTTCGCTTGGCGCATCCAAGGGACGTAGGCCGAGGGAAGAGAGCTTCGGTGGGGAACTCCATGAGGGATAAGGTGGACTTGGCCAAGTGGCTAAGACTGAGTGTCAGAGGCTCAAACTTGATGTTTGAGGGTTTACCCGACGGTCGGATGCTCAAACAACTTTGTGTTTGAGGTTTTTCCCGACATCAGTCGACTGGCATAGGTGTCGGTTCGACTGATCCAAGTCGACTAGGGTTCGACTGGTGTAAGGCTAGGGTTTTATGCTTGGCAGTCGACTGTCGAGGGATGGCAGTCGACTGATGGGAGTGTCGCGAGCACAGAATGCTCCGTAGCCGACTGGGCAGTCGACTACTAGGTCACCAGTCGACTGATGGGCATCATCAGTCGACTGGTAGGTGATCCGTTGGAACTTGTCTGACGTGGATCTGGCCGTTGTGAGACAACGACTACAAGAGCAGTCGACTGGGGCCTTTTGGCAGTCGACTGCTAGGCGCAAAAACAGCTCGATGCAGGTTATAAAAGGAGCTCGAGATGGAGGTTTTTGCCATGGTTTTTGTGGAGCTATTGGAGGGGAATTGCTGCTGCATTCCAGTCCTTCAAGAGCCAATCAAAGCAAGCAACAAACAAGTGATCAAAAGCAATCGGTGAAAAGTGTTTCTTTTGTATTGTATTTGTATTCTTGTTTGTATTTGTATATTACTGTTGTAATTGCTTGTGAGAGGTTTCTCCTCCTCCGACGTGTAGTCGAGAAGGAGTTTAGTTAGTGTCGTGCGCATAACTAGAGCTCGGTGAGCTCGCCCGTGGAGTAGGAACCATTTGGTTCCGAACCACGTATATCTTGTGTTGTGTGATTGTGTATTGTTGTTAGTTTCATTATTATTGTTATTCCGTTGCACTAACAACAATCGTAGACAAGCAACGCAACGAGAACGAGCGAATTTCGCCACCAAACGATCGAGGGCTATTCACCCCCATCTAGCCAGCCGTTTCGATCCACAACACATATTGATGTGCCCTAGCCTTTTATATCATAGTCACCCTTCCTCTTCTTTTGTCATAAGATATTTAGTAGAAATGTTAGAAGCATAGAATAAATCAAGATAATAAATATTCGATTTCTTATATCCAACTAACATGCAATCATTCAAGCTTTTGTGTCCAATTAAGCATTTTGAGGAATTGAATTCAACACTATAGATAGCATCACACAGTTGGCTAACACTAAGTAAATTGAATTTCATGCTTTTAACTAATAAGACTTTATGAATAACAATTTTAGGGGATACCCAAATTGTGTCTTTACCTAAAATTTTGAGTTTTCTACTATTTCCTAAAGGCACAGTTCCCTTGTTAATGTAGTTAATAATGGAAATCTTGCTCATATCTCCGGTCATATGTCTTGAGCAACCACTATCCACAATCCACATACTTTGTCCTTCTACCTAAACAACATGAAAAACAAATGCCTTAGGTACCCAAATGTTTGGACCGGTAACATCAATCAAAAACTTCTTGGGAACTCATGCCTTCTTAACCTTACCCCTAATTGTTGCCTTTCTACTAATTAGGAAGGTATATGCTACTTCCTTGTCCTTAGGTTTATATTCTATGTCAGCCTTGTTATAAACGACCCTTTAATCCCTAAGAATCATGTCAAGGTATTTAGATCCATTTGTGAACTTTTTTAAACATGCTCTTAATTCACACACTTCTTTTTTAAGTTTCTCATTTTCATCCTTAAGCATGCATGCATCATTACATGAAGGTTCTTCATTTTTATTTGCCTTAATTTCTACCTTCAAGTTCTTAACCCTAGATTTTGATTTATCAAAAGCATTTTTAAGATAGGCAATAGTTCTATATAACAATTCTACTCTAGAGGAGTCCTTTACCTCATCGTCACTAGATGATGATTCGTCACTTGATGAAAACTCTTCTTGGCTTGATGCTTCGATATCATCTCCCAAGGCCATGAGTGCCACATGGCGTGTGATGTGGCATAACTCCTCCTCATCGGATGAGTCTTCAACACTTTGAGTGTCCCATGTGGTTTGGGCCACCATAGTCTCCTTTTTCTTCTTCTCCTTCTCCTTCTTGTCCTTCTTCTTCTTTTCATTTTCTTCCTTCTTCTTTAGCTCCGGGCAATTTGGCTTAATGTGCCCCTTCTTATTGCATCCATAGCAAGTGACATTAGTGTTAGAAATTGAATTACTACTTGATTTACCTTTTGAGGATGTGAACATCTTCTTTACATCCTTCTTGGTGAGCCTTCTAGATTTTCCCACCCACTTCTTGACATAGTTAGCAATTTTATTCGCCGACATTTCTTCATCACTACTTGATGCTTCATCTTCCAATTCAGATGAGAATGATTCTTCTTTCTTCTCCTTCTTTTTCTTCTCCTTCTTTCCTACAATAAGATCTAAATCTTTATCTTTTGATGAAGTGTTAGCTTGTTCATGCAATTCAAACTCAGAAAATAATTCATCTAATTTAACTATTGAAAGATCTCTAGAGACCTTATAAGCATCTACCATTGATGCCCATAAGATTGTCCTAGGAAAGGCTTGGAGAACATACCTTACCAAATCTCGATTCTCCACCTTTTCACCTATGACATGGAGCCCATTTACTATCTCCTTGAATCTACCATGCATTTGACTCACGGTCTCATTGGTCTTCATGCTAAAAGTTTGAAGTTGACCTATGCATTTGACTCACGGTATCTTTTAGCTCTCCTTGTCTCCTTGGATCCTTCTTTGAGTTCAATAAGCTTCTCCCAAAGCTCTTTAGTAGAGTCGAAGGGTCCAACCTTGCTCAATTTCTCTTTAGATAAATCACATTGGAGTGTGGTTGTTGCTTTGGCATCGGCTTGAGCTTTCTTTGCCATTTCCCTTGTCCAATCTTTGGTTGGTAATGGCGCTCCAAACTCATCTCGAGGATTTTTGAAACCATCTATAATGTTAAATCAATTATCAATATCATTCATTAAATAGTACTCCATCCTACCTTTCCAATAGGCGAAGTCGTTTCAGTCGAAGAAGGGTGGTCGCGCCGTTCTATAACCCTCTTGAAAAGCCATTTGCTTCGGTTGATCCTCCGAAGTGATCTGAGCTCTGATACCACTTATAGGAACCTTGAGGATTAGCTAGAGGGGGTGAATAGCAATTCTTTAATGTGGTTCGGAGATGACGCTCCTACTCTATGGAAATCCGTAAGGTAGATCACCCCTAGCAATCTTCCACTAAAAGCCTCCTTTTGATGCAACACACCAAGGTCGAGAAGCCTTTTACTGTAACACCCGTAAAATTCCTAGAAATTTTATAAGAATTTTTGCATGATCATATGGGCTTTTATGTGGGCTATTTCAAAAATAAAAGAAAATAGAGCCAAAAAGGATGCGAGGCCCAGGGTTTGAACCCTAAACCTCCAAGTAGATAACTAACCCTTAGGATGCATCCAATAACCAGAAGCCCAGCAGGATTGTGCTATTAGAAGGACATGGGAAATGATAGTTAAGGGTAGGGGAGGCTAAGGGACACCTTCAAGTGAATAAATAGGAGTATGAGGAGACAAGAGAACTCAAGTTGGCATTCTCCTCTTTCTCTTCTTCTTCCCCACCGAAACCCTAGCTCTCCCTTCTTCCATTTCCGAAAACCAACCAAGCAAGAAGAAAGCTCTAGTCTTGGCATCACAACCTAGGGTATATTCTATTACTAAACAAGAGAAAGGATGTAAGTATCCCCTCACCTACAGTACAAGTTGCTTCGGTTGATGGTTGTTAAGAAAATCCTTTATGAAACTTTCGGCCAAGACCTCCTTCATGCTTCCCATGATTGTCCATGCTATGTTTTGTATGAATATGATGATAATATATTTCTAGATAGGCTTGGTTTAAGTGTTTGATTTTAAGTTTCTTGAAACTCTCGACCAAGACCCCTTTTAGGCTCCTAATGGTCTTCTATGCTATGATCTATATGTAGTCATGTTATGTTTTGATTGTAGACGAAGATAATATATTGATAGCTAAGCTAGATTTAAGTGTTTGATCTTAAAGTATCTTGAAACTCTCGGCCAAGACCCCTTTTAGGCTCTTAATGGTCTTCTATGCTATGATCTATATGTAGTCATGTTATGTTTTGATTGTAGATGAAGATAATATGTTGATAGCTAAGCTAGATTTAAGTGTTGGATCTTTAAGCCTCTTGAAAATCTCGGCCAAGACCCATTTAGGCTCCTAATGGTCTTCCATGCTATGATCTATATGTAGTCATGCTATGTTTTGAATGTAGATGAAGATAATATGTTGTTAGCTAAGCTAGATTTAAGTGATTGATCTTAAGGTTCCTTGAAGCTCTCGGCCAAGACCTATTTAGGCCCCTAAGGGCCTTCCATTCCATGATCTATATGTAATGGAGATTAACATGTGGTTAGTTAGATCTTGTACAAGTTGTTTAGGGTTTAAAATTTTGTTAGAACCCCATGGAGTTTAGACCACACCATGTTATGCTTGTTCATGATGTTTATGTCATACTCTATATGTGTATGATGTTGGTATGATGTTAAGTAGACCTTGCACAAGTTGTTTTAGCATGTAAACTCCTAAGAACCCTCCCTTAGGGTTTCGGCCAGCCCATGTACATGCCCTCTACTAATCCTCCATGCCATGCTACATGTAGATAAAATGCAAATATGATGTTAGATAGACCTTATGATAGCATGATTGGTTTATGTCACTACTTTATGTCCATGTTAATTGTATGAATGTATGATTATGTTATGCTCATTGCATCATGATGAAGAAGTATGTATGATGAATGCCTAAGAGATGCTTCCCTATGAATGGGGACTAAGAGCACTCTTTATGTTATGAAAAGGAACATGATATGCTATGAAGAAGGAACATGATATGCTATGAAGAAGGAACATGATATGCCATGATATGTATAGGAAAAGAAATGTTATATGCCATGATAAGGAACATGTTATGTTTATGAAAAGAAATATGATATGTTATGATAAGGAACATGATATGTTATGAAAAGAAATATGATATGTTATGATAAGGAACATGATATGCTATTTTACTTTTTTCATGGCTTGTACCGGACCCTAATAAGGTTCAAGGGATGGGCTCCTACGTGCCCCTGGGTCGACGATCGTAGTACGGACCCAGTACGGGATGGGCTCCTAGTTGCCCTAAGTCGACGGTCATAAGTACGGGCCTAGGATGGGCTTCTATGTTATGTTGCACCTAGGTCGACGGACATAGTATGGACCTAGTACCCTAGTAGGTTCGGGATTAGCTACCTCGGGTCTATTTAGGGATGCGCGCTATGATGATGATGTATGTGGTACAATGTCGGGCCCAATATGTTGAGATTATGTTTAAGTCTTGCATATACCCTTATTTCATGTCTAGGTGATTATGATGTTTAGATGATTGTTATGCTTATATGTTTCTGAATGCTCATGTCATTTCTCTTATATGAATGCTATGTTTATATGTTCTTGAATGTTTATATGAATGTTATGCTTATATGTTCTTAAATGATCGTGTCACTACTCTATGTCTAGTTCTTGATGTATGGTTTTTGTGAGTAGGAAAGGATCTTACTAAGTCTATGTGCTTATAGTTTTATGTCCCCTTGTACTGCAGATAAGGGTAAAGAATGGCTAAGCTAAAGGGAGCAGAAGGAGGGGAAAAGTGTGTGTGGTAGTGGCATGGTGGAGGAGATCTGTTTATGTTCCCCAAACTTATGCATGTTTTCCTTTAAGTTTTTCATGTTAGTTGATAAGAGTCGAACTCTACTTGATGTTGATGGTTGCTACTTGATGTCCTTAAGTTGATTATCATGAACTTGAATTAAGTACTTATGAAATGATGATGCATGCTCCATGTTTCATGCTTTATGTTTTAAAAAGAAAAAAAAATGTTAAGTCTTCTGCTGTAAATGGATGTATGTAGTCTTTCACTGTAAATGCATATATGTATGATCGCATCGCGCCGTCCCTCCAACCCCTGGAAAGGGCGGGCATGACAGGTTGGTATCAGAGCAGATCTGCCTTTCCACTACACACACATCAAGCTCCAAATCCTGCCGCTCCAAGTAAGAAATTCTATGCCTACTTTACTTTTTTCATGTATGATAAGACATGATTTTAGTTTAAATATGCATGAATATATGTATGATAACCTTATGCTAGCCTTTAGTTTAAATATGCATAAATAAATGGATGATAATCTTATACTAGCCTTATTATAATATATGAAGATAAATATGGCTGGGAGACGTAGTAATAGAGTCAATGAGACAATATTTTGCTCTCCATGGGGAGCTCCAGTACTGTTGGTAAAGAAGAAAGATGGGTCTATGCGAATGTGCATAGACTACCGAGTGCTAAATAATGTGACGATCAAGAACAGGTACCCTTTACCATGGATTGACGACCTATTCGACCAGTTAAAGGGCGCCACCATCTTCTCTAAGATTGATCTGAGGTCTGGCTATCATCAAGTGAAGTGAAACTAGATGATATACCGAAGACGGCTTTCCGAACAAGATACGGACATTATGAGTTAGTAGTTATGCCTTTCGGAGTGACGAATGCACCATCTATGTTCATGGATCTAATGAATCGGGTATTCTCAACATTCCTCGACAAATTTGTGATCATTTTTATCGACGATATACTGATATATTCGAGAACCCAAGAAGAGCATGCAGAACACCTAAATATAGTAGATATAGTATGCAGATTCTTGAATTGATTGTATTCTCCAAATGCGAGTTCTGGCTCGATCAAGTATCATTTTTGGGTCACGTTATATCCAAGCACGGAGTGATGGTAGACCCAACAAAGATTGAAGCTGTGAGTAACTGGAACAGGCCAAAGAATGCCAGCGAAATCAGAAGCTTTCTCAGGCTCGCAAGCTACTACAGGAAGTTTGTAGAGAACTTCTCTAGAATTGCAGCCCCTATGATAGTTCTCACCAGAAAGAACAAAAAGTATGAATGGACGGATGCCTGCAAGAAGAGTTTCACAAAATTGAAAAGGAGACTGACCAGTGCTCCAATTCTTACTCTTCCGGATAGTAACGAAGGCTTCGACATGTACAGCGACGTTTCCAAGTTGGGACTCGAAGTTGTACTCATGCAGAATGGCAAGGTCATTGCCTACGCCTCTAGGAAACTCAAGGAACATGAAAGGAATTATCCCACTCGCGATCTAGAGCTAGCAACCGTGGTCTTTGCTCTCAAAACATGGAGGCATTATCTATATGGAGCTCAGTGTGGGATTTATACAGATCACCAGAGCCTGAAATATTTCTTCACACAGAAAGACCTAAACATGAGACAATGCAGATGGCTCGAGATCGTCAAGGATTATGACTGCGAGATCTTCTATCATCCCGGAAAGGCGAACAAAGTAGCCAATGCACTCAGCAGGAAGTCCTGTGCCACCTTGATGTCTCTATCGGTATTATCTTGGCCCCTAGAAAAGGAAATTATGTGTTACAGGGTTGAAATCATTTCCAGACAGCTTTCTCCCATGACGATGACACTGACGCTGTTCGACGATATATTAGAAAAGTAAGCCCGTAACCCAAGCATTCAAAGGATCAAGCAAGAGGTCCTAGAAGGAAAGGATGATGGATTTCGTATCTCTGACAGTGGAGTACTCTACCATAGGGATCGCTTTTGTATTCTTGATGATCTAGAATTACAGAAGAAGATATTTGAGGAAGCTCACGGAATCCCCTATGTGATGCATCCTGGATTCACCAAGATGTACCAAGATCTGAAGGGGAAGTTCTGGTGGTTCGGTATGAAAAGAGATGTTGCTCAGTATGTCAGTACCTACCTGACCTGCCAGAGGGTTAAAGCAGAACACCAGAGACCTAGAGGAACACTGCAGCCAATCCAAATTCTAGAATGGAAATGGGAAGATTTTCTATGGATTTCATCTCAGGACTACCCAAGACGACGAATGGATATGACGCTATATGGGTGATCGTGGACAGATTGACAAAGTCTGCCCACTTCTTAGAAATCAAGATGACCTACTCGACTGAGCAACTGGCTCAATTATATGCTAGAGAAATTATCAAATTACATGGGATTCCTAAGACCATTATTTTTGATAGAGATGGTCGCTTTATTTCCCATTTCTGGGAATGCGTTCAGAAGGCCCTTAGCACGAAGCTATTATTCAGTACAGTCTTTCATCCTCAGACCGACGGATAGACAGAAAGGGTGAACCATGTATTGGAGGATGTTACGAGCTTGCGCCTTGGATTTCAAAGGGAGCTGGTGCTGATACTTATGCTTGGCAGAATTCGCCTACAATAATAGCTACCAAGCTACTATTGGAATGGCACCCTACGAGGCTCTCTACGGGAGGAGATGTAGATCTCCTATATACTGGTATGAGGGTGGTGAAAAGAAGGGGATGGGACTCCAAATAGATATCATTGACGACACCACCCGAGCTATACAGAACATTCGCCAAAGAATTGAAATTGCTCAGAGCCGGCAAAAGAGTTATGCAGATATTGTTGGATCGAGAAGCATCGCTAGAGGGGGGGTGAATAGCGATCGTAAATCTTTCGTTCGAATTCGTTCGTTGAGACACAAGTAAACGAGTAAGCACAGCGGAAAATAAAGTGACATGTTTATTTTACTTGGTTCACAACCCAGCGGTTGCTACTCCAAGGCCCTATCGGTCCTAGACCGCGTACGGAGGGCAAAGCACTATAACGTCTCCTCCTCGTTGGAGGTAGGAGACAACGATCACAAAATCCGAAAGTACGAGGATGAGGCAACAATCCTACCTCACCTCGTTATGAATAAAAACAATGAATAAAATATTAAAATATATTACTAGATGTTGCTGTCGACAAAGAATATCTTAGCTTGTTGTCGCGTCGGCGTTATGACGGTGTTGGAGCGTTGGCGTTGTAGGAGCACTTGATGAATAAACTTGATGATTTTTGGAGTTGGAATCCTCCCATCCTTTTATAGATTTTGGCCTCTGAATTTGTCTCCTTTTTTTTTTGGAACAGATCACGAAGTTGTCCAAATTTTATTGCGAAGTGGTCACGTCAAACGTTATCCGTTTTGACCTAGCGCAAAGGTTGATTCGTCGCCATCAGTCGACTGATGCCTCCCATCAGTCGACTGATGAGCATCGCGATCGCGCCTAACGCCCGGCCGATCGGCCTAACGCCCGTGATCATTGCCGGCTGACCACTTCCCTGCAGTAAGAGGTTAGCTCGGAAAATGATAAATGTGACGATTTTTAACCGTCCGATCTCAACCTAGACCTTCCACAGGAAGTCTTAGTCGGATCGCCACCTACGGTCATCCCTGTAAAGAGGACACGACCTTACAATCTCTCACTCACACGAGATTTCCTCGATACTTACCTTGTAGCTCTCGCTTCTGGCCTTCCACTCGATTCCTTTGGTTCCCTCCGAAGTCACTCGAGTGTCGCCCGACCACCGCGGCTTCCTCCGGGTGTCGCTAGCCTTCAGCTCCAGCTTTAGTACTTTTCTGCACACTCGATTTAGCTCATGAGATAACGATGTAAACTTAACTTTGTGTCTTTGCCATAATCAAAACACAGGTTCGATTATCTAGTGCCCCTGCACCAACAATCTCCCCCTTTTTGATCTATGGCAAACCAACACAAAGTTAAGGAAATTAAAGCATAAAACAAGTATAGTAGATGATGAATGTCATTCCCAAAAGCTCCCCCTTAACCAAAACTCCCCCTTAACCCTAGGCGAGTTTTGAAAGAGATACTTTAGTTTTCAAAATCAAATTTTGTGTTACTCCCCCTTAACTTTCGCTCTTCTCCCCCTTTTGCCATAAATCAAAAAAAATTGGGGTTTTTGTATAAAATAGAGTTTTTTTAAAAAACAATGTCATATATGCATGCATCTAGATAAATCAAATATGAGTCCAAGCATGCGTCTAGCAGTAGTTAGATAGATTGGTTCGAGGTGTGTCCCTCTGCACCAATAATCTAAAGGTTTATAATATAACCCTTAAGGTTAGTTTGCTCTCCCCCTTAGTCAAATATATGAAGTATAAGAGATGTAGGGGGCGCTAAACTTTGGCCTAAGAGTTGTTAAGTACAACAGTTGAGAAAATAAGTAATACCTTGAAGAGATTGTTTTAAGTATATTTCAATTATCCTTAACATCTCACCCATTCTATGTGTCTCATAATTTGTTCACCTTATATGTTTTGTGAGATGATTTTAAATTGATTAAAGATAGTCAATCTTGGGTTAGATTCGGATTTAACATTTAGATCGTTAAGTAACTTTTCGAGAAACTGGCTTCCAGGTCGTGGCGAGGCACAGGGGCCTTCTTTGATCGGAACAACGACCACTTCCTTAGACAAAGCCAAATTCAAGAAAATATCACTTGTCACTTAGGGTTACTTTCTGGTCTAACTAGTTTAGGATACGGCGAGGTAGCTTCAGCTAGTTCCACTCGGTCAAGTGCACCAAGCTAGATACGCCTTATTTAGCTCGAATACACGAGACTTTGTTTCCCTAACGTACTATCATCTCGCCGCGTCCTGATACTATGTTGTCAAGAGTTGACTAACTATTTTCCCTATCTAGTCATTCTACAAATTAAAGTAAAATATTCAATGGTTTTGCTAAGTAAGTGGGTATACTATTTTAGTGTTAGCTCCCCCTGGACCATTGAACCAATATGGTCTATTCAAATAATGAATTTGATCCTGGGGAATCCAAAACTTATTAGTCCTTATATGTGAATTCAATAAAACCTTTGGGACCCATGCTTGGACTCTTTGATGACTACGATTTACGATAGACATATAAGACCTATTCGTAGTCTTTGACTTAAATCCAAGTCCGGCTTTGTTGTAGATGGCTCTTTGGGTTCCAAGTAGTCGATTAAGGTTCTTAGATCCCAACGTGAACTTTTCCAACCTAGCCTTAACCTCTTGAACTCGATCTTTCAAGAGAGAATTCTCCTCCTCAAGTTTTTCAATTTGGGTTGAGTTTCCCTCTTGAACTTGACTAGTTGAAGAGGTTAGAGTAGCCTCTTGCTTGAGGGTTTCAACCTCCTCGAGTAATGACTCAACCCTAGACTCAGACTTGATTAATTTCCTATTAAGCACTTTAATTGTATTGTAAAGCGTATGAATTAGTGAGCGGCTAACATTAATTTTCTCTTTTGGTCCGGCTTTGAGTTGCTTCTCGAAGTAGTCCTCGAGTTCGGAGTCGGTGTTGTAATTGGATTCGGATTCGGACTCTGACTCGGACTCTTCAGGTCTTGCCATGCATGCTATGCCACCGCCTTCTTCGTTGTCCCATGTTGCATGAAAATCCTTCTTTTGATTTGATTTGAATTGTGCCCTCTTTTGATTCTTTAGTAGCCTCCTTTCCCTCCGAATAATCTTCCGCACTACGTTCACTATTGCTTCCACCTTTTCGGATTCGGACTCTAATTCGTCATTGGGTTCGAGTCCATCTTCTTGCCTGGTAGGTGGCTTGCTTCTTTGTCCTGCAAGTAGAGCAATACCTCTCTCGGCCCGAACCACGTTAGTTTGCTCGTGAAGTTCAAACTCGGAAAATAATTCGTCTAACCTAAGCTTCGAAAGGTCCTTAGAGACCTTGTAGGCATCGACCATGGATGCCCACAAGGTAGTCCCAGGAAATGAATTAAGAATGTACCTTAGTAGGTCACGGTTTTCGACCTTGTGTCCGATGGTGTGTAGGCCGTTGATAATGTCCTGGACGTGGGCGTATAGTTGCGTCGCCGTCTCGTGTTCCTGCATCTTAAGGTTATACAACTTATTGAAAAGAAGGTCACGTTTACATACCTTAGCATCGGACGTTCCTTCGTGTAGCTCGATTAATTTGTTCCATAGGTCCTTGGCGCTAATGAATGGTCCGATGTGGTTGAGTTCCTCCTTGGACAACCCGCATTGCAATATTTGAGTTGCTCTTGCATCGGCTTCAATTTGCCTCTTGGTTGCGTTAATCCACTTGTTGAAATCCAAGGGCTCTCCTTGATCATTGGTGGGTAGAGCAAAGCTGGTTTGGATTATTATCCAAGTCTCGACTTGTGTTTTCAAGAAACACTCCATCCGACCTTTCCAATAACTGAAATCATCTCCATTAAAGAATGGAGGTCGGGTGGTGCTATACCCCTCAATGTGAGCCATTAAGTATCTTGCAAAACACGAATAAAACCCAAAGGGAATTCCAAGACTTGGTCTTGGATTAGTAATGCGGGAAATAAATAGGAAATAAACATAATTAAATGAGAAAAAAATAAGAAACTAACAAAAACTAACAACTTACGACCTTTGATGTCCCCGAAAGGGTACTAGACGTTGGATTTTGGGGCTGGAAATAGCTTGTTACGAGGGTAAACCGTGGTAAGAAATGTAGATCTTTCAGAGAGCTTCGATTTGGTAGGTAGATCGTTATGTGAGTCCACTTGTGCGAAAAGTTATGGCCGTTTTACCGTCGGCTACTCCAAGAGAGAAAACTTGCAAGCACACAACCAAAAGAAACGTACCAAGACTTCATCTTGGATTAGTAGTGTGGGAGGAAAAAGACCAAAAAAAATGAATCGAAAAATACGAACAGAAAACCAAAACGTGCTAGATCGATGGTTTCACCAAATCTTAGCACCCCCGCTCTGATTCCAATTGTTGGATCGAGAAGCGTCACTAGAGGGGGGTGAATAGCGATCGTAAATCTTTCGTTCGAATTCGTTCGTTGAGACACAAGTAAACGAGTAAGCATAGTGGAAAATAAAGTGACACGTTTATTTTACTTGGTTCACAATCCAGCGGTTGCTACTCCAAGGCCCTATCGGTCCTAGACCGCGTACGGAGGGCAAAGCACTATAACGTCTCCTCCTCGTTGGAGGTAGGAGACAACGATCACAAAATCCGGAAGTACGAGGATAAGGCAACAAGCCTACCTCACCTCGTTATGAATAAAAACAATGAATACAATATTAAAATATATTACTAGATGCTGCTGCCGACGAAGAAGATCTGAGCTTGTTGTCGCGTCGGCGTTATGACGGTGTTGGAGCGTTGGCGTTGTAGGAGCACTTGATGAATAAACTTGATGATTTTTGGAGTTGGAATCCTCCCCTCCTTTTATAGATTTTGGCCTCTGAATTTGTCTCCTTTTTTTTGGAACAGATCACGAAGTTGTCCAAATTTTATCGCGAAGTGTCCGGGTCAAACGTTATCCATTTTGACCTAGCGCAAAGGTCGATTCGTCGCCATCGATCGGTGATGCCTCCCATCGATCGATGAGCATCGATCGACTTCCCAGCGTCAATGATCGATTGCCGGCTGGCCACTTCCTGCGATAAGAGGTTAGCTTAGAAAATGATAAATGCGACGGTTTCTAACCGTCCGATCTCGACCTAGACCTTCCACAGGAAGTCTTAGTCAGATCGCCGCCTACGGTCATCCCCGTAAAGAGGACACGACCATACAATCTCTCACTCACACGAGCTTTCCTCGATACTTACCTTGTAGCTCTCGCTTCTGGCCTTCCACTCAATTCCTTCGGCTCCCTCCGAAGTCACTCGAGTGTCGCCTGACCACCGCGGCTTCCTCCGGGTGTCGCTAGCCTTCACCTCCAGCTTTAGTACTTTTTTGCACACTCGATTTAGCTTGTGAGATAACGATGTAAACTTAACTTTGTATCTTTGCCATAATCAAAACACAGGTTCGATTATCTAATGCCCCTGCACCAATAGATATGCGGCGTAGACCATTGGAATTCGAAGTCAGGGATCTGGTATTCCTCAAAGTGGCCCCTATGAAGGGAGTGATGAGATTCAGATGGAAGGGTCAGCTGAGTCCGTGCTATGTGGGACCGTATCCGATACTAAAGAGAGTCGGCAAGGTAGCTTACGAGTTAGAGCTGCCTCAAGAGATGTCGGCTATTCACAACGTGTTCCACGTTTCGATGTTCAAGAAGTGCATTCAAGTACAGACCAAGTGATTGAGTCACAAATAGTGCAAGTTCAAGAGGACCTGAGTTATGAAAGTCGGCCTATCCAGATACTAGATCGAGAAGTCAAAAGACTAAGGAATAAAGAGGTGCCCTAAGTGAAGGTCCTGTGGCAAAATCAACGGTACGAAGTGTTAGGGCAATCTCTTGCCGTAATATGGTTTTGATGGTGTGGCAAAGGGTTTAAGTTAGTTTGATATATTGATTTGATATGTGCGTTGAAGTCGTGCAGGACTTAGTAATTCGCACATGGAGCCGTGGCAAGTTTCACATCTCATGACTCGTGTCTTGAGTCGGTGAAGGATAGCTTTGCGAAAGCCGTGAACTTGGAGCATCCGAGGGACCGCCGGACGAGGAGCTTGGAGTGAAGCCGGAGGAAGTAGACTTTGAGGCAAGAGACGCAAAGGAGCATTGCAGAGTCGTGCGCCTGATGTTGCCGAGGGACGTGGCGCCGAGCGAAGAGAGAACCGGCGAGGACTGAGGATGAGTGAGCGATTGTAACCCGGGAAGGGGTAGCTCTTAGGTGAAACTTGGCCATTTGGCCAAGTGTCGGATGAGTTTTCCCGACACCAGTCGACTGCCATGTCATGGCAGTCGACTGCTCTGAGTCGATGGGTCGATCGACTGGTTTAAGTCAGCTGAATCAAGTTGATCGCGATCATTTGGCATGGGCGGTCGACTAATGTGATCGATCATTCGCCAAGGGGGTCGATCGATGGCACGCACGGGCACAGAGTGGAGTCGACCTCGTTGAGGACTCGACTGATTGACATCAGTCAACTGATGGGTGCCATCAGTCGACTGATGCCAATACCGTTGGATGGAATCCAATGTGGAAAGCAGCCGTTATTGGGCAACGGCTACAGGACCAGTCGACTGATGGGTACCATCAGTCGACTGCTCCTGTGTCAACGGGAAGAAACCCTCTTCCTCTATAAAAAGGAAGGGGATGGGGCTTTGGGAGGTTAATGCTTGAACGCCCAACTACTCCCAAAGTGCCCTAAACGTTTTTCCACTCTTCTACTTGCTCTAATCTTCATTCCATTGTAGAAGAGTGATCTTGATTGTAAAGGTTACCTCCACCCAGCTTGGTGCAAAGGAGAGACCAATATTGGATTGGCTTTGAAGGAGTGATTCACCTCGAATGAATTGGGATCGTGGATTAGCGGCGTAGCCGTGAACCACGTTACATCTTCTTGTTAGCGTTTGTTTTCTTGTAACTTCTATTTGCTTGTCTTTATTTGCATATTCCGCTTGCGCTAATCTTTTGTAGACGAGCAAATTACGACATCCAACGAACGAGGGCTATTCACCCCCCTCTAGCCGGCCAATCGATCTCCCAACAAGTGGTATCAGAGCCAAGGTTGCTTGTCACCGGACTAACTGCCGCAACAAGCTCTACATCAAAAATGGTCGGCTCAAACATCCACCCACCGAAGTTCAACGGCAAATTCTCTTGGTGGAAAAAGAGAATGGAGGTATTCTTCGAGACCGATTTTGATATTATGCTTATAATGGAAAATGGTTTCGAGTTGCCTAGGGATGAAAGGGGTGAACCAATTGAAAAATCACGTTGGACTAAGAAGTAAAGAGAGGAGCACCTTGCAAACTCAAAGGCAAAACATCATCTTCTCAATGTGCTCCCTCAACAAGAGATCAACCGGATCGGAGAATGTGCTAGCGCCAAAGAGATGTGGGAAAAGCTTGTAGAACTCCATGAAGGCACATCCGAGGCCAAGCTAGCTAGGAGAGACCTCCTCCGCTCCCAACTCTCAAACATCAAATTAGAAAAGGGAGAAAAGGTAACTTCCCTACATTCGAGATTTAAAGAAATATTAATTGGGCTAACAAGTGTAGGAGAAAAGCTCTCCAACCGGGATATGGTAATGAAGGCCATAGTTGCCTTTCCTCGGTCCTCAAGATGGAGTTCCATGGTGGATTCGTTTTACATCTCCAAGAACTTGGAAGTAAGTACCTTGGAGGAATTTTTCTCAACAATGGAGCTCCACGAAACTAGGCTTGAAGGAATACAAGAAGAGCCTACAATTCAACCCTCAAGAGGAGTAGCTTTGATAGCGAACAAGGGGAAGAAGAAGATGGAAATCCCCTCCTCCTCCGATGATGAAGCATCCTCATCCTCCTCCATGGATAGCACCGAAGAAGCATATATGGTAAGGAGGGTAAGACGTGCTTTAAAGGGTTTTCATTTTAATAAATCTAATGATAGGAATAGAAGACCAAGGGGGAAGGTCATATGCTACAATTGCCAAGGAGAGGGACACATAAGTGATAATTGTCCCCTCCTAAACAAGAGCAAGGAAGAGAAGAAAAATAAAGAAGAAAAGAGGAAGAAGAAGGGGAGCAAGAGAAAAGAAGAAGAAAAGAAGGCAAAAGGAAAAGGGAAGGCCATGGCACTCAAAGCAAAGACATGGGATGACCTTGCTTCCTCATCCTCATCCGAAGAAGAAGAGCATGTCTATTCCAACCTAGCACTAATGGCTCTTCATGACTCGGATTGCTCCTCCTCCACCGAAAATGAAGAATCAAGCTCAAGTGGGGAGAGCTCAAATGAAGGGGGAGCTTCTACATCCTCATCATCCGAAGAAGAAGATGACATGGAAACTATGGTAACGAATGCCTCTCCTAAGAAAATAGTTTCCATAATTTCTAGTTTAACTAAGGACTTATTTGGAATGAAAAAGAAAAATAAAAGCATGCTTAATCAAATTAAGGCATTGGAAAATAAGCTAGAAAATGCATGCTTAAATAATAATGATAATTCTTCTAGCTTAAATGATGCATGTTCACATGACTATATGCCTTTGGATGTTAATGATGCATGCATAGAGGAAAATAGGGTTTTAAGGGAAAAGGTAGACTATTTGACAAAAGCCCTAGAGAAATTCACTATTGGCTCCAACACATTAAATATGATTATTGGGAGCCAAAGAGCTAGCTTCAACAAAAAGGGCCTAGGCTACAAAGAAAAGAAAAATGAAAAGGCCTACAAATGCCTAATAGCTAGGGGACAAGATAAGAAGAAAGTAATGGCTAGGAAATGGATCCCCAAGGAATACTTAGTGAACCCAATAGGAAAGAACTTATTTTGGGTTCCAAAATCCATCCTTAAGGGTTAGGATAACTCTAGGGTAGTCAACCATATGCAATTGACCTATATCATATTTTGGTTGACTTAGGATGGCGGGACAACATTTTTAAATAGTGTTGGGTGATGATAACGTGCCCATAAATAGATAATAATGCTTAAATCATGATGATTAATGTAATTGTTATGTATGTTAGCAATCATGATTTATGCTATTGATATTTGGCACATAATCATGGGAAATAGGGTTGAATCATGCTTTAGGTGATACTTTGTTTATTATCATCATATAATACCTAATGCATGATAACAACTCAATGAATACATGTGTTTAATGATCATAATGTAAAATTAATTCATATATGTCATTATGATCATGTAGGTTGTTGGGTTGATACTCAACCATAATAGAATTGCATGAATACAAGGGTTAAGTATATACAAATACCCCCTAGGATGCATCTCACACTCACTATAGGCTAACTTGATTGCAAACTTAGCATGGGTGAGATGTTAGGATGATACAAATGTCCACTAGTGCTTATAGCATTTAGATGGTCATTTAAAGTATCAAAATAGCAATAATAGACTAATCATGGGGAAGGCTTATGTTTAATTCATAGACATATTGCCCAAAGATCATGGTTGGATATTTCATATGTTTTCAAAACAATTTCTTAATCTAAAATCTATGTATTCATGTTTTGAAACAATTGGATGCAAGACTAGGTGTTAAAATGGATACTCTTATGATCAAAAACCTAGTAGTTTTTAAAGCTTTTGGATTTTTGGCAAATACGTGGAAATATAATGATTTTTTATGAAAACCTATTTTTCACTGATAGATATAATTAAAATAAATGTGTTCCCCAAATTTCATGATTTTTCGAATTTTCTAGAATTTTTAACGCATTTCTGAAATTCACCCAATCGAAATCCAAAGCTGCGGTCATACCGTAGTCTGAACGATCGATGACTGAATATCAGGATAAAGGCTGAATTCCGATTTTAAATCAACTTGTGGTATTTTCTTTCTATTAGACTTGATGTCATGTGCTTTTAACTTAGTGATAATCTTTTTGATGGTGTCAAAGGGGGAGAAATGATTATGTTTAAGTTAATTATGATAGGGGGAGAAATTAAGGGGGAGTTTCATGGATTAAGGGGGAGTTGCATGTTGCTATATCATGTTTATGTTTACATGCTTTCTTTCCTTTAAAATTTATATCAAATGTTTTTACCTAACTTAAACGGATTGCCACACATCAAAAAGAGGGAGATTGTTAGGGCAATCTCTTTCCGTAATATGGTTTTGATGGTGTGGCAAAGGGTTTAAGTTAGTTTGATATGTTGATTTGATATATGCGTTGAAGTCGTGCAGGACTTAGTAATTCGCACATGGAGCCGTGGCGAGTTTCACATCTCATGACTCGTGTCTTGAGTCGGTGAAGGATAGCTTTGCGGAAGCCGTGCGCTTGGAGCATCCGAGGGACCGCCGGACGAGGAGCTTGGAGTGAAGCCAGAGGAAGTAGACTTCGAGGCAAGAGACACGAAGGAGCATTGCAGTCGTGTCGCTGATCTCTTAGGGGCGTGGCGCGAACAAAGAGAACTTGAGCGAGGACTCAGAGGATGAGAGTGGCGATTGTAACCCGGAAGGGTAGCTCTTAGGTGAAACTTGGCCATTTGGCCAAGTGTCGGATGAGTTTTCGACACGGTCATTGCCATGTCATGGCGTCAACTTCTCTCGAGTCGATGGGTCGATCGGCGGTTTAAGTCAATCTTGAATCAAGTTGATCGATCGACTAGGCATAGGCGATCGGTGATGGCTTGATCGGTCGACTGAGGACGGCGATCGGGGATGGCATGCGCGCAGTGGAGTCGACCTCATTGAGGACTCGGTGATTAACATCGATCGGTGATGGGTGCCATCGATCGTGATGCCATCTTGGATGGAATCCAACGTGGAAAGCAGCCGTTATTGGGCAACGGCTACAGGACCAATCGACTGATGGGTGTCATCAGTCGACTGCTCTTGTGTCAATGGGAAGAAACCCTCTTCCTCTATAAAAAGGAAGGGGATGGGGCTTTGGGAGGTTAATGCTTGAACGCCCAACTACTCCCAAAGTGCCCTAAACGTTTTTCCACTCTTCTACTTGCTCTAATCTTCATCCCATTGTAGAAGAGTGATCTTGATTGTAAAGGTTACCTCCACCCAGCTTGGTGCAAAGGAGAGACCAATATTGGATTGGCTTTGAAGGAGTGATTCACCTCGGACGAATTGGCATCGTGGATTAGCGGCGTAGCCGTGAACCACGTTACATCTTCTTGTTAGCATTTGTTTTCTTGTAACTTCTATTTTCTTGTCTTTATTTGCATATTCTGCTTGCGCTAATCTTTTGTAGATGAGCAAATTACGACATCCAACAAATGAGGGCTATTCACCCCCCTCTAGCCGGCCAATCGATCTCCCAACACGAAGAAGCCACCTAGGAACGCGAGGAGGACATGAAACAGAAGTACCCAGAGTTGTTCTAAGTTTCGAGGATGAAACTTTTAAAAGGTATGAAGGAATGTAATGCTCATAAAATTCCTAGAAATTTTATAAGAATTTTTGCATGATCATATGGGCTTTTATGTGGGCTCTTTTAAAAATAAAAGAAAATAGAGCCAAAAAGGATGCGAGGCCCAGGGTTTGAACCCTAAACCTCCAAGTAGATAACTAAACCTTAGGATGCATCCAATAACCAAAAGCCCAGCAGGGTTGTGCTATTAGAAGGACATGGGAAATTATAGTTAAGGGTAAGGGAGGCTAAGGGACACCTTCAAGTGAATAAATTGAAGTATGAGAAGACAAGAGAACCCAAGTTGGCATTCTCCTCTTTCTCTTCTTCTTCCCCACCGAAACCCTAGCTCTCCCTTCTTCCATTTCCAAAAACCAACCAAGCAAGAAGAAAGCTCTAGTCTTGGCATCACAACCTAGGGAATATTATTACTAAACAAGCGAAAGGATGTAAGTATCCCCTCACCTGCAATACAAGTTGCTTTGGTTGATGGTTATTAAGAAAATCCTTTATGAAACTTTCGTCCAAGACCTCCTTCATGCTTCCCATGATTGTCCATGCTATGTTTTGTATGAATATGATGATAATATGTTTCTAGATAGGCTTGGTTTAAGTGTTTGATCTTAAAGTTTCTTGAAACTCTCGGCCAAGACCCCTTTTAGGCTCCTAATGGTCTTCTATGCTATGATCTATATGTAGTCATGTTATATTTTGATTGTAGATGAAGATAATATGTTGATAGCTAAGCTAGATTTAAGTGTTTGATCTTAAAGTTTCTTGAAACTCTCGGCCAATACCCCTTTTAGGCTCCTAATGGTCTTCTATGCTATGATATATATGTAGTCATGTTATTTTTTGATTGTAGATGAAGATAATATGTTGATAGCTAAGCTAGATTTAAGTGTTGGATCTTTAAGCCTCTTGAAACTCTCGGCCAAGACCCATTTAGGCTCCTAATGGTCTTCCATGCTATGATCTATATGTAGTCATGCTATGTTTTGAATGTAGATGAAGATAACATGTTGATAGCTAAGCTAGATTTAAGTGATTGATCTTAAGGTTCCTTGAAGCTCTCGGCCAAGACCTATTTAGGCCCCTAAGGGCCTTCCATGCCATGATCTATATGTAATGGAGATTAACATGTGGTGAGTTAGATCTTGTACAAGTTGTTTAGGGTTTAAAATTTTGTTAGAACCCCATGGAGTTTAGACCACACCATGTTATGCTTGTTCATGATGTTTATGGCATACTCTATATGTGTATGATGTTGGTATTGTTAGTAATATATGAGTAATGTCCTAAGGCAATCGCCTTATGTTTGAACCATTTATATGATAAATGAAGATTCACTATTTGAATATACATGTTTTCATGTATTTGATTAAATCTTAAACTCATTTACTGAATGTCCATGCTATGATTCACAGCATGAGAGAATTTGTGATTGGATCACAACTAGTGAGTATCTCTACATGTGTAATTATGATGTATCGGAATTATCCCTAGTCGATGAATTGATGGATTTGGACACCATCGATTCTGTCGAGACTAGCACAAGGTATACTCCTTGGTGTATCCAAGCAGCTGATTCTCACTTGCTGGAGACATTGTGATGTCCGGAGTTAATCGTGGATGCTAGTTATGGTAACTAGTTCATTGGAGTGACCAGCCGTAAGACTTCATATGGTTCTCTGCATATATAGATATGTCAATGAAGTTCTTACTGCAGTTTAAGTGCGATGTTCCTTTAACTTGCGGTATTCAAGTCATCTTGATCAGAAAGACTTATGCTTTGACATCTTAAGCAAGAATCTCTGAGGAGATGTGGACCCAGGATGATTGGGTATAAGTCGAAGTGATCGAAGGTGTTTGAATAGTCTATAAAGGATTCACCACTCATTGCGAGGAGAAGTATACCCATGGCCTCTCGTCGGATTGTTACTAAAGTCTTTGGCCAAAGCATTACATCTTTAGAGTAAGGTACACTTGGATACATGTGTAGTAACTAGAATCCGTAGGATGAGAAAATGATACTTGGGCTAGGTGTGACGTAGTCAGCCTAGTGGGGACTAACACAATAGACCATGTCCTAAACCAAGTGGGTATAAGATGAGTGAAGGGAATGGGGCATGATTCATTGTAGCTGCTGAAGAATTTCAGAAATAGTTCTGGATCAACCGTTGATCTTTTCGGTTAATTGGGGATCATGATGTACTACTAGGTGCCACTCATGATCGTTCTATAATTAATGGTTAATTATAGACGGCCAACATAAACCGAGAACCTATTTGGTCACACTCACAACGAGCGTAATCCGAAGGATTTAAAACAAGCTTGAGAATGAGATTCTCAGACCGAGAGAAACTAGGTTTGGTTGGACCAAACAAGGAGAGAGCATGAAATTGTTTCAGTCGCAATGGAAGCGTGGTGGGCCGTGTCTTATGAAGACATTATGGATGAACCAAATTGGTTTGGTTCTAATCCAATGGTGGAGAATAAACCAAAGGGGTTTGGTTTGTTTTAAATGAATGAACTAAAGTTGATTCGGTTCATTTTAACTTAAAATAGACCAAATCGGTTTGGTTTATTTTAACTTAAATTAATGGAGCAGGTTAATGGGCTTTTGGTTATGATCCGATAACCATTAGGAGAATTTGTTCTCTATAAAATAGGGCTTAACGGTTTTGTGAAAACCTAATCAAAGCAACCCATAGTTGCCGCCCACCCTCTTCCTCTCCTCTTGTGATCGGCGCCCAACCCTAGCCACCGCTCACCCTTGTGCCGCCGTCCAAGCTTGTTGTCGGCGTCCAAGCTCCAGCCGACTATCCTCCGACAACCCTCCGGTGATCCTCCTTGGCTCCGGTGACCAAGGACTTGCTGGCCCTCTTCTCTTTGGCCGGCACAAACTCCTCCACCAAGCTGTCCAGTTTTCTGGACAGCTTGATTTCTTTGAGTCGGAGCGTCATTTGGACGATGTTTGGAGCTCCGACAGTGGCTACTTTGCCGGAGATTCGATCTCCGGCTATTTTGATTCGGATCGTGATCTTCTCTCGATCACATCGTCTTCAACACGAGGCTAGTAACTCATACGAAGACGTGGCTCGTGACTTTGTGAAGCCATCCCAAAGATACTCGGCATGGATACGAATAGAGGCGATTCTAGCGAGGATCGCTCTGGTTGATGCCTTTTTCGCTACACATGATACGTCAGGTATACGTAGTATAAATTTCCTTTTATTGCAAAATTTGAAATTGTGGTTATGTCTACACATGTTGTACTATGCATGCGTGTGGTGTGTGTGTATTGTAATAAATTAGATTTATTATTTTTATTTCTTCCGCTGTGCACATGTTTATGAAACATGTTCGAACACACACTCGTCGCGGTGCCGGAAACCCAACAGTGGTATCAGATCCCAGGTTGTGTTTCGACATAATCATAAAATTGTTTTGTGATAGTCGTAATGGTATTTATGGAAATTTTCTACTTTTGGAAAGTTAGAAGTTTTTATGGAAATTTTTAATTTTGGAAAGTCTAGAAGTATTTATGGAAATCTTCTACTTTTGGAAAGTTAGAAGTATATATGGAAATTAATATTTTCCATAAATAAAATATTTGATTAGATTTGGAAATTTATTTCCTAATTTAATCATGATTTGGTTTGGAAAATCAAATCTTAAAATATTTTATTTCCATAAGTAGTTTTGATGATTTAAGAAATTTGTTTCCTAAATTAACTTTCCTTAATCAACACTTTCCACAAATAAAATATGTGATTAGATTTGGAAATTTGTTTCCTAATTTAATCATGATTTGATTTGGAGAATCAAATCTCAAACATATTTTATTTCCATAAATAGTTATGACATATAAGGAAATTTTGTACATGTCATAATTGTATGTCATGTAATTGCATTAGATGAATATCATTATGTCATGCGTGTCATGACATGTAAATGTATGTCATGTATGTCATGCCATGTAGATAATAGTTATTTGCATGCAAAGATGATGAGACATAAAAAAACCCTTACTCAATATTAAAGCCTACACCTTCCATTAATATGGTTAGAACCAAAGTTCCGTTTCTTGTTTGGGTTGTTGGACTCTCTCCAAGCCTGGCTCGAACCCGAACATGTTCAAACCATGGAATAGTTTAATACTAATATAGTAAGAGTCAGAGGTCAATCGTTAGCTTTGGTTGTTGGACTCTCTCCAAGCCGGGCTAATTGGTTGAATGCGCTCTAACCATATTAAAATTATTTCTCGATTAATGGGTTGGCTTTAACCTGGAGCATCGGCTTGTTGGACTCTCTCCAAGGTCGATGTGAAGGGAGGTGAAGTTGGGTGCTATGCATATGATGTATACTTGTTAATGTGTTAACAACCCGATGTATGTGTGAACATTCAATTAATTGATAGCACATTGTGATAGTTGCATATACGTGATATGCAATCGGTATATTTGATACCTACCATCATAGTTATGAATGGCTTGTTGGACTCTCTCCAAGGTTGTTCATATCTATGTTGGATATCAGCCCATTCGGAGATGGACCTACGATCTCCCAAAGTGATTTTGGGGTTTTTGAAATTCGAAAAATGAATGGGATTTATGAATGTATATTGATGCATTTTAAAATCATTTTCTCATATATGCTCGTTTTGTATTTCTAGGTTAATCGATTGATCATGATGTCTTTAAATTTGCGCACTATTTTGGATTCAAACAAATTGACTGGGCCTAACTTCTTGGGCTGGCTAAGAAACTTGAGAATTGTTCTCAAGGCGGAAAAGCTAGCATATGTCCTTGAAGAGCCTCTTCCCAACCGTCCTAGGGACGATGCAACTGGCCTATTAGAAACATGTGACAGATTCTAAACTGGCGAGTTGCATCATGCTAGCTGCGATGGTACCTGAGCTACAAAAGCAGCATTAGCATATGGATGCTAATACTATAGTCTTCCATCTTCATGAGTTGTTTGATGAGCAAGCGAGATCCAAAAGGTTCGAAGTCTCCAGGCTCCTCTTCACCACGAAGATGCAAGAAGGTTCGTCTGTAGTGCAGTTTGTGCTAAAGATGAATGGGTACATCGAGCGGCTGGCCACCCTCGGGTTTGTGATGGATCATGAATTAAGTATTAACTTAATTCTGCATTGTTTGCCCAAGAGTTTCTCACAATTTGTGATGAACTATCGAATGAACAAATTAGAATCCACTATTCCTGAGCTCCTCAATATGCTGAAGACTGTGGAGCCTTCTGTGAAGCATGAGGAGAAGGCGGTTCTGTTAGTTGATTCCTCAAAGAAAGGTTCTAAGAGGAAGGCAAAGGAACAGAAGAAAGGGAAGAATAAGAAGGCTAAGAAGGCAGAACTAGCACAAAAGGGCACTTGCCATCATTGTAGCAAGGAAGGCCACTGGCGAAGAAACTGCAAGATTTATCTTGAGTCCGTGAAGAAGAAGAAGGCATCTGATGCCCCATCCTCTTCAGGTATCTTCGTTATTGATTGTCATTATATTTTCTTAGATACTTGGGTATTGGATACTGGGTGTGGCTCACATATATGTAATGACATACAGGGGCTAAGGAATAGAAGAAGACTCGTCAGAGGGGAGTCAAATTTGTAGGTTAGCAATGGAGCAAAGGTTGCTGCGGTCGCCATCGGAACTTATTTGCTGAAGCTCCCTAGTGGACTAGTCTTGGAACTGGATAATTGCTATTGTGTTCCTTCTCTAATAAAGAACATTGTTTCTATTTTCTGCTTAAATAGAAATGGTTACCATTTGACGTTTAGTAACAATTGTTGTTATATAACTTTGAATGGCGTATTTTATGGAACTGGAACTTTGAGTAATGGTATTTATACGTTGGACGTATCCAGTGACATTTTCAATATCAAAGCAAGCAACAAGCGTGCTTGAAAGGATAATCAATTAGACTCCTACATGTGGCATTGTCGTCTTGGCCATGCAAGCAAGAAACGCATGTCCGAATTACACCGATGTGGAATTCTGGAATCGTTTGAATTGAATTCATACGATACATGTGAATCATGCTTAAAAGGCAAGATGACTAAGTTACCTTTTACAGGAAAAGGTGAATGAGTGGGAGAGTTGCTAGGTCTAATACATACTGATGTATGTGGACCTATGTCAACTCAAGCTTTAAGAGGCTATAGCTACTTCATTACCTTCACCGATGATCACTCACGGTTTGGGTATGTGTTCTTGATGAAACACAAGTCTGAAGCCTTTGAAAGGTTCAAAGAATTCAGAAATGAAGTAGAGAAACAACATCACAAGAGTATTAAAATACTTCGATCGGATCGAGGTGGTGAATACTTAAGTCAAGAGTTTCTTGATTATCTAAGAGACAATGGTATATTGTCTCAATGGACTCCGCCATATACACCACAGAATAATGGTGTGTCTGAGAGGCGTAATCGGACCTTGTTGGACATGGTCAGGTCAATGATGAATCATGTGAATCTTCCCAAGTCCTTTTGGGGCTATGCACTTCAGACAGTTGTTTACTTGTTAAACAGAATGTCAACCAAGGTAGTCTCTACTACTCCATATGAGATATGGAATAGTAAGAAACCTCATGTATCTTACTTGATATGGGATTGCCCTGCTTATGTGAAGCATACTGTATCAGACAAATTGGATGCTAAGTTTGATAAATGTCTATTTATTGGATACCCTAAGGAAACAAGGGGTTACCAATTCTATCATCCTGTGGAACAAAAGGTGTTTGTTTCAAGGCATGCTGTGTTTCTAGAGAAAGAGTTTCTCTTGCAAGAAAACAGTAGGAGTGTCGTCGAGCTTAAGGAGGCTCGAGAGACTCAAATAGACATTGATGAGATACCTGGTGAAGCACAACAGCTGATAACTCATAGTGATAAGAAATCGGTTGGACCTATTGAAACGCCACATCTTCATAGATCTGGTAGAACACGTAATATTTCTGAGAGATATGGATTTCTCGTAAGTGAATCGAACGACGTGTTACTCTTTGATGATGAGGAGCCTACCAGTTATGAAGAAGTTCTGACAAGTTCAGAAAGGGATAGGTGGCTTGAAGCCATGAAGTCGGAAATGGATTCCATGTATGAAAACCAAGTTTGGAACTTGGTTAACCCACCTGAAGGCATAAAGCCTATAGGGTGCAAGTGGGTTTTCAAGAAGAAAACCGACATGGATAGTAATGTGATTACCTATAAGGCTAGATTGGTGGCGAAAGGATATCATCAAAAGCAATGTTTTGATTATGACGAGACCTATTCGCCTATAGCTATGCTTAAATCCATTCGGATGCTCCTGGCCATAGCAGCTCATTATGATTATGAGATATGGAAAATGGATGTGAAAACAGCTTTCCCTAATGGAAACCTGCTCGAGGACGTGTATATGATACAGCCTGAGGGTTTCACATCGGTTGATAAAACCAAGGAATGCAAATTGCAACGGTCCATATATGGATTGAAGCAAGCATCCAGGAGCTGGAATATCCGTTTTGATGAGACAATCAAAAAGTTTGATTTCTTACAAAATCCAGACAAACCTTGTGTGTACAAGAAGGTTAGTGGGAGTGCATTCGTGTTCCTAGTATTGTATGTCGATGACATATTACTTATAGGAAACGATGTTTCAGTCTTACAGACAGTTAAGATTTGGTTGTCCAAGACATTCTCCATGAAAGACCTGGGAGAAGCAACCTACATCCTCGGGATTAAGATCTATAGAGATAGATTGAAACGGTTGCTTGGTCTTTCGCAGTCTACATATATAGACCGAGTGGTAAAGAGTTTTAGCATGTCAAAATCCAAAAAAGGTTTCCTACCCATCAGGCATGGAATATACGTTTCGAAGTCTATGTATCCGCGCATAGAAGACGAGAGGATTTGCATGAGTAAGATTCTCTATGCATCCGTAATAGGATCTATCATATATGTTATATTATGTACGAGGCCCGATGTATCGTATGCTCTGAGTGTCACGAGTAGATACCAGTCTGATCCAGGAATGGATCATTGGGCGGTTGTTAAGACAATCCTTAAGTACTTGAGAAGAACTAAGGATGTGTTCCTAATATATGGAGAAGGGGACATGGTGATACGCGAGTATACGGATGTCAGCTTCCAGACAGACAAGGATGATTCTAGGTCTCAGTCTGGATACGTGTTCACCTTGAATGGGGGCGCAGTGAGTTGGAAAAGTTCCAAACAAGACACTGTAGCGGATTCTACCACTGAGGCAGAATACATTGCAGCTTCGGAAGCAGCAAAGGAAGCGGTTTGGATCAAGAAGTTCATTTATGAACTTGGTGTGGTTCCAGCCATTGTTGAAGCAATACCGGTCTACTGCGACAACTATGGAGCAATTGCACAGGCGAAAGAGCCAAGGTCTCATCAACGATCCAAACATGTGCTTCGCCGCTATCATCGGATCAGAGAGATCATTAGTAGGAAGGAAATACAAATCGAGAAAATCCCCACTGAAAGAAACTTAGCAAATCCTTTGACTAAGGCATTACCTCAAAGTAAGTTTGAGGGTCATGTTAGAGCTTATGGTATTGGATACCGTAGCGATTGGCATTAGGCCAAGTGGGAGTTTGTTAGCAATATATGAGAAATGTCCTAAGGCAATTGCCTTATGTTTTAACCATTTATATGATAAATGAAGATTCACTATTTGAGTATACATGTTTTCATGTATTTGATTAGATCTTAAACTCATTTACTGAATGTCCACGCTACGATTCACAGCATGAGAGAATTTGTGATTAGATCACAACTAGCGAGTATCTCTACATGTGTAATTGTGATGTATCGAAATTATCCCTAGTCGATGAATTGATGGATTTGGACACCATCAATTCTGTCAAGACTAGCACAAGGTATACTCCTTGGTGTATCCAAGCAGCTGATTCTCACTAGCTGGAGACATTGTGATGTCCGGAGTTAATCGTGGATGCTAGTTATGGTAACTAGTTCATTGGAGTGACCAGCCGTAAGACTTCATATGGTTCTCTGCATATATAGATATGTCAATGAAGTTCTTACTGCAGTTTAAGTTCGATGTTCCTTTGACTTGCGGTATTCAAGTCATCTTGATCATAAAGACTTATGCTTTGACATCTTAAGCAAGCATCTTTGAGGAGATGTGGACCCAGGATGATTGGGTATAAGTCGAAGTGATCGAAGGTGTTTGAATAGCCTATAAAGGATTCACCACTCCTTGCAAGGAGAAGTATACTCATGGCCTCTCGTCGGATTGTTACTAAAGTCTTTGGCCAAAGCATTACATGTTTAGAGTAAGGTACTCTTGGATACATGTGCAGTAACTAGAATCCGTAGGACGCGGAAATGATACTTGGGCTAGGTGTGACATAGTCAACCTAGTGGGGACTGACACAATAGACCATGTCCTGAACCAAGTGGGTATAAGATGAGTGAAGGAAATGGGGCACAATTCATTGTAACTGCTGAAGGGTTTCAGAAATAGTTTTGGATCAACCGTTGATCTTTTCGGTAAATTGGGGATCATGATGTACTACTAGGTGTCACTCATGATCGTTCTATAATTAATGGTTAATTATAGACGGCCAACATAAACCGAGAACCTATTTGGTCACACGCACAATGAGCGTAATCCGAAGGATTTAAAACAAGCTTGAGAATGAGATTCTCAGACCGAGGGAAACTAGGTTTGGTTGGACCAAACAAGGAGCGAGCATGAAATCGTTTCAGTCGCAATGGAAGTGTGGATGGGTCGTGTCTTATGAAGACATGATGGATGAACCAAATTGGTTTGGTTCTAATCCAATGGTGGAGAATAAACCAAAGGGGTTTGGTTTGTTTTAAACGAATGAACTAAAGTTGGTTCGGTTTGTTTTAACTTAAAATAGACCAAATCGGTTTGGTTTATTTTAACTTAAATTAATGGAGCGGGTTAATGGGCTTTTGGTTATGATCTGATAACCATTAGGAGAATTTGTTCTCTATAAAATAGGGCTTAAGGGTTTTGTGAAAATCTAATCCAAGCAACCCATAGTTGCCGCCCACCCTCTTCCTCTCTTCTTGTGGTCGGCGCCCAACCCTAGGCGTCGCCCACCCTTGTGCCGCCGTCCAACCTTGTTGTCGGCGTCCAAGCTCCAGCCGGCTATCCTCCGGCGACCCTCCGGTGATCCTCCTTGGCTCCGGTGACCAAGGACTTGCTGGCCCTCTTCTCTTTGGCCGGCGCAAACTCCTCCACCAAGCTGTCCAGTTTTCTGGATAGCTTGCTTTCTTTGAGTCGGAGCATCCTTTGGACGACGTTTGGAGCTCCGACAGTGGCTACTTTGCCGGAGATTCGATCTCCGGTAATCCTCATAGGTGGAGGACGAAGGATTCGTCAAACGGTTGACGAATACCTCTCCGGAGAAGCGAGTTTTTGAGGACTCATTTTGGATCCGAATTTTGATTCAGATCGTGATCTTCTCTCGATCACATTGTCTTCAACACGAGGCTAGTAACTCATACGAAGACGAGGCTCGTGACTTGTTGAAGTCATCCCAAAGATACTCGGCGTGGATACGGATAGAGACGATTCTAGCGATGATCGCTCCGGTTGATGTCTTTCCCGCTACACGTGATACGTCAGGTATACGTAGTATAAATTTCCTTTTATTGCAAAATTTGAAATTGCGGTTATGTCTACACATGTTGTACTATGCATGCGTGTGGTGTGTGTGTTGTAATAAATTATATTTATTATTTTTATTTCTTCCGCTGTGCACATGTTTACGAAACATTTTCGAACACACACTCGTCGCGGTGTCAGAAACCCAACAGGTATGATGTTAAGTAGACCTTGCACAAGTTGTTTTAGCATGTAAACTCCTAAGAACCCTCCCTTAGGGTTTCGACCAGCCCATGTACATGCCCTCTACTAATCCTCCATGCCATGCTACATGTAGATAAAATGCAAATATTATGTTAGCTAGACCTTATGATAGCATGATTGGTTTATGTCACTACTTTATGTCCATGTTAATTGTATGAATGTATGATTATGTTATGCTCATTGCATCATGATGAAGAAGTATGTATGATGAATGCCTAAGAGATGCTTCCCTATGAATGGGGACTAAGAGCACTCTTTATGTTATGAAAAGGAACATGATATGCTATGAAGAAGGAACATGATATGTCATGATAAGGAACATGATATGTATAGGAAAAGAAATGTTATATGCCATGATAAGGAACATGTTATGTTTATGAAAAGGAATATGATATGTTATGATAAGGAACATGATATGTTATGATAAGGAACATGTTATGCTATTTTACTTTTTGCATGGCTTGTACCGGACCCTAATAAGGTCCAAGGGATGGGCTCCTACGTGCCTCTGGGTCGACGATCGTAGTACGGACCCAGTACGGGATGGGCTCCTAGTTGCCCTAGGCCGACGGTCATAAGTACGGGCCTAAGATGGGCTTCTATGTTATATTGCCCCTAGGTCGACGGACATAGTACGGACCTAGTACCCTAGTAGGTTCGGGATTAGCTACCTCGAGTCTATTTAGGGATGTGCGCTATGATGATGATGTATGTGGTACAATGTCGGGCCCAATATATTGAGATTATGTTTAAGTACCTATAAGATATATGTTTTCAAAGAGCATCTTGCATATACCCTTATTTCATGTCTAGGTGATTATGATGTTTTGATGATTGTTATGCTTATATGTTTCTGAATGCTCATGTCATTTCTCTTATATGAATGGTATGTTTATATGTTCTTGAATGTTTATATAAATGTTATGCTTATATGTTCTTAAATGATTGTGTGACTACTCTATGTCTAGTTCTTTATGTATGGTTTTTGTGAGTAGGAAAGGATCTTACTAAGTCTATGTGCTTATAGTTTTATATCCCCTTGTACTGCAGATAAGGGTAAAGAATAGCTAAGCTAAAGGGAGCAGCAGGAGGGGCAAAGTGTGTGTAGTAGTGGCATGGTGGAGGAGATATGTTTTTGTTCCCCAAACTTATGCATGTTTTCCTTTAAGTTTTGCATGTTAGTTGATAAGAGTCGAACTCTACTTGATGTTGATGGTTGCTACTTAATGTCCTTAAGTTGATTATCATGAACTTGAACTAAGTACTTATGAAATGATGATGCATGCTCCATGTTTCATGCTTTATGTTTTAAAAAGAAAACAAAATGTTAAGTCTTCCATTGTAAATGCATGTATGTAGTCTTCCGCTGTAAATGCATCTATGTATGATCGCGTTGCGCCGCCCCTCCAACCCCTAGAAAGGGCGGGTGTGACATTTATGATCACTCCTCTTCTTCTTACAAGGTAATGGATTTGAGATTAGGAAGAAGATGTTACAACACATGAAAGCTTAAGGAAAAGACTTGAGGAGCTTAGTATGATTATTTAGAATGAAAGCATTAACCTCCTCCAAGCTTCCCTAGCTTCTATTTATAGAGAAAAGTTGTTTTTGCCCGTTGAGCCCAATAGTTGTTGACTGCTGCTATTGTTGACCAAATTGAACGGCTTTTGATGAAGCCTGATTGCAATCGTCACGACTCAACGTCTACTTGACCAGTCGACTGCCACAATCAGCAGTTGACTGGTGTCTCCTTAGCCGACTGATCAGTCGGCTACCAGCCTTTTTGTGCTCTTGGTAGTTGATTGCCCATAATAGCAGTCGACTGCTAGACCTTGACTCAGATTCTAGACCTGAGTTCAAGTTTGTCAGACACGAGCACCTTTGTCGAACCATGTTGACCAATCGACTAGTGTTACACACTAGTTCGACTGTCATCTTACTATCAACAGTTTGGTCCGTAGTCGACTACCACCAGTCGACTAGGAATAACCCCAGTCGACTGCTAGTGTTTTCCAAAACCTCGAGTGATGAACACTTGAGACCAGTTCGACTGGCACAATATGCTAGTCGGCTAGCACAATATGTCAGTCGACTGACACACCTCAAGTATGACTAATTCATACTTGAAACCATACCCTAAGCCTAGACTTAACCATCTAGCTTCTTCATCAGCATTGCACCTCCAGGATTCCTCCGAGTCCACGACTCTATCCTTGACCTTGCCTTCAAAAGCTTCCTTCGATTTCGTCATGCTTTGGGCTTCTTCTTTGCCAAAGTCTGCTTAGACTTTACGCTGCCAAGACTACATGCTTAGACTTATGCTACCAAGACCTTGTCTTTGGACTTCCTTTGCCAAGGTCCACTTGGACTTTATGCCGCAAAGACTACATGCTTGGGCTTACGTTGCCAAGACCTTCTCTTGGACTTTCCTTGCCAAGATTCACACTTAGACTTCTCTTTACCAAGACTTCATACTTGGATTTTTCTATCACTTAACACATTCACGGTTAGATCACAAATATTACCTAACTATAAATGATTATCTAAACATCAAAATACATAAGTGCTTGGGGCATTGTTGCACCAACAAAATCATATAGTTAAACAATAGTCAAACCCATTGTTAACCTATTGTCAAACATCAAAACCCTACTTGAATTTAGTCAACATTGACCCGGGGCCTATTACATCAACACTAGGCACTACTGTCTTTTGGATCAAAAGTGAGGCAACTGAGTTACCGTAGTCACATACTTTATTTGTTAAATAACTTTGTGATGTAGGAACTCAAGTTTATAGATGAATTGGATCAGATAGATCCGAGTGACTGGATCATATCCAGGCGATTAGAAATCTGGATGACTAGAAGTCTTGGCGATCGAATCATTTCTAGCTGACTGGATCTAGTTTAGATTCAGTCTAGATATAGTGCAATGGTGCACTAAGTGATTGGTTGGCCACGATGTCAACTATGTCAGACTTTGAGTGCCGGGAAAGAATCTGGAAGACCAAAGAGGAAACTTACCGTATGAATTTGGGGCATCTAGAAGGTGTTGAGTTTCCGGCACCGCGGCGAGTGTGTGTTCGAACATGTTTTGTAAACATGTGCACAGCGGAAGAAATAAAAATAATAAATCTAATTTATTATAATAAACACACCACACGCATGCATAGTACAACATGTGTATACATAATTGTAGTTTCAAATTTTGCAATAAAAGAAAATTTAATCTACGTATACTTGACGTATCACGTGTAGCGGGAAAGGCATCAACCGGAGCGATCCTCGCTAGAATCGCCTCTATCCGTATCCACGTCGGGTATCTTCGGGATGACTTCACAAAGTCATGAGCCTCGTCTTCGTATGAGTCACTAGCATCATGTCAAAGACGATGTGATCGAGAGAAGATCACAATCCGAATCAAAATTCGGATTCAAAACGAGTCCTCAAAAAAATCGCTTCTCCAGAGAGGTATTCGCCAACCGTTTGACGAATCATTCGTCCTCCACCTATGAGGATTACCGGAGATCGAATCCCCAACAAGGAAGCCACTGTCGGAGCTCCAAACATCTTCCAAATGATGCTCCGACACAAAATAAACAAGATGTCCAGAAAACTGGACAGCTTTGGTGGAGGATTAGCGTCGGCCAAATAAGAAAGCTAGATGCTCACCTTGTCGCCGGAGCCAAGGAAGATCACCGAAGGGTCGCCGAAGGGTCGCTGGAGGATCGCCGGATGAAGTTTGGATGCCGGCAACAACTTGGACGGCGGCACAAGAGGTGGGCGGCGGCTAGGGTATGGCCGCCAACCACAAGAGGAGAAAAGGGAGGGGGCGGCAACTTGGATTAGGGCTCTCATTAAACCCTTGAGCCTGATTTTATAGAGAATAAATTCTCCTAATGGTTATTGGTTCATAACCAAAACCCATTAACCCGCTCCATTAATTTAAGTTAAAATAAACCAAACCGATTTGATCTATTTTAAGTTAAAACGAACCGAACCAACTTTAGTTCATTCGTTTAAAACAAACCAAACCCCTTTGGTTTATTCTCCACCATTGGATTAGAACCAAACCAATTTGGTTCATTCATCATGTCTTCATAAAACACGACCCATCCATGCTTCCATTGCTCCTGAAACAATTTCATGCTCGCTCCTTGTTTGGTCCAACCAAACCTAGTTTCTCTCGGTCTGAGAATCTCATTCTCAAGCTTGTTTTAAATCCTTCGGATTACGCTCGTTGTGTGTGTGACCAAATAGGTTCTCGATTTATGTTGGCCATCTATAATTAACCATTAATTATAGAACGATCATGAGTGGCACCTAGTAGTACATCATGATCTCCAATTAACCGAAAAGATCAACGGTTGATCCAGAACTATTTCTGAAACCCTTCAGCATCTACAATGAATCATGCCCCATTCCCTTCACTCATCTTAAACCCACTTGGTTCAGGACATGGTCTATAGTGTCAGCCCCCACTAGGTTGACTACGTCACACCTAACCCAAGTATTATTTCCTCGTCCTACTGATTCTAGTTACTGCACATGTATCTAAGAGTATCTTACTCTAAACATGTAATGCTTTGGCCAAAGACTTTAGTAACAATCCGACGAGAGGCCATGGATATACATCTCCTCGCAAGGAGTGGTGAATCCTTTATAGGTTATTCAAACACCTTCGATCACTTCGACTTATACCCAATCATCCCGGGTCCACATCTCCTCAGAGATGCTTGCTTAAGATGTCAAAACATAAGTTTTTATGATCAAGATGACTTGAATACCACAAGTCAAAGGAACATCGCACTTAAGCTGCAGTAAGAACTTCATTGACATATCTATATATGCAGAGAACCATATGAAATCTTACGGCTGGTCACTCCAATGAACTAGTTATGTAAAATACTGGAATATATATATATATATATATATGTTGGGTAATTAGGAGAATACCCTATGTAATTTTTCTAGGAATTTTTTTTTAGAAATTTTTCAGACTAAAATGGAGATTTCTAAGGCAAACTTAACAATCTTATAGGGTTATTGGATCCAACCCGTTAAACAAACCAACCCGACCTGTTTTCTCTACTTAACGCTGAGCCGCTGTCTAGTTTTTAATTTCACCAAAAACCACTACCCGAGCATTTTCCCGATCGTGATTTTACTCCCTTTTATTCTCCACGGCGCTGATCGGTTCCTCCGCTCGAACAGGCCATCTTCTTCTTCTCGCGACTCCTTCCATTCTTCGGCGATTTCATTTCCATCGGCCGGAGCACGTTCTTCCTCCCCCAAAGTGAAGCAATCTCTCTGCTCCATCACTCCAGCAGTTCCGAGCAGCAAATCTTTTCCGGTTGCGCGATCACTACTCCGTCGCTCATATTCCGCCGGTCTTCTTCCTCACGACAGGCGACGGTCGTCGCTTGACGGCCGGGGGACAATTGGAAGCTCCGATTTGGCAACTTATCGGCGGTGGCGTAGGCGATTCGATCATTGTTTGTTCGTTCATCGCCGGAGTGAGGTAAGGGTTGTCCGTTCCCTAGTTTTCTCTCGATCTCAAAGGGGATCCATTTGTGGAGGAACTCCTACGGTGGATTTCCCTTAATGAAGCTTGACCTAGCAAATTGGGCAGAAATTGGGAGCGTTGGTGGTCGTCGGTGAGCAGAGCCGCCAGATTTAGGTTCTGGTCCAAATAGGGTTGTGGGCTGCCGATCAGTGTGGAGTTACTGTCGGAGAGATTCTGTTACCGGCAAAGCTTCAATTTTTGGTAAGCAAGCTCAATTCCCCTTTTGTTCTGTGAATTTCTTTCGGTAAGGATGTCATGGGTGATGCTATTAGGGTTTGGGCAGTGGTTTCGATCAGTGAACGGAGGGATGCCAGGATTAGGACCTTGCTGCCGGTGGAGGTTCCAACGATTGGTAAGCATGAAACTCTTCCCTATTTCCTGTTCAATCCAGTTGGATTAGTCATATTACTATGTAAATATGTTTCCTGTCGTGGGTGTTGAACGGTAAGAGTTGTGGTAGTATGGTAGTGGCTAAATGGGTTAGGTAAGTGTTGATTAGAGGTGTTGTCGGGCTGTGTCCTATTGCATTGATGAGCCGTGGTTGAGAGCTCAACTTTGTCGAAACGACAATTAATGGATTAGGCGGGCAGGTTTGAATTAATAATAAGGGTTGGTCGATGGTGAGGTTTTGTTGGGTATTTGACCGGTTGTGAAACAGTAGCTGTGTTTGGGCTACGAATAGAGATGTGTATCGGTGTGAATATAGGTTAGATTAATACTTAATTTGTTGGTGATCCTATTACATCAAATTAAGTATAAAAAGATTAAATCTTCATGAGATTGACTTTGTTAAGTCGGATATAGAATTGGATGAGAGAGTTAGCACTTTTGCTAATTGAAACCGATGGATTTAAAAATAAATGGTCAAGTCTGGCTCATTGGGGTTTCTAAATCGTATTCGATAAGGGATACGGATATGTGGATAACGTAGTAGCTAACCATATTATAGTTGTATGCTTTCACTGAATGATAATTGATGATATTTGCAGGACGTGGATACGAGATGGGTCCGCGACCATGAGGAGTTTATTACTACGAGCATTGACAGCAGGTGGGTAATTTCCTACCTGGTCCGGGTAGATGTATTGCATTCAGATTTAGTCATTGATATGAGCATATTAGGAGTTCATATTACCTTGACCCTGCTCTTATTATCGTATGCTTGAACTTATCGTTGGATTTATTTATGCTCAATTGTTGATATCACATATACCCTATCATGATTTAGGAGTTATAGATGTGATGTAAATTGGCTTAGATGATTAGTAGGGTGTAAATGTCAGTACGGGTGATGACCCAATTTATAAATTGGGAAAAAGGTCATCTATGGGTAGGTAATGTCCTAAATGTAGGATTTATTTCCAATACCTGTATGTTGCATACTGTTACCAACCATGAGTTGTGTAATGGTTAAGTAAAGGGTGATTAGTATGTCGTTGCGGACCGGTGGTCCCAGCTGGATATGATTAGTCGAGTACGACTTGTTAGAGATTTGACGCCGCTAGAGGGGGGTGAATAGCGTTGACCGTACGTAGATGGAAATCGTTCGCGTGCTTGTCTACAATTTCGTTAGTACGTAGCGAAATAACAAGAATAATAATGATAACGAAACATACAACACGCAAACACAAAGATATAACGTGGTTCGGAACCGAAATGGTTCCTACTCCACGGATTGGGTTCGTACGAACCCTAGCGATGCAAATCACACACCACTATGATAAATACTCCTTCTCGACACAAGTCGGAGGTGGAGAAACCTCTTACAATAGATTACAACAATAATCTAAAAGCAACAAGCAAATACAATGAAGAATAATGCAATACAAGTAAAGAAAACACTTTACAAATGCTTTGGATTGCTTGCTTTTGGTTGCTTGAAGAGTGGCCTTGGAGACTCTGATTTACAGCAACAAATCGCCCCAAAGATGCTCAAGAAACCATTTTCAAAAATCCTCCCGTCGAGCTCCTTTTATCCTTCCGTGCGACCTGGATTTCCGCCTATCAGTCGACTGCCATAAGTCACCAGTCGACTGATGCCACTATTGTCGTGAGACAATGGGTCGATCCACGCTGGAAAAATTCCAACGGATCTCTTGGCAGTCGGATCGCAACGCTCGTAGTCGGAGCGTCGGCTACGGCGTCGTTCTCGACACAGAACTTAGCGATCGACTACCGACCATTCGGCGATCGTCAGAGACATCCGATCGCTTCCAATGAGCTCGGCGGTCGAGCCGGCCTTCTTAAACGGCAAATCGAACTCAAGTCGACTCACCAGCCATAATGCCAGTCGACTGCCAACCTCAAAGATGAGGTTTTAACCCAAGTATGGTGCCCCCATACTTGCTAGACCACCCTTAGCCTAGACCTAAGCCTTCTAGCCACCTCCATCAGCCTCACGCCTCTCGGATCCCTCCAAGTCATCCATGACTTGTTCATCCATCGCGCTAGCCTCCAGGTGCTTCCCTCGGCTATGTCATGCTAACGGTGTCTACACCGCCAAGGCACATTGGACTTACGCCGCCAAGACTCCGCTTGGACTTTACGCTGCCAATATCAATCCCCTTGGACTTCCCAAATGCCAAGACTCAAGCTTGGACTTTCCCTTGCCAACCCATGTTGGACTGTCCATGCCAAGACCCATGCTTGGACTTTCCATTTGCCAAGACCCATGCTTGGACTTCTCATTTGCCAAGACCCATGCTTGGACTTCTCATGCCAAGTACTCAAGACTTGGACTTTCCCAAATGCCAAGTGTCCCACTTGGACTTTCCATGCCAAGTACCCATGACTTGGACTTTTCCTTGCCAAGACCCATGCTTGGACTTTCCCATAATCACATGGTTAACCCCAGTCAACCATCAAGGTCTTCCTCGAGTCAAACTCGAGTCCGGTCAAACATGACCCGGGTCGATTGCTCCAACAATCTCCCCAACATATTAACAGACATCAATGCCAAACCACTTTGTCAAATCCCTTTGTCAAACATCAAAACATCACTCGAGTCAAACTTGAGTCTGGTAAATCGTGACCTGGGCCGATTGCACCAACAATCTCCCCCTTTTTGATGTTTGACAAAAACCAAACAAATCATCTGAGTTAGACCACTAACTCAAATCCCTTACCAATTATCCCAAATTGGTAAACACTCTCCAAATGTTCTCCCCCAAACATTCTCCCCCTTTTTGACTAACATTAAAAAGGTTTTCTCTCCAAGGAGGTCAATGTCTCATGTCCCAATGAGATCTTACAATCTCCCCCTTGGTCCAAAAATAAATACCTAGGATGCCTACCATCTTCCTAGTGATAATTCACATATCACTCAAGAGAGACAATCCTATACTCTCTCCCAATTTCCAAATTGGGTATCAAAAACCCATCAATTTTCCCAATTGATGATACTCTCCCAATAACTTCTCCTCTTCAAGGAGAAAAACACATCCATCATCCCAAGATAGATACCTCCCTCTAAAGGCTTGCTCCCCCTTGATCATTACACCAACAATGTCCTTGGGAAGCCCCTAAGGCAATAGGAACTCTAAACCATCAAAATTAAGGTTCTAAGTTCAAACTTGAACTTTCCATACCCTAAATTTGATACTTTGACCTAACACTTCTCCTAATCCATATCCAATGGATTTTCACCCTTTATAATGCTTCCCAAAGCATATCCTAGGGTTAGAAGTGGTTAGGGACCTTTACCATAGCTGAAAATGGGCTAAACAACCCTTGTTAACCCAAAATCAGACTGGCGATCGACTCACGATGTCGATCGACTACCATTCACATCGATCATTGCCACGGTCTGCGATTTCAACTATCAGAAATGAATTTTGAAAATTCATAAATAATTATACGTAATTCGAAAAATCATGAAAATTCATACGTATAATACTTATGACACACACAATGGGTGAAAAATATTTGAAAATTATTTTACCCATAAAATAGTGAGTTTGATACAAAACTCAAAACCATTGAAATTTTCAATGTTTTGGCCCTATTTTGTATCAACTCTATCAATGGTGATTGCTATCAAAAGATAGACTTCACCAAGGTTTTTCAAAATGATTTTAAAATGTTTTCAAAAACCTTATTTTGGATCATATTCTTTGGGATCTATGTACATGACTTGTACACATACTCTCTCAATGATCCACTAATCATATAAGATGAGTTTGAGTTCATCTAGATGCAAAACCTATGCACCTTGAACTTAACTCATATCCTAGCATCTCACATGTATCTAGGGTGTGTAAAATACACATACATGTCAATGTGATGTGAGATGTGGGTTTTGTTCATCCTAATCTAGGGTTTCATGTATTTCCTAGGCAACCCTACTTGATTCCCTTATAAATGGGACTTCAAGTCATGCCATAGTCCTTAAATCAATTCCAACCAAATTGTCTTAAATGCATGAATGATTATGGCATTAGAAATGATATAAATAAGCATATGCTCATAATCATGATGTCATGGCATAAGATGAAATCTAAAGACACATGACATTTGAAACCTTAATCCTAAACATGAACATGACATATAAAATCATAGAACTAGGCATGATGTCATGACATGGCATATGACAATCAAAGCATGGCATATAGAATATATAGGTATAGTAATATCTAAATTTTAATATTAATTGTCATTTGATATAGTTAGATATATTTTGCCATATTATCATTAATCTCCCAAGTGTGCCAACAACCTAAAATGGCACACTAACACTCTAAACCCTAATTGTGCCAATTTGATCATTTTATCAAACTTCATAACTAATATTGGCACATCCTAAGATCTTTTAGAATTATAATTCACCCCTATTTCCAAGGTATTCATAACCTTGAAAATAACCTAAAATGCCACCTTTATCATGGTTGAGTTAACTACCCATCCACTCAAGGTTGGCACATCCTAAACCCACCTAGCATGAATCAATCATGCTCTTAGGAACCCAAAACCGATTTGAGCTCCTAGGGTTAATTAGGTATTCCTTAGGGATAACCTCCCTAGATACCTTCCTAATGACCCTCCTAGGCTTGTTAGCCTTGGTCATTTGGGTCTTACCTAGGTTGACTCTAGGGGTAACTCCCCTTGCAACCTTCTTAGTGGCCACCCTAGGTTTCCTAGAAACTCTAGCCACTAGGCACACCCTTTGGTCAACTCTAGGGATAACCTCCCTGTTGACCTTGGTCTTCCTAGACCCAGTTTGTGTTCCATAGTCAAATGGAACACTATGATAAGCCACTTTAGGCTTAGGTTTGTGACCCAAACCTTGCTTGCCCTTGGTTGACTTTTGACTCTTAGGTCCTAGGTGTTGACTTTGACTTTTGGACCCTTGATTTTGACCACTAGACCCTTTAAATTGATTTTGTATCTTATTTAGGGTCTTTTCAAGTTTTTCAAGCCTTGACCTCAAGACTTGATTTTCCTTTTCTAATTGCCCAATTTTAAAATTTTGATTTAAATCTTGGGCATGGAACTTTCTAGGCATATGCCTAGTCCATTTAGGGTTTAGACCTAGGTGCTCTTGCACCTTTCTAATTGTCTCCCTAGGTAAAAATTTTCTAGAGTTATTTAACCTAGGCTTGTCCTTAGATAAGTTGTTTTTAAGGACATTTGTCCCAAATTTCTCCCTATTATCTAAGTGAATATTTTTAGCTCCTAAACAAAAGTATTTATTTCTATTAGCATGCTTTTCATGGCAAATTGCTAGGGAATTGAAATTTCTAGCATGTTTTTGTCTATTAACTAAAGAAAGAGCATTATTAACTTGATATACCTTAGGGTTAGCCTTAGTAGCTCCCCCTACTTGTGATGCTCCCCTTTGCCCCTTCTTCTCCCCCTTCGGGCATTGACTCCGGTAATGACCCGGTAGTCGGCATTTGAAGCAAATCACTTGCTCCTTGCTCTTTTTCATTAAGGCACCGGTCTCCTTGACTTTTGGCACGGGTGGAGTCTTCTTAACCCGTTTAGGACACTTACTCTTGTAGTGTTCTTTCTCCCTACACTCAAAGCATATAATATTCATTTTATTATTAATTGACATGTTTGAGTTACCTATGGTGGTGGAAGGTGTTGGAATTGAAACTTCTTCATCTTGACCGGATGTGGAAGCTTCTTCTTGATGCTCCGGTGTTGAGGAAACTCTAATATCCTCCTCAATCCTAGAAGTAGATGCTTCTTCCACTTCCTCTGTTAGTTAAAGCCCTAGAACCAATCATGTGATGGTTGAATAGGGAACATTTTGTATCATATTCTATAAAGGCAAAGGATTGGTTATTATATTTACATCTTGCTTGTGCCAGCTAATTTAAATATAATAATGCCCTAGAAAAGTAGGTTATTATCTACAGCACATCAATTGGCAGAATTGATTATGAGAGGCTGTAGAGAACACTTTCCTAAATGTTCCTAGTCGAGTATTAATATGCAAGGGCAATATTAATACATAAAGACTAGCATGTAGGTCAATTGATGACTTGATCTCACAAGTCATGGATATATGATATCAAGTTGACACATGGGTATATATTGGAGAATATTTATCGAAGCCCGAGAAAGTTTCATGGATCGTTATATGAGTGTCATAAACTTTCTCATGTGACTATTGGTATGAATAGTCCTTAGACCTGAAGTCACTATGGTTCCCTACATAAGGAGTTATGTACTTTGGTATCGTCAATCGTCACCCGTAACAGGGTGGACCATAAAGGAGATTTCTGGGTATATAACAAATTATGCTGTGGGATGTGAGTGATGTAGATGGGATCTATCCCTCTCATATGTCGAGATTGATATCGGTGGGCCACTTGATTGAGTAGAACTACTAAACGCATGGCCATGCTCGAATGAGTCAATATGAGATATTGAGCTCATTTGTTTGAGTTAGTTTACTCAGGGATCAAGAAACACATAGATTGATCGAGGATGACACGTCTATGCCTCATTGATCAATCTGATATCAAGGATAGAAGGACACGGTCATATATTATAGTAGTCACGGAAAGGTTAGTCGGATCTTGACTTATCTCGTAACTTGGGTAGCAATGATGTATTGCTAGATGCCGCTCATTGCTTGTGTATCTAAAAGAGTTTAGGTCCACTGCCAACGTTATGAGAGCCTATAAGGTCACACACAAAGAGCATGATAATTAGAGGAATTAGAGTATTCTAGTTTGACTAGAATAATTTGGGAATAAGCTTAAGTACAAAATGGTTTTTGGACTTTAAGCTTAATGAGAATTTTAGCTAATTGATTTAATGAGATTAATTCAATATGTTACCTTATTGATTTAATAAGATTAATTCAATATGATAACATAAGCTTAATTGAATTAATAAGATTAATTCAATATGATAACATAAGCTTAATTGAATTAATAAGATTAATTCAACATGCATGAATGCCACATAAGCATGCCACATAAGCATGCCACATAAGCATGCCACCTAAGCATCCACCTAAGCTAGATAAGGTGGAAGGGGACAAAATGGTTTTTGTCTCCTTAAGTGGCCGGCCAAAACAAAAGGGGTCTCAATGCAATGGATTGCATTAAATTGTAGGAGGTGAAAGGGTTTTGCCAACCCTATAAAAGGCCCCATGGAGTGGCCGGCCAAAATAGCAATTGTTGTTGTGGTTGTGGAGTGTGGTTGTTGGGAGCTTGAGGCTTGGAGAGAGCTTGAGAGCTTATTGTTGTGTGGCTTTTTGTGAGTAGCAAGAAGAGTAGTCTTCTTCTTCCCTTCTCTTTTCCCTAGCTTCCTCTCCTTTAGGGACTTCTCTAGCAAGAAGTAAAGGAGAGCTCCTCTAGTTTTCTTTTGTGAGACAAGAGCGTGCTCGTGTGGATACGTATAGAGGCACGGACACTTGAACGTGCTAAAGATCCAACAAACTAAAGGGATAAGCGGGATTAACAAGGGCACGCAACAAAGGTAATCCTCTCCTATAAGATAGGTTTGGTTTAGAGAAATTTATTTTGTACGAGTTTGCTTTCGCATGGATCACTTGGAAGGGATCCTATTTTCCGTTGCGCATATGCCATTTGGCATACGAGATTTCCCTACAGTGGTATCAGAGCCACTTGCGAAAGATCGTATAAAAATAGGTTTTCTCTATTTTATATATGATATAGAAGTAGGATAAATTTTATTATGAGTTAATAATTGCATTAGCAATTGTCAAACATAATAAAATATCCAATGTCTTTTAAAAGTTAAAATGACATGGTGCATGGTTATGGCCTAGTCCCAAAAAGTTTGTGATTGTGTGTTGTAATTCTTAATACGGCCTGCGTGTCGTGCCTTTCTCCTAATATTCTTGTTGTAAAATTAGTTTTAGACTCGAATGTAACTCGAGTATTTCTCCTTTTGTAATGTACAAAACAAGGATGGAGGGTCCATTGGAGGATGAGGTTACAAGGAGGAGGTCAACACACAAGACAACCAAAAGGAAGCACTGAGGAGAAGATGCTATCCCTAGGTAGACCAATCAATCTTTTCATTGGCTTGAGAAGATTGTAGAATAAGGGCCATAACCATGACACGCTTAGTTTAATATGTATGTGATGCATGTTAGCTTAATATGTATGTGATGCATGTTAGTTTAGCTTGTATATGATACATGTTTATTTCTTAATAAGTCTAAACGATATGCCTACCAAAGTTGGTACTCACTACTTCCTCGATCATTTGTTATTGGGTTTGCCAAAGCAAAGCAATGCATTTTATCTTGGAGGGGTACGAGTGGACAATCGTGATGTCCCGCTCAGTCTTGGTTAAGACTTAATTAAGTTTTTCTTAAATTAGTTAAGAAAGTAGAGGCATATATTAGCTTTGAACATAAGTTTTAAATTAGTTTTGTGTGATTTCCGAACATCAGCTTTGTCTTAGAAGTGGTCGTTGCTCCGATATCCAAGAAGGCCCCTGTGCCTCGCCACAGCCTGGAAGCTGGTTTAGGAATAAAACACTAAACTAATCTAGAACTTAACCAAAGCTATTAAAGAGTTACATCAGATGTAATTGGCAAAAGATTGCCTACCTAATTATACTACGTCTTGGGCGATTAGCCAAAGCTAACTCAAGATGAATTATGATGTGGATCTTTATCCCATATAAATTTATAGCTAAATAGTAGCTATGAGAATTTAGTGGGAGCCTCATTTAATTAAAGGCCTAATTAAATGATTTAGGTATGATACTTAACTTTGCATTTTAATGTTGTAGATCACCATGTCATCTAACACGACACACCCCCTCAACTTGCGATCTGTCCTTGAGAAGGACAAGCTCAATGGAGCAAACTTTCTTGACTGGTATAGGAACTTGAGGATTATCCTCAAGCAAGAACGCAAACTGTATGTCCTAGAGCGATCTACCCACTGAAATACACCGCCCTTGCGCCACTCGTCTTTGAAAAGGATGCTTATAAGAAGCATCAAGATGGCGATTAGATGTGTCATGTCTTATGCTTGCCACCATGAACTCGAGCTTGAAGCAACATGAGAACATGGATGCCTATGATATGGTTGAGCATTTGAAACAACTATATCAAGGACAAGCTAGGCACGAGCGTTTTGAAGTGTCTAAGGCTCTTTTTGCATGCAAGATGCAAGAAGGAACACCTGTAGGAACTCACGTACTCAAAATGATTGGGTACGTTGAGAACCTTGAAAGACTAGGTTTTCCACTGAGCCAAGAATTGGCAACCGATGTTATCCTGCAATCATTGCCGGAAGCATACAATCAATTCGTCATGAATTATAACATGAATGAAATTGATAAACCTTTGCCTGAGATTCTCAGCATGTTGAGAACTGCTGAACCAAATCTCAAGAAGAAAGTTAGTAATGTACTAATGGTCAAGAAGGACAAAGGTAAGCGCAAAGGCAAGGGTAAGACCCAAGCCAAAGGCAAGGCCAATTCATCCACTTCAAAGGGTAAAGGTAAAGTACCTAAGGAAGGGGACTGCTTCCATTGCGGTAAGACTGGACACTGGAAGCGGAACTGCAAAGTCTACCTTGAGGAAGTAAAGAACAAGAGAAGTGGGACTTCTGCCTCAGGTATACATGTTATAGAGGTTAATCTATCTATTTCTTCTACATGGGTATTAGATCTGGGATGTGCATCTCACATTTGTACTAATGTGCGAGGGTGAGAAATAGTAGAATAATGGCAAAGGGTGAAGTGGACCTCTGGTAGGCAATGGCGCAAAGTTCTTTCTTGTAGTGTAGGAACATATTCTTTGTCTTTGCCCTTGGGCTTATCTTAGAACTAGAGGAGTGCTTCTATGTACCGCATTAACAAAGAACATAATTTACGTATCTTGTTTAGACAAGAAAAACTTTTCTTTTATAATAAAGGACAAATGTTGTTCCATTTATTTAAATGAAATGTTCTATTGTAATGCACCACTTATGAATGGTCTCTATGTTCTAGATTTAGATAACCCAATTTATAAGCGTAAATACCAAGCGGTTCAAATCGAATGATTTGAACGGACATATCTTCATCAGCGCTAGGTCACATAAATGAAAAACACATATCCCAACTCCATAAAGATGGATTATTGGACTCATTTGATTTTGAATCATATGAGGTATCGAGTCTTGTCTTTTAGGAAAGATGACTAAAACTCCATTTAGTGGACATGGCGAGAGAGCGACAGTTTGTTAGGACTCATACATCTTGATGTATGTGGCCCTTTCAATGTCGAAGCAGAGGAGGCTATAAGTACTTTATTACTTTCAGCGATGATGATGAGTAGATTTGGCTACTTATATTTGATGAGACATAAGTCGAATCCTTTGAAAAGTTCAAAGAATTCAAGAATGAAGTACAAAACCAACTTGGTAGCGTATTAAGCTACTTGATCGGATCGAGGTGGTGAATACCTTAGTCAAGAGTTTCGTGATCACTGGTGAGTGTGGGATAATATCCCAACTCACTCCACCGAACACCACAATGGAATGGTGTATCCGAGAGGAGAAATCGTACTCTATTAGATATGGTACGATCAATGATGAGCAGGTGATCTACCTACTTCCTTTTGGGGTTTAGCTCTAAAGAAGGCGACCACTTTCACACTTAATCGCGTTCCATCAAAAGCCGTAGAAAAGACACCATATACGATATGGACCGGGAAGAGTCCCAAAATGTCTTTTATAAAGATTTGGGGTTGTGAAGCTTCGTTAGGCGTCAAGTCTCGATAAACTAGGACCCAAATCAGATAAGTGTTAATTTGTAGGATATCCCAAGGAAACTAAGGGATATTACTTTTACAATCCCACACTTGGCAAGGTGTTTGTTGCCAGAAATGCTGTCTTTCTAGAAAGAGAATTTATTTCTAGAAATACTAGTGGGAGTAAAATTCATCTTGAAGAAGTTCAAGATGATAATAACACTAAGGCTTCGATGGAAAATGAACAGGAACCACAAAGTGTTGTGGATGAGGAAATTGTTGCCCAAAGAGTTGTGGAGCAAACACATGTTCAAGTAGACCAACCTCTTCGTAGATCTGATAGGATCCGTCGTCAACCCGAGAGATATTCTTTTCTCTTGGTGACAAGCGGTGATGTATTGCTTATCAATCTTGACGAGCCTACATCCTATAAAGAAGCTATGATGAGCCCAGATTCCGAGAAATGGCTAGAGGCCATGAGATCCAAAATGGAATCCATGTACACTAACCAAGTATGGACTTTGGTTGATCCACCTGAAGGGGTAAAACCCATTGGGTGTAAGTGGGTCTTTAAAGTAAAGACTGACATGGATGGTAATAAGCATACCTATAAAGGTATATTGGTGGCTAAAGGATTCAAACAAATTCATGGTATTGACTATGAAGAAACCTTTTCACCAGTTGCGATGCTTAAATCCATTCGGATCATACTTGCTATTGCAGCCTACCATGATTATGAGATCTGGCAGATGGATGTCAAAACCGCTTTTCTGAATGGAAAGCTACTCGAGGATGTGTACATGACACAACGAGGTTTTGAAGATCCAAAGCATCCTGGAAAGGTATGCAAACTGCAAAGGTCCATTTATGGACTAAAGCAAGCCTCTCGAAGCTGGAATCTTCGATTCGATGATGCAATCAAAGAGTTTGGTTTCATCAAGAATGAAGATGAGCCTTGTGTCTACAAGAGAAATAGTGGGAGCACAGTTGTATTTCTTGTCTTGTATGTAGATGACATACTTCTCATCGGAAATGATATTCCCTCACTCCAGTCTGTGAAGATGTGGTTAAGGAATTGTTTCTCGATGAAGGACTTAGGTGAAGCTGCCTATATTCTAGGCATCAAGATCTATAGAGATAGATCTAGAAGATTACTTGGCCTAAGTCAGAGTACATACATTGATAAAGTGCTAGATCGTTTTGCTATGCAAAATTCTAAGAAAGGGTTTCTACCTTTATCACATGGTGTGAGTCTTTCGAAGACTCAATGTCCCTCTTCTAAGGAGGAGAGAGATCGCATGGATAAGATCCCTTATGCATCAGCTATAGGGTCTATCATGTACGCCATGCTTTGTACTCGTCCTGACGTCTCGTATGCTTTGAGCATGACGAGTAGATACCAGTCAGATCCAGGTGAAAGTCACTGGATAGCAGTCAAAAATATTCTTAAGTACTTACGAAGAACGAAAGAATATTTCCTGATATTTGGAGGCAATGAGGAGCTAATCAGTAAGGGTTACGTGATGCAAGCTTCCAAATGCATAAGGATGACTATAGATCGCAATCGAGTACGTGTTTTGCTGAATGGTGGAGCCGTGAGTGTGGAAGAGTTCAAGCAGACACGATTCTGATTCTACAGTGTGAGTATATTGCAAGATCCGATGCAAAGAAAGGAGGCTGTTTGGCTCGCAAGTTCATCGCTGAACTTGGGGTAGTTCCTAGCATCAGATCCAATAGACCTCTATTGTGACAACAATGGGGCTATTGACGAGCTAAGGAACCTCGATCACATCGGACCAAACACATATCACGGCGCTTCCATCTCATTCGAGAGATCATCGATAGAGGAGATGTGAGGATATGCAGAGTACCGAAGCGAAGCTAACATTGCAGATCCATTGACCAAGGCTTTGGCACAGAGGAAGCATGATGGTCACACTAGGTCACTAGGTATTAGATATCATAGTGATTGGTACTAGTGCTAGTGGGAGATTGTTAGTTATAGCCCTAGAACCAATCATGTGATGGTTGAATAGGGAACATTTTGTATCATATTCTATAAAGGCAAAGGATTGGTTATTATATTTACATCTTGCTTGTGCCAGCTAATTTAAATATAATAATGCCCTAGAAAAGTAGGTTCTTATCTACAGCACATCAATTGGCAGAATTGATTATGAGAGGCTGTAGAGAACACTTTCCTAAATGTTCCTAGTCGAGTATTAATATGCAAGGGCAATATTAATACATAAAGACTAGCATGTAGGTCAATTGATGACTTTATCTCACAAGTCATGGATATATGATATCAAGTTGACACATGGGTATATATTAGAGAATATATACTGAACTGACCCGCCATGAGAAAGTTTCATGGATCGTTATATGAGTGTCATAAACTTTCTCATGTGACTATTGGTATGAATAGTCCTTAGACCTGAAGTAACTACGGTTCCCTACATAAGGAGTTATGTACTTTGGTATCGTCAAACGTCACCCGTAACAGGGTGGACCATAAAGGCGATTACTGGGTATGTAACAAATTATGCGGAGGGATGTGAGTGATGTAGATGGGATCTATCCCTTCCATATGACGGGAGTGATATCGGTGGGCCCCTTGATTGAGTAGAACTACTAAAACGCATGGCCATGCTCGAATGAGTCAATATGAGATATTGAGCTCATTTGTTTGAGTTAGTTTACTCGGGGATCAAGAAACACATAGATTGATCGAGGATGACACGGTCTATGCCTCATTGATCAATCTGATATCAAGGATAGAAGGACACGGTCATATATTATAGTAGTCACGGAAAGGTTAGTCGGATCTTGACTTATCTCGTAACTTGGGTAGCAATGATGTATTGCTAGATGCCGCTCATTGCTTGTGTATCTAAAAGAGTTTAGGTCCACTGCCAACGTTATGAGAGCCTATAGGGTCACACACAAAGAGCATAATAATTAGAGGAATTAGAGTATTCTAGTTTGACTAGAATAATTTGGGAATAAGCTTAAGTACAAAATGGTTTTTGGACTTTAAGCTTAATGAGAATTTTAGCTAATTGATTTAATGAGATTAATTCAATATGTTACCTTATTGATTTAATAAGATTAATTCAATATGATAACATAAGCTTAATTGAATTAATAAGATTAATTCAATATGATAACATAAGCTTAATTGAATTAATAAGATTAATTCAACATGCATGAATGCCACATAAGCATGCCACATAAGCATGCCACCTAAGCATCCACCTAAGCTAGATAAGGTGGAAGGGGACAAAATGGTTTTTGTCTCCTTAAGTGGCCGGCCAAAACAAAAGGGGTCTCAATGCAATGGATTGCATTAAATTGTAGGAGGTGAAAGGGTTTTGCCAACCCTATAAAAGGCCCCATGGAGTGGCCGGCCAAAATAGCAATTGTTGTTGTGGTTGTGGAGTGTGGTTGTTGGGAGCTTGAGGCTTGGAGAGAGCTTGAGAGCTTATTATTGTGTGGCTTTTTGTGAGTAGCAAGAAGAGTAGTCTTCTTCTTCCCTTCTCTTTTCCCTAGCTTCCTCTCCTTTAGGGACTTCTCTAGCAAGAAGTAAAGGAGAGCTCCTCTAGTTTTCTTTTGTGAGACAAGAGCGTGCTCGTGTGGATACGTATAGAGGCACGGACACTTGAACGTGCTAAAGATCCAACAAACTAAAGGGATAAGCGGGATTAACAAGGGCACGCAACAAAGGTAATCCTCTCCTATAAGATAGGTTTGGTTTAGAGAAATTTATTTTGTACGAGTTTGCTTTCGCATGGATCACTTGGAAGGGATCCTATTTTCCGTTGCGCATATGCCATTTGGCATACGAGATTTCCCTACATCCTCCACCTCTTCCAATCTAGATGTTGATTCCCTATCAACCTCCGAATCCTCAAGCTCTTTGGATGAAGATGTACTTGCTTCTTTTTGAGCTTGAGAGGATGAGCACTCTTCTTCTTCTTCTTCTTCTTGGACTAATGATGAGTTTTCATGGAGCTTTGCCACTTGGCTCCACAACTCCTTAGCGTCCATATAGTCCCCTACCATACACACAATTTCATTAGGGACCAAATCAAGAATAAATTTTACTACCTTCATGTTTTTCTCGAAGGCTTGGAGTTGATCTTCACTCCACTTCTTCTTCTTGAGGAATCCTCCCTTTGGTCCTATTGGATAGCTAAAACCCTCCATCAAGATAGACCATTCTTCGAAGTCCCTCATCATTAGGAAGTCTTCAATTCTTGACTTCCATTGCTTAAACCCTTCTTGTCCATAGAAGGAGTAAGGGATTGGTGTGTTAATATTCCATCCCAATTGTTCTTCCATCTTCACCCTCTAGCTTCTTTGTCCTAGCTCCCGGCGATTAGTCCGTAGAAGAGCCCCGGGCTCTGAAACCAATTGTTAGAGATTTGACGCCGCTAGAGGGGGGGTGAATAACGTTGACCGTACATAGATGGAAATCGTTCGCGTGCTTGTCTACAATTTCATTAGTACGCAGCGGAATAACAAGAATAATAATGATAACGAAACATACAACACGCAAACACAAAGATATAACGTGGTTCGGAACCGAAACGGTTCCTACTCCACGGATTGAGTTCGTACGAACCCTAGCGATGCAAATCACACACCACTATGATAAATACTCCTTCTCGACACAAGTCGGAGGTGGAGAAACCTCTTACAATAGATTACAACAATAATCTAAAAGCAACAAGCAAATACAATGAAGAATAATGCAATACAAGTAAAGAAAACACTTTACAAATGCTTTGGATTGCTTGCTTTTGGTTGCTTGAAGAGTGGCCTTGGAGACTCTGATTTGCAGCAACAAATTGCCCCAAAGATGCTCAAGAAACCATTTTCAAAAATCCTCCCGTCGAGCTCCTTTTATCCTTCCGCGCGACCTAGATTTCCGCCTATCAGTCGACTGCCATAAGTCACTAGTCGACTGATGCCACTGTTGTCGTGAGACAACAGGTCGATCCACGCTGGAAAAATTCCAACGGATCTCTTGGCGATCGCCAACATTGGCGATCGGCAGCGCCCGTATCGGGCGGTCGGCTACTGAGCGTTCTGCTCGAAGAACTTAGCGATTATCACGCCCGCCCTTCCGGACCCTCAATGTCAGGAGGCGTGCGTGTGTGACCATATACATTTCATACAGCGGAAGACTTTATATATATACTTCTTATTTCTTACAGCGGAAGACTTAAGACCTAAATACTTTTTTTTTCAAACATAAATATGCATTAACACTTCTTCTTAACATAGAGTATGTTTCATAGCATAGCATGCATAGATACTTCTTCTTACTTCTTCTTTACTTCTTCTTATCAACATAAAGCATGCATCATATATATATATAGATACTTAGGGCTTAGTAGGTTCATAACATCATCGTCATAGGGAGACATAAGTAAAGACATCCATAGACATCATCATCATAGGTAATACATGTATAAGTAGACTTAACGGATCTTCTCCACCATGCCACTACCACACACATTGACCCCTCCCTGCTCCCTTTAGTTTATCCATCCCTTACCCTTATCTGCGATCTGAGGAAAATAAACTATAAGCACATAGGCTTAGTAAGATCCTGTCCTACTCACAAAAACCATACATCATCATTAATCATGACTTGTAGCATTTATAACATATAATCAATATATCATGTAACATACATGGCATCATCAACAACTTAGCTTAAGTAACATGAGATAATATAGCATGGATCATCCCTAACTTAGCAGCATAACATGAAATATATATATATACTTAATCAGCATAATATGCATCATATGTAACTTAGTAATCTAACATCATAGCGTACCATCGAACATAACATGTAACTTATACATCATGACATATCATCTAACATAACAGGTAACTTAAACATTATGGCATATCATCTAGCATAACAGGTAACTTAAACATTATGGCATATCATCTAACATAACACGTAACTTAACATCATGGCATATCATCTAACATAACATGTAACTTAAACATTATGGCATATCATCTAACATAACATGTAACTTAAACATTATGGCATATCATCTAGCATAACACGTAACTTAAACATTAACAGGCAAACATATGCAAGATGCTTTTGAAAACATATATGTTAGGTACGTAAATATAGATCTCAACATATTTGGGCCCGGCATTGTACCACTTCTTCATTATCATAGCGCGCATCCCTAAATAGGCCCGAGTTAGCAAGTCTCGAACCTAATAGGTTCCTAGGCCCGAGTCTTATTCCATCGACCTAGGGGCAATCGTCATAGCGTAGAAGCCCATCCTAGGCCCGAGTCTTACTCCATCGACCTAAGGCATCTTGGAGCCCATCCCGTACTAGGCCCGAATCTTATTCCATCGACCTAGGGGCAATCATACATAGAAGCCCATCCTAGGCCCGAGTCTTATTCCATCGACCTAGGGCATCTTAGGAGCCCATCCCTTCTTGGACCTTGTTAAGGTCTTGGTACAAGCCATGCAGAAAGTAAAATACTTATATGCTTATTTTACAACATAGCTTATTTCTTTAACATAGCATAGCATACTTCATTTCATACACATCATACTTCATTTCATTAACATAGCATAGCATACTTCATTTCATAACACATCATGCTTCATTTCATTAACATAGCATAGCATACTTCATTTCATAACAACATAGCTTATTTCATTAACATAGCATAGCATACTTCATTTCATACACATCATGCTTCATTTCATTAACATAGCATAGCATACTTCATTTCATAACACATAGCTTATTTCATTAACATAGCATAGCATACTTCATTTCATAACAACATAGCTTATTTCATTAACATAGCATAGCATACTTCATGGTATGAACTTCATTGTAACCTAAAGAGATCAAAGGTGGCCGAATGGCCCTTATAGGCTTTTTAGGGTTTAGACTTTTAACCTAATTCAAGTAACATACATAGGCATACAAATTCCATAAATTTTATGGTATGAACTTCATTGTGACCTAAAGGACCAAAGGTGGCCGAATGGCCCTTAAAGGCTTTTTAGGGTTTAGACTTTTAACCTAATTCAAGTAACATACATATGCATACAAATTCCATAAAATTCATGGTATGAACTTCATTGTAACCTAAAAGACCAAAGGTGGCCGAATGGCCTATGTAGGCTTTTAGGGTTTAGACTTTTAACCTAATTCAAGTAACATACATATGCATACAAATTCCATAAAATTCATGGTATGAACTTCATTGTAACCTAAAAGACCAAAGGTGGCCGAATGGCCCTTATAGGCTTTTTAGGGTTTAGACTTTTAACCTAATTCAAGTAACATACATATGCATACAAATTCCATAAATTTCATGGTATGAACTTCATTGTAACCTAACAGACCAAAGGTGGCCGAATGGCCCTTATAGGCTTTTTAGGGTTTAGACTTTTAACCTAATTCAAGTAACATACATATGCATACAAATTCCATAAATTTCATGGTACGAACTTCATTGTAACCTAAAAGACCAAAGGTGGCCGAATGGCCCTTATAGGCTTTTTAGGGTTTAGACTTTTAACCTAATTCAAGTAACATACATATGCATACAAATTCCATAAATTTCATGGTATGAACTTCATTGTAACCTAAAAGACCAAAGGTGGTCGAATGGCTTATAGGCTTTTTAGGGTTTAGACTTTTAACCTAATTCAAGTAACATACATATGCATACAAATTCCATAAATTTCATGGTATGAACTTCATTGTAACCTAAAAGACCAAAGGTGGCCGAATGGCCCTTATAGGCTTTTTAGGGTTTAGGCTTTTAACCTAATTCAAGTAACATACATATGCATACACTTCATGGTGTAAACTTCATTGAAACACACAAAGAAAAGAAACAACCAATGGTGGCCGAATGGCCCTTTTAGGCTTCTTAGGGTTCTTGTCACCCAACATTCATTCATGAGCATTATAACCTAGCATAGCATTATTAGGGACATTTTCATGCAACCTAACCCTAATTCCTAGGGTGGCAGAAACACATAAGGGGCTCAACTAGGGTTCTTGTTACCCAACATTCATTCATGAGCCTTATAACCTAGCATAGCATCATTAGGGACATTTTCATGCAACCCTAACCCTAATTCCCTAGGGTGGCCGAAACACATAAGGGCTCAACTAGGGTTAGCTTTTGGTCCTAATCCATTTTTAAATCTTAACTACATCATATAGTGAATAAAACATAGCATGTAACTTCATGTAAAACCCCAATCCTAGCTTGGCCGAATAGGTCTTGGTGGCCATTAGGGCTAGATTTTTAACCTAACCTCTTTTCCCATCTTAGCATCATCATATACTTCCTAACATAGATTACAAACATAGATTACCACTTCATTGATAAACCAAAACATGCTTGGCCGGATCTAACATATAGGTTGTTCAAACATTCAATCGAAACTACTCGTATGCAGGTGAGGGATACTTACATCCTTCGCGTTGCTTTTTGGTGGAAGGAAAACCTAAGGAAGAACCAACCCTAGCCTTCTCTTGCTTGGATGAGATTCGGCCAAGGGGTGGAAAGGAGCTAGAATTCGGTGAGGAGAAGAAGAAGAAGAGTGGAAGTGACCAAATCCAATCTTCCCTCTTCTTTATAAAGGGGGGGAGGAAGAGAAGTTCCTCTTTTCTTTTCCATGCCTCTTCATTTACTCCTAGTCCCACTTATCTATAGTTTCCCCCTCTTCCTTAATCATGTAATCCTATTGGTCTTCTGGTTAGTGGGTGCATCTATTAGGCTTGGCTATCTCTAGAGGTTTGGGGTTCAATTCCTAGGCCTTGCACCCCTTTTTGGCTTATTTCCTTTTATTTTTGAAAAGGCCCACATAAAGCCCATGATCATCAAGCCAAAAATTCTTGTAAAATTGCTAGGAATTTTTCACAGGCGTTCTGAATGATCATTGCATTAGCAGGATTGGCGATACATCGCTGATCGCCAATTGCTCAATGAGCGGTCGTGAGCGATTCGGCTCTTAAACGGCAGTCGAACTCAAGTCGACTCACGGCAGTCGAACCGGCCATAATGTCAGTCGACTGACAACCTCAAAGATGAGGTTTTAACCCAAGTATGGTGCCCCCATACTTGCTAGACCACCCTTAGCCTAGACCTAAGCCTTCTAGCCACCTCCATTAGCCTCATGCCTCTCAGATCCCTCCAAGTCATCCATGACTTGTTCATCCATCGCGCTAGCCTCCAGGTGCTTCCCTCGGCTATGTCATGCTAACGGTGTCTACACTGCCAAAGCACATTGGACTTACGCCGCCAAGACTCCGCTTGGACTTTACGCTGCCAATATCAATCCCCTTGGACTTCCCAAATGCCAAGACTCAAGCTTGGACTTTCCCTTGCCAACCCATGTTGGACTTTCCATGCCAAGACCCATGCTTGGACTTTCCATTTTCCAAGACCCATGCTTGGACTTCTCATTTGCCAAGACCCATGCTTGGACTTCTCATGCCAAGTACTCAAGATTTGGACTTTCCCAAATGCCAAGTGTCCCACTTGGACTTTCCATGCCAAGTACCCATGACTTGGACTTTTCCTTGCCAAGACCCATGCTTGGACTTTCCCATAATCACATGGTCAACCCCAGTCAACCATCAAGGTCTTCCTCGAGTCAAACTCAAGTTCGGTCAAACATGACCCGAATCGATTGCTCCAACAATCTCCCCAACATATTAACCGACATTAATGTCAAACATCAATGCCAAACCACTTTGTCAAATCCCTTTTTCAAACATCAAAACATCACTCGAGTCTGGTCAATCATGACCTGGGCCGATTGCACCAACACGACTCTCTATCGGATAGAGAGTGCGTCGATCAGTTGAGTACCACTCTCTATTGGAGAGAGAGTTATGATCAGTCGAGTACGACTCTCTTTTTGATAGAGAGTGCGTCGATCAGTTGAGTACGACTCTCTATTGGAGAGAGAGTTATGATCAGTCTAGTACGACTCTCTACAGGATAGAGAGTCCATCGATCTGTTGAGTATAACTCTCTATAGGATAGAGAGTATTGATTAGATGGGTATGACTCTTTGCTGAACAGAGAGTCTATGGTAGATGGTTGTACGTGTGACAGCATACACATGTCATTTGCATGCATTCTGATGACATAGTCTCCCTTAGGGTTGAGAGAGTCGTCAGTCATCTTGCCTCCCAAAGCACTCCCCGAGGAGTAACTGGTGTGAGGGCAGAGCATCTGTTGTGCCGCACTCTACCACTATAGACGGTGGTAGTTGGAGTTGCGTGCAGTTGTCCTGGGTGCGTGGTACTCGACCACTCATTGGTAGTGTTAGTCAGAGTGGCCAGCAGCAGGGACCCCCGTTGTGTAGCGAGCTCTTTATGCTCATATGCTACTAGATCATACTGCCCACTCGGCCACTCTATAGCAGTGGTTGGTGTGAGTTGGGACAGTTATCATGTCGTGCCACCTAGGCCACACTGGGGTCGTGATAGCGAGTAGGGGTGAGCAGGCATGACCATGCATGCTGCATTGCCGTATCTTATGGCGCTTTGCATATTATCATATATATATATATATATATATATATATATATATATAAGCATGTATATATATATATATGGACGGTTGTGATTAATATATATATATATAGATACGGTCTATATATATATATGATTATTGTGATGTTGCATTTGATTGTACTATACTTGCTGCATTTGGGTGTACATCATATTCATGCATGTCTCTTGCATTTGTTATATGATTGTGTCGGATACTGGTATGGGTTGGATGGACCATTAGATACCTTGACCTGTAGCTAGAGTATATTGTGAGTTGATCTACTCTTCCTGTTATATATATATATATATATGTTGGATATATGTTCAGGTTGGATCAGAGTAGCGTAGCAGACTTCAGGTATGTCTGCATTTTTATGTTGTTTATTTGGTTAGACAGTATATGCTTGTATTTATATACTATGCTGATATACCTATTGTACTTCTAGAGTATGTTGTTGAAAATACATGTGATATGACATATATACATGTTTTTCTATTACCTGTTGAGTTTTACTCACCACCCCCCACGGACCCTGGGTTTTTCTGTCGCCCAGGTAACAGGTAGAAGACTTCGTGACAGCTTGGAGCACCGCTGGCTGACATCTCATCTCACCTCTGAGGCTCCCGTATTGGTTTTGGGCTTTGCATCCATCGTGTATTGTATTTGGAGTTTTCATAGTGTACTGTGTTGTGGACTTGTAGATTCGAATTTTGTCGATGTACTGTATGTGGTTGTGGTGTGTTAGTCATACCGGTATGCATGATGTGGATGTATTGTATATGTGGGATTATGGGTATGTCGTTGTATTAGTTTCCGCTGTGTTTCGTTATGTTGTTGTGTTTTTATTTGTTATGTTATTGTTATTGTGGGCCTACGGGCCTTGTATTAACCCGAAATGTTGCCATGTACAGGGGAGGTATCGTCCGTTTGATTTTCGGCTCGGTATGCTCTTGGGGCATGACAAGTTACCATAACTAGCATCCACGATTAACTCCGGACATCACAATGTCTCCAACCAGTGAGAATCAGCTGCTTGGATACACCAAGGAGTATACCTTATGATAGTCTCGACAGAATCGATGGTGTCCTAATCCATCAATTCATCGACTAGGAATAATTCCGATACATCACAATTACACATGTAGAGATACTCACTAGTTGTGATCCAATCACAAATTCTCTCATGCTATGAATCGTATCATGGACATTCAGTAAATGAGTTTAAGATCTAATCAAATACAAGAGAATATGTATACTCAAATAGTGAATCTTCATTTATCATATAAATTGTTCAAACATAAGGCGATTGCCTTAGGATATCTCTCATATATTACTAACAAACTCCCACTTAGCCTAATGTCAATTGCTATGGTATCCAATACCATAGTCTCTAACATGACCCTCAAACTTACTTTGAGGTAATGCCTTAGTCAAAGGATCCGCTAAGTTCCTTTCAGTGGGGATTTTCTCGATTTGTATTTCCTTCTTACTAATTATCTCTCTGATCAAATGATGGCGGTGAAGCATATGTTTGGATCATTGTTGAGACCACATCAAGTTCAAAGATGAACTTCTTGATCCAAACCGCTTCCTTTGCTGCTTCCAAAGCTGCAATGTATTCTGCCTTAGTGGCAGAATCCGCTATAGTGTCAAGCTTAGAACCTTTCCAATTTATTGCGCCTCCATTTCAAGTGAATACATAACCAGACTGAGACATGAAATCATTCTTGTCTGTCTTGAAGCTGGCATCCATATACCCATGTATCACCATGTACCCTTCTCCATATATTAGGAACGCATCCTTAGTTCTTCTTAAGTACTTAAGGATCATCTTAACAGCCGCCCAATGATCCATTCCTGGATCAGACCGGTATCTACTCGTGACGCTCAGAGCATATGATACATCAGGCCTCGTACATAACATAGCATACATGATAGATCCTATTGCGGATGCATAGGAAATCTTACTCATGCAAATCCTCTCGTCTTCTGTGCACAGACACATAGACTTCGAAAGGTGTATCCCATGCCTGATGGGTAGGAAACCTTTCTTGGATTCCGATATGCTAAACCTCTTTAGCACTCGGTCTATATATGTAGACTGTGAAAGACCAAGCAACTGTTTTGATCTATCTCTATAGATCTTAATCCTGAGGATGTAGGTTGTTTCTCCCAGGTCTTTCATGGATAATGTCTTGGACAACCAAATCTTAACTGACTGTAAGACTGAAACATCATTTCCTATAAGTAATATGTCATCGACATACAATACTAGGAACACGACTACACTCCTACTAACCTTCTTGTACACACAAGGTTCATCTGGATTTTGAGAGAAATCAAACCTTTTGATTGTCTCATCAAAACGGATATTCCAGCTCTTGGATGCTTGCTTCAATCCATATATAGACCATCGCAATTTGCATAACTTGGTTTTATCAACCGATGTGAAACCCTCAGGTTGTATCATATACATGTCCTCGAACAGGTTTCCATTAAGGAAAGCTATTTTCACATCCATCTGCCATATCTCATAATCATAATGAGCCGCTATGGCTAGGAGCATCCGAATGGATTTAAGCATAGCAATAGGCCAATAGGTTTCGTCATAATCAACACATTGCTTTTGATGATATCCTTTCGCCACCAATCTAGCCTTATAGGTAATCACATTACCATCCATGTCGGTTTTCTTCTTGAAAATCCACTTGCACCCTATAGGCTTTATGCCTTCAGGTGGGTCAACCAAGTTCCAAACTTGGTTTTCATACATTGAATCCATTTCCGACTTCATGGCTTCAAGTCACTTATCCCTTTCTGAACTTGTCAGAACTTCTTCATAACTGGTAGGCTCCTCATCATCAATGAGTAACACGTCGTTCGATTCACTTACGAGAAATCCATATCTCTCAAGAATATTGCATGTTCTACCAGATCTACAAAGATGTGGTGTCACAATAGGTCCAGCCGATGGCTCATCACTATGAGTTATTGGTTGTTGTGCTTCACCAGGTATCTCATCAATGTCTATTTGAGTTTCTCGAGCCTCCTCAAGCTCGATGACACTCCCACTGTTTTCTTGCAAGAGAAACTCTTTCTCTAGAAACACAACATGCCTTGAAACAAACACCTTTTGTTCCACAGGATGATAGAATTAGTAACCCCTTGTTTCCTTAGGGTATCCAATAAATAGATATTTATCAGACTTAGCATCCAAATTATCTGATACAGTTCGCTTCACATAAACAGGACAACCACATATCTTCAAGTAAGATACATGAGGTTTCTTACTATTCCATATCTCATATGGAGTAGTAGAGACTACCTTGGTTGGCATTCTGTTTAACAAGTAAACAGCTGTCTAAAGTGCATAGCCCCAAAAGGACTTGGAAAGATTCGCATGATTCATCATTGACTTGACCATGTCCAACAAGGTTCGGTTACACCTCTCAGATACACCATTATGCTATGGTGTATATGGCGGAGTCCATTGAGACAATATACCATTGTCTCTTAGATAATCTAGAAACTCTTGACTTAAGTATTCACCACCTCGATCCGATCGAAGTATTTTAATACTCTTGTCATGTTGTTTCTCTACTTCATTTCTGAATTCTTTGAACCTTTGAAAGGCTTCAGACTTGTGTTTCATCAAGAACACATACCCAAACCGTGAGTGATCATCAGTGAAGGTAATGAAGTAGCTATAGCCTCCCATATCTTGAGTTGACATAGGTCCATATACATCAGTATGTATTAGACCTAGCAACTCTCCCACTCGTTCACCTTTTCCTATAAAAGGTAACTTAGTCATCTTGCCTTTTAAGCATGATTCGCATGTATCGTATGAATCCAATTCAAACGATTCTAGAATTCCACATCGGTGTAATTCGGACATGCCTTTCTTGCTTGCATGGCCAAGACGACAATGCCACATGTAGGAGTCTAATTGATTAACCTTTCGTGCACGATTGTTGCTCGCTTCGATATTAAAAATGTCACTGGATACGTCCAACGTATAAATACCATTGCTTAAAGTTCCAGTCCCATAAAGAATGTCATTCAAAGTTATGTAACAATAATTGTTACTAAAAGTTAAATGGTACCCATTTCAATTCAAACAAGAAATAGAAATGATGTTCTTTATCAACGAAGGAACATAAAAGCAATTGTCCAGTTCTAAGACAAGTCCTGCTGGGAGTTTCAATAAATATGTTCCGATGGCGAGTGTAGCAACCTTTGCTCCATTCCCAATAAGTAAATTTGACTCTCCCTTGACGAGTTTTCTTCTATTCCTTAGCCCATGTATGTCATTACATATATGTGAGTCATACCCAGTATCCAATACCCAAGTGTTTGAGGAAAAAGAATGACAATCAATAACAAAGATATCTGAAGAAGATGGGGCATCCGATGCCTTATTCTTCTTCACGGACTCAAGATAAATCTTGCAATTTCTTCGCCAATGGCCCTCCTTTCCATAATGATGGCAAGTGCCCTTTTGAGCTGGTTCTACCTTTTTAGCCTTTTTCTTCTTCCCCTTCTGCTGTTCCTTTGACTTCCTCTTAGAACCTTTCTTCAAGGAATCAACTAACAGCACCGTCCCCTGCTCATTCTTCACAGAAGACTCCACAGTCTTCAACATGTTGAGCAGTACCACAGATAAACCTTCTTGCATCTCAGAGGTGAAGAGGAGCTTGGAGACTTCGAACCTTTCGAATCTCACTTGCTCATCAACCAACTCATAAAGATAAAAGACTATGGTATGAGCATCCATATGCTCATGCTGCTTCCGTAGCTCAGGTACCATCGTGGCTAGCATGATGCAACTCGCCATTTCAGAATCAGTCACATGTTTCTGATAGGCCAACAATTGGTCCAGAGTTGCATTGTCACTAGGATGGGCGGGAAGAAGCACTTCGAGGACATTTGTAAGCTTTTCAACCTTGAGAATAATTCTCAAGTTTCTAAGCCAGTCCAAGAAGTTTGGCCCAGTCAATTTATTTGAATCCAAAATGGAACGCAAATTCAAATATATCATGATCAATAAATTAACTTAGAAATACAAAACGAGCATATATGAGAAAATGATTTTAAAATGCATGAACATACATTTATAAATCTCATTTATTTTTCGAATTTCAAAACCCCAAAATCACTTTGGGAGATCGTAGGTCCATCTCCGAATAGGCTGATATCCAACATAGATATGAACAACCTTGGAGAGAGTCCAACAAGTCATTCATAACTACGATGGTAGGTATCAAATATACCGATTGCATATCACATATATGCAACTATCACAATGTACTATCAACTTATTGAATGTTCACACATACATCAGGTTATTAACTCATTAACAAATATGCATCATATGCATAGCACCCAACTTCACCTCCCTTTACATCGACCTTGGAGAGAGTCCAACAAGTCGATGCTCCAGGTTAAAGCCAACCCATTAATCGAGAAATAGTTTTAATATGGTTAGAGCGCATTCAACCAATTAGCCTGGCTTGGAGAGAGTCCAACAACCAAAGCTAACGATTGACCTCTGACTCTTACCATATTAGTATTAAACTATTAAATGGTTTGAACATGTTCAAGTTCGAGCTGGGCTTGGAGAGAGTCCAACAACCCAAATAAGAAACAAAACTCTGGTTCTAACCATATTAATGAAAGGTGTAGACTTTAATATTGAGTAAGGATTTTTATGTCTCATCCTCTTTGCATGCAAATAACTATTATCTACATGACATGACATACATGGCATACATCTACATGTCACGACACGCATGACATAATGATATGCATCTAATGTAATTACATGGCATACAATTATGACTTGTACAAAATTTCCTTATATGTCATAACTATTTATGGAAATAAAATATGTTTGAGATTTGATTCTCCGAATCAAATCATGATTAAATTAGGAAATAAATTTCCAAATCTAATCATATATTTTATTTGTGGAAAGTGTTGATTAAGGAAAGTCAATTTAGGAAACATATTTCCTAAATCATCAAAACTACTTATGAAAATAAAATATTTTAAGATTTGATTTCCCAAATCAAATAATGATTAAATTAGGAAACAAATTTCCAAATCTAATCAAATATTTTATTTATGGAAAATATCAATTTCCATAAATACTTCTAACTTTTCAAAAGTAGAAGATTTCCATAAATACTTCTAGACTTTCCAAAATTAAAAAATTTCCATAAATACTTCTAAATTTCCAAAAGTAAAAAATTTCCATAAATACCATTACGACTATCGCAAAATAATTTTACGATTATGTCGAAACACAACCTGGGCTCTGATACCACTATTGAATTTCCGGTACCGCGGCGAGTGTGTGTTCGAACATGTTTCGTAAACATGTGCACAGCGGAAGAAATAAAAATAATAAATCTAATTTATTACAACACACACACAACACGTATGCATAGTACAACATGTGTAGACATAATTATAGTTTCAAATTTTGCAATAAAAGGGAATTTATTCTACGTATACCTAACGTATCACGTGTAGCGGGAAAGGCATCAACCGGAGCGATCCTCGCTAGAATTGCCTCTATCCGTATCCACGCCGGATATCTTTGGGATGACTTCACAAAGTCACAAGCCTCGTCTTCGTACGAGTCACTAGCCTCGTGTCGAAGATAATGTGATCAAGAGAAGATCACAATCCGAATCAAAATTCAGATTCAAAACGAGTACTCAAAAAAATTGCTTCTCCGGAGAGGTATTCGCCAACCGTTTGACGAATCCTTCATCCTCCACCTATGAGGATTATCGGAGATTGAATCCCCAGCAAGGAAGTCGCTGTCGAAGCTCCAAACGTCATCCAAATGATGCTCCAACACGAAATAAACAAGTTGTCCAGAAAACTGGACAACTTTGGTGGAGGATTTGCACCGGCCAAATAAGGAAGCTAGATGCTCACCTTGTCGCCGGAGCCAAGGAAGATCACCGGAGGGTCGCTGGAGGATCGCCGGCTGAAGTTTGGACGCCGGCAACAACTTGGACGGCGGCACAAGAGTGTTAAGGCAATCTCTTGCCATGATAAGGTTTTGATGTGTGTGGCAAAGGGTTTAAGTTAGTTTGTTATGTTGATTTGATATGTGCGTTGAAGTCGTATAGGACTTAGTAATTCACACATGGAGCCGTGGCGAGTTTCACATCTCATGACTCGGTCCTTGAGTCGGTGAAGGATAGCTTTGCGGAAGCCGTGCGCTTGGAGCATCCGAGGGACCGCCGGACGAGAAGCTTGGAGTGAAGCCGGAGGAAGTAGACTTCGAGGCAAGAGTTGCGAAGGAGCATTGCAGAGCCGTGCGCCTGATGCTGCCGAGGGACGTGGCTGCGAACGAAGAGAACTTCGAAGGCGAGGGACTCCGAGGGATGAGAGTGAGCGAATGTAACCCGGGAAGGGGTAGTATCTCGTAAGTGAAACTTGGCCATTTGGCTAAGTGTCGGATGGGATTTCCCGACACCAGTCGACTGCCATGGAATGGCATGATCGCTCGAAGTCGATTGGGTTCGGCGGTGTCGACTCATGGGCATTTGGCTGGCCCAAGCGGCGCATGGCGGATCATTGCATCAACATCACGATCGATGGCACTGTGCATGGGCACAGAATGGAGTCGACCTCATTGAGGACTCGACTGATCGAGCACCAGTCGACTGATGGTAATATCAGTCGACTAATGTCAATACCGTTGGATGGAATCCAACGTGGAAAGCGGTCGTTATTGGGCAACGGCTACGGGATCAGTCGACTGATCGAGGGCATCAGTCGACTGATCCTGTGTCAACGGGAAGAAACCCTCTTCCTCTATAAAAAGGAAGGGGATGGGGCTTTGGGAGGCTAATGCTTGAACGCCCAACTACTCCCAAAGTGCCCTAAACGGTTTTCCACTCTTCTACTTGCTCTAATCTTCATTCCATTGTAGAAGAGTGATCTTGATTGTAAAGGTTACCTCCACCTAGCTTGGTGCAAAGGAGAGACCAATAGTGGATTGGTTTTGGCGGAGTGATTCACCGGGGACGAATCGGGTCGTGGATTAGCAGCGTAGCCGTGAACCACGTTACATCTTTGTTAGCATTGTTTGTTTATCTTTTGCTTTGTCTTTATTTATTTGTATTTGCATATTCCGCTTGCGCTAATGTTTTGTAGACAAGCAAAATACGACATCTAACGAACGAGGGCTATTCACCCCCCTCTAGCCGGCCGATTCGATCCCCAACAAGTGGTATCAGAGCTAAGGTCACTCTTCAAGGACTAACCGCCATGAGAGCACTACAAAAAGATGGTCGGCTCGAACATTCATCCACCGAAGTTCGAAGGGGAATTCGCTTGGTGGAAGAAGCGAATGGAGGTATTCTTCGAAACCGACTTTGAAATCCTTTTAATAATGGAAAACAGTTTCAAGTTGCCTAGGAACGAAGATGGGGAGCCATTGGAGAAATCAAGGTGGAGCAAGAGGCAAAGAGAAGAATACTTGGCAAATTCAAAGGCCAAGCATCATCTATACAATGTCCTCCCCCAACAAGAAGTCAACCGGATAGGAGAGTGTGCTAGTGCCAAGGAAATGTGGGACAAATTAATAGAGATCCATGAAGGCACATCCGAGGCGAAGCTAGCAAGGAGAGATGTCCTTCGCTCCCAATTGTCCAATATCAAACTCGAAAAGGGAGAGAAGGTAAAATCCCTACACTCTAGATTTAAGGAAATTCTAACCGGTTTGACAAGTGTAGGTGAAAAGATCTCCAACCGGGATATGGTAATGAAGGTCATAGATGCCTTTCCCCAGTCCTCAAGATGGAGCTCCATGGTGCACTCATTTTATATCTCCAAGAACTTAGAAGTAAGTACCTTGGAGGAGTTTTTCTCAACAATGGAGCTCCACGAAACGAGGCTTGAAGGAATACAAGAAGAGCCAAAGTTTCTGTAACGCCCGCCCTTTTCCAGACCCTGAATGTCCGGAGGGGCGGCGCGTGACGCGACCGTACATACTTACATTACATACAGCGGAAGACTTTATGCATACTTCTTAATTCTTACAGCGGAAGACTTTAGATATTTTTTTTTCTTTTTTTTTTTTTAAACATAAACATGCATTGACATATATATATATATATATATATATATATATATACTTCTTCTTCTTCACATAGAGCATGCATCATAGCATATATAGATACTTCTTCTTACTTCTTCTTTACTTCTTCTTATTAGCATAGAACATGCATCATAACATAGATAGGTACGTAGTGCTTAGTTCAAGTTCTTAAACGACACCATCATAAGCAGGCATAATAAGGACATCCATAGACATCATCATCATAGGTAAACACATATATATGTAGACCTAACGGATCTTCTCCACCATGCCACTACCACACACATTTGGCCCCTCCTGCTGCTCCCATTAGTTTATCCATCCCTTACCCTTATCTGCAGTACGAGGGAAAGATAAACTATAAGCACATAGGCTTAGTAAGATCCTGTCCTACTCACAAAAACCATACATCGACATTAATCATGGCATGTAGCATTCATAACATATAAGCAATATAATGTGTAACATACATGGCATCATCAACTTAACATGTAGCATAAGTAACATAAGTAAATATAACATGTATCATCCATAACTTAGCGGCATAACATGAATATATGCTTAACCAACATAACATGCATCGTATGTAACTTAGTAACGTAAACATCATAGCATATCCTCAAACATAACGGGTAACGTATATAACATAAGCATGTAAACATTCCTAACATATCATCAAACCTAACATGTAAACATATATAACATAAGCATGTAAACATTCCTAACATATCATCAAACATAACATGTAAACATAGCATCATATCATATCATCAAACATAACATGTAACGTATATAACATAAGCATGTAAACATTCCTAACATATCATCAAACATAACATGTAAACATAGCATCATATCATATCATCAAACATAACATGTAACGTATATAACATAAGCATGTAAACATTCCTAACATATCATCAAACATAACATGTAACGTATCTAACATAAGCATGTAGACATAACAATCAGCAGGTAAACATATGCAGGATGTTTTGAAAACATATATTTTAGGTACGTAAACATAAATCTCAACATATTTTGGCCCGGGATTGTACCACTTCTTCATTATCATAGCGCGCATCCCTAAATAGGCCCGAGGTAGCAAGTCTCGAACCTAATAGGTTTCTAGGCCCGAGTCTTATTCCATCGACCTAGGGGCAATCATCATAGCGTAGAAGCCCATCCTAGGCCCGAGTCTTACTCCATCGACCTAAGGCATCTTGGAGCCCATCCCGTACTAGGCCCGAATCTTATTCCATCGACCTAGGGGTAATCATACATAGAAGCCCTTCCTAGGCCCGAGTCTTATTCCATCGACCTAGGGCATCTTAGGAGCCCATCCCTTCTTGGACCTTGTTAAGGTCTTGGTACAAGCCATGCAGAAGGTAAAATACTTATATGCTTATTTGTACAACATAGCTTATTTCATTAACATAGCATGGCATACTTCATTTCATAACACATCATGCTTCATTGCATTAACATAGCATAGCATACTTCATTTCATAACACATCATGCTTCATTTCATTAACATAGCATAGCATACTTCATTTCATAACACATCATGCTTCATTGCATTTAACATAGCATAGCATACTTCATTTCATAACACATCATGCTTCATTTCATTAACATAGCATAGCATACTTCATTTCATAACACATCATGCTTCATTGCATTAACATAGCATAGCATACTTCATTTCATAACACATCATGCTTCATTTCATTAACATAGCATAGCATACTTCATTTCATAACATATTTCAAATATCATACACATAGACATGGCATAAGGCATGGCATCAAAGTAAGTAAACACTAACCTAAGGCATGTTATCTTCATCTAGCATTATTTAATATCACAAGTCATGAATTCACCCAACTTAAAACACATGTTAACCTATTCATTTAACTTAACCACAACTTCATTTTCATAAGGAACATGTATTAAAACTTCATTTAGTCACCCAAAAGCATAGGTTGGCGAATGGTCCATAGGGTTTTCTAGGGTTATCTTTTAACCTAATTCATTTCAACTCCTAACATCATCATATAGTTACCAAAACATAGCATGAAACTTCATTGAAACCCTAAAAGCATGGCTTGGCGAATGGGTCTTGGTGGCCATTAGGGTTAGATTTTGTCCTAATTCATTTTAACTCCTAACATCATCATATAGTTACCAAAGCATAGCATGAAACTTCATTGAAACCATAAAAGCATGTCTTGGCCGAATGGGTCTTGGTGGCCATTAGGGTTAGATTTTGTCCTAATTCATTTTAACTCCTAACATCATCATATAGTTACCAAAGCATAGCATGAAACTTCATTGAAACCCTAAAAGCATGGCTTGGCGAATGGGTCTTGGTGGCCATTAGGGTTAGCTTTGTCCTAATTCATTTTAACTCCTAACATAATCATATAGTTACCAAAGCATAGCATGAAACTTCATTGAAACCCTAAAAGCATGGCTTGGCCGAATGGGTCTTGGTGGCCATTAGGGTTAACTTTTGTCCTAATTCATTTTAACTCCTAACATCATCATATAGTTACCAAAGCATAGCATGAAACTTCATTGAAACCCTAAAAGCATGGCTTGGCCGAATGGGTCTTGGTGGCCATTAGGGTTAGCTTTTGTCCTAATTCATTTTAACTCCTAACATCATCATATAGTTACCAAAGCATAGCATGAAACTTCATTGAAACCCTAAAAGAATGGATTGGCGAATGGGTCTTGGTGGCCATTAGGGTTAGCTTTTGTCCTAATTCATTTTAACTCCTAACATCATCATATAGTTACCAAAGCATAGCATGAAACTTCATTGAAACCCTAAAAGTATGGTTTGGCCGAATGGGTCTTGGTGGCCATTAGGGTTAGCTTTTAACCTAAACCCTTTTTCCATCCTACATCATCATCTAGTTACTAAAACATAGCATATAACTTCATGGAAACCTAAAATCATAGCTTGGCCGAATATAACATTTAGATTTCTTTTATAAAACATCAAACGAAGCTACTCGTATGCAGGTGAGGGATACTTACATCCTTCGCTTTGCTTTGGGTGGGGAAGATGACCTAAGGAAGATCAAAACCTAGCCTTCTCTTGCTTGGATAGGGTTCGGCCAAAGGTGGAGAGGGAGATAGAATTTCGGTGAGAAGAAGAAGAAGAGAGGAAGTGGCAAATTAGAACCTTCCCTCTTCTTTATAAAGGGAGGAAGAGAAGTTTCTCTTCTCTTCTTCCATGCCTCTTCATTTACCTTTATCTCACTTATCTATAATCCCCCCCCCCTTCATCTAATGATGTAGTCCTATTGGGCTTCTGGTTAGTGGGTGCATCTATAGGGTTTTGCTATCTCTAGAGGTTTGGGGTTCAATTCCTAGGCCTTGCACCCCTTTTTGGCTTATTTCTTTTATTTTTGGAAAAAGGCCCACCCAAGGCCCATGATCATCAAGCCAAAAATTCCTGTAAAATTGCTAGGAATTTTACGGGCGTTACAATCCTTCATACCTTTAAAAAGTTTCGTCCTCGAAACTTAGAACAATTGTGGGTACTTCTGCTTCATGTCCTCCTCGCGTTCCCAGGTAGCTTCCTCGTACCGTTGATTCTTCCACAGGACCTTTACTAAGGGCACCTCTTTGTTCCTTAGCCTCTTGATTTCTCGGTCTAGTATTTGGATAGGCCGACTTTCAATACTCAGGTCCTCTTGAACTTGTAATCGCTTTGTGGCTCGATCACTTGGTCCAGATCGAAATGCATTTCTTGAGCACAGAGACATGGAACACGTTGTGAATAGCCGACATCTCTTGAGGCAGCTCTAGCTTGTAAGCTACCTTGCCAATCCTCTGCAATATCGGATACGGTCCCACGTAGCGTGGACTCAGTTTACCCTTCCTTCCGAATCTCATCACTCCCTTCATAGGAGCCACTTTGAGGAATACTAGGTCCCCAACTTCGAATTCTAACGGTCTACGCCGCATATCCGCATAGCTCTTTTGTCGGCTCTGAGCAGTTTCAATTCTCTGGCGGATGTTACGTATAGCTCGGGTGGTGTTGTCGATAAAGTCCATCTGGAGTCCCATCCTCTTCTTTTCACCACCCTCGTACCAGCATATGGGAGATCTACATTTCCTCCCGTATAGAGCCTCGTAGGGTGCCATCCCAATAGTAGCTTGATAGCTGTTGTAGGCGACTCTCGCCAAACATAAGTATCGGCACACTACCTTTGAAATTCAGGCACATGTGCTCAGAACATATCCTCCAGTACTCGATTCACCCTTTCGGTCTGTCCGTCCGTCTGGGGATGGAAGGCAGTACTGAACAATAGCTTCGTGCCTAGGGCTTTCTGAACACATTCCCAGAAATGGGAAATAAAGTGACCATCTCTGTCAGAAATGATGGTCTTAGGAATTCCATGTAGTCTAATAATTTCCTTAGCATATAACTGAGCCAATTGCTCCGTCGAATAGGTCATCTTGATTGCTAAGAAATGGGCGGACTTCGTCAATCTGTCCACAATTACCCATATAGCATCATAACCGTTTGTCGTCTTGGGCAATCCTGAGATGAAATCCATAAAAATGTCCTCCCATTTCCATTCTAGAATCTGGATCTTTGCGGTGTTCCTCCAGTCTCGTGTGTTCGCTTAACCCTCTGGCGGGTCGAGAAGCATCTTGACATCGAGCCACATCTCTTTTCATTCCGAACCACCAGAACTTTCGTTTTAGGTCTTGGTACATCTTGGTGGTTCCAGGATGCATCGCATAAGGAGTTACGTGAGCTTCCTCAAATATCTCCTTCCGCACTCGGATCGCGTCGGGAATACACAAGCGATCCCGGAGGTAGAGTACTCCACTATCAGAGATCCGAAACCCGTCGTCCTTTCCTTCTAAGACCTCTTGCTTGATCCTCTGAAGGCTTGGGTCACGGGCTTGCTTTTCCAGTATATCATCGAACAGCGTCGGTGTTATCGTCATGGTCGAGAGCTGTCCGGAGATGATTTCAACCCCGTAACACATAATCTCTTTTTCTAAGGGCCGAGATAACCCTGATAGAGTTATCAAGGTGGCGCAGGACTTCCTGCTGAGTGCATCCGCCACCTTGTTAGCTTTCCCGGGGTGGTAGAGAATCTCGCAGTCATAATCCTTGATGAGCTCGAGCTATCTGCGCTGTCTCATGTTCAGGTCCTTCTGTGTGAAGAAATATTTCAGACTCTGGTGGTCTGTATAGATCCTACACTGAGCTCCATAGAGATAATGCCTCCATGTTTTGAGAGCAAAGACCACAGCCGCTAGCTCTAAATCGTGGGTGGGATAATTCCTTTCGTGTTCCTTGAGTTTCCTAGAGGCGTAGGCAATGACCTTGCCATTCTGCATAAGTACAGCTCCGAGTCCCAACTTGGAAGCGTCACTGTACATGTCGAAGCCTTCATTACTGTCCGGAAGAGTAAGGATTGGAGCGCTGGTTAGTCTCCTTTTTAATTCTATGAAACTCCTCTCGCAGGCGTCCGTCCACTCATATTTCTTGTTCTTCCTGGTGAGGACTGTCATAGGGGCGGCAATCCTGGAGAAGTTCTCTACAAACTTCCTGAGTAGCTAGCCCAAGAAAGCTTCTGATTTCGCTGGCATTCTTTGGTCGGTTCCAGTTACTCACGGCTTCAATCTTTATTGGGTCTACCATCACTCCGTGCTTGGATATCACGTGACCCAAAAATGATACTTGTTCAAGCCAGAACTCGCAATTGGAGAACTTTGCGAATAGCTGTTTTTCCCGAAGAATCTGCAATACCACATTCAAGTGTTCTGCGTGCTCTTCGGGGGTTCTCGAATATATTAGTATGTCGTCGATGAAGACGATCACAAACTTGTCGAGGAATGCCGAGAATACCCGATTCATCAAATCCATGAACAGGGCGGGTGCATTCGTCACTCCGAAGGGCATAACTACGAACTCGTAATGTCCATACCTTGTACGGAAGGTCGTCTTTAGGATATCATCTGGTTTTACTTTTACTTGATAATAGCCGGACCTCAGGTCAATCTTAGAGAAGACGGCGGCACCTTTTAGTTGGTCGAACAAGTCATCAATCCGCGGTAAAGGGTACCGGTTCTTGATCGTCACATTGTTCAGCGCTCGGTAGTCTATGCACATTCGCATAGCCCCATCTTTCTTCTTCACCAACAGCACTGGAGCTCCCCATGGAGAGCGACTTGGGCGAATAAGTCCCTTGTCGAGTAACTCCTGTAGCTGTCCCTGAAGTTCCTTTAATTCAGCCGGCGCCATACGGTAAGGTGCTTTAGAGATCGGTTTAGTACCAGGAATCAACTCGATCTCAAATTCAACTTCTCTATCTGGGGCTAACCCTGGTAGTGTTGGGTTTCCGGCACCGCGGCGTGTTTGTGTTCAATCATGTTTCGTAAACATGAGCACAGCGGAAGCAATTAAAATAATAAATACTCCTATTTATTACAACACACACAACACACGCATGCATATTACAACAAGTGTAGACATAACCGTAAATTAAAATTTGCAATAAAAGGAAATTTATCTACGTTATACCTTTCGTATGACGTATAGTGGGAACGGCATCAACCGGAACGATCCTCGTAAGAATCGTCTCTATTCGTATCCACGCCGAGCTCCTCGGGATGACTTCGCTAAGCCACAAGCTTCGTTTTCGTACAGGTTACTAGCCTCGTGTTGAAGACGACGTGATCGAGAGATGATCACAATCCGAATCCAAATTCGGATCCAAAACCGAGTCCTCAAAACTCGATTCTCCGGAGAGGTATTCGTCAACCGTTTGACGAATCCTTCGTCCTCCACCTCAGAGGATTACCGGAGATCAAATCCCCGGTAAGTTAGCCGCTGTCGGAGCACTAACCGTCGTCTAAACGACACTCCGACAACAAAGAAACAAGCTGTCCAGAAAAACTGGACAGCTTTTGGTGGAGGAATAGAGGCCGGCCAAAGGAGATGTGGAGCTCACCTTATCACCGAACCCACAAGAGATCACCGGAGGGTCGCCGGAGCATCGCCGGCTGAAGCTTGGATGCCGGCGGCAAGGAGGTGGCAGCAGCTCCATGAAGTTGGCGGCAACACCATGTTGGGCGGCAACAACAAAAGGAGGCTAGGGTTGGGCGGCCAAAACTTCATTAGGGTTTTTGGGTTAGGGTTTAACCCCTATTTTATAGAGAACTAATTCTCTTAATGGTTATTGGATCATAACCATTAGGCCCGTTAACCCGTTCCATTAGGATAAGTTAAAATAAACCAAACCATGATGGTTTATTTTAAGTTAAAACGAACCGAACCAACTTTTGGTTCATTCGTTTAAAATAAATCAAACCCTTTGGTTTATTCTCATCCATTGGATTAGAACCAAACCATTTTGGTCCATCCATTATGTCTTCATAAGACACGGCCCATCCACGCTTCCATTGCGACTGAAACAATTTCATACTCGCTTTATGTTTGGTTCAACCAAACATAGTTTCTCTCGGTCTGAGAATCCCATTCTCAAGCTCGTTTTAAATCCTTTGGATTACACTCGTTGTGCGTGTGACCAAATAGGTTCTCAGTTTATATTGGCCATCTATAATTAACCATTAATTATAGAACGATCATGAGTGGCACCTAGTAGTACATCATGATCCCCAATTAACCGAAAAGATCAACAGTTGATCCAGAACTATTTCTGAAACCCTTCAATAGCTCGAATGAATCGTGCCCCATTCCCTTCACTCATCTTATACCCACTTGGTTCAGGACATGGTCTATTGTGTCAGTCCCCACTAGGCTGACTACGTCACACCTAGCCCAAGTATCATTTCCTCGTCCTACGGATTCTAGTTACTCCACATGTATCGAAGAGTACCTTACTCTAAACATGTAATGCTTTGGCCAAAGACTTTAGTAACAATCCGACGAGAGGCCATGGGTATACATCTCCTCGAAAGGAGTGGTGAATCCTTTATAGGCTATTCAAACACCTTCGATCACTTCGACTTATACCCAATCATCCCGGGTCCACATCTCCTTAGAGATGTTTGCTTAAGATGTCAAAGCATAAGTCTCCATGATCAAGATGACTTGAATACCGCAAGTCAAAGGAACATCGCACTTAAGCCACAGTAAGAACTTCATTGACATATCTATATATGCAGAGAACCATATGAAGTCTTACGGCTGGTCACTCCAATGAATTAGTTACCATAACTAGCATCCACGATTAACTCCGGACATCACTATGTCTCCAGCCAGTGAGAATCAGCTGCATGGATACACCAAGGAGTATACCTCGTGCTAGTCTCAACAGAATTGATGGTGTCCAAATCCATCAATTCATCGACTAGGGATAATTCCGATACATCACAATTACACATGTAGAGATACTCACTAGTTGTGATCCAATCACAAATTCTCTCATGCTGTGAATCGCATCGTGGACATTCAGTAAATGAGTTTAAGATTCAATCAAATACATTAAACATGTATACTCAAATAGTGAATCTTCATTTATCATATAAATGGTTCATACATAAGGCGATTGCCTTAGGACATCTCTCATATATTACTAACAGACTCCCACTTGGCCTAATGCCAATCGCTACGGTATTCAATACCATAAGCTCGAACATGAAACTTACTTTGAGGTAATGCTTTAGTCAAAGGATCCGCTAAGTTCCTTTCAGTGGGAATTTTCTCGATTTGTATTTCGTTCCTACTGATGATCTCTCTGATAAGATGATAGCGGCGAAGCACATATTTGGATCATTGATGAGACCACATCAAGTTCAGAGATGAACTTCTTGATCCAAACCACTTCCTTTGCGCCTAAAGCCGCAATGTATTCTCGCCTTAGTGGCGAGAATCCGCTATAGTGTCAAGCTTGGAACCTTTCCAACTTATTGCGCCTCCATTCGGTGAATACATACTCACGAGACATGGAATCATCCTTGTCTGCGAGTCGCATCCGTATACCCACGTATCACCATGTACCCTTCTCCATATATTAGGAACACATCCTTAGTTCTTCTTAAGTACTTAAGGATCGCCTTAACCCTAATGATCCATTCCTTGATCGGTGGTATCTGCTCGTGACACTCAGAGCGTACGATACATCGGGCCTTGTACATAACATAGCATACATGATAGATCCTATTGCGGATGCATAGGGAATCTTACTCATGCAAATCCTCTCGTCTTCTGTGTGCGAACACATAGACTTCGAAAGGTGTACCCCATACCTGATGGGTAAGAAACCTTTCTTGGATTCCGACATGCTAAACCTCTTTAGCACTCGGTCTATATATGTAGACTGCGAAAGGCCAAGCAACCGTTTCGATCTATCTCTATAGATCTTAATCTCGAGGATGTAGGTTGCTTCTCCCAGGTCTTTCATGGAGAATGTCTTGGATAACCAAACCTTCACTGACTGTAAGATTGAAACATCGTTTCCTATAAGTAGTATGTCATCGACATACAATACTAGGAACACGACTGCACTCCCACTAACCTTCTTGTACACACAAGGTTCGTCTGGATTTTGTGAGAAATCAAACTTTTTTATTGTCTCATCAAAACGGATATTTCAGCTCCTGGATGCTTGCTTCAATCGATAAATGGACCGTCGCAATTTGCATACCTTGGTTTTATCAACCGATGTGAAACCCTCAGGCTGTATCATATACACGTCCTCGAGCAGGTTTCCATTAAGGAAAGCTGTTTTCACATCCATCTGCCATATCTCATAATCATAATGAGCATATGGCGGAGCATCCGAATGGATTTAAGAGGTAAAGCGAATAGGTTTCGTCATAATCAACACCTTGTTTTTGACGATATCCTTTCGCCACCAATCTAGCCTTATAGGTAATCACATTACCATCCATGTCGGTTTTCTTCTTGAAAACCCACTTGCACCCTATAGGCTTTATCCCTTCAGGTGGGTCAACCAAGTTCCAAACTTGGTTTTCATACATGGAATCCATTTCCGACTTCATGGCACCAAGCCACTTATCCCTTTCTGAACTTGTCAGCACTTCTTCATAACTGGTAGGCTCCTCATCATCAATGAGTAACACGTCGTTCAATTCACTTACGAGAAATCCATATCTCTCAGGAATATTGCGTGTTCTACCAGATCTACGAAGATGTGGTGTTACAATAGGTCCAGCCGATTGCTCATCACTATGAGTTGTACCGTCAGGCTTCACTGTATCTCATTAATGTCTATTTGAGTCTCTCGAGCCTCCTCAAGCTCGACGACACTCCCACTGTTTTCTTACAAGAGAAACTCTTTCTCTAGAAACACAGCATGCCTTGAAACAAACACCTTTTGTTCCACAGGATGATAGAATTGGTAACCCCTTGTTTCCTTAGGGTATCCAACAAATAGACATTTATCAGACTTAGCATCCAATTTGTCTGATACAGTCCGCTTCACATAAGCAGGACAACCCCATATCTTCAAGTAAGATACATGAGGTTTCTTACTATTCCATATCTCATATGGAGTAGTTGAGACTACCTTGGTTGGCATTCTGTTTAACAAGTAAACAACTGTCTGAAGTGCATAGCCCCAAAAGGACTTGAGAAGAGTTACATGATTCATCATTGACCTGACCATGTCCAACAAGGTCCGGTTACGCCTCTCAGATACACCATTATGCTGTGGTGTATAGGGCGGAGTCCATTGAGACAATATGCCATTGTCTCTTAGATAATCAAGAAACTCTTGACTTAAGTATTCACCACCTCGATCCGATCGAAGTATTTTAATACTCTTGTCATGTTGTTTCTCTACTTCATTTCTGAATTCTTTGAACCTTTCAAAGGCTTCAGACTTGTGTTTCATCAAGAACACATACCCAAACCGTGAGTGATCATCGGTGAAGGTAATGAAGTAGCTATAGCCTCCTAATGCTTGAGTTGACATAGGTCCACATACATCGCATGTATTAGACCTAGTAACTCTCCCACTCGTTCACCTTTTCCAGTAAAAGGTAACTTAGTCATCTTGCCTTTTAAGCATGATTCGCATGTATCGTATGAATCCAATTCAAACGATTCCAGAATTCCACATCGGTGTAATTCGGACATGAGTTTCTTGCTTATATGGCCAAGACGACAATGCCACATATAGGAGTCTATTTGATTATCCTTTCGAGCACGCGTGTTGCTCGCTTCGATATTGAAATCGTCACTGGATACGTCCAACGTATAAACACCATTGCTTAAAGTTCCAATCCCATAAAGAACTCCATTCAAAGTTATGTAACAACAATTGTTACTAAAAGCCAAATGGAACCCATTTCTATTTAGACAAGAAATAGAAATGATGTTCTTTATCAACGAAGGAACATAAAAGCAATTGTCCAGTTCTAAGACAAGTCCTACAGGGAGTTCCAACAAATACGTTCCGATGGCGAGTGCAGCAACCGTTGCTCCATTCCCAACACGTAAATTTGACTCTCCCCTTGACGAGTCTTCTTCTATTCCTTAGTCCATGTATGTCATTACATATATGTTAGCCACACCCAGTATCAAATACCCAAGTGTCTGAGGAAATAGAATGACAATCAATAAAGAAGATTTCTGAAGAAGATGGGGCATCCGATGCCTTATCCTTTTTCACGGACTCAAGATAAATCTTGCACTTTCTTCGCAAATGGCTCTCCTTGCCATAATGATGGCAAGTTTCCTTTTGTGTTAGTTCTACCTTCTTAGCCCTTCTCTTCTTTCCCTTCTGCTGTTCCTTTGACTTCCTCTTAGAACCTTTCTTCGAGGAATCAACTAACAGCACCGTCCCCTGCTCATGCTTCTCAGAAGACTCCACAGTCTTCAGCATATTGAGCAGTACCACAGATGAACCTCCTAGCATCTCAAAGGTGAAGAGGAGCTTTGAGACTTCGAACCTTTCGAATCTCACTTGCTCATCAACAAACTCACAAAGATGAAGGACTACGATATGAGCATCCATATGCTCATGCTGCTTTCGTAGCTTGGGTTCCATCGTGGCTAGCATGATGCAACTCATTTGTTCAGAATCACTCACATGTTTCTGATAGGCCAACAATTGGTCCAGAGTTGCATCGTCACTAGGACGGGCGGGAAGAGGCGCTTTGCGGACATTTGCAAGCTTTTCAACCTTGAGAACAATTCTCAAGCTTCTAAGCCAGTCCATGAAGCTCTGCCCAGTCAATTTATTCGAATCCAAAATGGAACGCAATTCAAAGACATCATGATCAATCTTAGAAATACAAAACGAGCATATATGAGAAAGATGATTTTAAAATGCATCAATATACATTTATAAATCCCATTCATTTTTCGAATTTCAAAAACCCCAAAATCACTTCGGGAGATCGTAGGTCCATCTCCGAATGGGCTGATATCCATCATAGTTATGAACAACCTTGGAGAGAGTCCAACAAGCCATTCATAACTACGACGGTAGGTATCAACTATACCGATTGCATATCACGTATATGCAACTATCACAATGTGCTATCAACTAATTGAATGTTCACACATACATCGGGTTGTTAACACATTAACAAGTATGCATCATATGCATAGCACCCAACTTCACCTCCCTTTACATCGACCTTGGAGAGAGTCCAACAAGCCGATGCTCCAGGTTAAAGCCAACCCATTAATCGGGACATAGTTTTAATATGGTTAGAGCGCATTCAACCAATTAGACCAGCTTGGAGAGAGTCCAACAACCAAAGCTAACGATTGACCTCTGACTCTTACCATATTAGTATTAAACTATTCCATGGTTTGAACATATTCGAGTTCGAGCCGGGCTTGGAGAGAGTCCAACAACCCAAACAAGAAACGGAACTCTGGTTCTAACCATATTAATGGAAGGTGTAGGCTTTAATATTGTTTAAGGGTTTTTATGTCTCATCCTCTTTGCATGCAAATAACTATTATCTACATGGCATGGCATACATGGCATACATCTACATGTCACGACACGCATGGCATAATGTTATGCATCTAATGCAATTATATGACATACAATTATGTCATGTATATACTTCCTTATATGTCATAACTATTTATGGAAATAAAATATGTTTAAGATTTGATTCTCCAAATCAAATCATAATTAAATTAGGAAACAAATTTCCAAATCTAATCACATATTTTATTCATGGAATTATTTGATTAAGGAAAATCTATTTAGGAAACCAATTTCCTAAATCATTAAAACTACTTATGGAAATAAAATATTTTAAGATTTGATTTCCCAAATCAAATCATGATTAAATTAGGAAATAAATTTCCAGAATCTAATCAAATATTTTATTTATGGAAAATATCAATTTCCATAAATACTTCCAACTTTCCAAAAGTGGAAGATTTCCATAAATACTTCTAGACTTTCCAAAATTGAAAAATTTCCATAAATACTTCTAAATTTCCAAAATTTAGAAAATTTCCAGAAATACATTATGACTATCGCAAAACCATTTTTACGATTATGTCGAAACACAACCTGGGCTCTGATACCACTGTTGGGTTTCCGGCACCGCGGCGTGTGTGTGTTCGATCATGTTTCGTAAACATGAGCACAGCGGAAGCAATTAAAAATAATAAATACTCCTATTTATTACAACACACACAACACACGCATGCATATTACAACAAGTGTAGACATAACCGTAAATTAAAATTTGCAATAAAAGGAAATTTATCTACGTTATACCTTTCAGATATATAGCGGAACGGCATCAACCGGAACGATCCTCGTAAGAATCGTCTCTATCCGTATCCACGCCGAGCTCCTCGGGATGACTTCGCTAAGCCACGAGCTTCGTCTTCGTACGGGTTACTAGCCTCGTGTTGAAGACGACGTGATCGAGAGATGATCACAATCCGAATCCAAATTCGGATCCAAAACCGAGTCCTCAAAACTCGATTCTCCGGAGAGGTATTCGTCAACCGTTTGACGAATCCTTCATCCTCCACCTCAGAGGATTACCGGAGATCAAATCCCCGGTAAGTTAGCCACTGTCGGAGCACTAACCGTTGTCCAAACGACGCTCCGACAACAAAGAAACAAGCTGTCCAGAAAAACTGGACAGCTTTTGGTGGAGGAATAGAGGCCGGCCAAAGGAGATGTGGAGCTCACCTTATCACCGAACCCACAAGAGATCACCGGAGGGTCGCCGGAGCATCGCCGGCTGAAGCTTGGATGCCGGCGGCAAGGAGGTGGCAGCAGCTCCATGAAGTTGGCGGCAACACCATGTTGGGCGGCAACAACAAAAGGAGGCTAGGGTTGGGCGGCCAAAACTTCATTAGGGTTTTTGGGTTAGGGTTTAACCCCTATTTTATAGAGAACTAATTCTCTTAATGGTTATTGGATCATAACCATTAGGCCCGTTAACCCGCTCCATTAGGATAAGTTAAAATAAACCAAACCATGATGGTTTATTTTAAGTTAAAACGAACCGAACCAACTTTTGGTTCATTCGTTTAAAATAAACCAAACCCTTTGGTTTATTCTCATCCATTGGATTAGAACCAAACCATTTTGGTCCATCCATTATGTCTTCATAAGACACGGCCCATCCACGCTTCCATTGCGACTGAAACAATTTCATGCTCGCTTTATGTTTGGTCCAACCAAACATAGTTTCTCTCGATCTGAGAATCCCATTCTCAAGCTCGTTTTAAATCCTTTGGATTACACTCGTTGTGCGTGTGACCAAATAGGTTCTCGGTTTATGTTGGCCGTCTATAATTAACCATTAATTATAGAACGATCATGAGTGACACCTAGTAGTACATCATGATCCCCAAAAAAGATCAACGATTGATCCGAACTATTTCAAAACCCTTCAAGAGCTCGAATGAATCGTGCCCCATTCCCTTCACTCATCTTATACCCACTTGGTTCGACATGGTCTATTGTGTCGGGCCCCTCACTAGGTCGACTACGTCACACCTAGCCCAAGTATCATTTCGCCCCTACGGATTCTAGTTACTCCACATGTATCAAAGAGTACCTTACTCTAAACATGTAATGCTTTGGCCAAAGACTTTAGTAACAATCCGACGAGAGGCCATGGGTATACATCTCCTCGCAAGGAATGGTGAATCCTTTATAGGCTATGCAAACACCTTCGATCACTTCGACTTATACCCAATCATCCCGGGTCCACATCTCCTTAGAGATGTTTGCTTAAGATGTCAAAGCATAAGTCTCCATGATCAAGATGACTTGAATACCGCAAGTCAAAGGAACATCGCACTTAAGCCACAGTAAGAACTTCATTGACATATCTATATATGCAGAGAACCATATGAAGTCTTACGGCTGGTCACTCCAATGAACTAGTTACCATAACTAGCATCCACGATTAACTCCGAACATCACTATGTCTCCAGCCAGTGAGAATCAGCTGCTTGGATACACCAAGGAGTATACCTCGTGCTAGTCTCAACAGAATTGATGGTGTCCAAATCCATCAATTCATCGACTAGGGATAATTCCGATACATCACAATTACACATGTAGATATACTCACTAGTTGTGATCCAATCACAAATTCTCTCATGCTGTGAATCGCATCGTGGACATTCAGTAAATAAGTTTAAGATCCAATCAAATACATTAAACATGTATACTCAAATAGTGAATCTTCATTTATCATATAAATGGTTCATACATAAGGCGATTGCCTTAGGACATCTCTCATATATTACTAACAGGTAGTTCATCTGGGAATACCTCTGGGTAGTTGCATACAACTCTGACATTCTCTAGCTTCTGATCCTCATCTTGACTTGTATCAACTACGTGTGCCAGAAACCCAGTGCACCCACTGTCTAACATCTTACGTGCCTGTAGGGCTGATAAAATCTTATTGACTCTTCTCCTTGGTTCTCCAATAAATTCGAACCTAGGCTCCGCCTCCGGCTGGAATACCACTTTCCTTTTTCGGCACTCGATCGAAGCACCGTACTTGCTTAAGAAATCCATGCCCAATATAATGTCATAATCCTGCATGTCGAGCACTATCAGATCGCAGTAGAGTTCTCTGTCTACAATTCTGATGGGTGCGGCTCACAGCATATGAGTGGAGGGCATTACTTCTCCCGAGGGCAGAGTTGTTAAGAACTTGTGGTCTAGAGCTTGTGGTGGTATGTCTATCTTTCCAGTGAAGTGTGTAGAAACAAACGAATGTGTTGCCCCAGTATCAAATAATGCAGTAGCATGCTGACAGAAAATAAATATCTGACCTGTGACAACTGTAGAGGCGTTTGCCACATCTTCTTGGGTGAGAGAGAATACCCTAGCATCTGTCATAGTTGGCGGGGCTTCTAGTCTCCCTTGGTGGATTGGGGTTCCTTCGATTGCGGCCTGCATCTGATGTAACTGTGGAGGAGCACTCCTGGGCTGGGCATACGGCTGAGGAGGTGCCTGAACCTGGATAGGACAGTCCTTGATTCTATGCCCTGTCCGTCCACAGTTGTAACATCGATTTGTGCCTTGGTAGCATACTCCAGGATGTATCTTCCGCAGTAGCACATGAGGATCCTGGGCTGCTTGCTCGCTGGACCTCCTCTAGGATTCTCCCATTGTCTTCTCTTGCCAGTGGGGTTCCCTTTCCAAGCACCCTGGTTCCTCTGACCTCCGACCGGGCCCGACTTCGCCTTTCGCTGCTTTCTTTGCTGATTAATGTTGTTGTAATGCTCTAATTAAGGCACCATCAACACCTCCTCTGCGTCTGCGGTCTATGAACTCCGCCGGCCACATTGAGCTATTTCTGGCCGAGCATCTTCAAAGATGAGTCCGACTTTCTCTTTCGCCGACTAACTCGGGCACGCGCGAAGCCTGGCTGAATCTCTTCACGGCCACGACCGATAGGTCACCTTGCCGAACCTGAACTCGCTATAGTGCTTGTTGGTCACCCTCATGTGGAAGAATTCTTCAAGAACTCAGACTCAAATTTGTCCATCTCATCCGACGCATTTACTTGTCTCTTTGGTTTTAACCTGCTCCCACCACATCCGAGCATCTCCAAAGGCGTAATGATGCACACTTGATCTTCGCATTCGGCCACCCGTAGCTCCACGATGCTTTCCACCGTCTTAAACCAGGCCTGGGCATCCCATGGCTCACCAGTACCAGAGAAATTTTTCGGCTTTAGTCTCTGCCACTGGATCAGGTAAGCTTCCTGTCGAACCATCGGGCCGGGCCCGCCGTGGGGCAAGAGGGTTTCTCGCTGATTCGTTAGGTAGTTATTACTTGTTGTTGTTCAGAACTTGTCGCTGGAGTTCGTGACTATGTGTGTAAGGTCATGCGGGTGCTAGCTCATCACTCTACTCGCGTCTTCCAGACATGTTTATCTTCATATATTAAGGTAAAACTAGTATAAGTTTTCGTTCGTTGTCCTACGCATACTTAGACTAAAGCTAACATAAAGTCATTTTAAGCTTAAGGCATCATTCATGTTCTCATGCATAGTTTAAGCTTAAGGTATTTCATATCGTACAAGAACAAGCATAAGGGTATCATACCTATTTTCATGCATATTTAAGCTAGAAGCATTTCCTATCATACATGAACAAAATAAGCTAAAGGCATTTTATATCATACATGAATAAAATAACAAAGTTAGAGTAGACATAGAATTCTTACTTGGAGCGGCAGAATTTGGAGCTTGATGTGTGTGTAGTGGTAAGGCAGATCCGCTCTGATACCACCTATAATGCCCGCCCTTTTCCAGACCCTGAATGTCCGGAGGGGCGGCGCGTGACGCGACCGTACATACTTACATTACATACAGCGGAAGACTTTATGCATACTTCTTTATTCTTACAGCGGAAGACTTTAGACATTTTTTTTCTTTTTTTTTTTTTTTTAAACATAAACATGCATTGACATATATATATATATATATATATATATATATATATATATATATATATACTTCTTCTTCTTCACATAGAGCATGCATCATAGCATATATAGATACTTCTTCTTACTTCTTCTTTACTTCTTCTTATTAGCATAGAACATGCATCATAACATAGATAGGTACTTAGTGCTTAGTTCAAGTTCTTAAACGACACCATCATAAGCAGGCATAATAAGGACATCCATAGACATCATCATCATAGGTAAACACATATATATGTAGACCTAACGGATCTTCTCCACCATGCCACTACCACACACATTTGGCCCCTCCTGCTGCTCCCATTAGTTTATCCATCCCTTACCCTTATCTGCAGTACGAGGGAAAGATAAACCATAAGCACATAGGCTTAGTAAGATCCTATCCTATTCACAAAAACCATACATCGACATTAATCATGGCATGTAGCATTCATAACATATAAGCAATATAATGTGTAACATACATGGCATCATCAACTTAACATGTAGCATAAGTAACATAAGTAAATATAACATGTATCATCCATAACTTAGCGGCATAACATGAATATATGCTTAACCAATATAACATGCATCGTATGTAACTTAGTAACGTAAACATCATAGCATATCCTCCAACATAACGGGTAACGTATATAACATAAGCATGTAAACATTCCTAACATATCATCAAACCTAACATGTAAACATATATAACATAAGCATGTAAACATTCCTAACATATCATCAAACATAACATGTAAACATAGCATCATATCATATCATCAAACATAACATGTAACGTATATAACATAAGCATGTAAACATTCCTAACATATCATCAAACATAACATGTAAACATAGCATCATATCATATCATCAAACATAACATGTAACGTACATAACATAAGCATGTAAACATTCCTAACATATCATCAAACATAACATGTAACGTATCTAACATAAGCATGTAGACATAACAATCAGCAGGTAAACATATGCAGGATGTTTTGCTTCGTTCAGTTGATTACGTATTGCTATAAATCTCAACATATTTGGAGCCGGCATTGTACCACTTCTTCATTATCATAGCTCGCATCCCTAAATAGGCCCGAGGTAGCAAGTCTCGAACCTAATGGGTTTCTAGGCCCGAGTCTTATTCCATCGACCTAGGGGCAATCGTCATAGCGTAGAAGCCCATCCTAGGCCCGAGTCTTACTCCATCGACCTAAGGCATCTTGGAGCCCATCCCGTACTAGGCCCGAATCTTATTCCATCGACCTAGGGGCAATCATACATAGAAGCCCTTCCTAGGCCCGAGTCTTATTCCATCGACCTAGGGCATCTTAGGAGCCCATCCCTTCTTGGACCTTGTTAAGGTCTTGGTACAAGCCATGCAGAAGGTAAAATACTTATATGCTTATTTGTACAACATAGCTTATTTCATTAACATAGCATGGCATACTTCATTTCATAACACATCATGCTTCATTGCATTAACATAGCATAGCATACTTCATTTCATAACACATCATGCTTCATTTCATTAACATAGCATAGCATACTTCATTTCATAACACATCATGCTTCATTGCATTTAACATAGCATAGCATACTTCATTTCATAACACATCATGCTTCATTTCATTAACATAGCATAGCATACTTCATTTCATAACACATCATGCTTCATTGCATTAACATAGCATAGCATACTTCATTTCATAACACATCATGCTTCATTTCATTAACATAGCATAGCATACTTCATTTCATAACATATTTCAAATATCGCATACACATAGACATGGCATAAGGCATGGCATCAAAGTAAGTAAACACTAACCTAAGGCATGTTATCTTCATCTAGCATTATTTAATATCACAAGTCAGCATGAATTCACCCAACTTAAAACACATGTTAACCTATTCATTTAACTTAACCACAACTTCATTTTCATAAGGAACATGTATTAAAACTTCATTTAGTCACCCAAAAGCATAGGTTGGCCGAATGGTCCATAGGGTTTTCTAGGGTTATCTTTTAACCTAATTCATTTCAACTCCTAACATCATCATATAGTTACCAAAACATAGCATGAAACTTCATTGAAACCCTAAAAGCATGGCTTGGCCGAATGGGTCTTGGTGGCCATTAGGGTTAGATTTTGTCCTAATTCATTTTAACTCCTAACATCATCATATAGTTACCAAAGCATAGCATGAAACTTCATTGAAACCCTAAAAGCATGGCTTGGCCGAATGGGTCTTGGTGGCCATTAGGGTTAGATTTTGTCCTAATTCATTTTAACTCCTAACATCATCATATAGTTACCAAAGCATAGCATGAAACTTCATTGAAACCCTAAAAGCATGGCTTGGCCGAATGGGTCTTGGTGGCCATTAGGGTTAGCTTTTGTCCTAATTCATTTTAACTCCTAACATCATCATATAGTTACCAAAGCATAGCATGAAACTTCATTGAAACCCTAAAAGCATGGCTTGGCCGAATGGGTCTTGGTGGCCATTAGGGTTAGCTTTTGTCCTAATTCATTTTAACTCCTAACATCATCATATAGTTACCAAAGCATAGCATGAAACTTCATTGAAACCCTAAAAGCATGGCTTGGCCGAATGGGTCTTGGTGGCCATTAGGGTTAGCTTTTGTCCTAATTCATTTTAACTCCTAACATCATCATATAGTTACCAAAGCATAGCATGAAACTTCATTGAAACCCTAAAAGCATGGCTTGGCCGAATGGGTCTTGGTGGCCATTAGGGTTAGCTTTTGTCCTAATTCAGTTTTGTTGGTGCAACAATGCTCCAAGCATTTATATATTTTGATGTTTGGCTAATCATCTAAGTTAGGCAATATCTTGTGATCTAATTACGAATGTGTTTAAGTGACAGGGAAATCCAAGGATGAAGTACTTGGTAAAAGGAAGTCCAAGTATGATCTTGGCAAAGGAAGTCCAAGGGATGGACTTGGCGGCATAAGACCAAGCTTGTAGTCTTGGCAGCATAAAGTCCAAAGTGAACCTTGGCAAAGGAAGTCCAAAGTAAAGTCTTGGCAGCATAAGTCCAAGCTTGTAGTCTTGGCGGCGTAAAGTCCAAGCATTTGGCAACCCAAGACATGACGAAACCGAAGGAAGCTCTTGGAAGCGAAGCGCAAAGGATGAACAAGTCGCGGACTCGGAGGGATCCTGAAGGCGCAAGGCTTATTGAGGAGCTAGAAGGTTAAGTCTAGGTCTAGGGTATAAAATCAAGTATGAATTACTCATACTTGATGAGTATCAGTCGACTGATACGATGTATCAGTCGACTGGTCAGGCGTTCGACTGAGTCAGAATGAAACCCTGACCATCGGATCATTGGCGTGATCGGATCGGATCGGCGATTCTGCGATCGGCCGATCAAAATCGATCGATCACCGTGATCAAGGGAAATATCGCCACAGAATGCAGTCTCACTCGACTGCTGCCTTGATCACTCGACTGATCACCCCATCAGTCGACTGATGGAGGGATCAGTCGACTGATCACCTGGCCGTTGGAAATTGCGGCTACGAATCTCCGCGGAGATCGCGTTTCAGAAGCCGTTGGCGCGATACGATCGATGGCATGCATCGACCGATCGACACCTGGAAAAACAGCCCCTCTTCTATAAAAAGGGGCCATGGGGAGCTTGGTGAAGCTAGTGCTCTTGCTCCTAACTATACTCTCGTGCTCACCAAGCCTTCCAAGTGTTTTTAGTGATTTAAATCCTCCTCTTCTCTTGTTCTTGATCATCCATCATTGTAAAGAAGAGGAGAGCATTGTAAGAAAGGTTTCTCCACCTTGGTTCATCCAAAGGAGGTTCTAGTGAAGGTTGATTAGGGCTAATCCACCTTACGGATTGCCGTGGAGTAGGAGCGTCATCTCCGAACCACGTTACATCGGGTGTTAGTTTTGTTTCTTGTTTTTGTTTGTGCTTATATTTGTATTGCTTCCGCTAACATTTTGTGTAGAAACAAGAAAGGCTAATCACCCCCCCCTCTAGCCATTCCAAGGGTCCTAACAAGTGGTATCAGAGCCCGGATAGCTTGGAAGATCTCACCATCAACCAAGACATCAATGGCTCTTCAAGAGGGATATAGCATCGCCAAGCCACCGCTCTTCGATGGGAGTCACTTTGCGTATTGGAAAGGTAGGATGAAGTACTATCTTATGAGTAATATTGAAATTTGTCATAGTGTTGTAGATGGCTTCGAGGAACCGGTGGATAAACATGGACACCCTATTCCAAGCAAGGATTGGACAAGAGAAATAAACAAGAAATTTGAATCAAATGCAAAGGCCATCCTCACCATCCAATGTGGCGTCACAATGGAGCAACTCAACAAGGTGGAGCCTTTTGAATCCGCCAAGGAGCTATGGGAAAAGCTCATTGAGCTAAATGAAGGTTCCAAGGAGTCAAAGAGGGCCAAGAAGTACCTATTAATTGGACAACTTCAAGCCTTCCAAATGAAGATGCATGAAACCGTAAGTCAAATGCATGGAAGGTTCAAGGAAATTGTGAACGGACTCCATATCATAGGTGAGCGAGTCGACAACCGGGATTTGGTAAGGTATATCTTACAAGCATTTCCTAGAAATTCTTTATGGACCTCTATAGTTGATGCCATTAAGGTAACTAGGGATTTATCTCAAATTAAAATTGATGAATTATTTTGTGAGTTTGAATTACATGAGCAAACTAACATGTCCTCTAAGGAAAAGGGGTTAGCTCTATTTGTTGAAAAGAAGGACAAGAAAGAAAAGAAGAAGAAGGAAAGAAAAGAAGCTTCATCATCATCCGAGTCGGAGGATGAGTCAAGTATGATGGGATTCATCTAGTGAAATGGCAAATTTCGTCAAGAAGCTTTATAGAAAGTCAAGAGAGTTCAAGAATAGAGAAGCAAGGAAGGGGTCTCATTCCTCAAAAGGTAAATTTAATGGTAATTCAAGTTTTAGCAATAATGTGATTTGCCATGCTTGCAACAAGAAGGGGCATATAAAGCCGAATTTCCCGGAACTAAAGAAGAAGGAAGAAAAGGAAAAGAAAAAGAAGGACAAGAAGGAAAAGAAGAAGAAGGAGGCCATGGTGGCTCAAACCACATGGGACACACCAAGTGTTGAAGACTCTTCATCCGATGATGAGCTTTGCCATATCACACGCCATGTGGCACTCATGGCATTAGAAGATGATTCCGGCACATCAAGTCAAGAAGATTCTTCAAGTGATGAATCGTCATCTAGTGACGATGAGGTAATGAATTCTCCCAAGGTTATGCTTCTCTATAAATCAATTGCGTATCTTAAAGAAGCTCTAGATAAGTCAAAATCTAAGGTTAAGAGCATGAAGGTAGAACTAAAGGCTATTAAAAATGAAAAACCTTCACATGTTGATTCTTGCATGCTTAAGAAAATGACAAACTTAAGGATGAGGTTAGTGAATTAAAAGCATGTTTAGAAAAATTTTCATATGGCTCAAAGTGTCTTGATATGATTCTTAGTAGACAAAGAGCGGTTTATAACAAGGCCGGTTTAGGTTATAAGCCAAAAGAAAAAGAAGTTGCTTACATTTCATTAATAAATAGGAAAGCAACTATTAAGGGTAAGGTTAAGAAAGCTTGGGTACCTAAGAAGTTTTTACTTAATGTTACCGGTCCAAATGTTTGGGTACCAAAAGCTTGTGTTTTTCATGTGATTTAGGTAGGAGAGCGAGGTATGTGGATTGTGGATAGCGGTTGCTCAACACATATGACCGGAGATGTGAGCAAGTTCTCCACAATTAAATATGTGAAGAAGGGAGCGGTGTCTTTTGGGAATAGTGGAAAACTCAAGATATTAGGTAGAGGTACAATTGAGGTATCCCCTAAAATTGTTATTCACAAAGTATTGCTAGTTGAAAATATGAAATTTAATTTATTAAGTGTTAGTCAACTTTGTGATGCAAACTATCATGTCTCTTTTGAATCCTCTAAATGCATGATTAGACACAAGGAATTAAATGATTGTATGTTAGTTGGATATAGGAAATCAAACATCTATTATGTTGATCTTTCATATGCTTCTAACATTTCTACTAAGTGTTTGATTGCAAAAGAAGAGGAAAGTTGGCTATGGCATAGAAGATTGGGGCATATCAACATGAAAAACATAGCCAAAGTAGCCAAGATGGAGTTGGTCAAAGGGCTACCAAAGATCAAGTATGTCAAGAACAAATTGTGTGATGCATGCCAAGAAGGAAAACAAACAAAGGCATCACACAAAGGTAAAACCCTAACCAATACCTCTTTACCATTAGAATTATTGCATCTTGACTTATTTGATTGCCATAGTACTCCATCTTTAAATGGTAATAAATATTGTTTGGTTATAGTAGATGATTTTTCTAGGTATACTTGGGTCTATTTTATGAAACATAAGGATGATACCTTAGAAATAATCATAGGATTTAGTAAAAGGGTTGAAAATGAAAAGAGTCTCAAAATCAACCGGATCCGTAGTGATCATGGTGGTGAATTTGAAAACCTAAAATTTTCACAATTTTATTTAGAACAAGGGTACAAGCATGAGTTCTCTTGTCCTAGAACACCCCAACAAAATGGGGTGGTGGAAAGGAGAAATCGTGCCCTACAAGAGGCGGCTAGGACTATGCTTAATGCATATTCTTTACCTAGCTACTTGTGGTGAAGCGTTGCTATATCCAAAATAGGGTTCAAATCCATAGGTTTTTAGGAAAAACACCATTTGAATTATGGAATGGGACTATACCCATAATTCATTATTTCAAAGTCTTTGGATGTAAAGTTTATATTCTAAACACCAAAGATAACTTAGGAAAATTTGAATCAAAAGCGGATGAGGGAATCCTAGTTGGATACTCATCCACAAGTAGAGGGTATAGAGTCTACAATAAGAGAACCAAAGGGATTGAGGAGTCTTCAAATGTTCAATTTGATGAAACTACTAGTACCTACCCTAGAAAGTCCTCCATTGATAAGGATATTAATGACAATAATCAAGACATTACCCAAAAACTTCAAAATTTGACCATTAGGGGTAATGATCAAGGGGGAGGAAGAGGAGACTCCGATGATGAAAGAAGGGTGGAAGATAACAATGATCAAATTGAAATCCCGTCTAGAAACCTAAGAATTCATCAAGACCATCCACTTGACCAAGTAGTAGGAGATCTATCTCAAGGAGTAAGAACTAGGTCATTTTATAGACCTCCTACTAGTCAAGTTGCTCTTATCTCACAAATTGAGCCCAAATCAATCAATGATGCATTACATGATCCGGATTGGATTTTGGCAATGCAAGATGAATTGGCTCAATTTGAGAGAAGTCAAGTGTGGGAATTAGTGCCTAGACCCAATGATAGCACCATAATTACTACAAGATGGGTCTTTAGGAATAAGCTAGATGATCAAGGAAATATCACTAGAAATAAGGCTATAGGTTGGTTGCTAGGGGATTCAATCAAGTTGAGGGGCTTGACTATGATGAAACTTATGCCCCGGTTGCAAGGTTAGAATCTATTAGGATACTCTTAGGGTATGCTTCCTTCATGGGATTTAAACTTTACCAAATGGATGTTAAATCGGCATTCTTAAATGGTTTTATTAAGGAGGAAGTATATGTAGAGCAACCACCCGGATTTGAGAACATAGATTATCCAAATCATGTATGTAAGCTTAGGAAAGCATTATATGGGTTAAAACAAGCTCCCCGGGCATGGTATGAAAGATTGTCATCCTTCTTAATTTCTAAGGATTTTAGAAGAGGCCAAGTAGATCAAACCTTGTTTATAAAGTCAACGTTAAAAGATATATTCATAGCCCAAGTATATGTTGATGATATCATTTTTGGGTCAACAAATGATGATCTTCTTCAAGACTTTATAAAAAATATGGAAAATGAATTTGAAATGAGTTTGGTTGGAGAGCTTACCTTTTTCCTAGGTTTACAAGTCAAACAAACCAATGAGGGTATTCATATTTATCAAACCAAATATGCAAATGAAATGATCAAGAAATTTAGTTTGGAAAATGCCAAAATTGTAACCACTCCTATGGCCACTAGCACTAGAATAGATAGTGATCATGAAGGTAAATCAATTGATCTTAAATTGTATAGGAGTATGATTGGTAGCTTACTATACCTAACCGCTAGTAGACCCGACATTTTATTTGCGGTAGGTATGTGTGCAAGATACCAATCTTGTGCCAAAGAATCACATTTGGTAGCCGTCAAAGAATATTAAGATATATTAAAGGCACCTAAATGTAGGACTTTGGTATCCTAGGACTAAGTCATTTGAATTGCTTGGTTATACCGATTCGATTATGCGGTGCAAATTGGATAGGAAGAGTACTAGTGGTGGATGCCAATTTCTTGGGTCCTCCCTAGTTAGTTGGAGTAGTAGGAAGCAACATTGTGTTGCTTTATCACCAGCGAATATGTGGCTATGGGTGGTTGTGTAGCTCAATTACTTTGGATGAGACATACTCTTGTAAACTATGAGCTACACTTCTCTAACATCAAAGTTTATTGTGATAATGTGAGTACCATCAACTTGACCAAAAATCCGGTACATCACTCTAGGACCAAGCACATTGAAGTGAAACATCACTTCATAAGAGATCATGTGGCAAGAGGGGACATTGAACTTAATTATGTAGAATCTAAGTCCAATCTTGCCGATATCTTCACCAAAGCTCTTCCCGAAAATGAATTTTCATCTTTAAGGAGAGAGCTTGGTATGTGCTTTGTAGAGTAAAATTCTAGGTTTGCATGATCCCATGTTTATATGTTATCTTTATACCTTGATACATCTCACAAAAAGCCTTAAGAAACCTTGATTTTTGTATTGAGACACTTAGAACCATGTGAGATGATAGGGAAGGTGTACTTGGCTCATCATGCTTGTTATGATACATTACTATGAGCCAATGACACACCTAGAGACATAAATACCGTATGGACCAACCATTGGGAAGGCTTGTATTCAAGTAATGAGTACATAGCTCTAAGAACATGGTTAAAATTCCAAATCATATATATTTTAAACTATGTTCATTATATTTTGGAAAACAGTTTTCAAGTGAATCACAAAAGTGATACAAAGGTTGAAAATTCCTTAGAACTTTTGTAAGTTTCCAAATTTGTATCAATCTTGAAATCTGGAAAACATATATTTTTCAAATTATTTTTCCTTAATAAAGTATGATTTCAGAAATGTGTACGCAAAATTTCGTGATTTTTCAAGATTTCTGGAATTTCTACCGCATTTCTGAAAATGTAATGAAAAGGAATTTGAAATTTCGATTAGCAGTAGTGATCGTTCGATACTAGACTGATACACTGGGTTTTCTGATAATAAGCTCCATTTTCTGATATTTGGTGTATTTTTGATGTCCTACCACTCTAGTATGATAATATTGCGTATAAACGAGTTTTAGGACTGCTTAATACAGTGGTTTAGGGGGAGTTTCAATAAATTCTATCCTTTTATCCCCAAAACCATTGTTGGTGCAAAGTTAGGATTTAACTTTTGAATTTTAGATTATGCTTTGCTTCAAATATAATTTACATCCTATCTTGGATTAAGGGGGAGCTTAATTTCGATCTAATACCTTAGTCCAAGATCCAACATTCTTAATTCTTTCATCCTTCTCTTTTTGATGTATGTCAAAGGGGGAGAAGGAATGCTTAAGTTAGATGATTATGTGTGTATCTTTAAAGACCTAACTTAAATGATTGTCAAACATCAAAAAGGGGGAGATTGTTGGTGCAACAATGCTCCAAGCATTTATATGTTTTGATGTTTGGCTAATCATCTAAGTTAGGCAATATCTTGTGATCTAATTACGAATGTGTTTAAGTGACAGGGAAATCCAAGGATGAAGTACTTGGTAAAAGGAAGTCCAAGTATGATCTTGGCAAAGGAAGTCCAAGGGATGGACTTGGCGGCATAAGACCAAGCTTGTAGTCTTGGCAGCATAAAGTCCAAAGTGAACCTTGGCAAAGGAAGTCCAAAGTAAAGTCTTGGCAGCATAAGTCCAAGCTTGTAGTCTTGGCGGCGTAAAGTCCAAGCATTTGGCAACCCAAGACATGACGAAACCGAAGGAAGCTCTTGGAAGCAAAGCGCAAAGGATGAACAAGTCGCGGACTCGGAGGGATCCTGAAGGCGCAAGGCTTATTGAGGAGCTAGAAGGTTAAGTCTAGGTCTAGGGTATAAAATCAAGTATGAATTACTCATACTTGATGAGTATCAGTCGACTGATACGATGTATCAGTCGACTGGTCAGGCGTTCGACTGAGTCAGAATGAAACCCTGACCATCAGTCGACTGGCTTGATCAGATCAGTCGACTGATTCTGCGATCAGTCGACTGAAAATGACATCAGTCGACTGATCAAGAGAAATATCGCCACAGAATGCAGTCTCACTCGACTGCTGCCTTGATCACTCGACTGATCACCCCATCAGTCGACTGATCACCTGGCCGTTGGAAATTGCGGCTACGAATCTCCGCGGAGATCGCGTTTCAGAAGCCGTTGGCTTCGGCGGCAGTCGACTGATGGCATGCATCAGTCGACTGATCGACGCCCAACGGGAAAAACAGCCCCTCTTCTATAAAAAGGGGCCATGGGGAGCTTGGTGAAGCTAGTGCTCTTGCTCCTAACTATACTCTCGTGCTCACCAAGCCTTCCAAGTGTTTTTAGTGATTTAAATCCTCCTCTTCTCTTGTTCTTGATCATCCATCATTGTAAAGAAGAGGAGAGCATTGTAAGAAAGGTTTCTCCACCTTGGTTCATCCAAAGGAGGTTCTAGTGAAGGTTGATTAGGGCTAATCCACCTTACGGATTGCCGTGGAGTAGGAGCGTCATCTCCGAACCACGTTACATCGGGTGTTAGTTTTGTTTCTTGTTTTTGTTTGTGCTTATATTTGTATTGCTTCCGCTAACATTTTGTGTATAAACAAGAAAGGCTAATCACCCCCCCTCTAGCCATTCCAAGGGTCCTAACAATTTTAACTCCTAACATCATCATATAGTTACCAAAGCATAGCATGAAACTTCATTGAAACCCTAAAAGCATGGTTTGGCCGAATGGGTCTTGGTGGCCATTAGGGTTAGCTTTTAACCTAAACCCTTTTTCCATCCTACATCATCATCTAGTTACTAAAACATAGCATATAACTTCATGGAAACCTAAAATCATAGCTTGGCCGAATATAACATTTAGATTTCTTTTATAAAACATCAAACGAAGCTACTCGTATGCAGGTGAGGGATACTTACATCCTTCGCTTTGCTTTGGGTGGGGAAGATGACCTAAGGAAGATCAAAACCTAGCCTTCTCTTGCTTGGATAGGGTTCGGCCAAAGGTGGAGAGGGAGCTAGAATTTCGGTGAGAAGAAGAAGAAGAAGAGAGGAAGTGGCAAATTAGAACCTTCCCTCTTCTTTATAAAGGGAGGAAGAGAAGTTTCTCTTCTCTTCTTCCATGCCTCTTCATTTACCTTTATCTCACTTATCTATAACCCCCCCCCCTTCATCTAATGATGTAGTCCTATTGGGCTTCTGGTTAGTGGGTGCATCTATAGGGTTTGGCTATCTCTAGAGGTTTGGGGTTCAATTCCTAGGCCTTGCACCCCTTTTTGGCTTATTTCTTTTATTTTTGGAAAAAGGCCCACCCAAGGCCCATGATCATCAAGCCAAAAATTCCTGTAAAATTGCTAGGAATTTTACGGGCGTTACAGTTTCAACCTTCAAGGGGAGTGGCGCTAATAGCAAACAAGGGGAAGAAGAAGATAGAGATCTCCTCCTCCTCCGATGACGAAGCGTCTTCCTCCTCCTCCATGGATAGCACCGAAGAAGCCTATATGGTAAGGAGGGTAAGACGTGCTTTAAAAGGTTTTCATTTTAATAAATCTAATGATAGGAGGAGAAGACCAAGAGGAAAGGTGATTTGTTACAATTGCCAAGGGGAAGAACATATAAGGGATAATTGTCCTCTCCTAAACAAGAGCGAAGAAGAGAGGAAGAAGAAAGAAGAAAGAAGAAAAGAAAAAGAAAAAGGGGAGTAAAAAGAAGGAAGAAGAAAAGAAGGCCAAGGAAAAAGGAAAGGCCATGGCTCTCAAAGCAAAGACATGGGATGACCTTGCTTCCTCTTCCTCATCCGATGAAGAAGAGTATGTCTACTCCAACCTTGCATTGATGGCTTTCGATGACTTGGATTGCTCCTCCACCGAAAATGAAGAATCAAGCTCAAGTGGAGAGAGCTCAAGTGAAGGGGGAGCCTCTACATCCTCCTCATCCGAAGAAGAAGAAGAGGACATGGAAACTATGGTAATGAATCTAACTCCTAAGAAAATAGTTTCCATGGTTTCTAGCTTAACTAGGGATCTATTTAGAGCTAAGAAGAAGAACAAAAGCATGCTAGATCAAATTAAGGACTTAGAAAATAAACTAGAAAAAGCATGCTTAAATGAAAATGAAAATATTTCTTCTAGCTTAAATGATGCATGCTCACATGATAACTATATGCCTTTGGATGTTAGTGATGCATATATAGAAGAAAATAGGGCTTTAAGGGAAAAGGTAGACTATTTGACAAAAGCCCTAGAGAAATTCACAATTGGCTCAAATACATTGAACATGATTATAGGGAGCCAAAGAGCTAGTTTTAATAAGAAAGACCTAGGTTATAAAGAAAAGAAAAATGAAAAGGCCTACAAATGCCTAATTGCTAGGGGACAAGATAAGAAGAAAGTAATTGCTAGGAAATGGATTCCCAAGGAGTATCTTGTGAACCCCATAGGAAAGAACCTATTTTGGGTTCCAAAATCCATCCTTAAGGGTTAGAAAAACCCTAGGATAGTCAACCAAATGGAATTCACCTATATCTTATTTTTGGTTGACTTAGGATAGCGGGACAACATTTTTGAAATAGTGTTAGGTGATGATAACGTGCCTATAAATAGATAATAATGCTAAAATCATGATATTTAATGAAATTGCTATGAATATTTGCAATCATGATTTATGATTTTGAAATTTGGCACATCATCATGAGAAATAGGGTTAAATCATGTTTTAGGTGATACTTTGTTTATTATCATGACATAATACCTAATGCATGATAACAATTCAATGAATACATGTATTTCATGATCATAATGTAGAATTAATTGATATATGCCTTTATGATCATAAGGATTGTTAGGTTGATACTTAATCTTGATAGAATTGCATGAATATAATGGTTAAGTATATACAAATACTCTCTAGGATGCATCTCACACTCACCATAGGCTACTTTGATTGAAAACTTAGCATGGGTGAGATGTTAGGATGATACAAATGTCCACTAATATCTATGGCATTTAGATGGTCATTTAAAGTATCAAAATAGTAATAATAGACTAATCATGGGGAAGGCTTATGTTTAATTCATAGACATATTGCCCAAAGATCATGGTTGGATATTTCATATGTTTTCAAAACAATTTCTTAATCTAAAATCTATGTATTCATGTTTTGAAACAATTGGAACCAAAACTAGGTGTTAAACTTGATACTCACATGATCAAAAACCTAGTGGTTTTTAAAGCTTTTGGATTTTTGGCAAATATCAGAAAATATAATGATTTTTCATGAAAAACTATTTTTCATTGATAGATATACTTACAAGAAATATGTTCCCCAAAATTTCATGATTTTTTGAATTTTTTGGAATTTTTAATGCATTTTTGAAATTCGGTCCTCGTAAAGTTGAATTCGCGTGTCACGATCGTAGTCCGAACTAAATGATCGATGGCTTCAAAATCAGAACAGTAAAGGCCAAATTCAGGTTTTAGTCCAATTTTTGGTATTCTCCTTCCATTAGACTTGATGTCATAAGTTTATAACTTAGTATTTATCTTTTTGATGGTGTCAAAGGGGGAGAAAATATTATGTTTAAGTTAATTATGATAGGGGGAGAATTTGTAGAGAGAGTTTCATGGATTAAGGGGGAGTTGCATGTTGCTATATCATGTTTATGTTTACATGCTTTCTTTCCTTAGAAATTTTTTTTATCAAATGTTCTTATCTAACTTAAATGAATTGTCACACATCAAAATGGGGGAGATTGTTAGGGCAATCTCTTGCCATGATAAGGTTTTGATGTGTGTGGCAAAGGGTTTAAGTTAGTTTGTTATGTTAATTTGATATGTGCGTTGAAGTCGTGCAGGACTTAGTAATTCGCACATGGAGCCGTGGTGAGTTTCACATCTCATGACTCGGTCATTGAGTCGGTGAAGGATAGCTTTGCGGAAGCCGTGTGCTTGGAGCATCCGAGGGACCGCCAGACGAGGAGCTTGGAGTGAAGCCGAAGGAAGTAGACTTCGAGGCAAGAGACGCGAAGGAGCATTGCAGAGTCGTGCACCTGATGCTGCCGAGGGACGTGGCCGCGAACGAAGAGAACTTCGAAGGCGAGGGACTCCGAGGGACTCCGAGGGATGAGAGTGAGCGAATGTAACCCGGGAAGGGGTAGTAGCTCGTAAGTGAAACTTGGTCATTTGGCTAAGTGTCGGATCTATGGAATGACAATGACGGGTTCGACCGGTGTCCGACTATGGGCGGGTTTGGGCAATGACCGCATGGATCGGGCGGCAATGATCGTTGCCGACATCGGGCCGACCGCCAAGGGACGGCAATGATCGATGGCACCGCACGGGCACAGAATGGAGTCGACCTCGTTGAGACTCTACTGATCGAGCACCAGTCAACTGATGGTAATATCAGTCGACTGATGCCAATACCGTTGGATGGAATCCAACGTGGAAAGCGGTCGTTATTAGGCAACGGCTATGGGATCAGTCGACTGATCGAGGGCATCAGTCGACTGATCCTGTGTCAACGGGAAGAAACCCTCTTCCTCTATAAAAAGGAAGGGGATGAGGCTTTGGGAGGCTAATGCTTGAACGCCCAACTACTCCCAAAGTGCCCTAAACGGTTTTCCACTCTTCTACTTGCTCTAATCTTCATTCCATTATAGAAGAGTGATCTTGATTGTAAAGGTTACCTCCACCTAGCTTGGTGCAAAGGAGAGACCAATAGTGGATTGGTTTTGGCGGAGTGATTCACTGGGGACGAATCGGGTCGTGGATTAGCGGCGTAGCCGTGAACCACGTTACATCTTTGTTAGCATTGTTTGTTTATCTTTTCCTTTGACTTTATTTATTTGTATTTGCATATTCCGCTTGTGCTAACGTTTTGTAGACGAGCAAAATACGACATCCAACGAACGAGGGCTATTCACCCCCCTCTAGCCGGCCGATTCGATCCCAACAAAGAGGTGGGCGGTGGCTAGGGTATGGGCGCCGACCACAAGAGGAGAAAAGGGACGGGGCGACAACTTGGATTAGGGCTCTCATTAAACCCTTGAGCTCTATTTTATAGAGAACAAATTCTCCTAATTGTTATTGGTTAATAACCAAAACCCGTTAACCCGCTCCATTAATTTAAGTTAAAATAAACCAAACTGATTTGGTCTATTTTAAGTTAAAATGAACCGAACTAACTTTGGTTCATTCGTTTAAAACAAACCAAACCCGTTTGGTTTATTCTCCACCATTGGATTAGAACCAAACCAATTTGGTTCATCCATCATTTCTTCATAAGACACGGCCCATCCACGCTTCCATTATGCCTTAAACGATTTCATGCTCGCTCCTTGTTTGGTCCAACCAAACCTAGTTTCTCTCAGTCTGAGAATCTCATTCTCAAGCTCGTTTTAAATCCTTCGGATTACGCTCGTTGTGCATGTGACCAAATAGGTTCTCGATTTATGTTGGTCGTCTATAATTAACCATTAATTATAAAACGATCATGAGTGGCACCTAGTAGTACATCATGATCCCCAATTAACCGAAAAGATCAATGGTTGATCCAGAACTATTTATGAAACCCTTCAGCAGCTACAATGAATCATGCCCCATTCCCTTCACTCATCTTATACCCACTTGGTTCAGGACATGGTCTATAGTGTCAGTCCCCACTAGGTTGACTACGTCACACCTAGCCCAAGTATCATTTCCTCATCCTACGGATTCTAGTTACTGCGCATGTATCCAAGAGTATCTTACTCTAAATATGTAATACTTTGGCCAAAGACTTTAGTAACAATCCGACGAGAGGCCATGGGTATATATCTCCTCGCAAGGAGTGGTGAATCCTTTATAAGCTATTCAAACACCTTCGATCACTTCGACTTATACTCAATCATCCTGGGTCCACATCTCCTCAGAGATGCTTGCTTAAGATGTCAAAGCATAAGTTTTTATGATCAAGATGACTTGAATACCGCAAGTCAAAGGAACATCGCACTTAAGCTGCAATAAGAACTTCATTGACATATCTATATATGCAGAGAACCATATGAAGTCTTACGGCTGGTCACTCCAATGAACTAGTTACCATAAATAGCATCCACGATTAACTCCAGACATCACAATGTCTCCAGGCAATGAGAATCAGCTGCTTGGATACACCAAGGAATATACCTCGTGCTAGTCTCGATAGAATCGATGATGTCCTAATCCATCAATTCATCGACTAGGGATAATTCCGATACATCACAATTACACATATAGAAATACTCACTAGTTGTGATCCAATCACAAATTCTCTCATGCTGTGAATCGTATCGTGGACATTCAGTAAATGAGTTTAAGATCTAATCAAATACATGAGAATATGTATACTCAAATAGTGAATCTTCATTTATCATATAAATGGTTCAAACATAAGGCGATTGCCTTAGGACATCTCTCATATATTACTAATAGAAGGAATCCAAGCATCCAAATGAGAAAAATATACGAAATGAATCATACTAGTTAAGGCCACACTAGGGGTGCTCGAAAGGAATTCGAGTGACCAAGAGAGAAAATATACCAAATGTGTTAGTCGTGCTGGAGGCATCTAAAAGGGGATTTAGGCGACCTGAATATGCCTATAAAAGAAGTCGAGTAATAGTCAAACAAGAAAAAATAAAACAAGAAAATAAAGAGAAATACTCAAATTTATCGAAAGCAAGTTGACACGGTTCATAAATGCTACTCTTCTTCTCTTCTATAACAACTTATGCTTAATTGGTTGCGTAAGAGATTTTTCTACCTCCAGAGCTTTTAAAAAGGAGAAAAGATAGTGAGATGCATGCATTCAAGTGATCCACAAAAGAATCATAGATCGTGGATGTTGGATCGAAAGTGTCGCTAGAGGGGGGGGGTGAATAGCGATACGATGTCGTTAAAAAACTTTTGCAATAAGTAAAAAGCAAGTAGAGAGTGCACAGCGGAAATATAAAGTAGACAAGATATTTTTACGTGGTTCACAATCTTTCGATTGCTAATCCACGGCCCTAGTGATCCTTGATCACGTACGGAGGGCAATTCACTAAAACCACTCCTCCTCGTTGGAGGTAGGAGCAACGATTACAAAAAGAAATCAAGGCAAAGGGACACTCCCCCTTTCCTTGTTACGATTAAAGCACAAAGACAATTTAAAGAAGTAGAACTTAAATAAATATACCGACAACTCTTATAAGTAGAAGATGTAGCTTTCGTTGTCGGCGGCACTTCGTCGTAGCAAATGTGAGTAGTAGTAGCGGCGTTACGACGGCGTGTTGAGAGCTCTTGAATTCTTGTAATTTGCTTGGCTTGAACATGTCTATTTATGGATATTGATCTATGAATTTAGACATAGGTAGTGTCCAAGGTGAGGTTCTTATCCCCCAAGACTTGTTCATCCACATCCTTTGCGTTAACTCAAGGATGAGGTGTTTCATCCAACCACCTTGTGCCACCTCCTACCTCCTTGTGCGCCAACTCAAGGATGAGGTGTTTCATCCAACCACCTTGTGCCACCTCCAACCTCCTTGGGCGCCAACTTGTTGGAGCCATTCAACTTGTGCCACATCATGGGAGCCAACCATCTTGTGCCAACTCACCTTATTTTGGGCGCCCACCACAAGGAAGCTTGGTGATGGTTTGGATGTCCACCTTGATGCCACATCACCCTTTGTACCAAAACACGAGTCAAGTCCAAATTCACCCCCTTGAAATTCGAGCTCTTCTCGAGGTGGAACTTGACTAGCAGCTGAGTAGTCAAAGGGTTTTGGACCGCAGACAAGTTAGCTTAAAATATAAAGTACGATGGTTCTAACCATCCGATCTCGAAACCTAGACCTTCCATTGGAGGTATTGGGTCGGATCTACACTTAACGACCTTGCTTCGCTTTCACGAGCTTACCTTGTAGCCTCGCTTGGTCTTCACCCGAGTACCTCGGCTTCCTCCGAGTCCCTCGGTGTTGCCCGACCACCTCGGTTCCCACCGGGTGTCGCAGACCTTCCGCTCAACTTTAGCATTTCTGCACACTTAATTGAGCTCGTAAGATAACAAATATACCCTTAACTATTGAGCCTTTTGCCATAATCAAAATACCGGTTCGACTTTGGTGCCCATCGCACTCAACAATCTCCCCTTTGATTCATGGCAAACCGACAAAAAGTTAAGGAAAAATTAACATAACAAAGAAGCTAGCATAATGATTAAGCATGAATGAGCTAGCATAAAGATTAAATATGAATGAGCTAGCATAATGATTAAGCATGAATGAGCTAGCATAAAGATTAAATATGAATGAGCTAGCATAAAGATTAAATATGAATGAGCTAGCATAATGATTAAATATGAATGAGCTAGCATAATGATTAAATATGAGTGAGAAATATTATTGTTTCAAGTTCTCCCCTTTGAGGTAACCTCCCTTGACCAAGGTGAGTTCTTGAAAATAATTTTTACTCCCCCTTAATAGTTGCTTAAGTAAACGGAATTACTTAATTTTTACTCCCCCTTAATAGTTGCTTAAGTAAACGGAATTACTTAATATAAAAGGTAATAATTTTGTTTACTTTCTTCCTTACTTTTGTGACTTTCTCCCCCTTTTGCCTTAACTCAAAAAGTTTGTAAATATATTTTAGGGTTTGTAAGTCCAAGCAAGTTCCCAATATATTTTTTTTAAAATAATAATAAGCTTGAAAATTTGTTCATCTAAATTGTACAACTCGGGTTGGACTTGATTGTTATAGAATGATCAATTTGTCTTGAAGGAGTTGATTAATTTTAAATAATTATACTCCATGGTTCATGTCGATGCCTTTGAATCTACGTCGGAACAGAGTAAGGTCCTAACATCTCACGCCCGTCTCACGTTGGCTAAGTACACAAACACATTAGTCCTATGTGTTGTGAGATGTGTTGGCTCCTTAAATCTATAGGTATATGATTTCTAAGGTAAGACTTAGGCTAATTTCATAAAAGAAGCAAAAGTAGAGTACATATATAGAAAAATTTAAATCCTACTCTATTACGCACATACCTAACTTTCGTCTTAATAAACTAAATTCCGTAGTGGTTTGGTGAAGATGTCCGCTAGGTTTGATTTGGACTCAACATACTCTAGTTGTATAGTTCCATTAGTTACATGTTCCTAATGAAGTGGTGTTTTATCCTAGAATGACATATTGGATTTTTAGTTAAGTTAATTGAACTAATGTTATCTATGTAGGTTTTAATGTTGTTAAAGATTAAGCTAAAGTCTTGGAGAGTGTGCTTCATCCACAGGAGTCGAGAGACACACTCACCCATCGCAACGATTCGGCCGGTGGTAGATAAGGCAACGCAATGTCGCTTCATCGCACTAACTTACTAGACTCGAGCCGAGGATTTGACAACAACCACTGCGGCTCTTTCTATCGAGTTTACTACCGCATAGTCGAGTCGAGTAGCCGATTAGATTAAACTGTAGATCTAGGGTACCAAATACCTACGCTTAGCGCCCTTTAGATATCTAAGGATACGCTGACTAGGGTTAGGTGAGACTCCTTGGCACAGTTTGTAACCTTGCGCACATACTTACCGCGAATAAAATGTCGGGTCGGCTTAAGTATAGGAGACTTCCTATTGCGCCCTATAGTATTTTAGGTCAACGGGTTTTCCTTCTACATCTTCGCTTATATTAACATTAGTTGCCATAGGTGTATTGATTATTTTAGCATCTTGCATTCCAAATCGATTTATTAAGTCCTTAGTATATTTTTGTTGATGTAAATATATTCCATCTTTAGTTTGTTTAATTTGTAAACCTAAGAAGAAACTTAACTCTCCCACTAAATTCATTTCAAATTCAATTTCCATAAGTGAGATGAATTCGCTTAGCAGATCGAGTTGGTAGTTCCAAAAATTATATCATCTACATAGATTTGGACTATAAAGATTTCTTTTCCTACGGTTTTAACGAATAAGGTTGGGTCGACTAAACCTTGGTTGAATCCTTTGGACTTAAGATAGATCGAAGCCTTCGTACATCAAGCTCTTGGGGCTTGTTTGAGTCCATATAGGGCTTTCTTAAGTCTAAGGACATGGTCAGTTTATCTAGATTTTCAATGGGAGGTTGACTGACGTAAACTTCTTCCTTAATGTATCCATTCAAAAATGCTGACTTGACATCCATTTGAAACAATTTAAAACCTCGATGTGCAGATATGCTAACAACATTCGGATGGACTCTAGTCCGCTACGGGGCGTAGGTCTCATCGTAATCTAAACCTTCGACTTGACTAAACCCTTTGCGACTAACCTAGCTTTATTTCTAACTACTTCACCTTTATCATCAAGTTTATTTCAAATACCCACCTTGTTCCAATAATTGATTTTTCTTTAGGTGGTGGTACTAATTCCTGCATTTCATTTCTAGTGAATTGAGCTAGCTCTTCTTGCATAGCAATAATCCAAATGGGATCAAGAAGTGCTTGTTCAATAGTTTTGGGTTCGATTTTGGAAATTAACGAGATTTGACTAAGGTTTCGATATGAAGCTCTAGTTCGAACCCCTAAATTTGGATCACCTATAACTTGATTGATAGGATGATTTGCTTGAGTCTTAGTGTGATCAGTTAGGTCATCTATCACTTGGTCGATAGGATGACTTGGGTGAGTTCTAGTTTGATTTAGAGTCATCTATCACTTGGTCGATAGGATGACTTGGGTTAGGACGAGATTCAAGTTCAAGATCGAGTCGGGTTCGCTATAAGTTGATTTGCTAGTTGGTTTTGTTAAGGATTGAACGGGTTCGTGGTCCTTCGTCAAAACTATATTAATGGTTTCTTCGACTCTAAGAGTGTCGTGATTGTATACCCTATAAGCTCATCGGTGGTTGAGTATCCTAGAAAGGTTCCAGAGAGGTTTTGGATTTGAATTTCCTAGGTAATCCTTAGTGTTTAAGATATGTACCTTGCATCCAAATACCCTAAAGTACTTGATGTTCGGTATTTTATCGTGATAAATCTCAGAGGTCTTTTGGTGCCTCTTTACCATAAGGATCCTATTTTGACATAGCAAGTCGCATACTAACGGCCTCGCCCCAAAATCTATCTGTAGGTTATACTGCTTAACATTGTCCTAGCGGCTTCTTGTAGGGTTCTATTTTTCCGCTCGACTAACCCATTTTGTTGTGGGGTTCTAGGACATGAAAACTCATGGTGGTATCCGCTTAGGTTACGTAAATCTGTAAACCCGTGGTTTTCGAATTCACCACCATGATCGCTTCTAAGTCTTTTAATCTTAAGGTTCTTTTGATTTTCGATTAACCTACAAAGATTGATTAGTTGGTCTAGAGTATCATTTTTATGTTTGATAAACCTAACCCAAGTAAATCTAGAATAGTCGCCAATTATGACTAAGCAAAATTGACTACCATTGAGTGACTTAGCTCCATGTGAATCAAATAGATCCATGTGTAGGAGCTCAAGAACACTTTTGGTTCTGCTTCTTGATTAGTTAATTGATGTTGTGTCCTAGATTGTTTACCTTGTTGACAAGCATTACATATTTTATTATCCAAGTTGTTTAGTTTAGGCAAACCTATAACCAAGCCACTCGACTCATCTTGTGGACGAGTCTTGGAGTGCGAGTGTCCGAGTCTTGGTGCCATAACCAAGATTCCTCTTGTGTCATAAGACACTTGGTTGAGGAGTTGGGTAAATTTATTGTGTAGATGTTGCTACTCCTAGTTCCTTTAAGTATTATTTTAGATGTTGCATTTATTTTGATTACGCATTCATTTTCTAGAAATATGACCTTATAATTGTTATCACACAATTGGCTTACACTAAGTAAATTATATTGAAAGTTTTCTACTAATAAGACATTTTGAATTGTAAAGTTAGAGTTGAGCTCAATATCACCCGATCCGATGATTTTGAGCTTGCTTATTTCAAGGCTACCGATCCTTGTCGCTTGAATCGTGAACTTCGAAAATTTGAGTTGATCCCCGCCATGTGTCGAGGAGTAACCACCGCCCAACATCCATTGATCCTACACATAAGGTAGTTGGATCGGATATTGGAATTAATAAAGGGTTGTTTGTAAGTTTTAAACCTAAATCATCTCACCAATATCTACATGATCAAAACATGTTATTCCTATGTGTTATTGTGAGATGACTATCAATTTTACTTGATTAATTTTAATGAATTTAAATTAACCAACATTAGGTTAGATTCGATTTAGTCTAAGCTCATCAAGTAATCTTTTCAAGAGATTAGCTTCGTGTCGTGGCGAGGCACAGAGGCCTTCTTTGATCGGAACAACGACCACTTCCTTAGACAAAGCTAATTTCAAGAAATTGATAACTCGACTTACTTGAGACTACGCCTTGGTCTAACTAGTTATTTTTGAAAAGAGGCTCCCGAGGCTCAATCTTTTCGTAGGATTTTAGTTGGTTTATTTTTGAAAAGAGGCTCCCGAGGCTCAATCTTTCGCAGGATTTTAGTTGGTTATGAGTCCTATCTAACCATTCTAAAAATAAAGGAAAAACTAAGCATGCAATTTCTAAGACTTAACAAAATACATTTTGTATTGGCTCCTCGACCATTGAATCGAGTGGGTCTATTCACATAGTGAATTTGGTCCTTGGGAACCCAATACATGTTAGATCCTAAAGTTGAAATCAAAGTGGTCTTAGGGACCCATGCTTGGACATTTTTCTTATGTTGGTTTACTATAGACATATATGACTTATTGGTTGTATTTGAGTTAAACCCGAGTCCGCCTTGTTGTACACGGCCCTTTGTGATCCAAGTAAGAGGTCAAGTCCCTTGGATCCCAAAGTGAACCTTTCCAACGTGTTCCTAAGGTCTTCGACTTGTGTTTTCAAGCGAGTTCTCAACTTCAAGCTTTTCAACTTGAGTTGAGTCCTCCTCTTGAATACAAGTAGTCGAAGAGGTTAGGAGACCTCATGTTTGAGGAGGTTAACCTCTTCAATTAGGGTCTCGACCTTGGACTCGGACTTAGCTAGTTTCTTATTTAAAAATTTAATTGCACCATACAAAGTATTAAGTAACGAGACTTACCCTTAATGATTCTTTTGAACCGGATACGGATCCGCGGCTTGTCTTGAATGGAAGCTCATCATCGGATTCGACTCGGACTCTTCTTCGGTTTCGAGTCGTGCTCTCGGCTTGGCCATTAGAGCTTGGATATCGCCTTCTTCCTCCGACAACTCCTCCCAAGTAGCGCTTAGCGCTTTCTTGGTCTTTGATGCGTTATTCTTTAGCTTTGGGCACTGGACTTGATGTGACCGAACCTCACACTCATAGCATCTAAAATTAGAAGTATTTGAATTAGGTTTAGGCTTACCTTGAGTTGTTGGTCGTTTCGCCTCTTGATCATCTTCCGAACTAGATTGACTAGTTCGATTCTATTCGAGTCTACTTCCGATTCGACTCGCCTTCTTCCTTCGGGGGTGGCTTGCTTGCGGGCTTCTTCTTCTTGGAACTCGCAACTAACGCAATACTCTTCTCCCGACCACGTTAGTTTGCTCATGTAATTCAAGTTCAAACAATTGCCTAACCTAATTTTAGAAAGGTCCTGGAGACCTTGTAGGCATCGACCATGGATGCCTACAAGGTGGTCCTAGGAAACGAGTTAAGAGAATACCGATAAGGTCGCGATTCTCGACCTTTGTCCGATGGCATGGAGTTGGTTGACGATGTCTTGGATACGAGCATGTAGTTGAGTTGCGGTCTCGTTTTCCTGCATTTTCAAGTTATACAATTTATTTAAAAGTAAATCTCTTTTACATACCTTCGTGTCGTCGGTGCCTTCGTGTAGTTCCACTAGCTTGGTCCATAAGTCCTTTGCACTAATGAAGGGGCCGACGCGGTTGAGCTCTTCCTTGGACAACCCACATTGCAAGATTTGAGTTGCCTTGGCATCGGCTTCTACTTGTTTTTTCATGGAATTTGACCATTGATCGTAACCCAAAGATTCACCATCTTCATTAATAGGAAGTGTGAAACCGGTTTGATTACGATCCACATCTCGATTTGGGTTTTAAGAAAGCATTCCATCCGACCCTTCCAATAACGAAAGTCATTACCGTTGTAAAACGGGTCGGCGGTGCTAAACCCTTCGAGATGGTCCATTAAAAACAAGAAGAAGAACGACGAAAAGAATCTTGCAAAACACACACGGAAAGAATATTCCAAGACTTTCGTCTTGGATTAGTAGTGCGGGAAGTAAAAAAAAGATATATAAAATGTAACTTGCAAAAAGAAATAAACAATCAAATGCGAATGTCGTTGAAGTTCCGGAGGACAACCTTACTCGGGATCTAACCCGAAGGACAACCTTATCCGGATCCTAAATCCTCTAATGCAATTCTATATGTAGGAGAAGATAAGCAAGTGAAATAATTATACGAAAACAGAAATAAATAAATAAAAAATCTGTGAAAAAAGAAAAACAAAGCTAGATTGGTGGTTTCACCGAATCTTAGCGCCCCCGGCTCTGATACCAATTGTTGGATCGAAAGTGTCGCTAGAGGGGGGGGTGAATAGCGATACGATGTCGTTAAAAAACTTTTGCAATAAGTAAAAAGCAAGTAGAGAGTGCACAGCGGAAATATAAAGTAGACAAGATATTTTTACGTGGTTCACAATCTTTCGATTGCTAATCCACGGCCCTAGTGATCCTTGATCACGTACGGAGGGCAATTCACTAAAACCACTCCTCCTCGTTGGAGGTAGGAGCAACGATTACAAAAAGAAATCAAGGCAAAGGGACACTCCCCCTTTCCTTGTTACGATTAAAGCACAAAGACAATTTAAAGAAGTAGAACTTAAATAAATATACCGACAACTCTTATAAGTAGAAGATGTAGCTTTCGTTGTCGGCGGCACTTCGTCGTAGCAAATGTGAGTAGTAGTAGCGGCGTTACGACGGCGTGTTGAGAGCTCTTGAATTCTTGTAATTTGCTTGGCTTGAACATGTCTATTTTGTTAGTGCATATAAGATCCACATATCTCCACAATGGTATGATATTGTCCACTTTGGGCCCAAGCCCTCATGGTTTTGTTTTTGGGCTTTACCCAAAAGGCCTCATACCAATGGAGATATCTTTTTTCTTATAAGCACATGATCTTTTCCATGTCTTACCAATGTGGGACTTTGATTGTATTCCCCATACTCCCAACAATCCCCCCCTCAAACGAAGGACCACATTGGGCCCCCCCTCAAGCCTATCCCTCCTCGAAGGATTTTCTCTGCTTGATGTCCGATCTTCAACCCACCAGGACTTCCTGCCAGTTGTTCGGTCCCCCCGACCCAACTAGACTTCCTTCCTGATGTCTGATTCTCTTGATCCGGACGTGGGAGCTCAACTTCCTTCGTTCGAGGTTCATGGCTTGACATGGACCATGGCTCTGATACCAATTGTTAGTGCATATAAGATCCACATATCTCCACAATGGTATGATATTGTCCACTTTGGGCCCAAGCCCTCATGGTTTTGTTTTTGGGCTTTACCCAAAAGGCCTCATACCAATGGAGATATCTTTTTTCTTATAAGCACATGATCTTTTCCATGTCTTACCAATGAGCTCCACATATCTCCACAATGGCATGATATTGTCCACTTTGGATCTAAGCCCTCATGGTTTTATTTTTGGGCTTTACCCAAAAGGCCTCATACCAATGGAGATATCTTTTTTCTTATAAGCACATGATCTTTTCCATGTCTTACCAATGTGGGACTTTGATTGTATTCCCCATACTCCCAACATATTTATGGATATTGATCTATGAATTTAGACATAGGTAGTGTCCAAGGTGAGGTTCTTATCCCCCAAGACTTGTTCATCCACATCCTTTGCGCCAACTCAAGGATGAGGTGTTTCATCCAACCACCTTGTGCCACCTCCAACCTCCTTGTGCGCCAACTCAAGGATGAGGTGTTTCATCCAACCACCTTGTGCCACCTCCAACCTCCTTGGGCGCCAACTTGAGGATGAGGTGTTTCATCCAACCACCTTGTGCCACCTCCAACCTCCTTGGGCGCCAACTTGTTGGAGCCATTCAACTTGTGCCACATCATGGGAGCCAACCATCTTGTGCCAACTCACCTTATTTTGGGCGTCCACCACAAGGAAGCTTGGTGATGGTTTGGATGTCCACCTTGATGCCACATCACCCTTTGTACCAAAACACGAGTCAAGTCCAAATTCACCCCCTTGAAATTCGAGCTCTTCTCGGGGCTGGAACTTGACTAGCAGTTGACTGTAGTCAAAGGGTTTTGGACTGCAGTACAAGTTAGCTTAAAATATAAAGTACGATGGTTCTAACCATCTGATCTCGACCTAGACCTTCCATTGGAGGTATTGGGTCGGATCTACACTTAACGACCTTGCTTCGCTTTCACACGAGCTTACCTTGTAGCCTCGCTTCCGGTCTTCACCCGAGTACCTCGGCTTCCTCCGAAGTCCCTCTGGTGTTGCCCGACCACCTCGGTTCCCACCGGGTGTCGCAGACCTTCCGCTCAACTTTAGCATTTCTGCACACTTAATTGAGCTCGTAAGATAACAAATATACCCTTAACTATTGAGCCTTTTGCCATAATCAAAATACCGGTTCGACTTTGGTGCCCACTGCACCAACAGTGGACTCGGAACTCAAGGGATTGCCAACCATATTAAATAATTGTGTCAATTTATTTTTTCGCTGCATACGCTATATTATTGTTTGACTTAGTTGATTGTTTATTTGCATTGTCTGTGTTAATTTGTTTACTATTAGTTCAATAAAATCTAAGTAATGATATTCATCCTCCTCTATCGTTGCTTAAGTCATATTATATACCATTAGGAGTTAGGTCATAGGGTAGGAATCGAATTTTCAAATCATGTAGAAATTGAGGTGTTGTGTGTTTCTTGTTATGTTGTTATTTTTATTGTTTGTTTCCACTGCATATAACGTTGTGTAGACAAATAAAAACATAATAAATATAAAAATTACAAATGTTATTCATCCCCCTCAAGTGGGGCATAAGTCCTAACATGCTCAACCTTAGCTGACAATATCTCCCTTGAGAATATTGCTCAATTATCAAATATATTACTCAAACATCAAAATTCAATTATAGCTTGATTAACTTTGACTAAAAATTGATTGCACCAATAAAGACATTGTGATTTACACTAGTTGTTTATCATATGACGTTTGTAAATATGATTTTATATCATTTTAGATTATAAAAAGAATCAAATAAGAATGAACTATACTTGTATATATTACATTCTATACATATCGTACACAAATATATTGTTAATGGCATTGATATTATAATTATTGATTAGTCTTATTACAAATATATTGATAACGACGGAGAATCCTATGTAGTCCTTAACTTTGGACTTACATGTTTATGTTATTATAGACCAAATTATCACTGTGAATTAAGTCCTATAAAATAATTTTTATATTATGTACATGGGCTAAATTAACTTATATGGGCCTTATGTAAAAAGCCTAATCACCCAATATTAGTTATGTTTGATGGGCTGATGACTTATGTAGCTGAGGTATTTAAAGGTGTTTTTGGGTCCCCAAAGGGACCACCGAGGAAATTCAGTTTTTTCTACTCATTAGGAGAAAAACTGTGAATCTCACAAGTCCCTTTGGAAGACCGAATATCCGTAAGATTTGCGTCTTGTTGATATTCCGATCATTTGCGTTAATGGCGATGTGCAGAATTCCATCTTCTGCAGCAAAATATACATGATTTTGTTTTCCATTATGCACTTGCGAAGTTGAGTGCGTAATTGCATGAACAGATCATAAATTGTAACGATTTATATATTCATTGCATAATAATGACCCAGTTTGATTCTGTATACTCAATTTTAATAGATCATTAAGAACATTTTTTTTCATCAAAATTAGGCTGTAGAATCGTATACGAAAATTGAGTGAGGCTTGGACATCATTGGGAGGGCATTTAGACACGTGTAATACAAATCTCTCTTGGGAGGGCATTGAGATTGCATACCAAAGAAAAGCAAAAAGTTGTCACAAGGCGTGACTGATTTTTCTTTTCTTTTTTTTTTCTTTCTGACGAAAAGATACGTTTAGTATTTCATAACATGAATACAAATGGATTTGTCTGTGCTGAAGTTAGCAATTGGATTGATCACATCAGTGATTGAAACTAAAAACAAATCAACTGGGAAAGAAAAAAAGTACTCAAGGGAATTATTAGTGGGCAATCATATAGTTTTCTGTTTCTATGACTCCATCTATTGCTCCATGCTGCCAACGTGGACCGGGGGGCTCAGGAGGGGAAAGGAACACCAGCTCGAAAACAAAGATGGAGACAGAAGCTCTTGCAGAAATCCTGTGGCAGACTCATCGTCGCCACCCGACATCACCGGAGCTGCCAAGTTGAGCGGAGGCGGTGGAGCAGCAGTGTCCCTCAGCGGCCGATGGGGTGGTTGTGAGGTCACCGGGCGGGTAGCTCCCGTCAGCTGCTGGACAAGTTCCCGGAATCCCCTGGGATCCACCCGGTACACCTTTGGCGCCGGCGACTGATCGGGCTTCTTGTGCGGCGCCTTCCCCGGTGGTCTTTGGATCGAGTGGAGCGCCGCGCGGTAGGGAGGCAGCGGTGGTGATGGCCTGTGTCTCTTCTCGGAGTTTTGATCCATCGCTGGATGGTAATGGAGAACTAGAGAAAGCTTCCGAATTGGAAACGGAAGGATGGCTTACGGCAGCGTTATATAATTGGAAACAGTGAAGAAGGTTAAGCATGACACGAGATGGGATGTTGACCGGATCACAGCTGCCCGTCGGCTGCTTTGACCAACACGTGGAATTGATGGTCAAACTAAGGCGGCTACGGCGAGTGCGGACACGAATGCATGGATTGGATTCTTCCTGACCGCTTGAACGATTTTTATTGAAGAGGTGATTGGCGTTGATTTGGACAAGTGACGTAGATTTCTCCGTTATCATATAAAATTAGAGAGATAAATTATGGTGTATCAATATTTAATATCATAGATAATATAATAGAAAATAAGATAGTGTTTGATAGAGAGAAAATTTTCTATTTTTTATTTATTATTTTTTTTTTAGAAAATAAAAAATAATTTTTTATTATTTTTTAATTTTTAAAAAAATATTTTTTTATTTTTTAAAAACGAAAATAAAAACAGAAAATGATTTTCTAGAGTTTTCTAATTTTTTAAAAAACACTCCTTTATTTTTTAAAAAACGAAAATGAAAAATATCAATCAAATACATTTTTTTCATTTTCTTAAAAAATAAAAACAGAAAATGAAAAAACAAATCTCTGTCAAACACCCTCTAAATATATGTATGAATATAGAAAATTAATCTCTCATTTGATATAAATTTATACGTACTATACTAATCATTCCATTTTGTTCGCAGAAATTCGTGGGGCATGTGACGTTGTTCTTCAATAGGGATATCCTAAATACCAATATTTAAAAAAAAAATGGCTGATAAGACTACTAATAAATCTTTAGTATATAAAAAAAAATCCAAATGATACGTCCACGAATATGATCCAGTGGTGAAGTAATTAGATAACAACGTGATAAGAATTTGAATTCCAAATGAGATAAATATTTTAAAAATTTATTTTTAAATATACATAAATTGCGTTCTAAATTAACTCAGAATCAAAGAAAAATCATCTAGCTCCAAAATTACTTGGAGTGCCAGAAAAAAAAAATCCAAATTATGCATCCTCTCTTTAAGTTACTAAATCATACACTAATTTTTTTTAAAAATACCTCTCATTCGTATCCCCTTCTTGTTAGTGTCTATAAAATTTATATATATTCATAATGATATGATATTGTCTACTTTGAACCTAAGTCCTTATGATTTTATTTTTGGACTTTATCCAAAATGTCTTATTCCAATAAAGATATCTTTTAATCTTATAAGCACATATGATCTTTTCCATGTCATACCAATGTGAGACTTTGATTGTATTCCCAATTGACCCCCTCTCCCTCAAGCATATTCATCTTCGAAGGACTTCTTCTGTTTGATGTCCGATCCTTAATCCACCAAGACTTCCTGCCAACTATTTAGTCCTTCTAATCCAGTTGGACTTTCTGTCAATTGTCCAACCCTTTTGGTTCAATTAGACTTTCTACCAATTGTTCTGTCATCCCGACCCAACTGAACTTCCTGTCTGATGTCTGATTCTCTTGATCCGGACATGAGAACTCTATTTCCTTCGTTCGAGATCATGACTTGACATGGATCATAGCTCTGATATCAATTGTTAGTGTCTATAAGATTCATATATTTCCACAATGATATAATATTGTTTACTTTGAGCCTAAGTCCTCATAGTTTTATTTTTAGACTTTATCCAAAAAACCTCATTCTAATGAAAATATTTTTTCATCTTATAAGCACATTATTTTTTTCCATGTTTTACTAATGTGGAACTTTGATTGTATTCTCAATATTCCAACACTTCTTGGAACTTTGTCATTTGTCTTCTTTCATTGTCTATCACATCAATGGTTGCTCAAATAGATAGCATTTATTTTCAGTATTCTTCATCGTTAATTCTTCGATGATGATGAAGAAAGATAAATTACGGACAAATCTATTGGTCCTTAATTTGATGGCTAAAACGGAGATTATATTGAACTCAGGGAAAAATTTTTATCTTCTTCGAAATCGAACATTGTACATTTATAATAATATCTATACTTCTCTAACCATCAAATCATTCCCGAGGGACGTAGACGAGGCATCCACAAAATTATGATCACATGGTGGAGATGGGCATGCAGGTGGTCGCTCGAACATGTAGTTGTGATTTTATGGGCACCTCAACCATGATTGCACAATTAGAGAATCATGAAAATTAAAGTTGGCCGCAACATCATTACTAAGCAACTGCAAAATCATGACCGAGTTGGTTAAGTGGCTGCTTGACCGCAATTTGTGACTAGCTCGGTCGTGAAATGTTGGTCATGAAATTGCAATTAAGCTAGTAGTGTTTTCCATGAAATCGTAGTCACCTAACTGAGCAACCACTCAATTGCGATTTCACTCAGTAATCTCCGACATCTATCCTAGCAGTCAAATAGAGGGTAGAGGAAGACAAATAATGAAGAGTTTAGGCATATTTTAAAACATTGATACGTACTATAGTAATTAAAAAAAATAGACTGCCTAATTTAGATATCTAGGATATATAGAGGAGGTGAGGGAAGGAGAAAGAAAGGTAAATAAAAGGTAAATAAAGAGAAGGAGAATTTTACTTTTGTTTGGGAAGGAGTGAGGGAAGGAGAGAGAATGGTAAGGAAGGGAAAGTGTTAATCTATCATACCCAAGGAGAAGAAGAAATTTGTTACACTCCAAATTAGGGTGTAAGGGAGGGAAAGGTTAAGTCGATTTTTTTTCTTCCAATTTTACCCTTCTTGAAAAATTTATTTATTCTTAATCCCTCTCGCTTCCGGCTGAAAAGATATTTCCTCTCCTTCTTGTTTTGGGCTCCGATGAAATCTTGTACTTCTTCTCCTCCTTGTCGTTGACTACAACAAATATGACTTTCCGCATCACGTTATCAACAGTATACAATCATAGCATGCTGTTAATAGTAGTTTTTACAGCGTGCCCAATTTTGTACGCTGCGGATAATATTATATTTTTGCAAACAACAACATGCAAAAATAATCATGTTATCGATACTCATTTTTAACGGTGTAAATGCGATGTTATTAATATTAAATAATAACTAGATAAAATGCGTATGTTAAAAATCTTATTATAAAAATTAAATTTTTCACAGCGCACCAATCATGTATGCTGTGGATAATATTTGGTTTATTAATATGAAATACTAACAACGTGCATTTTGTACGTCGTTAAAAGTCTCACTATAAAAAATTAAAATTTTTACAGCGTGTCATCAAGTGCGCTGCGGATAATACAATGCTTGTTAATATGAAATAATAACGACGTACAATTTGCACGCCGTTAAAAGTATCATTATAAAAAATTATATTTTTCACAGCATGCCAATCAAGTGTGCTGCGGATAATACTAAGATTTTTAATATGAAGTAATAATAGCGTACAATTTGCACGACATTAAAAGTTTCATTATAAAAAAATAAACTTTTTACAGCGTGTCAATCAAGTGCGTTGCGAATAATAACTAAATTTATTAATATTATTCGTAGCATGCATTTTGTACGCCGTTAAAAATATCATTATAAAAAATTAAATTTTTCACAGTGTGACAATCTAGTACGTGGATAATATTATATTTGTATGATTATAAAAAATAAATTTTTTAAAATTTAAACACATTTGCTATTAGTATTAAATAATTTATTATTTTTAATATGAAAATAATTATTTTAAAAAAATTTAAAGAACGCATTTGTTATTAGTATTTTTATTAATTATATTACTAATTAATAATCATATATATTTAAAATTGATGTAATTTTATTTAAGTGTGCTGCGTTTCTGTATCGCCGTCATTTTTTTTTTCCTCACGCCAACCTTAGCCACCAAACCTAGGTTTTTCTCTTGCTCATCGCTCGTCTACCGCCTCACAGCCTAATCGCGGATGCGGTCTTGCCCAAGGAGTCTCCAGCGTCATCCTTCTCTAGAATCCATCGTCACATGTCGATCCATCGCGACCTCGACCCTCTCCGTCGCAATCCTCGCGGCGCCTTCTTCTCGGACATCTTGCAGGTAATAACAACTCCTCCCTCATCAGTATAGATTTTGCTCGATCCAGCGCCGCTGTCGTTCCAACAACGGTTTGGGTCTGACGGTCGTAGGAAACCCTTCACTAAGCAGCCTTCCCAGTTGACATCGCGTTAATGCCTTAAAGCCCTCTCGATGGCATCGAACCAGTCGCCGCTGCTACCGACAATGACAGGAGACAAGACGCTGGGTCTCTCGATTTGAAGCGGTTTAGGGCCTCTATCCATTTCCGACTCATTGGCTCACTTGAGGGAGCACGTTTCGTGTTGCATACCAGGTTGGGATTGTGATCTATCTGTTTTTTATCTTAATTTTCTATTGGTTGTTTTGATTCCTTTATTCTCTTGCTATATGCTTTGATGAAACTACATTCATCAGCAGTATGAGCACTGGCAATAGTGCATCCCAGCAACAACAATATTACTGGCTCAAGCACCGCAGAGGGACTCTTGACATATAGTCACATGCCATGATCTATCATATAGATAAAGATGTGATTGAGATGAAATATTCCGCAACATGATAGCACCCGAATTTACAATTTTTCTTCCAAAATCGATATACATCAATAATATTAATTATGAGAAGCTAATTTGCCCTGTTTCTCACTACCACTTAGGATTGGGAATGCCGATATGCCAAGTGTGAGGCACAGATCCACAAGTTCTTTCTTTCTTTGTTTGCAAACTTAAAAGAGTTTTAGATCATTTCGTAAGCAAACTATGCCTTTGAAATCATGCTGCAGCTTATGAGATATAGTTCTATGTATTATTAATGCTCAACTGAAAATTACCAGATTATTTTCTTGTAACCTTGGCCCGTTTGTGACATGCAACCAACAATTAACCATAAGTCCAACTGCATGAGCAATAAGCATGATGTCATACTGCTTACCTAGTAAACAAACCTAACTTTCCTCTCCATCATCCACTTTGTGTTTTCATGTTTTTTTTTTTTTTTCAATTTTTGATTAAATTTAATATTTTATAGACAACTTGAAAGTTTTGGTTGTGAGTTGTACAAAGCATTTGGTAGATTTAGATTGCAAATGTAGGGTGGTATACATACATGTACCGTGATCTTCCTTTCTCATTAACCGAGAGTTATTTTTGCCTTCTTCTCAAATTTATGATATTTTTTTCTTCTTTCTCTATGTCGTCTCTATTTATTGTAGTTGTTTCAAATGGGGAATTCTTTTTCTCTTTATTGAGCCTTCAAGGATTTCTCTAAATATCACATCTTTCTCATCTTGAAATTTTGGATTGGTGGAGCATTAGTTTCCATATGGCTTTATCAGTTTTCTTAGCACTTGTTGAAATCAACATGAAATAAATAGACAAGTAAATCCCATGCTCTGTCGTCTCATCTCATGTGTTCATATTGTACACTGATCATTGTAGAACTTATTAATTTGCTCTGTAGTCTCATCTTATGTGTTCATACTGAAGTCTCTTTCCCTAATAGCATGCTTTATTATAAAAATATTCTCGGTAGATTTAACAATTTTTTATTGTTCTACAGTTAAAAATGAAGAATGTGAGTTATGGAGATATCAGTGATAATATTAAATGTAAGCTGTCTCATTGGTCAATTGATAGAGTTGTTACAGAAGGTCGAATTACATTTACAAATCCAAAAGCAAAAGTGCATCGTGTTCCACTTTGTGGATCTTGCTGGAAAATTTCGGTTGATAGAGTTTTTGTGGAGAAGGTGGACTTAATTCGAGCAACTGATGAAATGTTTCTTCTCGAGGATGTAATAGGTGTTGGAGATTTGACGTCGCTAGAGGGGGGTGAATAGCGTAGAATTCGTACGTAGATGGAAATCGTTCGTGTGCTTGTCTACAATTTCGTTAGTATGCAGCGGAATAACAAGAATAATAATGATAACGAAACATACAACACGCAAACACAAAGATATAACGTGGTTCGGAACCGAAACGGTTCCTACTCCACGGATTGGGTTCGTACGAATCCTAGCGATGCCAATCACACACCACTATGATAAATACTCTTTCTCGACACAAGTCGGAGGTGGAGAAACCTCTTACAATAAGATTACAACAATAATCTAAATACAACAAGAAAATATAAGAAGAAATACAACAAGAGAAGTAAATAACACTTTACAAAAACTCTTTAGAAGCTTGCTTGTTGATTGCCTTGGACTAGCACTTAAAAGCCCTGATTTGCAGCAGCAAATCGCTTCAAAACATCCAAGAAAATTGGTTGCAAAAACCCTTCCGTCGAGCTCCTTTTATCCTTGCGCGCGACCTGGATTTCCGCCCATCAGTCGACTGCCATAAGTCACCAGTCGACTGATGCCACTGTTGTCATGAGACAACGGCTAGATCCACGCTGGAAAAACTCCAATGGATCTCTTGGCAGTCGACTGCCAATATTGGCGATCGCTAGCTAGTCGACCGCCTATCGGCCTACGGAGCATTCTCGTGTCGCTCGCGGTGAACTAGAAGTCGATCGCCGTCCCTTGGCGGGCCGAATCTGCCGACACTAGGGCCGATCGACTGCTCCAATGAGCAGTCGACTGCCAGAGCAGTTTTTCAGCTCCAAACTGTCAGTCGAACTCAAGTCGACTCACGGCAGTCGAACCGGCCATAATGTCAGTCGACTGCCAACCTCAAACATGAGGTTTAAACCCAAATATGGTGCCCCCATACTTGCTAGACCACCCTTAGCCTAGACCTAAGCCTTCTAGCCACCTCCATCAACCTCACGTCTCTCGGATCCCTCCAAGTTATCCATGACTTGTTCATCCATCGCGCTAGCCTCCAGGTGCTTTCCTCGGCTATGTCATGCTAACGGTATCTACACCGCCAAGACACATTGGACTTACGCCGCCAAGACTCCGCTTGGACTTTACGCTGCCAATATCAATCCCCTTGGACTTCCAAATGCCAAGACTCAAGCTTAGACTTTCCCTTGCCAACCCATGTTGGACTTTCCATGCCAAGACCCATGCTTGGACTTTCCCTTACCAACCCATGTTGGACTTTCCATGCCAAGACCCATGCTTGGACTTCTTATTTGCCAAGACCCATGCTTGGACTTCTCATGCCAAGTACACAAGACTTGGACCTTCCCAATTGCCAAGTGTCCCACTTGGACTTTCCATGCCAAGTACCCATGACTTGGATTTTACCTTGCCAAGACCCATGCTTGGACTTTCCCATAATCACATGGTCAACCCCAGTCAACCATCAAAAGTCTCCCTCGAGTCAAACTCGAGTCTAGTCAATTATAACCTGGATCGATTGTATAAACAATCTCCCCAACATATTAACCGACATCAATGTCAAACCACTTTGTCAAACATCAAAACATCACTCGAGTCAAACTCGAGTCCTGGTCAATCGTGACCTGGGCCGATTGCACCAACAATCTTCCCCTTTTTGATGTTTGACAAAAACCAAACAAATCATTTGAGTTAGACCACTAACTCAAATCCCTTACCAATTATCCCAAATTGGTAAACACTCTCCAAATGTTCTCCCCCAAACATTCTCCCCCTTTTTGACTAACATCAAAAAGGTTTTCTCTCCAAGGAGGTCAATGTCTCATGTCCCAATGAGATCTTACAATCTCCCCCTTGATCCAAAAATAAATACCTAGGATGCCTACCATCTTCCTAGTGATAATTCACATATCACTCAAGAGAGACAATCCTATACTCTCTCCCAATTTCCAAATTGGGTATCAAAAACCCATCAATTTTCCCAATTGATGATACTCTCCCAATAACTTCTCCTCTTCAAGGAGAAAAACACATCCATCATCCCAAGATGGATACCTCCCTAAAGGCTTGCTCTCCTCGACCATTGCACCAACAATGTCCTTGGGAAGCCCCTAAGCCAATAGGAACTCTAAACCATCAAAATTAAGGTTCTAAGTTCAACATAGAACTTTCACTCACCCTAAATTTGATACTTTGGCCTAACACAACTCCTAATCCATATCCAATGGATTTTCACCCTTTATAATGCTTCCTAAAGCATATCCTAGGGTTAGGAGTGATTATGAACCTTTTCCATAGCTGAACACGGGCTAAACAAATCTTGTTAACCCGAAATCAGACCAATGACTCGACAAGAATCGATCATTCACATTACATCACGATCGCCACATTAGAGGCCGATCGTGATAACTGAAAATCTCGATTTTCAGCTATCAGAAATGAATTTTAGAAATTCATAAATAATTATACGTAATTCGAAAAATCGTGAAAATTCATACGTATAATACTTATGACACACACAATGGGTGAAAAATATTTGAAAATTATTTTACCCATAAAATAGTGAGTTTGATACAAAACTCAAAACCATTGAAATTTTCAATGTTTTGGCCCTATTTTGTATCAACTCTATCAATGGTGATTGCTATCAAAAGATAGACTTCACCAAGGTTTTTCAAAATGATTTTAAAATGTTTATAAAACCTTATTTTGGATCATATTCCTTGGGCTCTATGTACATGACTTGTACACATGCTCTCCCAATGATCCACAACTGAAACAAGATGAGTTTTAGTTCATCTAGATGCAAAAACTATGCACCTTGAACTCAACTCATATCCTAGCATCTCACATATATCTAAGGTGTATAAATACACATACATGTCAATTGGATGTGAGATGTGGGTTTTGTTCATCCTAATCTAGGGTTTCATGTATTCTCTAAGGCAACCCTACTTGATTCCCTTATAAATGGGACTTTAAGTCATGTCATAGTCCTTAATTCAATTTCAACCAAATTGTCTTAAATGCATGAATGATTATGACATTAGAAATGTTATAAATAAGCATATGCTCATAATCATGATGTCATGGCATAAGATGAAATCTAAAAACACATGACATTTGAAACCTTAATCCTAAACATGAACATGACATATAAAATCATAGAACTAGGCATGATGTCATGACATGGCATATGATAATCAAAGCATGACATATAAAATATATAGGTATAGTAATACCTAATTTTAATATTAATTGCCATTTGATATAGTTAGATATATTTTGCCATATTATCATTAATCTCCCTAGTGTGCCAAAAATCCAAAATGGCACACTAACACTCTAAACCCTAATTGTGCCAATTTGATCATTTTATCAAACTTCATAACTAATATTGGCACATCCTAAAATCTTTTAGGATTATAATTCAACCCTATTTCCAAGGTATCCATAACCTTGAAAAAAACCTAAAATGCCACCTTTATCATGGTTGAGTGAACTACCCATCCACTCAAGGTTGGCACATCCTAAACCCACCTAGCATGAATCAATCACGCTCTTAGGAACCCAAAACCGATTTGAGCTCCTAGGGTTAATTAGGTATTCCTTAGGGATAACCTCCCTAGATACCTTCCTAATGACCTTCCTAGGCTTGTTAGCCTTGGTCATTTGGGTCTTACCTAGGTTGACTCTAGGGGTAACTCCCCTTGCAACCTTCTTAGTGGTCACCCTAGGTTTCCTAGAAACCCTAGCCACTAGACACACCCTTTGGTCAACTCTAGGGATAACCTCCCTATTGACCTTGGTCTTCCTAGACCTAGTCAGTGTTCCATAATCTAATGGAACACTATGGTAAGTCACTTTGGGCTTAGGTTTGTGACCCAAACCTTGCTTGTCCTTAGTTGACTTTTGACTCTTGGACCTTTGACTTTGACCACTAGACCCTTTAAATTGATTTTGTATCTTATTTAGGGTCTTTTTAAGTTTTTCAAGTCTTGACCTCAAGACTTGATTTTCCTTTTCTAATTGCCCAATTTTAGAATTTTGATTTAAATCTTGGGCATTGGACTTCCTAGGCATATGCCTAGTCCATTTAGGGTTTAGACCTAGGTGCTCTTGCACCTTTCTAATTGTCTCCCTAGGTAAAATTGATCTTGAGTTATTTAACCTAGGTTTGTCCTTAAATAAGTTATTTTTAGGGACATTAGTCCCAAATTTCTCCCTACTTTTGAAGTTAACGCTTTTAGCTCCTAAACAAATATATTTATCTCTAGCATGCTTTTCATGGTGAATTGCAAGAGAATTAAAATTTCTAGCATGCTTTTGACTTTTAAATTTTGAAGGTGCATTATTAAAATATACCTTAGGGTTAGCTATAAAAGCACCCCCTACTTGTGATGCTCCTCCTTGCCCCTTCTTCTTCCCCCTAGGGCATTGACTCCGATAATGCCCCTTTGAATTGCACTTGAAGCATATGATGTGCTCCTTGCCTTTAGGTGTTGGGGAACCGGCATCCTTGACTTTTGGTACCGGTGGAACTTTCCTAATCTTCTTTGGGCACTTGCTCTTATAGTGCCCGGTTTCCCTACACTCAAAACATATTATATGCATTTTATTATTAGCACATATGTTTGAGTTACCTAGGTTAATGGAGACCGGAATTGGACTTTGGGCTTCTTCATCTTGACCGGATGTCGAAGCTTCTTCTTGATGTTCTGGTGTGGAAGTTCTCTCCTCCCCCTCGGTCCTTGAGGTGAATGCTTCTTCCACTTCCTCCTCCTCCTTGGAGATTGATGGCCTCTCAACCTCCAATTCTTCACACTCTCCTCTTGCCCTGGATGTTGACTCTTCTTCAACTTTCGAATCCTCACTTGCTTGTGAGGAGGAGCTTGCTTCTTCGGCCTCTTCCGATTGAACCGATGAGCATTCTACATCTTCTTCTTCTTCTTGGACCAGTTGAGGGTTTTCATGAAGCTTGGCCAAATCGCTCCATAGCTCCTTGGCATCCACATAGTCACCTAGACTACACAAGAGGTCATTAGGAATTAAATCAAAGATGAATTTGATTACCTTCTTGTTTTTCTTGAATTGTTGGAGTTGCTCCTCACTCCACTTCTTCTTCTTGAGAAACCCTCCCTTTGGTCCCTTGGGATATTCAAATCCTTCCATCAACGTGGACCACTCCTCAAGGTCTCTCATCATCAAAAAATCTTCAATTCTCGCCTTCCAAGAATTGAAACCTTCTCGTCCATAGAAGGAATAGGGAATTGGGGTGTTGATGTCCCATCCCAATGGGTCTTCCATCTTCACCCTCTAGCCTCTTTGTCTTAGCTCCCGGCGGTTAGTCCGTAGAAGAGCCCCGGGCTCTGATACCAATTGTTGGAGATTTGACATCGTTAGAGGGGGGGGTGAATAGCATAGAATTCATACGTAGATGGAAATCGTTCGCGTGCTTGTCTACAATTTCGTTAGTATGCAGCGGAATAACAAGAATAATAATGATAACGAAACATACAACACGAAAACACAAAGATATAACGTGGTTCGGAACCGAAACGGTTCCTACTCCACGGATTGGGTTCGTACGAACCCTAGCGATGCCAATCACACACTACTATGATAAATACTCCTTCTCGACACAAGTCGAAGGTGGAGAAACCTCTTACAATAAGATTACAACAATAATCTAAATACAACAAGAAAATATAAGAAGAAATACAACAAGAGAAGTAAAGAACACTTTACAAAAACTCTTTAGAAGCTTGCTTGTTGATTGCCTTGGACTAGCACTTGAAAGCCCTGATTTGCAGCAGCAAATCGCTTCAAAACGTCCAAGAAAATCGGTTGCAAAAACCCTCCCGTCGAGCTCCTTTTATCCTTGTGCGCGACCTGGATTTCCGCCCATCAGTCGACTACCATAAGTCACAATGACCGATGCCATCGCTGTGTCGTTAGACAACGGCTCGATCCACACTGGAAAAACTCCAACGGATCTCTTGGCGATCATGATCGTCAATATTAGCGATCGGCGCACCGCGTAATCGATCGCTTGATTGGCTATGGAGCATTCGCGGCTCGCGGTGAACTAGCGATTATCGATCGTCCCTTGGCGGTCGATCGCGCCGACACCATCGGCTTCCAATGAGCGATCGCCGAGCGATTTTCAGTCGAACTCAAGTCGACTCATAATGCCCGCCAACCTCAAACATGAGGTTTAAACTCAAATATGGTGCTCCCATACTTGCTAGACCACCCTTAGCCTAGACCTAAGCCTTCTAGCCACCTCCATCAGCCTCACGCCTCTCGGATCCCTCCAAGTCATCCATGACTTGTTCATCCATTGCGTTAGCCTCCAGGTGCTTCCCTCGGCTATGTCATGCTAACGGTGTCTACACCGCCAAAGCACATTGGACTTACACCGCCAAGACTCCGCTTGGACTTTACGCTGCCAATATCAATCCCCTTGGACTTCCAAATGCCAAGACTCAAGCTTGGACTTTCCCTTGCCAACCCATGTTGGACTTTCCATGCCAAGACCCATGCTTGGACTTTCTCTTACCAACCCATGTTGGACTTTCCATGCCAAGACCCATGCTAGGACTTTCCCTTGCCAACCCATGTTAGATTTTCCATGCCAAGACCCATGCTTGGACTTCTCATTTTCCAAGACCCATGCTTGGACTTCTCATGCCAAATACACAAGACTTGGACCTTCCCAATTGCCAAGTGTCCCACTTGGACTTTCCATGCCAAGTACCCATGACTTGGATTTTACCTTGCCAAGACCCATGCTTGGACTTTCCCATAATCACATGGTCAACCCCAGTCAACCATCAAAATCTCCCTCGAGTCAAACTCGAGTCTAGTCAATTATAACCTGGATCGATTGTATAAACAATCTCCCCAACATATTAACCGACATCAATGTCAAACATCAATGTCAAACCACTTTGTCAAACATCAAAACATCACTCGAGTCAAACTCGAGTCCTGGTCAATCGTGACCTGGGCCGATTGCACCAACAATAGGAAGTACAATAGCTTAGTTATTTAAGTTTATAGTTTTGTATGACTGATGTAGATTTTATCATATACATTTTGTAGGAAAGAAATCACATTACTAAGTGAATTTCTATTAACAACCCACCATACTTTCACTTGTCAACTTTCTTCTTCTTGTTTCATCGCTCAGGTACAGTTCTCTCCATTTTACCTTATTTTTTTTATGCAGACCCTTGCAACAACTTTGACCATTTTGCTTTATTTTCTTTATACACAACATTGCAACAATTTTGATCGTAATATTGACAAGTTTAATTCCTGTTTCTTTGAAACTTGATATCACATCTTCATCTCCTTCATCTTAAAATGCTTAAGCAAAGTTGAACCACTTACTATATATATATATATATATATATATATATATATATATATATATATATATATATATATATATATATATATATATATATATATATATATTGCAACATTTCTTTTCTATAGGTAACTAAGACTGTACAACTTGGTGTATTTTTCATGATAGTTTTTATCAAGAAATCTACCCACAAAAATGATGGAATACATCATCTAACATTAGGAAAATATTCCCTGTGAGAATGGACACGACTTTATTTTCTAATTATGCTTTGCTTTTTTCCTTCAAGATTTTCTCCTTTAGTTTCACTTTCTTCTTCAGACCTAATTAGTTTTTTAACATATCAGACTCCATGTAATTTATTTTTAATTGTGCACTTTGCCTTTGCTTATGTTTTTTTATTCTGATTTCATTTAACCTTATTACGTTTAACTATTCGTGTTTAATTCATAATTTATTTTGTTTACATTTATTTTATTATAGATTGATGATCAAAATGATAAACACAATAATTTCATTAAGTTGCATCGTATGCATCAACTCACATCGACCCAAGTTGTTTGTTTGGTTGTGGCTTAGTATGCACGAAATAGGAACAAACCAAATAGTCAAATTTCTCATGCGATACAGTTAGAAGGAGAACATGTACGAAATGAATCAATGACAAAATAACTAACTAATGATCAATGTCGTAGTATAATTTGAATGAGTCCTGTATTTGTGAGATTGTGTAATCTTTTAGTCAAAGAAGGTGGTTTGCGACCTACAACAAGGATCACTGTGGAAGAACAAGTAGTAAAATCACTCTATTTGCTAGGTCATAATGTTACAAATCGTGAACTTGGCTTCTTTTTCTATCGATCAAGAGAAATAGTGAGTCATCATTTCCATAATGTTTTAAGAGCTATAATTGAGTTGGAGGATAAATTTCTCAAACAACCCGATGGGTCAGAAATTCCTTCAGAAACCTACAATACCAATCGATTTTACCCATTTTTTAAGGTGAAAATATTCTTCTTCTCTTTTATGTTGTATATATATATATATGTGTTCATGATTATTAATAATTTTTAGACATGATTATATTAGGATTGTGTTGGAGCGATAGATGGAACACATATTCGTGTTAAAGTTTCTCCCTATGATGCTCCAAAGTTTCATGGTAGAAAGGATTTTCCAACACAAAATATTTTAGCAGTATGTACATTTGATCTGAAATTCACTTATGTCTTAACCGGATGGGAAGGAACAACTTCTGACTCAAGAATACTAAAAAATGTATTATCCAAACAAGATTGTCTTAAAATAACTAAAGGTAAATTAAATGACATATATTATGATTAAACTTTCTTACTTTTACATTTTGATAACACATTATTTTTTTTTAGGAAAATACTATCTTGTTGATGTTGGATTCATGTTGAAAAACGGTTTTATTACACCATATCGAGGAGAACGTTATCATTTGAAAGAATATAGCCGCAATCCACCACGAAATGCTCGGGAGTTATTTAACCTTCGACATTCTTCTTTGCACAATGCAATTGAAAGTGCTTTTGAAGTTCTTAAGAAAAGATTTCCTATTATAGGAAGTTCAATGGAGCCAAATTATGGCATTGAAACTCAAAAAATATTATTCTCTGTTGTTGCATTTTACATAATTACTTGATTAATGTTGATCTAGATGAGAGATTGCTTACCGAGGTTGATGTTGAACTTAGTAATAATAGTGAGCATCAAGAGGAAAATCATAGTAATAGGGATGACCATGAAAAGACAAGGGGTGAATTGCTTAGGAATTTCATAGCCGCGACTATGTGGTTAGATTATAATATGTGGCATTTATGTTTTTTTTGTTTATCTTGCAGTTTTGGATAAATTCTCTTGTAATTAGATGATTGTGAATGGTGTAATTTTAATTTATTATGTTACTTGGATTTTATATCATATGATTGTTTATGTGATTGTGTGTTTTAATTGTTACTATATTTTTGTTTTTTAAGGATGACAAAAAAAAGGGATTTGCAAAGTGAAAATACAAATGCAAGCAAGGGGAATAATTATTGTATTTGAACTAAAGCAATGGATGATGTTCTTATTGATGCATATTTAAATCAACATAATATAGGCAAATAAGGTTGGTGGAACCTTTACTACACATGCATATAAAATATCTAAATGAATTGAAAGTAAAATTTCCCGATAGGCCTATTGATAAGGCCAAGATTCAAAATCGTATGAAACATATTAAAAGAAGTTGGTTTTCATGTTATGATTTATTCAAGAATGGTATGAGTGGTTTGCATGGGATCCTACTACAGAAACATTCATTGCTGAACTTGAAGTTTGGCAACAATTAATTGAGGTGTATTTTGTGATATGCATTTGAAAATTATATTTTATTTTCTCTTGTGATATTATCTATAAATGAATGTTTGATGCAATTATATTGTAACTTGTAGATAAAATCAAAAGTTGTCGAATGGAAGAACAAGCCTATTTGAAATTATGAGAAGTTAGTTCAATTATATGGGAAAGATAGGGCTATAGGACAATATGTTGAAACTGTGCCAAAAATGTGAAAGAGAAAAGCAGATATGGAAATGGAGAATAATGTTGGCTGAAATAATTTTGAAACCATTGATGAAATTAAATTTATGATATCTCAATAAGAAATCTATTTGAACAATTTAGATACAGTTAATAAGGATGCCCAAATTCTGACTTGTAGTTATGAACCAACTAAATCTAAATCCAACTCTTTTGTTGGAGCATCACTCAATAACAAGAGGGCAAAGAAAGGTAAAGTTGATGATGATAGTATAAGCAATGCAATTGAACAAGTAGCTCAAGCCATTATGAGTTCAACATCTGAAATGGTTAAGTCAAATGAACTTCCTATTTCTGAGAATGAAGTGTGGAATTTGTTAAGTCAATTAGGCATTGAGCAACATAAAATTTCTATATGTTATTTGTATCTTGTTCAATGCCTGAAGATGTTGAGAACTTTACTTGGATGCCCTCATGAATATTGCAAAAACTTGTTATTCCAAATGACGGATGAAGAGAATCCACCACATGATTAGTTTGTTACTTATTATGTGGTATACACAATGAAAAATTTTCTTTGGATGTTATATGTCATGTATTTGAATGATAGGTACTTGGATGATTTTGTTTGGAGGCTATATATTATGTATTTAGATGATATGTACTTGGATGATTTTGGATATTTGTTAGACTATTATGTATTTAGATGATATGTAGTTGAAGTTTGTTGCTTGATGATTGGATATACTTTGTTCTTATTATGGTATGGATATTACTTTGTTCTTATGATGGTGGAATTGATATATTTTGTTCTTATTATGGTGGAATAGATATATTTTGTCCTTATTGTGGTGTAAATTGGTATACTTTATTCTTATTATGATGGAATAAATATATTTTGTTCTTGTTATGGTGGAATGGATTTTAATTTGCTGGTATACATCTAATGCTTTGCTAGATTACATGATTGAAGGTGACAGTGATTTCTAGTTCATTGTCGGCCTATGGGGCTACAGGTTGGAGAGAGGTGCAGGCTATAGCTTTGGATGTGGAAAACATGCATCATAAAGTTGACAAGTATAATTATCCTCAATCTTTTTTTTCTCTTTCTATTTACCATAACCTTTGAAAGATAAACACAATGAAAAATTTTATTTGCATGCTATATATCATGTATTTGGATGATAGGTGATGATTTTGTTTGGATGATATATATTATGTATTTGGATGATATGTACTTAGATTTTGTATATTTGTTAGACTATTACTTTGTTCGTATGTCGGTGAAATTAGTATACTTTGTTTTTATTTTGGTGGAATAAACTATATGGCGGAATGTTTTTTAGGGTATTTTTGTAACTTTATATATTTAACCTTCATTCTCCTCCCTTTCCTCCCAAACAAGGTAATACATATTACGTTAATGAACTCTCCCTTCCTCCCAAACAAGGGAAAACTATATATTTCCCCTCCCTTTCCTTTCCATTACTTACACTTTCCTCACCTCCTCCCAAACAAAGCCTAAGGGGCATGATAAAAATTGTCAAACTTAAATTGTCTAATATATATATAGAAATAACATAAATTGTCTAATATATATATAGAGAACTGTTATACTACATAACTCATCCGTGAATATTTTCATTATCTATGGATGCGCATTATAATAATCTTTGAACCATAGGGGATCGGATGGTGAAGAATAGAGGTGCTCGCGGATGAATTGTATAACATAATATATAATTTAAATATCCTGGGTGCCCATGACTCGTGCGTGACACCATCTAAGTCGTCCATCGCATGGGAGATGCACAGTAAATGAAAAAATATACAGTATTTCTTCCCCTCGACTACGATTGAGATCTTTGTTGTCGATCTCCATCTGCACTATAGCCAACCCCTGAATCCGTCGGAATCGCCGTCGACATCCCTCTGGTCGAATCGCGGTCAGATTTCGAGCAGAATCCTACCGTAATTCGGCCGCCACTACAAATTATATAGGATTTGGCGATGAATTTGATAATGAATTTTTATTCAAAATTCGTTGCAAAATTATTTTGCAACGAATTTTTTTTTCATTGTAAATAATTCGCCACTAAATTTTGCAACGAAAAAAATAAATTCGTCGCAAAAATTGCAACGAATAAAATTTTCATTGCAAAATTCGTCAACAAATTTAGCGACGAATAGTTGAAAAAATAGCTCATCGCCAAATTTGGCGACAAAAAGATAGTTTGTCGCAAAAGTTTCATAAATATATTTTCATGAATAAAAATAAATTTGGCGATGAATATTTTTTCGTCGCCAAATCTACGACGAAAAAAAAATTCATTGCCAAATTAGCGAGTCTAGTTGACTGATGAAAACCATCAGTCGATTGGCGTCTGACCAGTTCGACTGGTCAGTCGGCTACCAAAAGTTTTGTGGGATGCTATAGTAATAGCAGTCGACTGAACGTTTTGATCAGTCGACTGCCAAGGGGACAGTCAACTTCTTAGTCGGCTACCAAAAGTTCTGTAAGTTGCTATAGTAATAGCAGTCGACTGATAATGTTGATCAGTTGACTGTTATGGATATTCTACGACAAAAAAAAATTTCGATGCAATTTCTGTGATGAAAAATTTTTTCGTTGCAAATTCGCATGTATTAGTCGACTGAAAATGGTCATCAGTCGACTGATGGTGGAGAAGCTTGTCAAAGCACCTTCTTTAGCCGACTGACCACTCGATTGATAGTATACAGTCATTGATAGTCGACTACATCGACAATCAGCTAGTGCATCGTTTTTGCGGCAATGAAAATTTTTTTGTTGCATGATTGCGACAAAAATTATTTTTCGTTTACCAAATCTGTGTAGCGATTTTTCATTGCTAAGCTGGAAAATTTAAAAAAAATATTATGATAGATTATACTATTTTCTCTGTTTTACAACAAACACATATAACAATATAAACTAATTAACACATAAAACTTAAATACCAAATCAATATATACATAACAAACATAAACATAACGTACAATACATAGATATCATATGTAATAAGTCAAGTAACATTTAAATACAACAAATAAATTCAAACATAACCACCATCATCATCGAAAAATACATCATCATTGTCATTATTATAGGGATCAGGAGGAGGACCAGATCGAAAAGGAGAAAGTTGACTTTAACTAGATGTTAATTGAAGATGTTGCATAATGAACATCTGTTGTCTCCAAAATTCGTTCATCTGTTCATTTACTTCCTGCTCTCTTTGTTTCGATTCATTTTCCTTTTGTGCTAGTAACTCTCTCAAATGAGTAACTTCTTCGGTCAATTGATTTATTTCTGCTTTTACTGTCGGGGAGGATGAAGAAGAAGCACTAGGTTTCCAATTGCAAATTCAAACTCAAAAAAGAATTCAATTTGAAGCAACATGTCATGCGCACACAAGCTACTCCCTAATCTTAGAATCGAAGGAACTACTCCATATATAGAAGAGGAGAATCACAAGTCATGTTAATGTTCGAATATATCAAAAATAAAATGCAAGAACAAGAGGTTACAATGCCGATGTAGCCTTCTCTCCGGTGTTGAAGTGCAGAACATGGATCTCCGACGGCGTTCTTCCTCCCCGTTGCGAGTTCCCGAAGATTTTTAGGGCTTCGGTGTGCCGTCCTAGCCATAGTGCTTCTCCCCTAGGGTTTGGTTGCCCTAGGGTGGCTCCCTCGTGATCCCTGGAGTTTAGGGCGGAGCTTCCTTTATATAGACATCATGCCGGATCACTGCAAAACCTAGAAAATAACTGACTCGCGTCAGAATCGCGCAGCACCACACGGCTGTGTGTGCCACACACGGCCATGTGTTTCTACATGGCTAGGCCATGTGTGGCGCTGGGGTGGCTGATTTCGCCCCTTGGACACGGCTGTGTGTAGCCACACGCCCTGGTCGTGTCTCCTTCTACCTCTAGCTGTAAAATGCCCTTCATTTTCTCCAAAAATGCGCCTTTTCCCACGAAATGCTATCCTGCATGCAAAAGTACAAAGAGCAGATCTCCGAACTAGAAAATAGGAAATGCATGCAAAACAAAGTGACATATGCATGAAACTAACATAAAATGTAATGAGATGTGAGCAAAAACTACTTCTAAAACCCTATATATTTTGCTCACATCACTTCCCCTAGACTTAAATCTTTGTTTGTCTTCAAGCAAACCTCAGTCCCATGAAATTTTAAAAGGATATTGTTCCATACTTAGCATGTTAACTAAATTTATCAAGTGGTATTTGCAATCAAAGCAAAATAAATATGTTCTAGAAATTCACTAAATTAGCTCCTCGTGCTCGTGCTAAGCGAATCATTCTTAGGGGATACTTGTTCCATGGTGAGTTAAGTCATTATCCTATAGCTTTTTTAAGGTGTTCGACTCTTAGGCATACCTACCCAAAGCGAGGGTCGTTCCCTAGACCTAGCACAAAGTCTCAAAGGCATGCTCGGTATTGAGAGAAATTGGTAGGTGTTTCCCCAGTAACCTAACTCGGTCTCAAAGGGGGAACCTATCCATTTCTACCCACGACAACTATTTTTTTATCCCTCATAATCTCTCTCTCTTTTTTTTTCTTTTTCATTTATTTTCCTCTCTCTCTTTTATTTCTCTTTTCTTTTCCTTTCTCTCTTTTGTTTTTTGGCTCACTGGGATTTTGATTTTTCCGAATGGGCTTACACTGTCACGCCCCGGGGGAGTCCCTGCCAGATGAAAATCCGACAGCATCTCCCCTGTACGGGTGACAATATCAATCTTGCATACAAGGCCTACACGACCACTATACATCGGTCAACACGACAGGAACATACCACAACACAATATACATAATATACGGCCTCAGGCCATCAACCAAAATAAATAAAAGATCTAAAACATCGAGACCTACCCCTTCTGCCATCTAAGCACGAACGCACAACCAAAACATATCTAATACAAGTCCGAATAAAAGTCCAAAACACCAGTCCTACACATGTCCTCTAATCAATGTCAATGAACCATAACCATAAGACCCAAAGTAAGACCAATTCGACGAGGGGGATTGACAGCTGGACTCTCCTGGCAGTTTCATCCTGAAATAGATATAAAGCAACAGGTTAAGTTCAATGAACTCAGCGGATATCAAGTCGACATGCATACTAAGCTATATCTAACAATAACAATCATGCTAGTACAGTCTCATATATAGGATACGCAAGAAAGAAATACAAAAGGACTGTACTTACCTGAATCTCCTATGCTGATATAGGAGCATGTGCCACACTAGCAGATATAAAGTCGTCAGACCAAATACAAATATGTAACCTCTATGCATGCAATCATATGAAACATCCAAGGCAACAATCAAAATGCAGCAAACACAATACAAATGCTATCCATGCAAAATGCATGCGATGCAAATGACATGGTTACCCCTGACGCCAGTCAGCTGCCTCACACGTGATGGTGAAGTCGAGTGGGTAGGGCTATGACAACTGTGCACTCTGCCATCACTGCTCCTGAGTGACCGAGTGGACAGGATGCTGTCGGAGTACACCAATCCTCCTGCTCCAAACAGAGTGGGGGAGCAATGCTGTCATCTCCCTGTGTCGTAGACCAGAGGAGGGATCCCTACCCGCTACCACGCTGACTCAACGCTACCCATGAGCGGACCAGCGGAGCCTGACAGAGCAACTGCACACACCCTCCTGATGTACCACTAACCCATTAGTGGCAGCGTGTGCAGACCATGTAACTGGCTGCGGGCTCAACTATAAATGAACCCCATCCAGCCAGCATGCAATCATGCAAGATGATGCATGATACTAAAGCATGTAATACCAAATAAAATACATATCCGAATAATATGCACAACCAATAAGTACATATCCATGATCCAAGTAAAACAAGGAAGATATAACTATAAACTGATCCAATGCATGTATCAAGTAGGCACAATAATATGCAAGGCAGATAAACATGAAAATTATTGCAAGCTATAACTAACTAGCATATCAACATGACTATATCAAAAAGATAAGTCAAAATACCCGCCTGCTATGAAACTCGTGATAACTATCTTCACGCCCGTAGACCTGTCTTGTATCCACGTCTTGCATACAACATAATTACTATTAAGTTCTAGCATACAACAAATGATCGAATCGAATCCTACATCACCCTCATATCCGATCCACTAGATTGATTTAGTTATCCTATTTAACCTGATCAATCCTCCATATATAATTACAGAACCGATCAACATCATACCGAAATCAACAACTCAGCCAACTATAGATCACTAAGAACTAACTCACACCCAAATCATATAACCAAAGTATCGACAACCACTGTCAATAACCTGTAATTAAATTAAAATCATCATGTATGTAATCCAACCAACCAATCACAGCTCCACAACAGCTCACCAACAGGACATCACAAATAGACCTCCAATTTCATACCGTAAATCCGATCCACACTTACCAGTACCACTCCTTTGATCCGAGTATAGGTATCAAATCTGGACCAATCAGATTGTTTTGCAAGCAATCCCTATTCGGACGGCCTTCCTCACCTAGAAATCATAATATATAACAGCTCTAACAAGATCCTTGTCCATTCTCAGTCAAGAACAGAGCATCACCCAGCGCATTCCACAACCAACCGATTACACAACTCTAGGGCCTAATCCACCCTATTTAGAATCTCCTGCTTAACCCATCTCCACAGCCGGCTCAACTCTCCCATACTAGCCCATACACAGAAACACACACAACACAACAACACACAATCCATTCATAGGACAATCTCAACCCTCACAGCCGGCCAAACTCCAACCATTCCATCGAGAGGGGAAACCACCTCATAGATCACAATACCTTGACATACAACAAAAATCTAGAATTTACGGATGAGAGAAGAGGGTAGATAAACTTACCAGCCCTAAAACTCCACCTGCAGCCTCCTTCCCTCAACTCTGCCCTGTTCGCCGAAAAAATCCCAAAAACTTCAACCTCACCGGCAACATTTCCGTTCCCCTAACTTGCTGTCAGGCGATGGCAATGCTATGGCTGTTCACAGCATGTTGGTGAGCCTCTGAAGCTTTGATTCGTCGAGGGGAACCGGAAGTAGGACGAGCGTGACGACGACAGAGGATTGTTGCACGTGTTGGAGAGGAGCTAATGGCGATGGCTCGGTGGCCGGCCAAGCATCACAATGCTCGACTGAGGCATGCGATTGGGACGGCAGGTGGCGATGCACGTCGCTGGTGGAGGAGTCGGACAGAGGTTGGATGAGGAGGAGATCGCCAGGAGAAAGGTCCGTCGAGAGGGTCGGCGGCGAGGATCTTCTTTGGAGCCATGTGCGTCTTGAGGCGGTGGCGGCTGCGAGGGCTTCTTGTGGCGGCGTCGATATGGCTGCGGCGTGGAGAAGAGCGAGGCGGTGGTGATTTGGTGACTGCGGGCGAGAATAAGTATCGCGAGGAAGGGGAAATTGTCGGGCGCGAAGAGGCGAAGTCACGGTGAGGAAGGTCTTGCGCTGCGGCTAGGAGAAAAATCACGAAGAAGATCGAGGGGGGGGGGAAAGAAATAAACATAGGGTTAACTTATAACCTAGGTTAATTACCCCCATTAATTCTTTAATAGCGGATAGTCTAAACAGGTTTCCCAAAAGCCTATTCAATTTATCCCTGTAAAAATCTCTTACAAGCTCCATTTAAATCCAGAAAAATTCCGAAAAAAATCCTAAAATTCTCCAAAAATTCCAAAATAATTCCCAGGATTATTTTTCCTAAATTTTGGCCATAAAATTTATATTTTAAATTTTCCGTATTTAATATTCTCCCCCACTAATAAAAATTTGGTCCCTAAATTTCTTACTCAAGTACCAACAAGCAATATCACACTGCTCAACTCAAGTACTTTCAACAGTCCTCTAAAATATAAATCATACCTTCTGTCTAACCAACTACCTGAGGGTGAACAACTGCACCAAGGTGGTGCTCTATACCTATGACTCATTGGAAACTTGCCAGAATCGTAAGGTAAATCCTGAATTGCTATCATATACGATACTCAAAGATACTCCATGAATTGGAAATCTCCACAGTATAAACCTATCCAGCGATCCAACAAACTCATCTTATGGATCGAAAGAAAATGAGCAGATCTTGGTTAATCAACCACCGATTATCCAAATTGCATCAAGTCCTTTCCAAATTATAAAGAATCTCCTAATATAGTCCATCGTACCTGACTACCCCCTCATCTCGGTACGTAACCCTACTGGTCACTAATATTCCACCCTTACTTGTTGGCACACCCAACATCAGACTATGAAATCAACTAGGTCATACATGTCGTTCTACCACGAAGAACGTTTCAACACTCACCATAAATCCATAATAATATGCTTCCACTTCCATTCCGGAATCGGAATTTTCTGAAGCATCTGTTCCTTAACTAATGCACTCCGGAAACCATTATCCTCCTTGGAGACAGAGACGGTAGTCCATCTACCGTCCAAAATCCACTCCACCACACACTCTATAAGTGCATGGGAGGCTATCGCGACCAAACTTCCTTGTTACAACTGTTCATGTTCCAGCTACTCTATAGTATCTATCCAGTAGCTAGCCAAAACTCCATGAGCATTTCTGCTCCTCACCTCTTCAAAACAACATAATAACTGCGAAGTCCACATCATATATATGACAGCTTATCTCACAGTCCTTTAACTGTCGTAAGCTTAAGATACATCTTATTCAATAGCATCGGAATTGCTCCGATCCCCGAAATGATGCAACCATCTACACTACCCTTCCATCCACACCAGAATGATTAATCAACACTGATGCAAAAGTCAACCATCATCTAAGCCCTGAAACTAGTTTCACAAGCTTCAGACCAAGTAAATTCCATCACCTTTCTGGTCCAACCAATCAGCGATTGTAGTATCGCTAGAGCATCCTATCCATATCTATGATAATAATCAAATCAATACCAAGAAAACTACCATCAACGGTGATCATGTGCGCAACTCCAACTACCACTCTCAATAGTGGCCAAGTTACGCAATCCAACGACCACAATTGAGCCAATTGTGTCCAGAATACACGACTTCCCAAATCCTTGGATGACTAAGTCGTCAATAAGTCTAATAAGATAATCATAAGCTCATACAATTCATACCAAGTATGAAATTATCGTCGCTACACAGCTGCATTCTCTTTACTCTAGGCTGATGATATAACAATAATCACAACGACAATGATAATTGTATGACACCATGTCACTACAATATCAACACACTAGTCATAAATCAATCCTAGAGTATACACAGGTGTTCTATAGCTGATCTAAAGAGATCCTCTATCCACAATGAAGGATATTCATTTCCTTCCGCAACTACCAAATTCTATCATCGATAATCGATGCATAATCTCAAAGGTCCATCTCTCTTTTAACAAAGAATTCCGAATCTTCTCTAGAAAAATACTGGGACAGATAAATATCCCATCCAACACCTCTTATAATAAGGTAAAACGATCTTTCATCGTCTTGACCAGTGTAGGCATACACGCCTTATCCATAACCAAATCACTATTAGTAGGGACTGATACTCTTTGAGGGTTTACTCCTTATCCTTCAAATTGGTGGCTAGCAGGCCAAATCCCTAGCTTCCTAATTCGACATCCGTCGACACCTCTAAAGAGTCCGTACTTCCGAAATCATCGTTAGGTTCCGCAAGGTCAATACGTCATCGACCTCGTCCCCAACCATGAGTAGGGGCAATTTCACTAAGTCAATACTTTTCCTAACCACTAAAGTACAATAACCACTAAAGACAATACTGTTCCTATAGCTCAGAGATATCCTTCAGCTTGCCTGGTCCCAAAACACGAGAACTCCCAAAAATCCAAGGAAAAGAAAATCCTCGAAACACAAAACCCGCAAACCAAAACTACAAACCAATAAAATTGTCACATCCTGGGGGCATATCCATCATCCAAATGACAGAGGAGTCCCTTAGTGACAATATTCCGAAATACATGGACCAGATCTGGTAAAAACCTCGAAATAATAATAGAAAAATAAGTATTTTATTAACTGCATGCATGCATGACTAAACATATATCATTTAAAGTAAAATTATTTTATGACACCAAATCAAATTGCGACAAAATCCAAAGTGCATAAATAAAATGCAATACCGATAAAGTAAATAAAGCGGCATCTCGACGATGCAGTGGGACAAGCAAGGCAAGGGACTCTCTGAGCAACACGAATGTAGGGCAACAAAACACGTCCTCCATCAGTTAACCTAGAGGATAAGTGAGGAGGAGATAAGTACAACCACTCAGTGGATGGATAGACAATAGTGCATAATCATAATGCACATAATGGAAGTCACAGGGAACAAGCTAGAGTAACCCAACCCTCATAGTACCAATATCAGTCTGCTACTATCCTGGTCGGCGGTATAACAAATATACCTATAACATACACAACCATTGCAATCTACAAGCAATGCACATCCACATACCACGACCAAGCCTCGTGGCTCTCGAGGTAATACAAAGGGAACCATCTATGAGCTACCGTGAATGGAACTCGTGGGCCAACACTCAATAGCACTATCTACGCGCAACTACATGCTACCACGAATGAAACTCGTGGATAGACAGGCAGTATATAAATATCTAGTTATTGACTGCACGCACTAGCATACTACCACTAATAGGTCGCGTGGACAGTCGATTATCCTAGGTTGTTAAACCTAGGGTTATCCAATACATCCAGAATAAAACGACCATCAACGTCGAAAAAGATCATTGATCTACAATTAAACCCATTGAGGCGGTAAAGCGAGGGTTTCAACACCTCTAATACGAAATGTTTACCAAAGTTGGTAAAGATCATCGACTTATAAATAAATAAGTCGATATGGTTAAGTCTAGCGTTCCAACCCTTCTAACATGATCGGTTATCAAGGTTGATAAAAATCACAAGTCCACTAATAAACACGTCGAGATGATTGATCATAGGGTTTCGTCCCAACTAACAGGAAACGCCTATCAAGGCTAATAAAAACAACCCCTCTACTAATAAGCAACCATAGAGAGACTCTATTGCAGACTCTCTCTTAACCAAGAATGGGAGATATAGTAAGGACTAATCGCATCCTAACCATACAAACTCTACTAGTCGATCACCATATCACTGAAATAGTAAATGGATAAACATATACCAATATGCACATCCGGGTTATTACACCTAGGGTTCCAACACCTAGGGTTCTACTAATGTTGTTTCATTCCTGAGATCCGCTCCTACAGAACCTCATCTAAGTTATTCTATCTCTACTAATCTTAATCATAATATCCACCGAAAAAACACATAACCATATAAACACATAACACGCTGTCTAATAAACGACAACATAGTCATACTAATGGCAATCAATGGCTGAAATTAATTAGGGTATAACTAAAGGGGTCATGCTAGAAAAAAGTCAAGGCAATCCTAAATAAAGCATCAGATGCCTATATATACCCTAAACTACGTAAGTAATGTAATCGTGTCATCATGCCTTCTACGAATTTATCCATCTTAGTCATATTATTTAACTAGTCTAATCCTAATACTAGTCCAATCCTAATACTAGTTCAAAAATTAAGAGGTAATTCATCTACCAATAATATCTAATCATTTATATCACAATGATAACTAGTTACGTATAGCAGTAATAGCAATTAATAACCATATGCTAACGATAAAACAACAACCTAAAAATCTATCAGTCTAACAGATATAAGTTTAAAACAATTACTAGATAAAACATGAAACCACCTAAGTAAACCGCATAACCAAAATAATAAATACAAATATGCACTAAATCTAGAAATTTTTCTAGAATTTATTCACCTGTTAGCCGTCTCGAGATGTCCTGTCACCGCCAAATCCCCAAATTGACCGCATCAATAATACCTCGAATTTTCGAAACATAAAAATCATCGAAAATCCATACAACTCCAAAAATACCCCAGTTAACTTGCCAAACGTGGCAAACTCCGAAAACCCAAAGACCCTAAGGAACTCGAAAACTTGGCTCTGATACCAAATAAATTGTCATGCCCCGGGGGAGTCCTCACTAGATGAAAATCCGGCAGCATCTCTCCTGTAAGGGTGACAATACCAATCTTGCATACAAGACTTACATGACCACTATACATCGGTCAACCCAACCGGAACATACCACAACACAATATACATAATATGCGGCCTCAGACCATCAACCAAAATAAATAAAAGATCTAAAAAATCGAGACCTATCCCTTCTGCCATCTGAGTAGGAACATACAACTAAAACATATCTAATACAAGTCCGAATAAAAGTCCAAAACACCAGTCCTACACATGTCCTCTAATCAATGTCAATGAACCATAACCATAAGACCCAATGTAAGACCAATTCGACGAGGGGGATTGGCAGCTGGACTCTCCTGGCAGTTTCATCCTGAAATAGATATAAAGCAACGGGGTAAGTTCAATGAACTCAGTTAATATCAAGTCGACATGCATAGTAAGCTATATCTAACAATAACAATCATGCTAGTACAGTCTCATATATAGGATATGCAAGAAAGAAATACAAAAGGACTGTACTTACCTCAATCTCCTATGCTGATATAGGAGCATGTGCCACACTAGCAGATATAAAGTCATCAGACCAAATACAAATATGTAACCTGTATGCATGCAATCATATGCAACATCCAAGGCAGCAATCAAAATGCAGCAAACACAATACAAATGCTATCCATGCAAAATGCATGCGATGCAAATGACATGGTCACCCATGACGCCAGTCAGCCACCTCACACACAATGGTGAAGCCGAGTGAGTAGGGCTTTGACAACTGTGCACTCTGCCATCACTGCTCCTGAGTGACCGAGTGGACAGGATGCTGTTGAAGTACACCTATCCTCCTGCCCCAAACAGAGTGGGGGAGCAATGCTCTCATCTCCAATTGTCGTAGACCAGAGGAGGGATCCCTGCCCGCTACTATGCTGACTCAACGCTACCCATGAGCGGATCAGCGGAGCCTGACAAAGCAACTGCACACACCTTCCTGATGTACCACTAACCCATAAGTGGCAGCGTGTGCATACCATATAACTGGCTGTGGGCTCAACTATAAAGGAACCCCGTCCAGCCAGCATGCAATCATGCAAGATGGTGCATGATACTAAAGCATGTAATATCAACTAAAATACATATCCGAATAATATGCACAACCAATAAGTACATATCCATGATCCAAGTAAAATAGGGAAGATATAACTATAAACTGATCCAATGCATGTATCAAGTAGGCACAATAATATGCAAGGCAGATAAACATGAAAATTATTGCAAGCTATAACTAACTAGCATATCAACATGACTATATCAAAAAGATAAGTCAAAATACCCGCCTTCTATGAAACTCATGATAACTATCTTCACGCCCGTGGACCTATCTCGTATCCATGTCTTGCATACAACATAATTACTATTAAGTTCTAGCATACAACAAATGATCTAATCGAATCCTACATCGCCCTCATATCTGATCCACTAGATTGATTTAGTTATCCTATTTAACCTGATCAATCCTCTATATATAATTACAGAACCGATCAACATCATACCGAAATCAACAACTCAACCAACTATAGATCACTAAGAACTAACTCACACCCAAATCATATAACCAAAGTACCGACAACCACTGTCAACAACCTATAATTAAATTAAAATCATCATGTATGTAATCCAACCAACCAATCTCAGCTCCACAATAGCTCACCAACAGGACATCACAAATAGACCTCCAATTTCATACCATAAATTCGATCCACACTTACCTAGTACCACTCCTTTGATCCGAGTATAGGTATCAAATCTGGACAAATCAGATTATTGTGCAAGCAATCCCTATTCGGACCACCTTCCTCACCTAGAAATCACAATATATAACAACTCTAACAAGATCCTTGTCCATTCTCAGTCAAGAACAAAGCATCACCCAGTGCATTCCATAACCCACCGATTACACAACTCTAGGGCCTAATCCACCCTATTTAGAATCCCCTGCTTAACCCATCTCCACAGTCGGCTCAACTCTCCCTTACCAGCCCATACACAGAAACACGCACAGCACAACACCACACAATCCATCCATAGGAAAATCTTAGCCCTCACAGCCGGCCAAACTCCAACCATTCCACCGAGAGGGGAAACCACCTCATAGATCACAATACCTTGACATACAACAAAAATCTAGAATTTATGGATGAGAGAAGAGGGTAGATAAACTTACCAGCCCTAAAACTCCACCTGCAGCCTCCTTCCCTCAACTCTGCCCTGTTCGCCGGAAAAATCCCAGAAACTTCAACCTCACCGGCGGCATTTCCATTCCCCTAACTTACTGTCAGGCGATGGCAAGGCTATGGATGTGTTGGTAAGCCTTTGAAGCTTCGATTCATCGAGGGGAACCGGAAGTAGGAAGGGTGTGACGACTACAGATGATTATTGCTCGTGTTGTAGAGGAGCTAATGGCGATGGCTCGGTGGCCGGCCAAGCATCACAATGCTCGACTGAGGCATGCGATTGGGACGGCGGGTGGCGGCGCACATCGCTGGCGGAGGAGTCAGACGGAGGTTGGATGAGGAGGAGATCGCCGAGCCATGTGCCGCGAGCTTGGCGGGTTGGCGACCGCGAGGGCTTGGGCGGCGACGTCAATGATTGCGGCTGCGGCGTGGAGAAGAGTGAGGCAGTGGTGATATGGTGACTGCAGGCGAGAAGAAATATCGCGAGGAAGGGAAAATCGTCGGGCGCGAAGAGGCGAAGTTGCGGTGAGGAAAGTCTCACGCTGCGGCTAGGAGAAAAATCGCGAAGAAGATCGGGGGGAGGGGGGGGGGGGAAGAAATAAACATAGGGTTAACTTATAACCTAGGTTAATTACCCCCATTAATTCTTTAATAGCGGATAGTCTAAACAGGTTTCCCAAAAGCCTATTCAGTTTATCCCCGTAAAAATCTCTTAAAAACTCCATTTAAATCCAGAAAAATTCCGAAAAAATTCCTAAAATTCTCCAAAAATTCCAAAAAAATTCCCAAGATTATTTTTCCTAAATTTTTGCCATAAAATTTTATATTTTAAATTTCTCATATTTAACATATACAATCCGAGCATCTCCAGTAACTAAAATGCTAGTCTTAGGGTCACTTGTGGATTCCAAGGTACTAGACTACTGAGATGAATCATAATTAGGTTTGCACTAGACTCTTCCTTTCAGAATGTTCGACATGTGTAGGTGTAAAAATAGAAGCTAACTAGTGTAAGTCTAGAATATCCATTCAAAGGCAATAAAATAAAATACAACGAGATAAATGAAGTTATACTACTCATGGAAATAATTCATGAAGAAAACTTTAAAAATACTACTGAGACAACTTTATAGATAACAAAAACTAAGTGCTGAAAGAAACTCAACAACCTATGCATGAATAAATGAATGCTAACAATAATGCAACTATCAGGAAAGAAACTTCTGCTAGAAACAAATTAAAATTTGGGGTCCCCCCAGACTTAAATGAAAGTATACCTCTAGTATGGTGGACGAGGTGGAAAGTCTGGAAGCCTCGACATCTCGGGATCCTGAGAGAACCTACTGCTAAGCCGCTGATGCCACATGTACATCTGGTCGATCTGAGAACTAGTGGATTCAGCGACTGCTCGGTGCTCCTCCTCCCTAGCCCACTGTGCCTGCTGGGCATGCATGTGCTACCGCATCTCCTGGCGATAGGCGACCTTATCCTGGTGACGGGCAGCCTCCTCCTAGAAGTAGATGCGGGTCTCATCGTAGAACTCCTCAGCCCACTGGAAGTGCTCCCGGAAGCCCTGGAACTCCGCTTACGTGTAGGCACTTTGCTCCTCCCATCGCTGCCTCTGTGTCTGCTATTTGATGTATATATCATCGAGGCACGATCAGAACTCCGAGAAATCATAGGCCGATGTACCTACATCCTGCTCAAAAGTAAAAAAAGGTAGTGGTGCAGGTGCAGGCTCATGTCGGCGTGGACTAGCGGGGCTCCTATGCATGTTTGGACTGGAGGGAGAGTGATGTAAAGGGGGAGAGATGGGTGCCGATGTGGATGGTCCCTCATGTGGAGGGGACTCCACTATCAGGTCCAAGCGTCAGTTAGTGCGTGTAGTGATGGTGGTACGATCAGGGTCGGGGAGCCTAAGGGCCGTCAGATTTTTCCTTACAAAGCATAAGGAGTGTCCTTCTCTCACAATCATCTTCATGGCCATGCACACTCCTAGGTCGATCCTAGGGCTCCCCTCTATACTCTCTAATGCAGTGTAATCATACCCCATCCTATGGCAAATGTGGGTAAGTAGGCCTCCCACATTAATCTCTCCTCGTGCTGCTTTGCCCACTTCACTAAGTGTCTGATGAAGTGGAACCCTACATCGATGCTACTCCTTTCTTGTAGCATGTCCTAGAGGCAAAGCAGTTCGCTAGCTCTAACCACATCGTCACTCTCCCCACGACCAAATATAGTGCTGGCCATGATGCAGTGGAGGTATCAGAAAATGGGATTTTGGAGGCATGACGCTTTGGCCCTAGAAGGGTCATAAGCGTGCTCCCCCGTCAACTCAGTCCAAAATATCCGAGAGTTAAACCCAATAGGGATTCTTCTCTCTCCCCCATATGGCAAGCCAAAGAATGAATTCCATTGGTGAAGGGTCCATTCATGCTCAATGTTAAAAATCCTAAAAGTTATCCTACCCTCTTCGCTTTCTCTACCCGTTAAAATTTCCGCCTCTAAGGAACTCAAAAATTCTAGAACTATCCTAGGGTAGGTTGGGTGTCTTATTCCCATTATCTATTCCCACCCCATTTTTACAAATAGGGCTTGAATGTCACCCAACAACCCTAAAGACTCTAGCAAATCTTCATCTAGGTACCTAGTAGCAGTGAGTTTACGAGTAGAAAGCATATTATATCTATCTCTATGTTCATTATTGCGAAAAAGAAGGGTCGGTAGGGCGTTACCCTCCTCCGGAGCTTGAGGGGTGTCAGTTCTCCTTGTTCGTCGCTCCGAAGCACTGGATCGAGATGCTACATGCTTGGTCCTCTTCATCCTTGCTTCTTTTGGATTCCTTGAAGGTTAGAAAAGCTTCTAGGTGGCGGGGAAGAAGAAACCACATGGCTAGGGCAAGAAAAATCGAAGCACACGGCTCAAATGGGGGTAAAAATACATGGTGTGCCTTTTTCAACCTTGCGCGACACGACCGTGTGAAAACACACGGCCAGGCCATGTGCGCCTCTGGTTGGTTGGGCACGGCCGTGGGAAAACACACGACCAGACCATGTGTCCCCTTTTTCTCTCCCCTTGTGCACCACGATCCGAATTTTCTCAAACGCTTCACCGTGTAAGCTAATATTGATTTTATTTTTACCTAGCAAAGTTCTCTTCTGGTCGTAATGCTAAATGAAATGGAAATCAAAGTTCAAATTAACTAAATGCATGCAATACAATCAAAGGAAAACCTAAAAACTAAACTTGGGTTGCCTCCCAAGAAGCGCTTTGTTTAAGGTCGTTTAGCTCGACCTTATTCCTACATTTCATTTGATGTGTTTGAATCTTGCTCGTGGGGGAGCAAGATATTTACTCACTTTTTGCCTCTTGCCTTTTTGTCCTCCATCACTATATCCCTTAAATCTTGCTCGTGGAGGGGTAAGATACTTGTTAGCTGCTTTCCTTGGCTCAAAATTGAGCATGCTTAGCCTCAAAGAATTCTCAGAAGTCCGATCATAATATTTCATTTCATCCATATGCTATAAATGATGTAACTCACCACAAATATCTTCACCAAAAGATTGATCAGTAGATTCTAATATGTCAACTGAAATTTTATCATTATCAATCATTAAAAGGGGTTCGTTATTAGTAACTAAAATTTCAGTGAGGATTAAGGTAGGCTCTTCTAGATCCTTGAGGTTAGGAGGTGTTTTGATTGAAGCAATGCACTCCTCGATTAAAGTGTCCATTATATAATCCTAAAGTTCTTCTCCAAGTGGTGATTGAATGGATTGTCCTTCTTTACTTCCAATGTCATCTACGTCCTCCTCATCCATTTGCTCAAAGTGAGTCTCCACCCTATTAGGTGTGATCTAGTCATTAAAGTCACCTTCTAGTCGTTTGATTTCTTCTCTTGCTAGATCTCGTTCCATAATCTCTGCAAATTGTTGGCTATGCTCCTCGCATTCCCTAGTAAAATTATCTAGTGGGGCTTCTAAGTGGGGGCTTGGTTCTGGATAAAATTTGTATGGTGACTCATAGCTCTCGTTCTCATTTTGGAAACGATATTTAGTCTCTGTCTGTGAATGCCGCCATCGGAATTCAGCATTCGCCGCTTGTTGCATTTGAATGAAATCTTCCATCATTTGCTCTAGTTGGGATTTAGGCAGACAATATTGAGGGTTTAAGTAGCCATGGTCATAACTATATAAATAGGAATCATCTTGTGGCCACACATTGTAATTGTAGGTGACATCTTCTTGTTCAAATTGTGAAGATTCGAATATATCCGGACAATTATTAATAGTATGACAGATTTCACCACAATGCTCACAATAAATGTTACCAAAACTTACAGCATTAAATTGACCATAATCATGAGTGAAACCATGCATCGTTATATGCAGAAAATTATAAATAAGGAAAGAGAAACTGAATAAAAAAAACTGAAATAAAATAAAATGAAATAAAACAAAACAAGAAAAGTAAATCTATCCTAAGTCTGATCCAATTATCCACTTCTTGATTCGATCAGTCCTCGGCAACGGTGCCAAAAACTTGATGCACACGAATGCGACCTCAAATCTCGCGATGGAGGCCGTCGAAGAATCGAAGCGCGCACTCGCGCTCAACGCCCACAAGTGCACGGATGTCATCAATTAATAAAAGATTATCGATCCCACAGGGACCGAGATTCGAGTACCGATTTATTCAGTGGGTGAAATTGTTCAGAAGTAAAATCTAAAGGTTTCGATTATGAGGGTTTTCTGTGGACTAAACTCTAGTACGGTGTCACACAGAGGAAGAAAGGAGCGTGCCGAGATCTTTAAAAGGGATTCTAGGACTTTAGTTTCTCTTGTGTGTCGCAAAACCTGCTATCAACTGGGCGTTGTCTAAACGTCTAACTATGGTTTTGTGGAAGGGACTGTTGGGTTTCCGGCACCACGGCGTGTGTGTGTTCGATCATGTTTCGTAAACATGAGCACAGCGGAAGCAATTAAAAATAATAAATCTATATTTATTACAACACACACAACACACGCATGCTATTACAACAAGTGTAGACATAACCGTAAATTAAAATTTGCAATAAAAGAAATTATCTACGTTATACCTTTCGTATGACGTGTAGCGGGAACGACATCAACCGGAACGATCCTCGTAAGAATCGTCTCTATCCGTATCCACGCCGAGCTCCTCGAGATGACTTCGCTAAGTCACGAGCTTCGTCTTTGTACGGGTTACTAGCCTCGTGTTGAAGACGACGTGATCGAGAGATGATCACGATCCGAATCCAAATTCGGATCCTAAAACGAGTTCTCAAAACTCGCTTCTCCGGAGAGGTATTCGTCAACCAATTGACGAATCCTTCGTCCTCCACCTCAGAGGATTACCGGAGATCAAATCCCCGGTAAGTTAGGCGCTATCGGAGCACTAACCCACGTCCAAACGACGCTCCGACAACAAAGAAACAAGCTGTCCAGAAAAACTGGACAGCTTTTGGTGGAGGAATAGAGGCCGGCCAAGGAGAGATGGAAGCTCACCTTATCACCGAACCTAGAGGAGATCACCGGAGGGTCGCCGGAGGTCCACCGGCTGAAGCTTGGTCGCCGGCAACAAGTTGGACGGCAGCACAAGAGGTTGGGCGGCGGCACACTAGGGTTGGCGCCGAAAACTCCTTCAAGGGGTGGGCGGCAACTCCAAGGGCTAGGGTTTGGATTAGGGTTTAAGCCCTATTTTATAGAGAACTAATTCTCTTAATGGTTAATGGATCATATCCATAAAGCCCGTTAACCCGCTCCATTAAGATAAGTTAAAATAAACCAAACCATGATGGTTTATTTTAAGTTAAAACGAACCGAACCAACCTTTGGTTCATTCGTTTAATATACACCAAACCCTTTGGTTTATTCTCATCCATTGGATTAGAACCAAACCATTTTGGTCCATCCATTATGTCTTCATAAGACACGGCCCATCCACGCTTCCATTGCGACTGAAACAATTTCATGCTCGCTTTATGTTCGGGTCCAACCAAACCTAGTTTCTCCCTCCGAGAATCCCATTCTCAAGCTCGCTTTAAATCCTTTGATTACACTCAAGCAGCGTGTGACCAAATAGGTTCTCGCTTATGTTGGCCGCCTATAATTAACCATTAATTATAGAACCATCATGAGTGGCACCTAGTAGTACATCATGATCCCCAATTAACCAAAAGATCAACGGCCGATCCGTAACTATTTCTCAAACCCTTCAAGAGCTCGAATGAATCGCGGCCCCATTCCCTTCACTCATCTTATACCCACTTGGTTCGTGACATGGTCTATTGTGTCACCCCTCACTAGGTCGACTCACGCCACACCTAGCCCAAGTATCATTTCTCGCCCCACGGATTCTAGTTACTCCACATGTATCAAGAGTACCTTTACTCTAAACATGTAATGCTTTGGCCAAAGACTTTAGTAATAATCCGACGAGAGGCCATGGGTATACATCTCCTCGCAAGGAGTGGTGAATCTTTATAGGCTATTCAAACACCTTCGATCACTGACTTATACCCAATCATCCCGGTCCACATCTCCTTAGAGATGTTTGCTTAAGATGTCAAAGCATAAGTCTCCATGATCAAGATGACTTGAATACCGCAAGTCAAAGGAACATCGCACTTAAGCCACAAGAACTTGACATATCTATATATGCAGAGAACCATATGAAGTCTTACTACTGGTCACTCCAATGAACTAGTTACCATAACTAGCATCCACGATTAACTCCGACATCACAATGTCTCCACAAAGGAGAATCACCGCTTGGATACACCAAGGAGTATACTCGGTTAGTCTCGACAGAATTGATGGTGTCCAAATCAATCAATTCATCGACTAGGGATAATTCTGATACATCACAATTACACATGTAGAGATACTCACTAGTTGTGATCCAATCACAAATTCTCTCATGCTGTGAATCGTATAGTGGACATTCAGTAAATGAGTTTAAGATCCAATCAAATACATTAAAACATGTATACTCAAATAGTGAATCTTCATTTATCATATAAATGGTTCATACATAAGGCGATTGCCTTAGGACATCTCTCATATATTACTAACAGACTCCCACTTGGCCTAATGCCAATCGCTACTAGATCCAATACCATAAGCTCTAACATGACCTCAAACTTATTTTGAGGTAATGCCTTAGTCAAAGGATCCGCTAAGTTCCTTTCAAAGGGAATTTTCTCGATTTGTATTTCGTTCCTACCGATGATCTCTCCGATAAGATGATAGTGGAAGCACATGTTTGGATCATCGATGAGACCACATCAAGTTCGAGATGAACTTCTTGATCCAAACCGCCTTCCTTTGCCGCCTAAAGCCGCAATGTATTCTCGCCTTTAGTGGCGTAATCCGCTATAGTGTCAAGCTTGGAACCTTTCCAACTTATTGCGCCTCCATTCTAGGTGAATACATACCGCACAAAGACATGGAATCATCCTTGTCTATCCGAGTCGCATCCGTGATACCCACGTATCACCATGTACCCTTCTCCATATATTAGGAACACATCCTTAGTTCTTCTCAAGTACTTAAGGATCGCTCTTAATACGCCCAATGATCCATTCTCGATCGGATCGTATCCGCTCGTGACACTCGTGAGCATACGATACATCGGGCCTCGTATAACATATAGCATACATGATAGATCCTATTGTGGATGCATAGGGAATCTTACTCATGCAAATCCTCTCGCCTTCCTCGGCGACACATAGACTTCGAAAGGTGTACCCTATGCCCGATGGGTAAGAAACCTTTCTTGGATTCCGACATGCTAAACCTCTTTAGCACTGGCCTATATATGTAGATCGCGAAAGACCAAGCAACTGCTTTCAATCTATCTCTATAGATCTTAATCCCAAGGATGTAGGTTGCTTCTCCTGTGTCTTTCATGGAGAATGTCTTGGATAACCAAACCTTCAATCGATCAGTAAGATTGAGACATCGCTTCCTATAAGTAATATGTCATCGACATACAATACTAGGAACACGATCGCACTCCCACTAACCTTCTTGTACACACAAGGTTCGTCTGGATTTTGTGAGAAATCAAACCTTTTGATTGTCTCATCAAAACAGATATTCCAGCTCCTGGATGCTTGCTTCAATCCATAAATGGATCGTCGCAATTTGCATACCTTGGTTTTATCAACCGATGTGAAACCTCAGTCAGATCATATACACGCCTCAGCGTTTCCATTAAGGAAAGCCGTTTTACATCCATCCGCCATATCTCATAATCATAATGAGCCTCTATGGCCGTGGAGCATCCGAATGGATTTAAGCATAGCTACAGGCGAATAGGTTTCGTCATAATCAACACCTTGTTTTTGACGATATCCTTTCGCCACCAATCTAGCCTTATAGATAATCACATTACCATCCATGTCGGTTTTCTTCTTGAAAACCCACTTGCACCCTATAGGCTTTATGCCTTCAGGTGGGTCAACCAAGTTCCAAACTTGGTTTTCGTACATGGAATCCATTTCCGACTTCATGGCACCAAGCTACTTATCCCTTTCTTAACTTGTCAACACTTCTTCTTAACTAGTAGGATACTCATCATCAATGAGTAACACATCGTTCGTTTCACTTATGAGAAATCCATATCTCTCAGGAATGTTCCGTGTTCTACCAGATCTACGAAGATGTGGTGTTACAATAGGTCCAAATGATTGCTCATCACTATGAGTTGCCTTGTTGTGCTTCACTGTGTATCTCATCAATGTCTATTTGAGTCTCTTGAGCCTCCTCAAGCTCGACGACACTCCCACTGCTTTCTTGCAAGAGAAACTCTTTCTCTAGAAACACAAAGATGCCTTGAAACAAACACCTTTTGTTCCACAGATGATAGAATTGGTAACCCTTGTTTCCTTAGGGTATCCAATAAATAGACATTTATCGACTTAGCATCCAATTTGTCCGATACTTCACTTACATAAGCAGACAACCCCATATCTTCAAGTAAGATACATGAGGTTTCTTACTAGCCCATATCTCATATGGAGTAGTAGAGACTACCTGTAGGCATTCTGCTTAACAAGTAAACAATTGTCAAGTGCATAGCCCCAAAAGGACTTGGGAAGAGTCGCATGATTCATCATTGACCTGACCATGTCCAACAAGGTCCAGTTACGCCTCTCAGATACACCATTATGCTGTGGTGTATATGGCGGAGTCCATTGAGACAATATGCCATTGTCTCTTAGATAATCAAGAAACTCTTGACTTAAGTATTCACCACCTCGATCCGATCGAAGTATTTTAATACTTTTGTCATGTTGTTTCTCTACTTCATTTCTGAATTCTTTGAACCTTTCAAAGGCTTCAGACTTGTGTTTCATCAAGAACACATACCCAAACCATGAGTGATCATCGGTGAAGGTAATGAAGTAGCTATAGCCTCCTAAAGCTTGAGTTGACATAGGTCCACATACATCAGTATGTATTAGACCTAGTAACTCTCCCACTCGTTCACCTTTTCCAGTAAAAGGTAACTTAGTCATCTTGCCTTTTAAGCATGATTCGCATGTATCGTATGAATCCAATTCAAACGATTCTAGAATTCCACATCGGTGTAATTCGGACATGCGTTTCTTACTTATATGGCCAAGACGACAATGCCACATATAGGAGTCTATATATGATTATCCTTTCGAGCACGCATGTTGCTCGCTTCGATATTGAAGATGTCACTGGATACGTCCAACGTATAAACACCATTGCTTAAAGTTCCAGTTTCTTAAAGAACTCCATTCAAAGTTATGTAACAACAATTGTTACTAAAAGTCAAATGACACCCATTTCTATTTAAACAAGAAATAGAAATGATGTTCTTTATCAACGAAGGAACATAAAAGCAATTGTCCAGTTCTAAGACAAGTCCTACAGGGAGTTCCAACAAATACGTTCCAATGGCGAGTGCAGCAACCGTTGCTCCATTCCCAACACGTAAATTTGACTCTCCCTTGACGAGTCTTCTTCTATTCCTTAGCCCATGTATGTCATTACATATATGTGAGGCACACCCAGTATCAAATACCCAAGTGTCTGAGGAAATAGAATGACAATCAATAAGGAAGATTTCTGAAGAAGATGGGGCATCCGATGCCTTATCCTTCTTCATGGACTCAAGATAAATCTTGCACTTTCTTCGCAAATGGCTCTCCTTGCCATAATGATGGCAAGTTTCCTTTTGTGCTAGTTCTACATTCTTAGCCCTTCTCTTCTTTCCCTTCTGCTGTTCCTTTGACTTCCTCTTAGAACCTTTCTTCGAGGAATCAACTAATAAAGACTGGCCCCTCGCTTCATGCTTCTCAAGACTCCACAGCTTTCAACATATTGAGCAAAGACCACGATGAACCTCCTAGCATCTCAGAGTTGAAGAGGAGCTTTGAGACTTGAACCTTCAATCTCACTTGCTCATCAACCAACTCACAAAGATGAAGGACTACGATATGAGCATCCATATGCTCATGCTGCTTTCGTAGCTTGGGTTCCATCGCGGCTAGCATGATGCAACTCATTTGTTCAGAATCACTCACATGTTTCTGATAGGCCAACAATTAGTCTAGAGTTGCATCGTCACTAGGACGGGCGGGAAGAGGCGCTTCGAGGACATTTGCAAGCTTTTCCACCTTGAGAACAATTCTCAAGTTTCTAAGCTAGTCCAAGAAGTTCGGCCCAGTCAATTTATTTGAATCCAAAATGGAACGCAAATTCAAACACATCATGATCAATATATTAACTTAGAAATACAAAACGAGCATATATGAGAAAGATGATTTTAAAATGCATCAATATACATTTATAAATCCCATTCATTTTTCAATTTCAAAACCCAAAATCACTTCGAGATCGTAGGTCCATCTCCGAATGGGCTGATATCCATCATAGATAAGAACAACCTTGGAGTGAGTCCAACAAGCCATTCTTAGCTATGATGGTGGGTATCATGTATACCGATTACATATCATGTATATGTAACTATCACAATGTGCTATCAACTAATTGAATGTTTACACATACATTGGGTTGTTAACACATTAACAAGTATGCATCATATGCATAGCACCCAACTTCACCTCTCTTCACATCGACCTTGGAGTGAGTCCAACAAATCGATGCTCCAAGTTAAAGCCGACCCATTAATCGCGAAATAGTTTTAATATGGTTAGAGCGCATTCAACCAATTAGCCAGGCTTGGAGTGAGTCCAACAACCCAAACTAACGATTGACCTCTGACTCTTACCATATTAGAGTTAAACTATTCCAATGATTTGAACATGTTCAGGTTCGAGCCGGGCTTGGAGTGAGTCCAACAACCCAAACAAGAAACAGAACTCTGGTTCTAACCATATTAATGGAAGGTGTAGGCTTTAATATTGAGTTAGGGTTTTTATGTCTCATCCTCTTTGCATGCAAATAACTATTATCTACATGGCATGGCATACATGGCATACATCTACATGTCACGACACGCATGACATAATGTTATGCATCTAATGCAATTACATGGCATACAATTATGTCATGTATATAATTTCCTTATATGTCATAACTATTTATGGAAATAAAATATTTTTAAGATTTGATTCTCCAAATCAAATCATAATTAAATTAGGAAACAAATTTCCAAATCTAATCACATATTTTATTCATGGAATTATTTGATTAAGGAAAATCTATTTAGGAAACCAATTTCCTAAATCATTAAAACTACTTATGGAAATAAAATATTTTAAGATTTGATTTCCCAAATCAAATCATGATTAAATTAGGAAACAAATTTCCAGAATCTAATCAAATATTTTATTTATGGAAAACATCAATTTCCATAAATACTTCCAACTTTCCAAAAGTGGAGGATTTCCATAAATACTTCTAGACTTTCCAAAATTGAAAAATTTCCATAAATACTTCTAAATTTCCAAAATTTAGAAAATTTCCAGAAATACATTATGACTATCGCAAAACCATTTTTACGATTATGTCGAAACACAACCTGGGCTCTGATACCACTGTTGGGTTTCCGGCACCGCGGCTTGTGTGTGTTCGATCATGTTTCGTAAACATGAGCACAGCGGAAGCAATTAAAAATAATAAATCTATATTTATTACAACACACACAACACACGCATGCTATTACAACAAGTGTAGACATAACCATAAATTAAAATTTGCAATAAAAGAAATTATCTACGTTATACCTTTCGTATGACGTGTAGCGGGAACGGCATCAACCAGAATGATCCTCGTAAGAATCGTCTCTATCCGTATCCACGCCGAGCTCCTCGGGATGACTTCGCTAAGTCACGAGCTTCGTCTTCGTACGGGTTACTAGCCTCGTGTTGAAGACGATGTGATCGAGAGATGATCACGATCCGAATCCAAATTCGGATCCTAAAACGAGTTCTCAAAACTCGCTTCTCCGGAGAGGTATTCGTCAACCAATTGACGAATCCTTCGTCCTCCACCTTAGAGGATTACCGGAGATCAAATCCCCGGTAAGTTAGGCTCTATCGGAGAACTAACCGTCGTCCAAACGACGCTCCGACAACAAAGAAACAAGCTGTCCAGAAAAACTGGATAACTTTTGGTGGAGGAATAGAGGCCGGCCAAGGAGAGATGGAAGCTCACCTTATCACCGAACCTAGAGGAGATCACCGGAGGGTCGCCGGAGGTCCACCGGCTGAAGCTTGGTCGCCGGCACAAGAGGTTGGGCGGCGGCACACTAGGGTTGGCGCCGAAAACTCCTTCAAGGGGTGGGCGGCAACTCCAAGGGCTAGGGTTTGGATTAGGGTTTAAGCCCTATTTTATAGAGAACTAATTCTCTTAATGGTTAATGGATCATATCCATAAAGCCCGTTAACCCGCTCCATTAAGATAAGTTAAAATAAACCAAACCATGATGGTTTATTTTAAGTTAAAACGAACCGAACCAACCTTTGGTTCATTCGTTTAATATAAACCAAACCCTTTGGTTTATTCTCATCCATTGGATTAGAACCAAACCATTTTGGTCCATCCATTATGTCTTCATAAGACACGGCCCATCCACGCTTCCATTGCGACTGAAACAATTTCATGCTCGCTTATGTTTGGTCCAACCAAACATAGTTTCTCTCGGTCTGAGAATCCCATTCTCAAGCTCGTTTTAAATCCTTTGGATTACACTCGTTGTGCGTGTGACCAAATAGGTTCTCGGTTTATGTTGGCCGTCTATAATTAACCATTAATTATAGAGCGATCATGAGTGGCACCTAGTAGTACATCATGATCCCCAATTAACCGAAAAGATCAAGCGGTTGATCGAACTATTTCGAAACCCTTCGAGCTCGAATGAATCGTGCCCCATTCCCTTCACTCATCTTATACCCACTTGGTTCGAGGACATGGTCTATTGTGTCATCCCTACTAGGCTGACTACGTCACACCTAGCCCAAGTATCATTTCCTCGTCCTACGGATTCTAGTTACTCCACATGTATCGAAGAGTACCTTACTCTAAACATGTCATGCTGTGGCCAAAGACTTTAGTAACAATCCGACGAGAGGCCATGGGTATACATCTCCTCGCAAGGAGTGGTGAATCCTTTATAGTCTATATAAACACCTTCGAACACTTCGAATAATACCCAATCATCCCGGGTCCACATCTCCTTAGAGATGTTTGCTTAAGATGTCAAAGCATAAGTCTCCATGATCAAGATGACTTGAATACCGCAAGTCAAAGGAACATCGCACTTAAGCCACAGTAAGAACTTCATTGACATATCTATATATGCAGAGAACCATATGAAGTCTTACGGCTGGTCACTCCAATGAACTAGTTACCATAACTAGCATCCACGATTAACTCCGGACATCACAATGTCTCCAGCCAGTGAGAATCAGCTGCTTGGATACACCAAGGAGTATACCTCATGCTAGTCTCGACAGAATTGATGGTGTCCAAATCCATCAATTCATCGACTAGGGATAATTCCGATACATCACAATTACACATGTAGAGATACTCACTAGTTGTGATCAAATCACAAATTCTCTCATGCTGTGAATCGTATTGTGGACATTCAGTAAATGAGTTTAAGATCCAATCAAATACATTAAACATTTATACTCAAATAGTGAATCTTCATTTATCATATAAATGGTTCATACATAAGGCGATTGCCTTAGGACATCTCTCATATATTACTAACAGTGACATCATACACTCACTCGATGAGCCACCACATCTATCAGGAGCTATCTCTGCCTTACAAGGATAGGATAGGCGGTACGAGGATGCCAAATCAATCCCTGCGATGAACTGTTTCCAGTTCCATCGCATCCTTCTACCCACGGTTACAGGATGTTAGAAACATTGTGCCCGCTAGAGGGGGGGGGGAGGGTGAATAGCGTCGTTGGCTTGTCGATGCTTGATGGAATTTGATCGCGTTCGTCTCTACAATACTTGTTAATGCAGCGGAATATATAATAACAAAAATAAACACAAGCACAAGAGACACAGCGATATAACGTGGTTTGAAATCGAATAGTTTATACTCCACGGATTGGACTCGTAAGAGCCCTAGCGATGCACACAATACCACTAAGAAATAATACTCCTTCTCGACAATAAGTCGGAGGTGGAGAAACCTCTTACAACAATTCTTATAACAATAAGAAGTAAATGCAAGCTAATACAAGTAAACACCACAAATACAAGTAAAGAAAACTTTACACAATGTGAACTTGAGCGCTTGGTTTTGGTTGCTTGAAGAGTAGCCTTTGTTGGTGCAGTGGGCACTTAAGTCGAACCTAAGTTTTGATTATAAAAAATGATACAAAGTTAAGCCCATCTCATGAGCTAAATCGAGTGTGCAAAAAAGTGCTAAAGCTGAAGCTGAAGGCTAGTGACACTCGGAGGAAGTCGCGGTGGTCGGGCGACACTCAAGTAACTTTGGAGGGAGCCAAAGGAATCGAGTGGGAGGTCGGAAGCGAGAGCTACAAAGTAAGTATCGAGGTAAGCTCATGTGTGTGTAAGCGTAAGTGAGATCCGACCAAAGATATGTTAGTAATATATGAGAGATGTCCTAAGGCAATCGCCTTATGTATGAACCATTTATATGATAAATGAAGATTCACTATTTGAGTATACATGTTTCATGTATTTGATTGGATCTTAAACTCATTTACTGAATGTCCACGATACGATTCACAACATGAGAGAATTTGTGATTGGATCACAACTAGTGACTATCTCTACATGTGTAATTGTGATGTATCGAAATTATCCCTAGTCGATGAGTTGATGGATTTGGACACCATCAATTCTGTCGAGACTAGCACGAGGTATACTCCTTGGTGTATCCAAGCAGCTGATTCTCACTGGCTGGAGACATTGTGATGTCCGGAGTTGATCGTGGATGCTAGTTATGGTAACTAGTTCATTGGAGTGACCAGCCGTACGACTTCATATGGTTCTCTGCATATATAGATATGTCAATGAAGTTCTTACTGTAGCTTAAGTGCGATGTTCCTTTGACTTGCGATATTCAAGTCATCTTGATCATGGAGACTTATGCTTTGACATCTTAAGCAAACATCTCTAAGGAGATGTGGACCTGGGATGATTGGGTATAAGTCGAAGTGATCGAAGGTGTTTGAATATCCTATAAAGGATTCACCACTCCTTGCGAGGAGATGTATACCCATGGCCTCTCGTCGGATTGTTACTAAAGTCTTTGGCCAAAGCATTACATGTTTAGAGTAAGGTACTCTTCGATACATGTGCAGTAACTAGAATCCGTAGGACGAGGAAATGATACTTGGGCTAGGTGTGACGTAGTCAGCCTAGTGGGGACTGACACAATAGACCATGTCCTGAACCAAGTGGGTATAAGATGAGTGAAGGGACTGGGGCACGATTCATTCGAGCTACTGAAGGGTTTCAGAAATAGTTTTGGATCAACCGTTGATCTTTTCGGTTAATTGGGGATCATGATGTACTACTTGTAGGATCGAAATGAGCGCTAGAGGGGGGGGGGTGAATAGCGTAAAACGGTTTTTCTTTTCTTTTGTTGTAAAAACGATAAGTGAGAGATAAATGCAGCGAAAAAGATATGGACACAAGGAGTTTTACTTTGTTCACAACCAACCGGCTGCTAATCCAAGGCCCTAATGGTCCCAGACCACGTACGGAGGGCAATCACTAAAACACTCCTCCTCGTTGGAGGTAGGAGTTACGCTTACAAAACTTTCGACAAAAACACAAGGATGAGAGACAAGCCCCTCTCTCCTTTTTGATATAAAAGCTCGAAAAACACAACTTAAATTAATCGACTAAAACGATTACCAACACTTTAACGGTGAAGCTTCGTGTTGGCAGCACTTTAGAAGAGCAGCGTTGTGGAGGCGTTTGAGAGCTTTGTAATAATTGTTGTATCTAAGATGTGAAGCACCCCCCTCTATTTGAAGCCTTGTCTGCCCACTTGAGATCCGGCCACCTCACCACCAATTGAGGGATAAGTTTCCACCTTGCTTTTGACCGGCCACCTCACCAAGATTTGGGGGATAAGTTGCCACCTTGCTTTTAGTTCCTTTTGCCCATTTTCAGGATACTTTAATTATTTAATTTTATTTCAATTCGAGTTCTAATTTTAATTCGAATTCGAATAAATTCGAATTCTAATTTTAATTCGAATTAGAGTAACTTCGAATTCAAACAAGGGTTAGCTCAAAGCAATATGTAGAAATATTAAATGTGATGGATTTAGATGGTTTCTAACCATCCGATCTCGACTTAGACTTTCATGGAAAGTTTTGGGTCGGATTGTCGCCTAAGATCAACTCCTAAACGGAGGATCCGACCTCACTTACGCTCATCGGACACGAGTCTTACCTTGCACTTACTGTGTCGCAGATCTCCAACTCAAGCTTAACCTGTTTCTGCACACTCAAGTAGACTCATGAGATAACAAAATAGACTTAACCTTGTGTCTTTGCTATAATCAAAACACAGGTTCGATTTCGGTGCCTCACTGCACCAACAATCTCCCCCTTTTTGATCTATGGCAAAAAAATACAAAGTTAAGGAAATTAAGTGCATGAAACAGTAAAGACATGAAGCAAAAGTAGGAGTAGTAAAAATATTTCTCAAGTTCTCCCCTTAGAGGAACCCTCTCCCTTGACCGAGGGTGAGTACTTGAAAAAGACTTTTAGTTCTCCAAACACAAAAGATAACGAGTTAAGTAAATGGCATTACATAACTTAGGCTCTTTAGAGTAAAAAAAAAGTGCAAGTTAAGTAATCAAAAGTTAAGTCAAAAGGTTAATTATTCAAAAGGTTTAACTTTTGATTTCTTAGCTTGGGCCTTTAAAGTTTTCAATTTCGAAGAGTTGAAACCTAAACCTTACTCCCCCTTAACTTAGGCCAGAATCAAAGTTTTAAGTTAAGTTATCAAATTAAAAAATTTGAATTTATTGAACCTTAACTTTGGCCTTTTCTCCCCCTTTTGACATAAATCAAGAAAAAAAGTAGGGGGGGGGGGGTTTAAGAAAACCCTAAGTCCAAGCATGATGATTTTGAAAATAGTATGTGAAAATAATTCATCTAAATGTTCAACTCTAGTTTGACTTGATTGAAATGATATTATCAACAAGTCCTGATTAGAGTTGGTTAATATTAGTTGCATATTTATACTCCGAGGTTCATATTGACGCACTTGATCTACATCTTGGAACCTGGAGTAGGGTCCTAACATCTCACGCCGTTCTAGGTGGCTTAATACACAAACACATTAACCCTATGTGTTGTGAGATGTGTTGGCTCCTTAAATCTATAGGATCATGATATCTAGGGGAAGTCCTAAACTAGTTCCATTTGCATAAAGAAAAAAAAAATAAGAAAAATAAAATTCAAAAATAAAATTTTTGAAAATAGCATTTGAAAACTTTTGCTAACCTATTCTATTACGCACGAGCCCAATTTTCGTCTCAAGAGACTAAATTCGGCTTCGGGTAGAGGTTTAGTAAATAGGTCTGCTAGGTTAGACTTCGAGTCAACATATTCGAGTTGTATGGAGCCGTTGGCTACATGTTCTCGAATGAAATGGTGTTTTACCTCTATATGCTTTGTCCTTGAATGACATATAGGGTTCTTAGTTGATTTATCGAACTTATGTTGTCTACAAAAATTTTAGTTTTGGTGAAGTCCAACCTAAAGTCTCGGAGAGTGTGCTTCATCCAAAGAAGCTGAGTTACACACTCACCCATCGCAACGTATTCGTCTTCGGTGGTAGATAAGGCAACACAATGTTGCTTCCTACTGCACCAACTCACTAGACTCGAGCCGAGTAGTTGACAACAACCACTCGTGCTCTTTCTATCGAGTTTACTACCGGCATAATCCGAATCGGAGTATCCGATTAGTTCAAACTCGGTAGATCTAGGGTACCAAATACCAACGTTAAGTGTACCCTTAAGATATCTAAGGATACGCTTAACTAGGGTTAGGTGAGACTCCTTAGCACAGGTTTGAAACCTGGCGCACATACTTACTGCGAATAGGATGTCGGGTCGACTCGCAGTTAAGTATAGGAGACTTCTTATCGCGCTCCTATAGTACTTTAAGTCAATGGACTTACTTTCTAGGTCTTCTCCTATGTTAACATTAATCGCCATTGGGGTGTTTATTATCTTAGCGTCTTGTATTCCAACTCTTTTAATTAACTCCTTAGTGTATTTTTGTGGATATAGGTATATACCATCCTTAGTTTGTTTAATTTGTAGACCTAAAAAGAAACTTAACTCGCCTACCAAGTTCATTTCGAACTCACTTTCCATGAGTGAAACGAACTCGTTTAGTAAGGTTGAGTTAGAGGTTCCAAAAATTATATCGTCTACGTAAATTTGAGCTATGAATATTTCTTTACCTAAGGTTTTTACGAAGAGAGTTGGGTCAACTAAGCCTTGGTTAAACCCTTTTGACTTAAGATGGATTGAAAGTCTCTCGTACCAAGCTCGAGGAGCTTGTTTAAGTCCATAGAGAGCTTTCTTAAGTTTTAGAATATGGTCGGGTTTATCTAGATTTTCGAATCCGGGGGGTTGGCTAACATAAACTTCTTTTTTAATGTATCCATTTAGGAATGTCGACTTAACATCCATTTGAAATAGCTTAAATCCTCGATGTGCGACATAAGCTAGCAACATTCGAATGGATTCGAGTCTAGCTACTGGGGCATAGGTTTCGTCGTAATCTAAGCCTTCGACTTGACTAAACCCTTTGGCGACTAACCTAGCCTTGTTTCTAACTACTTCACCTTTATCATCAAGCTTATTTCGAAACACCCACCTTGTTCCAATTATCGTTTTGTCTTTAGGTGGTGGTACTAATTCCCACACTTCATTCCTAGTAAATTGAGCTAGCTCTTCTTGCATTGCAATAATCCAATTGGGATCAAGAAGAGCTTGTTCAATTGATTTGGGTTCTATCTTTGAAATTAAGGAAATTTGACTAAGGTTCCTATAGGATGCTCTAGTTCGAACTCCTAGATTAGGATCTCCTATCACTTGATCGATAGGGTGGTTAGTCTGAATCCTAGATTGGGTTGGGTTTGTGTCACCTAATGCTTGATCAATGGGGTGACTTGGTTGAACACTAGTTTGACTCGGATCACTTGTCACTTGGTCGACAAGAGAAGTGTGTTGATGTGGATTAGACTCGATCTCAGGGTCGGAGACGAGTTTGGTATCAGTGGGCTCAACACTTGGGGTCATTAAGGGTTTTGTAGGTTCGGGTACTTCATCGAACACTACATTAATAGTCTCTTCGACTTTAAGGGTATCGTGGTTATATACCCTATAGGCCCTACTCGTGGTTGAGTATCCTAAGAAGATTCCGGTGGAGGTTTTGGATTCGAATTTCCCTAGGTGGTTCTTAGTGTTTAAGATATGTACTTTACATCCAAATACCCTAAAGTACTTGATGTTGGGTACTTTATTGTGATAAATCTCGTACGAGGTCTTAAGGTGCCTCTTTACCATAAGGATCCTATTCTGGACATAGCAAGCCGTGCTAATGGCTTCTGCCCAAAACCTATCAGGTAGGTCGTATTCGTTCAACATGGTCCTAGCGGCTTCTTGTAGAGTTCGGTTTTTCCGCTCCACTAGGCCATTTTGTTGAGGGGTCCTAGGGCAAGAGAATTCATGGTGGTATCCGTTTAGGTTACAGAAGTCGGTGAACCTTTGATTTTCGAATTCACCACCATGATCGCTTCTAAGTCTTTTAACCTTAAGGTTTTTTGATTCTCGATTAATTTGAATAGATTGATTAATTGATCTAGGGTATCATTTTTATGTTTGATGAACCTAACCCAGGTAAACCTGGAGTAGTCGTCAATTATGACTAAGCAATATTGACTTCTATTGAGTGACTTGGCTCCATGTGAATCGAATAGATCCATATGCAGGAGCTCAAGTACACTTGAGGTTCGTTCTTGGTTAGTTAACTTGTGTTGTGTCCTAGGTTGTTTTCCTTGTTGACAAGCATTACAGATTTTATTAACCAAATTGTTGAGGTTAGGGTAAGCCTCGACTAAGCCACTCGACTCATCTTGTGGGCCGAGTCTTGGAGTGCAGTGACAGTCGTCGGTGCCACAACCATGATTCCTCTTCCTGTGTCATAAGACATTTGGCTGAGGATTTGATTAAGTTAATTGTATAAATGTTATTTGTCCTAGTTCCTTTGAGTATTGTTTTAGCTGTTTTATTTGTTTTAATTACACATTCATTTTCTAAAAATACGACCTTATAGTTATTGTCACATAATTGGCTTATGCTAAGCAGGTTATATTCAAAATTCTCTACAAGCAATACATTTTTAATAACAAAATTCGAGTTAAGCTCGATATCACCTGATCCAATGATTTTGAGCTTGCCGTTATTCCCAAAGGCTACCGATCCTTGTCGTTTGAATCGAAGCTTCGTGAATTTGAGTTGATCCCCGGTCATGTGTCGGGAGCAACCGCTGTCCAACATCCATTGATCCTACACACAAGGTGGTTGGATTGGATGTTAGATTTTTTTAAAAAAAATTGGTTGTAAGTTGTTAAACCTAGGTCATCTCACCTGTGTCTATATGATCAAGCATGTTATACTTATGTGTTTTTTGTGAGATGACTTCCAATTAAGTTGATTAAGTGCATTTAGGTTCAAGTAATTTTATGTTAGATTTGGATTTGACTCTAGGCTTGTCAAGTTTACCTTTTCAAGATCATGGCTTCCAGGTCGTGGTGAGGCACAGGGGCCTTCTTTTATCGGATCATCGACCACTTCCTTAGACAAAGCCATTTTCAAGAAAATGATGACTTGACTCACCTAAGACTATTTCCTAGTCTAACTAGTTATTTTTGAAAAGAGGCTCCCCGAGGATCAATCTTTTCGAAGGATTTTAGTTGGTTATGTACGTGTTCTAAGTGAGTTCACATGTTTTTTTTAAAAAAAAAGCATGCAATTTCTAAGTTAAAGCACAAACATGTTTTGTACTGGCTCCCCCTAGACCGTTGAATCGGTTCGGTCTATCCACATAGTGGATTTGGTCCTTGGGAACCCAGTACGGGTTGGATCCTAGAGTTGAAATCAAAAAGTTCTTAGGGACCCATGCTTGGACATGTTTCCTATGTCGACTTACAATCGACATATACGCCCTATTAGTCGTGTTTGAGTTAAACCCTAGTCCAACCTTGTTGTACACAGCCCTTTGAGATCCAAGTAGGAGGTCAAGTCCTTTGGATCCCGAAGTGAACCTTTCCAACGTGTTCCTAAGATCTTCAACTTGACTTTTCAAGAGAGAGTTCTCAACTTCGAGCTTTTCAGCTCGAGTTGGGTCCTCTTCTCGAACTTGACTAGTCGAAGAGGTTAGGGAGACCTTGTGTTTGAGGAGTTTGACCTTCTCAACTAGGGTCTCGACCTTGGACTCGGACTTAACTAATTTCCTAGACAAAAACCTAACTGTATTATGTAAAGTATTAAATAAAGTTCGACTCACTTTAAGGGTATCTTTTGAACCGGATGCGTATCCGTGGCTTGACTTGAAGGTAGCTTCGTAGTCCGAGTCATCCTCAGGTTCTAACTCAAGTTCAGGTTCGGTCTCCGTGTCTGACTCAATCGATTTCGCCATGAAGACGTGGTCTTCGTCTTCTTCGGATGACGCTTCTTCCCATGTCGCGTTGAGGGCCTTCTTGTGCTTAGGTGCTTGGTGGTTGAGCTTGGGGCACTCGGACTTGATATGTCCAAACCTGTTACACTCATAACACCTAATATTAGAACTTTTAGGCTTACCTTGGTTGGGTCGAGTCGTGGTTCGCTTTCGTCCCTTGGCTATCCTTCGAGCTAGGTTCATTAGTTCGGCAGTCAACTCCAGGTCAACTTCTTCTTCGGACTCGTCTTCCTCCTCGGTTGGTGGTGGCTTGCTTGCGATTTTCTTCTTCTTTGAACCTGCAAACAAGGCTATACCCCTCTCGGGTTCCGAGTTGGACTGCTCATGTAATTCGAAATCTGAGAATAATTCGTCTATTCTAACTTTAGCTAGGTCCTTAGATACCTTGTAGGCATCGGCCATGGATGCCCACAAGGTGGTCCTAGGGAAAGAATTTAGAACATACCTGATTAGATCTCGGTTTTTGACTTTCTGTCCTATTGAATGCAGCTGGTTGACTATGTCCTGGACGCGGGCATGCAATTGTGTTGCCGTCTCGTGTTCCTGTATTTTTAGTGTGTACAATTTATTGAACAACAAATCGCGTTTGCAAACCTTAGCTTGATCCGATCCTTCGTGTAACTCGATAAGCCTCGTCCAGAGATCTCTTGCACTGATGAAAAGTCTGACTCGGTTCAGCTCCTCCTTGGATAGCCCGTACTGCAGGATTTGAGTCGCCTTTGCATCTGCCTCGACTTGTCGTTTAGTGGTAATGGACCACTGATTGTAATCCAAGGATTCAGCTTCTTCATTAGTAGGAAGGGTGAACCCGGTTTGGATCACAATCTACATCTCTATTTGGGTTTTTAGGAAGCACTCCATCCGACCTTTCCAGTAACGGAAATCGTCACCGTTGTAAAACGGTGGTCGGACGGTGCTAAAACCCTCGAGATGGGCCATTAACACGAAATGGTAAGAAGAGAAAAAAAAAAGAAAAAACACACAAACAACAAAGGTCCCAAGACTTGCGTCTTGGATTAGTAGTGCGGGAAGAAGAAAAGATAAATAAATCAATCAATAGATTAACTAATTAGAAAATTAATTTTAATTCTGTAAAAAAAATAATTAATTAATTAATTTCGAAAATTAATTAAAAACTATTTTGTAGAAAAAAAATCTAATGTTGAAATTAAGTAAAAAATATTGAAAAACCAAACTTATATTCTAGACAAGATTTAAAAATTAAAATAAGTTTTTAATTGATTTTTAATTGATTAAATTTTGTAAATTGATTGAAAATCTATTTTAGTGGAAATAAGATTTAATTCAATGCTAAGATTAACGAGAAAACTTTATAAAACGAAATATAAAGATTTTAGGGTTTGAAAAATTCAAGTGTTTAAAAAAAATGAAAGAATTTTTAATTATGGGAAAAACTAATTTTAATCAGTAATAGAATTAAAAAATCGTAATTAAGAGTTTTTTTTGTTAGGATGATCAATAGAAAGATTAAAAGCGATAAAATTAAATTAAAGAAAAGTCTAAAAAATTTTTTTAGAAAAATTAAAAAAACACAAAAATTAACGTAGACAGAAACAAAGGAAACAAAAGAAATAAAAATTACTCAAATTGGTGGTTTCACCAAATTTGAGTGCCCCCAGCTCTGATACCAATTGTAGGATCGAAATGAGCGCTAGAGGGGGGGGGTGAATAGCGCAAAACGGTTTTTCTTTTCTTTTGTTGTAAAAATGATAAGTGAGAGATAAACGCAGCGAAAAAGAGATGGACACAAGGAGTTTTACTTGGTTCTGACCAACCTTTGCTAATCCAAGACCCTAATGGTCCCAGACCACGTACGGAGGGCAATCACTAAAACACTCCTCCTCGTTGGAGGTAGGAGTTACGATTACAAAACTTTCGACAAAAACACAAGGATGAGAGACAAGCCCCTCTCTACTTTTTGATATAAAAGCTCGAAAAACACAACTTAAATTAATCGACTAAAACGATTACCAAAACTTTAACGGTGAAGCTTCGTGTTGGCAGCACTTCGTTGTAGTGGCGTCGTAGAAGAGAGGCGTTTGAGAGCTTTGTAATAATTGTTGTATCTAAGATGTGAAGCACCCTCTATTTGAAGCCTTGTCCGCCTTGAGATCCGGCCACCTCACCACCAATTGAGGGATAAGTTTCCACCTTGCTTTTGACCGGCCACCTCACCAAGATTTGGGGGATAAGTTGCCACCTTGCTTTTAGTTCCTTTTGCCCATTTTCAGGATACTTTAGTTATTTAATTTTATTTCAATTCGAGTTCTAATTTTAATTCGAATTCGAATAAATTCGAATTCTAATTTTAATTCGAATTAGGGTAACTTTGAATTCAAACAAGGGTTAGCTCAAAGCAATATGTAGAAATATTAAATGTGATGGATTTAGATGGTTTCTAACCATCCGATCTCGACTTAGACTTTCATGGAAAGTTTTGGGTCGGATTGTCGCCTAAGATCAACTCCTAAACGGAGGATCCGACCTCACTTACGCTCGTCGGACATGAGTCTTACCTTGCACTTACTGTGTCGCAGATCTCCAACTCAAGCTTAACCTATTTCTGCACACTCAAGTAGACTCATGAGATAACAAAATAGACTTAACCTTGTGTCTTTGCTATAATCAAAACACAGGTTCGATTTCGGTGCCTCACTGCACCAACACTACTAGGTGCCACTCATGATCGTTCTATAATTAATGGTTAATTATAGACGACCAACATAAACCGAGAACCTATTTGGTCACACGCACAACGAGCGTAATCCAAAGGATTTAAAACGAGCTTGAGAATGGGATTCTCAGACCGAGAGAAACTAGGTTTGGTTGGACCAAACAAGAAGCGAGCATGAAATCGTTTCAGTCGCAATGGAAGCGTCGATGGGCCATGTCTTATGAAGACATAATGGATGAACCAAAATGGTTTGGTTCTAATCCAATGGAGGAGAATAAACCAAAGGGTTTGGTTTATTTTAAACGAATGAACCAAAAGTTGGTTCGGTTCATTTTAACTTAAAATAAACCATCATGGTTTGGTTTATTTTAACTTATATTAATGGAGCGGGTTAACGGGCCTCATGGTTATAATCCATTAACCATTAAGAGAATTAGTTCTCTATAAAAGAGGGCTTAAGGGATTGTTAAGCCCTAATCCAAAACCCTAGCCCTAAGTTGCCGCCCACCTCCTTCCTTGGAGATTCTCGGCGCCAACCTCCATTGCCACCCAGCTCCTTGTGCCGCCGTCCAACTTGTTGCTGGCGTCCAAGCTTCAGCCGGTGATCCTCCGGCGACCCTCCGGTGATCTTCCTAGGCTTCGGTGATAAGGTGAGCACTTGGCTTCCATTGCTTGGCCGGCGCCTACTCCTCCACCAAAGCTGTCCAGTTTTCTGGACAGCTTGTTTTCCTCTCGTCGGAGCGTCGTTTGGACGACGGTTAGAGCTCCGACAGCGCCTAACTTACCGGGGATTCGATCTCCGGTAATCCTCTGAGGTGGAGGACGAAGGATTCGTCAAACGGTTGACGAATACCTCTCCGGAGAAGTGAGTTTTGAGGACTCGTCTTTGGATCCGAATTAGATTCGGATCGTGATCATCTCTCGATCACGTCGTCTTCAACACGAGGCTAGTAACCCGTACGAAGATGAATCTCGTGGCTTAGCGAAGTCATCCTAAGGATACTTGGCGTGGATACGGATAGAGACGATTCTAGCGAGGATCGTTCCGGTTGATGCCGTTCCCGCTACACGTGATACGAAAGGTATACATAGTTAAATTTCCTTTATTGCAAAATTTAAATTTACGGTTATGTCTACACATGTTGTACTATGCATGGGTGTGTTGTGTGTGTTGTAATAAATGTAGATTTATTATTTTTATTTCTTCCACTGTGCACATGTTTACGAAACATGTACGAACACACACTCGCCGCGGTGTCGGAAACCCAACAGTGGTATCAGAGCCCAGGTTGTGTTTCGACATAATCGTAAAATGGTTTTGCGATAGTCATAATGTTATTTCTGGAAATTTTCTAATTTTGGAAATTTAGAAGTATTTATGGAAAATTTTCAATTTTGGAAAGTCTAGAAGTATTTATGGAAATCTTCCACTTTTGGAAAGTTGGAAGTATTTATGGAAATTGATATTTTCCATAAATAAAATATTTGATTAGATTCTGGAAATTTGTTTCCTAATTTAATCATTATTTGATTTGGGAAATCAAATCTTAAAATATTTTATTTCCATAAGTAGTTTTGATGATTTTGGAAATTGGTTTCCTAAATTGATTTTCCTTAATCAACTAATTCCATAAATAAAATATGTGATTAGATTTGGAAATTTGTTTCCTAATTTAATCATGATTTGATTTGGAGAATCAAAACTTAAACATATTTTATTTCCATAAATAGTTATGACAAATAAGGAAATTATGTACATGACATAATTGTATGCCATGTAATTACATTAGATGCATATCATTATGCCATGCATGTCGTGACATGTAGATGTATGCCATGTATGCCATGTCATGTAGATAATAGTTATTTGCATGCAAAGAGGATGAGACATAAAAACCCTTACTCAATATTAAAGAATACACCTTCCATTAATATGGTTAGAACCAGAGTTCCGTTTCTTGTTTGGGTTGTTGGACTCTCTCCAAGCCCGGCTCGAACCCGAACATGTTCAAACCATGGAATAGTTTAATACTAATATGGTAAGAGTCAGAGGTCAATCGTTAGCTTTGGTTATTGGACTCTCTCCAAGCTGGGCTAATTGGTTGAATGCGCTCTAACCATATTAAAACTATTTCTCGATTAATGGGTTGGCTTTAACCTGGAGCATCGGCTTGTTGGACTCTCTCCAAGGTCGATGTAAAGGGAGGTGAAGTTGGGTGCTATGCATATGATGCATACTTGTTAATGTGTTAACAACCCGATGTATGTGTGAACATTCAATTAGTTGATAGCACATTGTGATAGTTGCATATACGTGATATGCAATCGGTATAGTTGATACCTACCTTCATAGTTATGAATGACTTGTTGGACTCTCTCCAAGGTTGTTTATATCTATGATGGATATCAGCCCATTCGGAGATGGACCTACGTTCTCCCGAAGTGATTTTGGGGTTTTTGAAATTCGAAAAATGAATGGGATTTATAAATGTATATTGATGCATTTTAAAATCATTTTCTCATATATGCTCGTTTTGTATTTCTAGGTCAATAAATTGATCATGACGTCTTTGAATTTGCGCACTATTTTGGATTCAAACAAACTGACTGGGCCTAACTTCCTGGACTGGCTTAGAAACCTGAGAATTGTTCTCAAGGCAGAAAAGCTTGCATATGTCCTTGAAGAGCCTCTTCCCAACCGTCCTAAGGACGATGCAACTCCAGATCAAATGTTGGTCTATCAGAAGCATGTGGCAGATTCTGAGCTGGCGAGTTGCATCATGCTAGCGGCGATGGTACCTGAGCTGCAAAAGCAGCATGAGCATATGGATGCTAATACTATGGTCTTCTATCTTCATGAGTTGTTCGATGAGCAAGCGAGATCCGAAAGGTTTGAGGTCTCTAGGCTCCTCTTCACCACGAAGATGCAAGAAGGTTCGTCTGTAGTGCAGTTTATGCTAAAGATGAATGGGTACATCGAGCGGCTAGCTACCCTCAGATTTGTGATGGATCACGAATTAAGTATTGACTTAATTCTGCATTGTTTGCCCAAGAGTTTCTCACAATTCGTGATGAACTATCAGATGAACAAATTGGAATCCACTATTCCCGAGCTCCTCAATATGCTGAAGATTGTGGAGCCTTCTGTAAAGCATGAGGAGAAGGCGGTTCTATTAGTTGATTCCTCAAAGAAAGGTTCTAAGAGGAAGGCAAAAGAACAGAAGAAAGGGAAGAACAAAAAGGCAAAGAAGGTGGAACCAGCGCAAAAGGACACTTGCCATCATTGTGGCAAGGAAGGCCACTGGCGAAGAAACTGCAAGATTTATCTTGAGTCCATGAAGAAGAAGAAGGCATCTGATGCCCCATCCTCTTCAGGTATCTTCGTTATTGATTGTCATTCTATTTCCTTAGACACTTGGGTATTGGATACTGGGTGTGACTCATATATATGTAATGACATACAGGGGCTAAGGAATAGAAGAAGACTCGTTAGAGGGATGTCAAATTTGCGAGTTGCCAATGGAGCAAAGGTTGCTGCGGTCGCCATCAGAACTTATTTGCTGAAGCTCCCCAGTGGACTAGTTTTGGAACTGGACAATTGCTATTATGTTTCTTCTCTAATAAAGAACATTGTTTCTATTTCCTGTTTAAATAGAAATGGTTTCCATTTGACGTTTAGTAACAATTGTTGTTATATAACTTTGAATGGCGTACTTTATGGAACTGGAACTTTGAGTAATGACATTTATACGTTGGACGTATCCAGTGATATCTTCAATATCGAAGCGAGCAACAAGCGTGCTCAAAAGGATAATCAATTAGACTCCTATATGTGGCATTGTCGTCTTGGCCATGTAAGCAAGAAACGCATGTCCGAATTACACCGATGTGGAATTCTGGAATCGTTTGAATTGGATTCATACGATACATGCGAATCATGCTTAAAAGGCAAGATGACTAAGTTACCTTTTACTGGAAAAGGTGAACGAGTGGGAGAGTTACTAGGTCTAATACATACTGATGTATGTGGACCTATGTCAACTCAAGCTTTAGGAGGCTATAGCTACTTCATTACCTTCACCGATGATCACTCACGGTTTAGGTATGTGTTCTTGATGAAACACAAGTCTGAAGCCTTAGAAAGGTTCAAAGAATTCATAAATGAAGTAGAGAAACAACATGACAAGAGTATTAAAATACTTCGATCGGATCGAGGTGGTGAATACTTAAGTCAGGAGTTTCTTGATTATCGAAGAGACAATGGTATATTATCTCAATGGACTTCGCCATATACACCACAGCATAATGGTGTATCTGAAAGGCATAACCGGACCTTGTTGGACATGGTCAGGTCAATGATGAATCATACGAATCTTCCCAAGTCCTTTTAGGGCTATGCACTTCAGACAGCTGTTTAATTACTTGTTAAACAGAATGCCTACCAAGGTAGTCTCTACTACTCCATATGAGATATGGAATAGTAAGAAACCTCATGTATCTTACTTGAAGATATGGGGTTGTCCTGCTTATGTGAAGCGGACAGTATCAGACAAATTGGATGCTAAGTCTGATAAATGTCTATTTATTGGATACCCTAAGGAAACAAGGGGTTACTAATTCTATCATCCTGTGGAACAAAAGGTGTTTGTTTCAAGGCATGCTGTGTTTCTAGAGAAAGAGTTTCTCTTGCAAGAAAACAGTGGGAGTGTCGTCGAGCTTGAGGAGGCTCGAGAGACTCAAATAGACATTGATGAGATACCTGGTGAAGCACAACAGCCGACAACTCATAGTGATGAGCAATCAGCTGGACCTATTGTAACACCACATCTTCGTAGATCTGGAAGAACACGCAATATTCCTAAGAGATATGGATTTCTCGTAAGTGAATCGAACGACGTGTTACTCATTGATGATGAGGAGCCTACCAGTTATGAAGAAGTGCTGACAAGTTCAGAAAGGGATAAGTGGCTTGGTGCCATGAAGTCGGAAATGGATTCCATGTATGAAAACCAAGTTTGTAACTTGGTTAACCCACCTGAAGGCATAAAGCCTATAGGGTGCAAGTGGGTTTTCAAGAAGAAAACCGACATGGATGGTAATGTGATTACCTATAAGGCTAGATTGGTGGCGAAAGGATATCATCAAAAGCAAGGTGTTGATTATGACGAAACCTATTCGCCTGTAGCTATGCTTAAATCCATTCGGATGCTCCTGGCCATAGCGGCTCATTATGATTATGAGATATGGCAGATGGATGTGAAAACAACTTTCCTTAATGGAAACCTGCTCGAGGACATGTATATGATACAACCTGAGGGTTTCACATCGGTTGATAAAACCAAGGTATGCAAATTGCGACGGTCCATATATGAATTGAAGCAAGCATCTAGGAGATGGAATATCCGTTTTGATGAGACGATCAACAAGTTTGATTTCTCACAAAATCCAAACGAACCTTGTGTGTACAAGAAGGTTAGTGGGAGTGCAGTCGTGTTCCTATTATTATATGTCGATGACATATTACTTATAGGAAATAATTTTTCAATCTTACAGTCAGTGAAGGTTTGGTTATCCAAGACATTCTCCATGAAAGACCTGGGAGAAGCAACCTACATCCTCGGGATTAAGATCTATAGAGATAGATCGAAACGGTTGCTTGGTCTTTCGCAGTCTACATATATAGACCGAGTGCTAAAGAGGTTTAGCATGTCGGAATCCAAGAAAGGTTACTTACCCATCAGGCATGGGGTACACCTTTTAAAGTCTATGTGTCCGTACACAGAAGACGAGAGGATTTGCATGAGTAAGATTCCCTATGCATCCGCAATAGGATCTATCATGTATGCTATGTTATGTACGAGGCCCAATGTATCGTATGCTCTGAGTGTCACGAGCAGATACTGTTGGTGCAGTGGGCACCAAAGTCGAACCGGTATTTTGATTATGGCAAAAGGCTCAATAGTTAAGGGTATATTTGTTATCTTACGAGCTCAATTAAGTGTGCAGAAATGCTAAAGTTGAGCGGAAGGTCTGCGACACCCGGTGGGAACCGAGGTGGTCGGGCAACGCCAGAGGGACTTCGGAGGAAGCCGAGGTACTCGGGTGAAGACCGGAAGCGAGGCTACAAGGTAAGCTCGTGTGAAAGCGAAGCAAGGTCGTTAAGCGTAGATCCGACCCAATACCTCCAATGGAAGGTCTAGGTCGAGATCAGATGGTTAGAACCATCGTACTTTATATTTTAAGCTAACTTGTACTGCAGTCCAAAACCCTTTGACTACAGTCAACTGCTAGTCAAGTTCCAGCCTCGAGAAGAGCTCGAATTTCAAGGGGGTGAATTTGGACTTGACTCGTGTTTTGGTACAAAGGGTGATGTGGCATCAAGGTGGACATCCAAACCATCACCAAGCTTCCTTGTGGTGGACGCTCAAAATAAGGTGAGTTGGCACAAGATGGTTGGCTCCCATGATGTGGCACAAGTTGAATGGCTCCAACAAGTTGGCGCCCAAGGAGGTTGGAGGTGGCACAAGGTGGTTGGATGAAACACCTCATCCTTGAGTTAGACAAGAAGGTTGGAGGTGGCACAAGGTGGTTGGATGAAACACCTCATCCTCAAGTTGGCGCCAAGGAGGTTGGAGGTGGCACAAGGTGGTTGGATGAAACACCTCATCCTTGAGTTGGCACAAGAAGGTTGGAGGTGGCACAAGGTGGTTGGATGAAACACCTCATCCTTGAGTTGGGATAAGAACCTCACCTTGGACACTACCTATGTCTAAATTCATAGATCAATATCCATAAATAGACATGTTCACTCCAAGCAAAGAAAAGAATTCAAGAGCTCTCAACACGCCGTCGTAACGCCGCTACTACTACTCACATTTGCTACGACGAAGTGTCGCCGACAACGAAAGCTACATCTTCTACTTATAAGAGTTGTCGGTATATTTATTTAAGTTCTACTTCTTTAAATTGTCTTTGTGCTTTAATCGTAACAAGGAAAGGGGGAGTGTCCCTTTGCCTTGATTTCTTTTTGTAATCGTTGCTCTACCTCCAACGAGGAGGAGTGGTTTTAGTGAATTGCCCTCCGTACGTGATCAAGGATCACTAGGGCCGTGGATTAGCAATCGAAAGATTGTGAACCACGTAAAAATATCTTGTCTACTTTATATTTCCGCTGTGCATTCTCTACTTGCTTTTTACTTATTGCAAAAGTTTTTAACTACACAGTATCGCTATTCACCCCCCCCCCCCCCTCTAGCGACACTTTCGATCCAACAATTGGTATCAGAGCCGGGGGCGCTAAGATTCGGTGAAACCACCAATCTAGCTTTGTTTTTCTTTTTTTTTACAGATTTTTTATTTATTTATTTCTGTTTTCGTATAATTATTTCACTTGCTTATCTTCTCCTACATATAGAATTGCATTAGAGGCTTTAGGATCCGGATAAGGTTGTCCTTCGTTAGATCCCGAGTAAGGTTGTCCTCCGGAACTTCAACGACATTCGCATTTGATTGTTTATTTCTTTTTGCAAGTTACATTTTATATATCTTTTTTTTACTTCCCGCACTACTAATCCAAGACGAAAGTCTTGGAATATTCTTTCCGTGTGTGTTTTGCAAGATTCTTTTTTGCTCTTCTTCTTGTTTTAAATGGCCCATCTCGAAGGGTTTAGCATCACCTACCCCGCTTTACAACGGTAATGACTTTCCTTATTGGAAGGGTCGGATGGAATGCTTTCTTAAAACCCAAATCGAGATGTGGATCGTAATCCAAACCGGTTTCACACTTCCTAATGAAGATGGTGAATCTTTGGGTTACGATCAATGGTCAAATTCCATGAAAAAACAAGTAGAAGCCGATGCCAAGGCAACTCAAATCTTGCAATGTGGGTTGTCCAAGGAAGAGCTCAACCGCGCCCCTTCATTAGTGCAAAGGACTTATGGACCAAGCTAGTGGAACTACACGAAGGCACCGACGACACGAAGGTATGTAAAAGAGATTTACTTTTAAATAAATTGTATAACTTGAAAATGCAGGAAAACGAGACCGCAACTCAACTACATGCTCGTATCCAAGACATCGTCAACCAACTCCATGCCATCTGACAAAAGGTCGAGAATCGCGACCTTATCAGGTATTCTCTTAACTCGTTTCCTAGGACCACCTTGTGGGCATCCATGGTCGATGCCTACAAGGTCTCCAAGGACCTTTCTAAAATTAGGTTAGACGAATTGTTTTCGGAACTTGAATTACATGAGCAAACTAACGTGGTCCAGGCCGAGAAGAGTATTGCGTTAGTTGCAGGTTCCAAGAAGAAGAAGCCCCCAAGCAAGCCACCCCCGGAGGAAGAAGACGATATCCAAGCTCTAATGGCCAAGCCGACCGAGCACGACTCCGAAACCGAAGAAGAGTCCGAGTCCGAATCCGATGATGAGCTTCCATTCAAGACAAGCCACGGATCCGTATCCGGTTCAAAAGAATCATTAAGGGTAAGTCGGTCGTTACTTAATACTTTGTATGGTGCAATTAAATTTTTAAATAAGAAACTAGCTAAGTCCGAGTCCAAGGTCGAGACTTAATTGAGGAGGTTAACCTCCTCAAACATGAGGTCTCCCTAACCTCTTCGACTACTCGTATTCAAGAGGAGGACTCAACTCAAGTTGAAAAGCTTGAAGTTGAGAACTCGCTTTGAAAACACAAGTCAAGACCTTAGGAACACGTTGGAAAGGTTCACTTTGGGATCCAAGGGACTTGACCTCTTACTTGGATCACAAAGGGCCGTGTACAACAAGGCCGGACTCGGGTTTAACTCAAATACAACCAATAAGTCATATATGTCTATAGTAAACTAACATAAGAAAAATGTCCAAGCATGGGTCCCTAAGACCACTTTGATTTCAACTTTAGGATCTAACATGTATTGGGTTCCCAAGGACCAAATTCACTATGTGAATAGACCCACTCGATTCAATGGTCCAGGGGAGCCAATACAAAATGTATTTTTGTTAAGTCTTAGAAATTGCATGCTTAGTTTTTCCTTTATTTTTAGAATGGTTAGATAGGACTCATAACCAACTAAAATCCTACGAAAAGATTGAGCCTCGGGGAGCCTCTTTTCAAAAATAACTAGTTAGACCAAGACGTAGTCTCAAGTAAGTCGAGTTATCAATTTCTTGAAATTAGCTTTGTCTAAGGAAGTGGTCGTTGTTCCGATCAAAGAAGGCCTCCTCGCCACGACACGAAGCTAATCTCTTGAAAAGATTACTTGATGAGCTTAGACTAAATCCGAATCTAACCTAATGTTGGTTAATTTAAATTCATTAAAATTAATCAAGTAAAATTGAAAGTCATCTCACAGTAACACATAGGAATAACATGTTTTGATCATGTAGATATTGGTGAGATGATTTAGGTTTAAAACTTACAAACAACCCTTTAGTAATTCCATTGATCCTACACATAAGAGACGAAGAAACCATTAATATAGTTTTCGACGAAGGACACGAACCCGATCAATCCTTAACAAAACCAACTAGCAAATCAACTTATAGCGAACCCGACTCTGATCTTGAACTTGAATCTCGTCCTAACCCAAGTCATCCTATCGACCAAGTGATAGATGACTCTAACCCAAGTCAAACTAGAACTCACCCAAGTCATCCTATCGACCAAGTGATAGATGACCCTAACCCGAGTCACACTAAGACTCAAACAAATCATCCTATCAATCAAGTTATAGGTGATCCAAATTTAGGGTTGAACTAGAGCTTCATATCGAAACTTAGTCAAATCTAGATTAATTTCCAAAATCAGACCCAAAACTATTGAACAAGCACTTCTTGATCCCATTGGATTATTGCTATGCAGAAGAGCTAGCTCAATTCACTAGAAATGAAGTCAGGAATTAGTACCACCACCTAAAGAAAAATCAATTATTGGAACAAGGTGGGTATTTGAAATAAACTTGATGATAAAGGTGAAGTAGTTAGAAATAAAGCTAGGTTAGTCGCAAAGGGTTTAGTCAAGTCGAAGGTTTAGATTACGATGAGACCTCGCCCGTAGCGACTAGAGTCCATCCGAATGTTGTTAGCATATCTTTGCACATCGAGGTTTTAAATTGTTTCAAATGGATGTCAAGTCAGCATTTTTGAATGGATACATTAAGGAAGAAGTTTCGTCAGTCAACCTCCGGATTGAAAATCTAGATAAACTGACCATGTCCTTAGACTTAAGAAAGCCCTATATGGACTCAAACAAGCCCCAAGAGCTTGATGCGAAGGCTTTCGATCTATCTTAAGTCAAAGGATTCAACCAAGGTTTAGTCGACCCAACCTTATTCGTTAAAACCGTAGGAAAAGAAATCTTTATAGCCCAAATCTATGTAGATGATATAATTTTTGGAACTACCAACTCGATCACCTAAGCGAATTCATCTCACTTATGGAAAGTGAATTTGAAATGAATTTAGTGGGAGAGTTAAGTTTCTTCTTAGGTTTACAAATTAAACAAACTAAAGATGAACATATTTTCAAGCTTATTATTATTTAAAAAAAAAAAAATATATTTATATTGGGAACTTGCTTGGACTTACAAACCCTAAAATATATTTACAAACTTTTTGAGTTAAGGCAAAAGGGGGAGAAAGTCACAAAAGTAAGGAAGAAAGTAAACAAAATTATTACCTTTTATATTAAGTAATTCCGTTTACTTAAGCAACTATTAAGGGGGAGTAAAAATTATTTTTCAAGAACTCACCTTCGGTCAAGGGGGAGGTTACCTCAAAGGGGAGAACTTGAAACAATAATATTTCTCATTCATACTTAATCATTATGCTAGCTCATTCATATTTAATCTTTATGCTAGCTCATTCATATTTAATCTTTATGCTAGCTCATTCATGCTTAATCATTATGCTAGCTCATTCATATTTAATCTTTATGCTAGCTCATTCATGCTTAATCATTATGCTAGCTCATTCATATTTAATCATTATGCTAGCTCATTCATATTTAATCTTTATGCTAGCTCATTCATATTTAATCTTTATGCTAGCTCATTCATGCTTAATCATTATGCTAGCTCATTCATATTTAATCTTTATGCTAGCTCATTCATGCTTAATCATTATGCTAGCTTCTTTGTTATGCTTAATTTTTCCTTAACTTTTGTGTCGGTTTGCCATGAATCAAAGGGGAGATTGTTGGTGCGTGGGCACCAAAGTCGAACCGTATTTTGATTATGGCAAAAGGCTCAATAGTTAAGGGTATATTTGTTATCTTACGAGCTCAATTAAGTGTGCGAAATGCTAAAGTTGAGCGGAAGGTCTGCGACACCCGGTGGGAACCGAGGTGGTCGCAACGCCAGAGGACTTGAGGAAGCCGAGGTACTCGGGTGAAGACCGGAAGCGAGGCTACAAGGTAAGCTCGTGTGAAAGCGAAGCAAGGTCGTTAAGCGTAGATCCAATACCTCCAATGGAAGGTCTAGGTCGAGATCGGATGGTTAGAACCATCGTACTTTATATTTTAAGCTAACTTGTATGCGGTCAAAACCCTTTGACTACATAACTGCTAGTCAAGTTCCACCTCGAGAAGAGCTCGAATTTCAAGGGGTGAATTTGGACTTGACTCGTGTTTTGGTACAAAGGGTGATGTGGCATCAAGGTGGACATCCAAACCATCACCAAGCTTCCTTGTGGTGGACGCCCAAAATAAGGTGAGTTGGCACAAGATGGTTGGCTCCCATGATGTGGCACAAGTTGAATGGCTCCAACAAGTTGGCGCCCAAGGAGGTTGGAGGTGGCACAAGGTGGTTGGATGAAACACCTCATCCTTGAGTTGGCGCACAAGAAGGTTGGAGGTGGCACAAGGTGGTTGGATGAAACACCTCATCCTCAAGTTGGCGCCCAAGGAGGTTGGAGGTGGCACAAGGTGGTTGGATGAAACACCTCATCCTTGAGTTGGCGCACAAGAAGGTTGGAGGTGGCACAAGGTGGTTGGATGAAACACCTCATCCTTGAGTTGGGATAAGAACCTCACCTTGGACACTACCTATGTCTAAATTCATAGATCAATATCCATAAATAGACATGTTCACTCCAAGCAAAAACAAGAAATCAAGAGCTCTCAACACGCCGTCGTAACGCCGCTACTACTACTCACATTTGCTACGACGAAGTGCCGCCGACAACGAAAGCTACATCTTCTACTTATAAGAGTTGTCGGTATATTTATTTAAGTTCTACTTCTTTAAATTGTCTTTGTGCTTTAATCGTAACAAGGAAAGGGGGAGTGTCCCTTTGCCTTGATTTCTTTTTGTAATCGTTGCTCCTACCTCCAACGAGGAGGAGTGGTTTTAGTGAATTGCCCTCCGTACGTGATCAAGGATCACTAGGGCCGTGGATTAGCAATCGAAAGATTGTGAACCACGTAAAAATATCTTGTCTACTTTATATTTCCGCTGTGCATTCTCTACTTGCTTTTTACTTATTGCAAAAGTTTTTAACGACACCGTATCGCTATTCACCCCCCCCCTCTAGCGACACTTTCGATCCAACAGATACTAGTCTGATCCAGGAATGGATCATTGGGTGGCTGTTAAGACGATCCTTAAGTACTTAAGAAGAACTAAGGATGTGTTCCTAATATATGGAGAAGGGGACATGGTGATACGCGGGTATACGAATGCCAGCTTCCAGACAGACAAGGATGATTCTAGGTCTCAGTCTGGATACGTGTTCACCTTGAATGGGGGCGCAATGAGTTGGAAAAGTTCCAAACAAGACACTGTAGCGGATTCTACCACTGAGGCAGAATACATTGCAGCTTCAGAAGCAACAAAGGAAGCGGTTTGGATCAAGAAGTTCGTTTATGAACTTGGTGTAATTCCGGCCATTGTTGAAGCAATATCGGTCTACTGCGACAACAATGGAGCAATTGCACAGGCGAAAGAGCCAAGGTCTCATCAACGATCCAAACATGTGCTTCGCCGTTATCATCTTATCAGAGAGATCATCAGTAGGAACGAAATACAAATCGAGAAAATTCCCACTGAAAGAAACTTAGTGGATCCTTTGACTAAAGCATTACCTCAAAGTAAGTTTGAGGGTCATGTTAGTGCTTATGGTATTGGATACCGTAGCGATTGACATTAGGCCAAGTGGGAGTCTGTTAGTAATATATGAGAGATGTCCTAAGGCAATCGCCTTATGTATGAACCATTTATATGATAAATGAAGATTCACTATTTGAGTATACATGTTTCATGTATTTGATTGGATCTTAAACTCATTTACTGAATGTCCACGATACGATTCACAACATGAGAGAATTTGTGATTGGATCACAACTAGTGAGTATCTCTGCATGTGTAATTGTGATGTATCGGAATTATCCCTAGTCGATGAGTTGATGGATTTGGACACCATCAATTCTGTCGAGACTAGCACGAGGTATACTCCTTGGTGTATCCAAGCAGCTGATTCTCACTGGCTGGAGACATTGTGTTGTCCGAAGTTAATCGTGGATGCTAGTTATGGTAACTAGTTCATTGGAGTGACCAGCCGTAAGACTTCATATGGTTCTCTGCATATATAGATATGTCAATGAAGTTCTTACTGTAGCTTAAGTGCGATGTTCCTTTGACTTGCGATATTCAAGTCATCTTGATCATGGAGACTTATGCTTTGACATCTTAAGCAAACATCTCTAAGGAGATGTGGACCCGGGATGATTGGGTATAAGTCGAAGTGATCGAAGGTGTTTGAATAGCCTATAAAGGATTCACCACTCCTTGCAAGGAGATGTATACCCATGGCCTCTCGTCGGATTGTTACTAAAGTCTTTGGCCAAAGCATTACATGTTTAGAGTAAGGTACTCTTCGATACATGTGCAGTAACTAGAATCCGTAGGACAAGGAAATGATACTTGGGCTAGGTGTGACGTAGTCAGCCTAGTGGGGACTGACACTATAGACCATGTCCTGAACCAAGTGGGTATAAGATGAGTGAAGGGAATGGGGCACGATTCATTCGAGCTGCTGAAGGGTTTCAGAAATAGTTCTGGATCAACCGTTGATCTTTTTGGTTAATTGGGGATCATGATGTACTACTAGGTGCCACTCATGATCGTTCTATAATTAATGGTTAATTATAGACGACCAACATAAACCGAGAACCTATTTGGTCACACGCACAACGAGCGTAATCCAAAGGATTTAAAATGAGCTGGAGAATGGGATTCTCAGACCGAGAGAAACTAGGTTTGGTTGGACCAAACAAGAAGCGAGCATGAAATTGTTTCAGTCGCAATGGAAGTGTGGATGTGCCGTGTCTTATGAAGACATAATGGATGAACCAAAATAGTTTGGTTCTAATCCAATGGAGGAAAATAAACCAAAGGGTTTGGTTTATTTTAAACGAATGAACCAAAAGTTGGTTCGGTTCGTTTTAACTTAAAATAAGCCATCATGGTTTGGTTTCTTTTAACTTATATTAATGGAGCGGGTTAACGGGCCTCATGGTTATAATCCATTAACCATTAAGAGAATTAGTTCTCTATAAAAGAGGGCTTAAGGGATTGTTAAGCCCTAATCCAAAACCCTAGCCCTAAGTTGCCGCCCACCTCCTTCCTTGGAGATTCTCGGTGCCAACCTCCATTACTGCCCAGCTCCTTGTGCCGCTGTCCAACTTGTTGCCGGCGTCCAAGCTTCAGCCGGTGATCCTCCGGCGACCCTCCGGTGATCTTCCTAGGCTTCGGCGATAAGGTGAGCACTTGGCTTCCCTTGCTTGGCCGGCGCCTTCTCCTCCACCAAAGCTGTCCAGTTTTCTGGACAGCTTGTTTTCCTCTCGTCGGAGCGTCGTTTGGATGACGGTTAGAGCTCCGACAGTGCCTAACTTACCGGGGATTCGATCTCCGGTAATCCTCTGAGGTGGAGGACGAAGGATTCATCAAACGGTTGACGAATACCTCTCTGGAGAGGCGAGTTTTGAGGACTCGTCTTTGGATCCGAATTTGGATTCGGATCGTGATCATCTCTCGATCACGTCGTCTTCAACATGAGTCTAGTAACCCGTACGAAGATGAATCTCGTGGCTTAGCGAAGTCATCCTAAGGATACTCGGCATGAATACAGATAGAGACGATTCTAGCGAGGATCGTTCCGGTTGATGCCGTTCCCGCTACACGTGATACGAAAGGTATACGTAGTTAAATTTCCTTTATTGCAAAATTTAAATTTACAGTTATGTCTACACATGTTGTACTATGCATGGGTGTGTTGTGTGTGTTGTAATAAATATAGATTTATTATTTTTATTTCTTCCGCTGTGCACATGTTTACGAAACATGTACGAACACATACTCGCCGCTGTGCCGGAAACCCAACAAGATATCCCATGGATGGTCTAGGTCGAGATCGGACGGTCGACGACCGTTGAAATTATGTTTTTGTTAAGCTAACTTGTGATTTCAGCAAGCATCAGTCGACTACCCACAAGAGACACTCGACTTCCTGAAATCAATCGACTGCTGAGTGTTGCGACTCAACTGGCGCTGCCATTAGTTGACTGATGGTCAAGGATCAGCTTCGAGGAGTCAAGCCTTATCACCTCATTCCAAGGAGCTTTGTGCCTATTTGTGATCGGTTAAAGACTCATTCGATGAGGGGCTCAAAAGCTATAAAAGGAGGGCTTCTCTAAGGGTTTTTCTTCAATTCAAAAAGCCTCAAAGTGCTTCCGATACGCTACGACTCTTCGACATCCCTACGACGAAGCGCTGCCGAGACGACGACTAGAGCTTCAACCTCCAACCTTTGAAGTCGTCGTTAACAAAAGTCTTAATTGTATTTTATTTTGCTTATTTTGTAAAGCTTTCATTATAGCGAGGAGAGGGGGAGTGTCCCTCTACCTCAAGCTTTTGTGATTTCGTGTATCCGTTTAACTCCTACCTCCAACGAGGAGGAGTTCTTTAGTATTCTTCCCTTCGTGCATGGTCAAGGACCACTAGGGTCTTGGAGTAGTAGCCTTCGGCTACGAACCAAGTAAAAACCCTTGTGTCTATTGTCTCTTTTGTTTTGAATTTATCTTCCACTGTGTCTACTCGTGTTTTAACGAACGAAGTCGAATGAAAGATTTTATCGCTATTCACCCCCCCTCTAGCGATCCGCTCGATCCATCAATTGGTATCAAAGCCAGGGGTGCTAAGATTTGGTGAAATCACCAATATAACTTTTCTACAGATTTTTTATTTCTGTTTATTTTGATTTTTTTTTCTCTTTCATTCGTTTAGTTTTTCTCCCGCACTACTAATCCAAGACGCGAGTCTTGGTACATTTCGGTCGTTTGTGTCATTGCTAGGTTTTTCTTATTCATTCTCTTGTTTTTTTTGTATCAATGTCCCATCTCAAGGGTTTTAGCACCGTCTGACCTCCGTTTTACAATGGAGATGACTTTCGTTATTGGAAGGGTCGGATGGAGTGCTTCCTTAAGACCCAAATCGAGATGTGGATCATAATCCAAACAGGATTCACACTTCCGACTAACGAAGTGGATGAATCTTTAGATTATGACCAATGGACTAATGCTACAAAAAGACAAGTTGAAGCCCACGCCAAGGTGACTCAAATCCTTCAATGCGGCTTGTCCAAGGAGGAGCTTAATCATGTCGACCCATTCATCAGTGCCAAAGACTTATGGACAAAGTTGGTCGAACTACACGAAGGGACCGATGAACCCAAGGTATGTAAGCGTGATCTCCTTTTCAATAGGTTGTATAATCTAAAAATGCAAGAACATGAGACGACGACACAATTGCATGCTTGGGTTCAAGATATCGTCAATAACCTGCACGTAATCGAACAAAAGGTCAAAAACCATGACCTTATCAAGTACGTACTAAACTCATTTCCTAGGACCACCTTGTGGGCATCCATGGTCGATGCCTACAAGGTTTCTAAGGATCTTTCTAAACTTAGATTAGATGAATTGTTTTCGGATTTCGAACTCCATGAACAGTCTAACTCAGAACCCGAGAAGGGTATAGCACTTTTTGCAGGTTCGAAGAAGAAAACCACGAGCAAGCTACCCCTGAAGGAGGAAGAAGAAGATGAGTTTGATTCGGAGGTCGACCCGGAAATGGAGGCCAAACTAGTCAACCTAGTTCGGAGGATGGTCAAGGGCCGAAAGTGAACCGTCACTTGACCCAATGAAGGTAAGCCTAAAAGTTCTAATGTTAGGTGTTATGAATGCAACAGGTTTGGACATATCAAGTCTGAATGTTCAAAGCTCAAGAGCAAATCACCGAAACTTAAAAAGGCACTCAATGCTACGTGGGAAGAAGCGTCAGAGGAAGAAGATGATGATCATAGTCTTCATGGCTAAATCAGATGAATCAGAGATGGAGTCGGAACCGGAGCATGAGTTTGAACCCGAAGACGAATCGGACTATGAAGCTCTATTCAAGACAAGCCACGGATCCACATCCGTGCAAGAGATACACTTAAGGTAAGTCGATCCCTTATTAGTACTCTTTACAGTGCGATTAAATTCTTAACTAGGAAATTAGCTAAGTCTGAGTCCAAGGTTGAGACCCTGGTTGAGGAGGTTAAACTCCTCAAACACGAGGTCTCCCAAACCTCTTCGACTAGTCGAGTTCGAGAGAAGGACTCAACTCGGGTTGAAAAGCTCGAAGTTGAGAACTCACTCTTTAAAATTCAAGTCGAAGATCTTAGGAACACGTTGGAAAGGTTTACTTCGGGATCCAAGGGACTTGACCTCCTACTTGGATCGCAAAGGGGCGTGTACAACAAGGCCGGACTAGGGTTTAGCTCAAATACGACCAATAAGTCGTATATGTCGATTGTAAGTCGACATAAAAAATGTGTCCAAGCATGGGTCCCTAAGACCGCTTTAATTTCAAACTTAGGATCCAACCAGTACTGGGTTCCCAAGGACCAAATCCACTATGTGGAGAGAGCGAACCGATTCAACGGTCCAGGGAGAGCTAGTACAAAACTTGTTTGTGCTTTAACTTAGAAATTGCATGCTTAGATCCTTTATTTATTTTAATTTTTATTTTTAGAATAGTTAGATAGGACTATAACTTGTCAATACTTGGTAACATAGTACCAGGACACACCGAGATGATAGTACGTTAGGAAAGCAGAGTCTCGTGTTTTCGGGCTAGATAAGGCGTATCTATTTTGGTGCACTTGACCGAGTGGAACTAGCTAAAGCTACTGTTGGGATGTATACTGAAAAGTCTATCTTTTGTATGAACATCTTTATTTTTGAAATAAGAATCACATGATCATTGTTTGCATATTTTTATGGTTATGCATATTGTCTAATACATTACATTGTAGAAAACATGGTGTGTGGTGTCACAAGGGAGATCATGTTATCGACTCCTTGTAAAGTATAAGTAAAGGCTCACAACCGAGATGACTTTGGACAAACCATTGGTATGGTTGTAGTGTGATTTGGTATTGGTTTGTCTTGACCATAAAATCACACTAGTACACTTTGTGTGTATTGAGCAGGACAGATTTAGAGGTGATTCGATTTATTGTTGACTACATAATCGAATCGGACCTAAGATATTATATTGTACATGATCTTAAACCCGATATAATAACGGACAGATATACTTAGTATTCATTTCTTTGATTTACCAATGGGCGAGATTTATAGATTAAATCGATAGGCTCGGTAAGTTGGGAAATGATATTATTTATATGGTGTGCCGTTGATTATAGGAGGAAACCGTGTCCTATATATTAGGATGATGATGTCCCCTTGAGGAGCTCATAAGGTTCATCATGTAAACCCTGCAGGTGGACTTGGTCCGGCATGATGAAAAGGTTGAGTGGTACTACTCATGGAGTTTGATGTTGATTAATTAATGGTTAGTAAATTAATTAATCGACGGACATTCGAGATCTTAAACACGGGGAGAAAATATACAAATAATATATGGAGCCCATATTAACTTATGGGGGGTGGTGAGGGAGATCAATGATAATCCTCTAGTGGAATGGATAATCATTAATGGATCGGACTTTATGTGGGCTTGATCCATTGGGTGGCCAAGATCCAACTCCTCCTCATGGTCCCTATTATAGCCTATTAATACCTCATGAAGCTTAGATCCAATGGATGAAAACAAAACTCTAGATCCAATGGTAGAATTAAATCTCTAGATCCGACGATTGAGATTAAACCTCTAGATCCGATGGTGGAGATTAAAAGGAGGGATGAACCTAACTCTATAAATATGGGATGATGGCTTGGGCGGCAACTCAATGGATGGCATTAGGGTTTTCTTCCCTTGGGCGGCAAGCAATCCCATTAGGGTTAGGATTAGGAGTGGGCGGCTAGGGTTTTGGGTGTTGGTTGTGGGCGGCAACAAGAGGAGAAGACCTTTCTTCTTCTTCCTAAGGTTTGGCCAGCAACCTATCCTTCTTCCCTATACTTTGTCCGGTGCTCAACCTATTCTTCTTCCCCTCTTCCTTGGCCGGCAATTAGGAGAGCTAGGGTTAGGTTTTTGGGCGGCTACAAGGTGAAGATTGGTTTCCCTTTTCTTCTCCAAGTGTTGGCCGGCGCCCATCACCCTCATTGATTCTCTTTTGGCCGGTTCCTATACTCCATGTTCTCTTCCTTGGCCGGTGGCAACATCGACTTTATTGACTTGGTGGCCGATTCTAGATAGGAAGAAGTGTTTTGTTTTATGATCTTCCTTTGTTCGGAGTGAACAAGGAAAGGAAGATTGGTGATCTAGGAGGCTTCGACTTTTGGAAGATCGTCGCCCACACGACGTCCAAAAGGAGGAAGGACATACAATAGAAGATCAAGAGGTATAATCTTGTTTATTTTGATTAGTATTCTTTTGTATTATGTATATAATTGTTTTTCAATTACATGCATGATATATATTCTGTTTTGTGGCTAAATATACTTGGACCCCGAACATAAACACAAAAACTTGCGATCCGTACATCGTCTATTCTGCGGTTATTCGTGGAATAGAGGTTGGTCGCTTGAACAACAAGTTTGTTCAAGTGACTACTCTAAATGAATAGCACGATGATGAGAAGGTTGCTTGGGCAATCCCTCTTGTCAAGGATAAATTATTTTTATTCGGGGACGTAGAAGGGATCGCCATGAATAAGCGACTAAGTTGAAAGGGGAAGCGAAGTTTCCCCTCAGCCAACAATTGGTATCAGAGCTAGGTTTCCGGTTTTGTGTGTTTAAGATTCAGTTACTCTTATGAATTTTTCATATATTATATGTGCTGGATAATAGTAGGATATGCGTAGGTTAACTCTTTGGTTGCAGGCATAAGATCCGACTATTATGGCCATATGTGTGTTTGTGATTGTATGTGTGTAATAGTATATTTTGTTGAATCCTCGGGGTTGACGAGGCTAGTATTTAATTTTTTGTAAATTAGATACGACATTGTTTAGCCACTCCTTTTATTTTAGTTTACTTTCGATCTAGATTTCATGTACACTCCCTCATGGAGTATAGGATCGATGGATGTAAATTAAAATAGTTTTTAGTCTCGGCTCGGATCTCCGAATGGCTCGTACATGGCGTAGGAGGAGCGGACGAGAAGGCGATACGATGGGAGACATATTGAAGACAAAAGCCATAATAGTTGGAAAATAATTTATTTTTCATATTTATTGCTTATTGTTTGATATGCATGTCGTAGGCTAGAAAATTCCTTAATTTCAAATTACTAAGTGGGAGAGGGAAATTTTTATAAATTCCCACCGCCTCCATTACGATTTGATAAGTGATGCAAACAAACTTGTGCGTCGGCTCTGAGTGCCTTCCTCCCCATCGGATGAGTTTGTTTGCAGATCACAAGGTTGAATATGGTTATAGGAAATTATTAAGGAGCGTGTGTACTTCCCCATCGGAAGGCACATAACCAGAGATAATTACCTTCGTACCGAGTAATGGTGAACACTTAGATACAAATATAAGTATCCTTCCCATCGGAGTCACTGCTTTTATTTGTTGGGCCAAAGAGGAACCAACTATTAATTTTACTTGTCAAAAAGTTAGGTTGACAAGATAGTAAAATTAATGGGTAAAACCTCCTCTTAAAAATGTAGAATTCGTATACATCCACACGATCGTGGCATACGATATTCTCGGTGTTTTGAGGTGTTGGTTGATTTTAAAATTTTATTGTTTGAGGAACCAATAATTTTTTGAAATCTAAAGTAATGATCTATGTGATTCTTAGGATTTTCAAAAATGACTTTCAGTCCACTTGCTATAATACTAAAGGAAAATAAACTTACTGTACATAATTATGTTGATTGGAAAAAGGAATCTAGATATTGTCTTAACTGATAAGGAGTACAAGTATGTACTCTTCGAAGAGTGTCCTCCTAAGCCTGCGAATGAGCTGAAAGTCCTTGGAGCTAAGATCGATGGGGAAACCCAGGTCAATATCATTCTCCAGTCGACAGAAAGTCTTGCTCAGGCTCAGGCTCAGGCCATGGTTGCTCAGAAGGTTTCTACTTCTAAGCCGAAAGGCAAGAAGAAGAAGAAACAAGGTGGAGAATAGGTGGTGAAAGGATCTCAGCAAGGAGTGAAGAAGTCGAAAGGCAAGTACTTTACTTGCAAGCAGGAAGGACATTGGAAGAAGGACTGTCCCAATCTGAAGCAGAACAAAGGTATATCCTTTGGTCTAGTCGTTGAAACATGGTTAGCAGTGTTATCTACCGGCACCTGGTGTGTAGATATGAGAGCCTCTGATCATGTCTGCAATACTTTGCAGAGGTGCTAGGAAACCCAACGACGAGCTGAGGGAGAGATTACCATTTACTTGGGCAATGCCATGAAGGTGGCGGCTATTGCTGTGGGAGATGTTTTATTTATATTTTGAGAAAAATAAAACTTTTGTTCTGAAAAATTCCCTTTATGTATCTTTATTTAGAAAGAATCTAATTTTAGTTTCTAAATTGTTTATGGATGGATATTCTATTTCTTTTAATCACAGAGTTGTTATAAAAAGGAATAGGGAGAATATCTGTTCAGGTACATTGATAGGAAATTTGTATACACTCGAACTAAAAGCTCCCACGATGTAAATTGAAGTTAATAATTCATCTTCTAATTCCAATAAGAGAAAAGAACCTTCGAAGATGAACCAAACATATCTTTGGCATCTAAGACTTGGTCATATTAACCTAAGCAGAATTCAAAGGTTGATAGCTGATAGACCTCTGGGTTCATTAGTGGTGGAAGATTTCCCAACCTGCAAATCTTGCTTGGAGGGTAAAATGACCAAGAGGCCTTTTAAGGCCAAGGGGTATAGAGCCAAAGATGTGTTAGAATTGGTTCATTCTGATTTGTGTGGTCCTATGTCTATCCAGGCTAGAGGTGGGTTTGAGTATTTCGTCTCTTTTATAGACGATTATTCGAGATATGGATATATTTACTTGATGCGTCGCAAGTCTAAATGCTTTGACAAGTTTAAAGAATTCAAGGCTGATGTGGAGAAACGTCAAGGTAAAAGTATCAAGACACTATAATCTGATCGTGGTGGTGAGTCCCTCTTGGGAGAGTTTAGGAATTACTTATCAGAGGCTGGGATTCAATCCCAATTGTCTACACCTAGCACACCCCAGCAGAATGGTATAGCAGAGCAAAAGAATAGGACTCTTATGGAGATGGTTAGATTGATGATGAGTTATTCTGAGTTGCCAAATTCGTTCTGGGGATATTCTCTAGATACGATGGTGTAGATTCTGAACTTGGTTCCATCTAAATCAGTGCCTTCTACCCCCACAAAATTATGGACTGGGAAAAAGCCCAGTCTAAGACATATTCGGATTTGGGGGAGTCTAGCACATGTGGTGAAGGCAGATGCTGGTAAGTTGGAACCTCGTACAGAAGTACGCATGTTCGTTGGCTATCCTAGAGGAACGAAAGGTGGTTTGTTTTATAGTCCTAGAGATCAGAGGGTGATCATTAGCATGAACGCCAGATTTCTAGAGGAAGACTATGTGATGAACCATAAGCCCATGAGTAAGATTATTCTGGAGGAAATAAAAGGGGAAGTCACTTCTTCAGTACCATCGGTACAAGAGGATATACTACAAGTTACTGCACCGCGTGTCACAGAGGATACACAGGTGATACCTCATCGTAGTGGGAGGGTTGTGAGAAAACCTGATAGATTCATGTTCTTGGGAGAATCTTCTGATTTGGTCCCTGGCGAACATGAACCTGATCCCTGGACATATGACGAGGCAATCCAAGATAAAGATGCAGCATCTTGGCAAAGTGCAATGAATACTGAGATTGAATCTATGGATTCAAATCAGGTCTGGGAGCTAGTAGAACCACCCGATGGTGTAAAAACCATTGGATGCAAGTGGATCTACAAAAGAAAGAGAGGAATAGACAGGAAGGTTGAGACCTTCAAAGCGAGGCTTATAGCAAAGGGGTATACTCAGAAAGAGGGTATCGATTATGAGGAGACCTTTTCGTCGGTGGCCATGCTTAAGTCTATCCGGATTCTCTTATGCATTGCAGCTCATATGGATTATGAGGTGTGGCAGATGGATGTCAAGACAACTTTCCTTAATGGAAGTCTTGAGGAAAACATCTATATGAAGCAACCAGAGGGATTCATTGCGAAGGGCAAAGAGCATCTTGTATGTAAGCATAATCGGTCCATTTATGGATTGAAGAAATCTTCAAGATCTTGGAACATCCGATTTTATGAAGTAATCAAGTCTTATGGATTTATTCAAAGTCCGAATGAGTCTTGTGTATACAAGAGATGTGACGGAAACGTAGTAGTATTTCTTGTACTATATGTAGATGACATTTTGTTGATTGACAACAATATCAAGGTGTTATCGGACGTAAGGGTATGGTTGTCCAAACAGTTTGATATGAAGGACTTGAGAGAAGTGGGACACCTCATTGGGATCAAGGTTGTAAGGGATCGCGGGAAAAGGATGTTGTGCTTATCCCAAGCTTCATACATAGACACGATTATGGATCGTTTTAGCATGCAAAACTCCAAGAAAGGTTTTATACCTTTCAGGCATGGAGTTCCTTTATCTAAGGAGATGTGTCCTAGAACATCTGAGGAGATAAAGGAGATGAAGGCGGTTCCTTATGCTTCGGCAGTAGGAAGCCTCATGTATGCGATACTATGTACGAGACCAGATATTTGCTTTGCCTTGGGCATGGTTAGCAAATATCAAAGTAATCCAGGATAGGGACATTAGGACTGCTGTAAAGCATACCAATTACTCCCTTTGGGTTATACGGATTCTGACTTCCAATCAAATAGGGATAACAGTAAGACTACCTCAGGTTTTGTGTTTACTTTGGGAGGTGGAGCCATTGTATGGAGGAGTGTCAAGCAGAAATGCGTGGCGAACTCCACCATGGAAGCTGAGTATGTGGCAGCCTCTGAGGCGACCAAAGAAGTTGTGTGGCTCAGGAACTTCCTGATGGACTTGGATGTGATTCCTGATTTGCCCAGAACTATAACAATTTATTGTGATAATAGTGGTGCAGTTGCAAACTCGAAGGAACCATGAGCCCATAAGGCTAGTAAACACATAGAGCGCAATTACCACCTGATACGAGAAATCGTAAAGGAGGTAGAAGTTGTTGTTCGCCTAGATTGCATTAGAGGATGACCTGGTAGACCCTTTCACTAAGGCCTTTCTAGCGAGAGCTTTGATAGGCATATGGAGGGAAGGGGAATCAGATGTATGGCAGTATGAGGACAACATAGTCTTTTAGTATAAGTGGGAGATTGTTGGGATGTATACTGAAAATTCTATCTTTTGTATGAACATTTTTATTTTTGAAATAAGAATCACATGATCATTGTTTGCATATTTTTATGGTTATGCATATTGTCTAATACATTACATTGTAGATAACATGGTGTGTGGTATCACACGGGAGATCATGTTATCGGCTCCTTGTAAAGTTTAAGTAAAGGCTCACAACCGAGATGACTTTGGACAAACCATTGGTATGGTTGTAGTGTGATTTGGTATTGGTTTGTCTTGACCATAAAATCACACTAGTACACTTTGTGTGTATTGAGCAGGACCGATTTAGAGGTGATTCGATTTATTGTTGACTACATAATCGAATCAGACCTCAGATATTATATTGTACATGCTCTTAATCCCGATATAATAACGGACACATATACTTAGTATTCATTTCTTTGATTTACCAATGGGCGAGATTTATAGATTAAATCGATAGGCTCGGTAAGTTGGGAAATGATATTATTTATATGGTGTACCGTTGATTATAGGAGGAAACCGTGTCTTATATATTAGGATGATGATGTCTCCTTGAGGAGCTCATAAGGTTCATCATGTAAACCCTGCAGGTGGACTTGGTCCGGCATGATAAAATGGTTGAGTGGTACTACTCATGGAGTTAGATGTTGATTAATTAATGGTCAGTAAATTAATTAATCGACGGACATTCGAGATCTTAAACACGGGGAAAAAATGTACAAATAATATATGGAGCCCATATTAACTTATGGGAGTTGGTGAGGTAGATCAATGATAATCCTCTAGTGGAATGGATAATCATTAATGGATCGGACTTTATGTGGGCTTGATCCATTGGGTGGCCAAGATTCAACTCCTCCTCATGGTCCCTATTGTAGCCTATTAATACCTCATGAAGCTTAGATCCAATGGATGAAAACAAACCTCTAGATCCAATGGTAGAGATTAAATCTCTAGATCCGACGATTGAGATTAAATCTCTAGATCCGACGGTTGAGATTAAATCCCTAGAACCAATCGTGGAGATTAAAAGGAGGGATGAACCTAACTCTATAAATATGGGATGATGGCTTGGGCGGCAACTCAATGGATGGCATTAGGGTTTGTTTCCCTTGGGCGGCAAGCAATCCCATTAGGGCTAGGATTAGGAGTGGGCAGCTAGGGTTTTGGGTGTTGGTTGTGGGCGGCAACAAGAGGAGAAGACCTTTCTTCTTCTTCCTAAGGTTTGGCCGGCAACCTATCCTTCTTCCCTATACTTTGTCCGGTGCTCAACCTATTCTTCTTTCCTTCTTCCTTGGCCGGCAATTAGGAGAGCTAGGGTTAGGGTTTTGGGTGGCTACAAGGTGAAGATTTGTTTCCCTTTTCTTCTCCAAGTGTTGGCCGATGCCCATCACCCTCATTGATTCTCTTTTGGCCGGTTCATATACTCCATGTTCTCTTCCTTGGCCGGCGGCAATATTGAGTTTATTGATTTGGTGGCCGATTCTAGATAGGAAGAAGTGTTTTGTTTTATGATCTTCCTTTGTTCGGAGTGAACAAGGAAAGGAAGATTGGTGATCTAGGAGGCTTCGTCTTTTGGAAGATCGTCACCCACACGACGTCCAAAAGGAGGAAGGACATACAATAGAAGATCAAGAGGTATAACAAGAGGTATAATCTTGTTTATTTTGATTAGTGTTCTTTTGTATTATGTCTATAATTGTTTTTCAATTACATGCATGATATATATTCTGTTTTGTGGCTAAATATACTTGGACCCCGGACATAAACACAAAAATCGGCGATCCATACATCGTCTATTCCGCGACTATTCATGGAATAGAGGTTGGTCGCTTGAACAACAAGTTTGTTCAAGTGACTACTCTAAATGAATAGCACGACGATGACAAGGTTGCTTGGGCAATCCCTCTTGTTAAGGATAATTTTTTTTTATTAGCAGACGTAGAAGGGATCGCCATGAACAAGCGACTAAGTCGAAAGGGGAAGCAAAGTTTCCCCTTAGCCAACAGCTACCTCGCCATTTCCTAGACTAGTTAGACCAAGAAGTGGTCTTAGGTGGGTCAAGTCTCTATTTTCTTGAAAATGACTTTGTCTAAGGAAGTGATCATTTTTCCGATCAAAGAAGGCCTCTGTGCCTCGCCACAACCTGGAAGCCATGATCTTGAAAAGGTGACTTGATGAGCTTAAGGTCAATTCGAATCTAACGCAAGGTTGACAAGTGTTCAAATCATTAAATTTAAATTAAATAAAATTGAAAGTCATTTCATAAGAACATATAAGGTTAACATGCTTGATCATGTAGACATGAGTGAGATGATTTAGGTTTAATAATTTACAACCAACCTTTAATAATTCCAATATCCGATCCAACTACCTTGCGTGTAGGATCAATGGATGTTGAACAGTGGTTGCTCCCGACACATGATCGGGGATCAACTCAAGTTTTTGAAGCTTCGATTCAAACAACAAGGATCGGTAGCCTTCGGAAACAACAACAAGCTCAAAATCATCAGGTCAGGTGATATTGATCTCAACTCAAACTTTATTATTCAAAATGTCTTATTGGTAGAAAATTTCTAATATAATTTACTTAGTGTAAGCCAATTGTGTGATAATAACTATAAGGTCATATTTCTAGAAAAAGAATGCATAATTAATACAAATGAAACCTCTAAAATATTTCTTAAAGGAACCAGAAATAACAATATTTATACTATTAATTTAACTAACTCCTCAACCAAGTGTCTTATGACACGGCAAGAGGAATCTTGGTTGTGGCACCGACGACTCGGTCGCTCGCACCCAAGACTCATCCACAAGATGAGTCAGAGTGACTTAGTCAGAGGTTTGCCTAACCTCAACAACTTGGATAATAAAATATGTAATGCTTGTTAACAAGTAAACAATCTAGGATACAACATCAACTAACTAATCAAGAACGAACCAAAAGTGTTCTTGGGCTCCTTCACATGGATCTATTTGATTCACATGGAGCTAAGTCACTTAATGGGAGTCAATTCTGCTTAGTCATAATTGACGACTATTCTAGATTTACTTGGGTTAGGTTCATCAAACACAAAAGTGATACTCTAGATCAATTAATCAACCTATTTAAACTAATAGAAAATTAACAAACCCTTAAAATCAAAAGACTTAAGAGTGATCATAGTGGTGAATTCGAGAACCACAGGTTTACAGAATTCTGTAACCTAAATGGATACCACCATGAGTTCTCATGCCCTAGAACCCCACAACAGAATGGCCTAGTAGAGCGCAAAAATAAAACCCTACAAGAAGCCACTAGGATAATGTTAAACGAGTATAACCTACCCGATAGGTTTTGGGCAGAAGCCGTTAGTACGATTTGCTATGTCCAAAATAGGATCCTTATGGTAAAGAGACAACTTAAGACCTTGTACGAGATTTATTACGATAAAATACCTAACATCAAGTACTTTAGGGTATTTGGATGTAAGGTACATATCCTAAACACTAAGGATCACCTAGGAGAATTCACATCCAAAACCTTGACCGGAATCTTTCTAGGATACTCGACTATGAGTAGAGCCTATAGGGTATATAACCATGATACCCTTAGAGTCAAAGAGACTATTAATGTAGTGTTTGATGAAGGACACGAACCTACAAAACTCCTAGCAACCCCGATTAGTGAGCCGATTCATACCAGACTCAACTCCGATCTTGAGATCAAGTCTAGTATTAATCCTAACCTAAGTCAATCGAGTCATCCTATCGACCAAACGATAGGTGACTCTAATCCAAGTCAAACTAGGACTCAAACGAATTATCCTATCGACCAAGTGATAGGTGATCCAAGCCTAGGAGTTCGAACTAGAGCTTCATACCAAAACCTTAGTCAAATCTCCTTGATTTCCAAAATTGAACTCAAAACCATTGACCAAGCTCTTCTTGAACTTGATGATAAAGGTGAAGTAGTTAGAAATAAAGCTAGATTAGTCACTAAAGGGTTTAGTCAAGTCGAAGGTTTAGATTACGACGAGACCTATGCCCCAATAGCTAGATTAGAGTCCATCCGAATGCTATTAGCATATGCTGCCCATCGAGGATTTAATTTGTTTCAAATGGATGTAAAGTCAGCATTCTTGAATGGATATATTAAAGAAGAGGTTTATGTTAGTCAACCCCCCGGTTTCAAAAGTCTAGATAAACCCGATCATGTCCTTAGATTAAAGAATGCTCTCTATGGGCTCAAACAAGCTCCTCGAGCTTGGTACGAGAGGCTTTTGATTTATCTTAAGTCCAAAGGATTTAACCAAGGTCTAGTCGATCCAACCATCTTCGTAAAAACCGTAGGTAAAGACATATTCATAGCCCAAATCTATGTAGATGATATCATCTTCGGAACCACCAACTCGATCCTACTAAACGAATTCATTTCACTTATGGAAAGTGAATTTGAAATGAATTTAGTAGGTGAGTTGAGTTTCTTCTTAGGTCTACAAATTAAACAAACTAATGATGGAATATACTTACACCAACGCAAATATACTAGGGAATTAATTAAATGCTTTGGAATGCAAGATGCTAAAATTATTAATACCCCAATGGCAACAAATATTAATATAGGAGAAGATGTTACCGGAAATTCAATTGACTTAAAATACTATATGAGTGTGATAGGGAGTCTCCTTTACTTAACTGCGAGCTGACCTGATATCTTATTTGCAGTAAGTATGTGCGCAAGGTTCCAAACCTATGCCAAGGAATCTCACCTAACTTTAGTTAAGCGTATCCTTAGATATCTAAAGGGTACACTTAATGTCGGTATTTGGTACCCTAGATCTGCCGAGTTTGAACTAATCGGCTACTCTGACTCGGACTATGCCAGTAGTAAGCTCGATAGAAAGAGTACGAGTGGTTGTTGTCAACTTCTCGGCTCGAGTCTAGTGAGTTGGTGCAGTAGGAAGCAACACTGTGTTGCCTTATCTACCACGAAAGTCAAATACATCGCGATGGGTGAGTGTGTCACTCAGCTTCTCTGGATGAAGCACACTCTCTGAGATTTTAAGTTAGACTTTACAAACACTAAAATTCATGTAGATAACATTAACTCAATTAACCTAACTAAAAATCCAATATGTCATTCTAGGACCAAACATATAGAGGTCAAACACCATTTCATTCGAGAACATGTGGCCAACGGAGCCATACAACTCGAATACGTCGAATCGAAGTCCATCATGGCAGGCCTATTTACTAAACCCCTACCTGAAGCCGAATTCAGTCTATTAAGATGAAAATTGGGCATGTGCGTAGTAGAGTAGGAATTTACAAGTTATATTTTATTATTACTATCTTTTACTTTTCATGCTCATGGAACTAGCTTAGGACATATCTTAGATATCATGCACCTATAGATTTAAGGAGCCAATACATCTTACAACACATAGGACCAATGTGTTTGTGTACTTAGCCACGTAGATGGGCGTGAGATGTTAGGACCTTACTCCTGGTTCTAGATGTAGAGCTAGTGCATCACCATGAACCACGGAGTATAATCATGTATATTCACCGACTCTGACCAGGACTTGTTGATCTTTCATATCAATCAAGTCAAATGAGAGTTGAATATTATATAGATGAGCTTATTTTTAGTATATTATTTTCAAAATAATATGGAACATGCTTGGACGTGGAACTTAAACTTAATATTTTTTTCAAAACCCCCCCACTCTTTTCGATATATGGCAAAAGGGGAAGAAAAAGGCCAAAGTTAAGGGATCAATTTTTTTTGATAACTTAACTTAATACTTCATACTTATTCTCATGGCCAAAAGTTAAGTAAATATTTTCTTTTACTTAACTTCAAAAGTTAAGTAAATGTTTTCTTTTACTTAACTTTAATTTTTGCAAATTTACTTAAACTTAACTGTTTTAAAGGCCAACTTTAAGTAATTGTTAATTACTTAAACTCTTCCTAAATAGCAAACATCAAGGGGGAGGATTAAGATCTTCTTTCAAGACTCACCCTAGGCCAAGGGGGAGGTTTCCTCAAGGGAGAGACTTGGAAGAAAATCTCTACTACTCCTACATAATCTTCATTATTCTTCGTGCATATTATTCTTCATGCATATTATTTCCTTAACTTTGTATGTGGGTTTGCCATAGATCAAAAAGGGGGAGATTGTTGGTACAGTGGGCACCTAAGTCGAACCTAAGTTTTGATTAAAGCAAACGATACAAAGTTAAGCCCATCTCACAAGCTAAATCGAGTGTGCAGAAAAGTGCTAAAGCTGGAGATGAAGGCTAGAGACACCCGGAGGAAGTCGCGGTGGTCCGGCGACACTCGAGTAACTTCGGAGGGAGCCGAAGGAATTGAGTGGGAGGCCAGAAGTGAGAACTACAAAGTAAGTATCAAGGTAAGCTCGTATGTGTGTGAGCGTAAGTGAGGTCGTATCCTCTTTACGGGGATGGTCTTAAGCGTAGATCCGACCAAAGACATCCCATGGATGGTCTAGGTCAAGATCGGACAGTCGACAGCTGTCGAAATTATGTTTTTGTTAAGCTAACTTGTGATTTCAGCAAGCATCAATTGATTGCCCACAAGAGCCACTCGACTGCCTAAAATCAGTCGACTGCTGAGTGTTGCGACTCGACTGGAACTGCCATCAGTCGATTGATGATGGCCATCAGTCGACTGATGGTCAAGGATCAACTTCGAGGAGTCAAGTCTTATCACCTCATTCCAAGGAGCTTTGTGCCTATTTGTGATTGGTTGAAGACCCATTCGATGAGGGGCTCAAAAGCTATAAAAGGAGGGCTTCTCTAAGGGCTTTTCATCAATTCAAAAAGCCTCCAAGTGCTTCCAATACGATACGACTCTCCAACATCCCTACGACGAAGCGCTGCTGAGACGATGACTAGAGATTCAACCTCCAACCTTTGAAGTCGTCGGTAACAAAAGTCTTAATTGTATTTTATTTTGCTTATCTTGTAAAGCTTTCATTATAGCGAGGAGAGGGGGAGTGTCCCTCTACCTCGAGCTTTTGTGATTTCGTGTATCCATTTAATTCCTATCTCCAACGAGGAGGAGTTCTTTAGTATTCTGCCCTCTGTGCGTGGTCAAGGACCACTAGGGCCTTAGAGTAGTAGCCTTCGGCTACGAACCAAGTAAAAACCCTCGTGTCTATTGTCTCTTTTGTTTTGAATTTATCTTCCGTTGTTTCTACTCGTGTTTTAATGAACGAAGTCAAACGAAAGATTTTATCGCTATTCACCCCCCTTTCTAGCGATCCACTCGATCCAATAGACTTGGAGACCCTGAATTACACCAGCAATTCGCCCTGAAAGCTCCTAAAGAGCCATGCTCCATCCTCCCTCCACGAGCTCCATTTAAAACTGCTGCTTGGGCTGGATTTCACCTATCAGTCGGCTGGTTGGGGCCATTAGTCGACTGGTACCACTATTGTTGTGAGACAATGGCTAGATCCACGCTGGAAAAATCCAATGGATAGACCATCAGTTGATTGATCATATTCATCAGTCGACTGATAGAGCCTTCACTTGACTATTAACCCCAACAGTTGAGTCTGACTCTATTCTGTGCCTAAATTCTCGAGCTTCAATCGACTGATCACCAGATCAGTCGACTGATCAAGCAAGCAGTCGACTGCCAAAGGCTGGCAGTCGATTGCTAGGCTAATTCCCATAGTCAAACCCTAGTTGACTCTCACAAGTCGACTGCCAATAGGTCCCAGTCGATTGATACACCTCAAACATGAGGTTTTAACCCAAGTATGATGCCCTTATACTTGCTAGACCACTCGTAGCCTAGACCTAAGCCTTCTAGCCACCTCCGTTAGCCTCGCGTCTATCGGATCCCTCCAAGTCATCCATGACTTGTTCATCCATATGCTAGCCTTCAGGTGCTTCCATCGGCTATTGTCATGCTAACGATGTCTACACCGCCAAGGCACATTGGACTTAAGCTGCCAAGACTCCGCTTGGACTTTACGCCGCCAACTATTGGACTTATGCTGCCAAGACTTCACCCTTGGACTTTACGCCGTCAATATTCCCCTTGGACTTTCCAAATGCCAAGACTCAAGTTTGGACTTTCCCTTGCCAACCCATGTTGGACTTTCCATGCCAAGACCCATGCTTGGACTTTCCTTTGGCAACCTATGTTGGACTTTCCCTTGCCAAGATCCATGCTTGGACTTTACATGCCAAGTACTCAAGACTTGGACTTTTCCCATGACAATGGTTAAACCATCGTCAAACATCAAATACTAACCTAGGTTGATTGCATCAGCAATCTCCCCAACACATGTCAGACATCAATGTCAGACATCCATGTCAAACATCAAAACACTTACTCGAGTCAAACTCGAGTTCGACCAATCGTGACCTGGGCCGATTGCACCAATAATCTCCCCCTTTTTGACAGAAACATCAGTGAGTTAGTCCCCTAACTCAAATTCCCTTACCAATTATCCCAAATTGGTAACTCTAAAATTCTCCCCAATAATTCTCCCCCTTTTTGACTAACATCAAAAAAGTTCTCTCCAAGGAGGTCAATGTCTCATGTCCCAATGAGATCTTACAATCTCCCCCTTGATCCAAAAATACCTAGGATGTATACAATCTTTCTAGTGATAAGTCCCATATCACTTAAGAAAGACACTCCTATGAACTCTCCTAATTTCCAAATTGGGTATCTCAAAATCCCTTTTCTCCCCCTCATGAGGAAAAAATAACATCCATCATCCCATGATGGATAACTCCCCCTAAAGGCTTGCTCCCCCTTGACCATTGCACCAACAATGTCCTTGGGAAGTCCCTAAGCCAATAGGAACTCTAAACCATCAAAAATAAGGTTCAAAGTTCAACATTAAACTTTCCCATACCTTAAATTTGATACATCACCCTAACAACTCTCTTAATCCATATCCAATGGATTTTCATCCTTTATAATGCTTCCCAAAGCATATCCTAGGGTTAGGAGTAGTTAGGGAACTTTACCGTAGTTGAAAACGGGCTAAACAACCTTATTTTTCCCGAAATCAACATTGGTAGTCGACTTTATTAGGCATCAGTCGACTGTTGTGCCCATCAGTCGACTGCCAACAAGGTCAGTCGACTGATAACTGAAAAATCTGATTTTCAGTTATCAGAAATGAATTTTGAAAAAGCATAAGTAATTCTATGTATATCGAAAAATCATAAAAATTCATACGTATATTACTTATAAGAAATACAATGGGTAAAAACTATTAGAAAAATATTTTACCCATAAAATAGCGAAATTGACACAAAGTTCAAAAGTGAAGAAAAACTTCAATGTTTTAGCTCACTTTGTATCAACTTCATCAATGGTGATTGCTATCAAAAGATAGACTTCACCAAGGTTTTCTAAAATATTTTTGAAAACCTATATTGGATCATGTTCTTTAGGCTTAGTGTACATGGCTTGAACATAAGATTTCCCAATGATCCACCAATGATATTAGATGAGTTTTAGTTCATCTAGATGCAAAAACTATACACCTTGAACTCAACTCATATCCCAGCATATCACATGTATCTAGAGTGTATCAATACACATAAATGTCAATTAGATGTGAGATGTGGGTTTTGGTTTATCTTAAACTAAGGCCTCATGCATTTTCTAAGGCAACACTACTTTATTCCCTTATAAATGGGACTTCAAGTCATGCCATTGTCCTTAACTCAATTTTAATCAAATTGAATGCATGAATGATTATGACATTAATGATGATATAAATAAACACATGCTCATAATCATGATGTCATGACATAAGATGAAATTTAAACATACATGACATTTAACCTTAATCCTAAACATGATCATGACATATTAAATGATTGAAAGTAGATTTGATGTCATGGCATGTTATATGACAAATCAAGCATGGAAAATAAAATATAAGGTATATAATACCTAAATTTTAGTATTTGTTGCCATTTGTTATTATTAATCTCATTTTGCCATATTGTCAATTATTCCTAAAGTGTGCCAAAAACCCAAAATGGTACACTATGACTTCTAAACCTAAATTGTTACAATTTGATTAATTTATCAAACTTCTTAAATAATATTGGCACTTCCTAAAATCTTTTAGGATTAAGAATCAAACCTATTTCCAAGGTATCCATAACCTTGAAAATAACCTAAAGTGCCACCTTTACCATGGTTAGGTTAACTACCCATCCATTTAAAGTTGGCACTCCTAAACCCATCTAGGATGAATCGATCATGCTCCTAGGAACCCAAAACCTATTTGAGATCCTTGGGTTTACTAGGTATTCCTTAGGGATGACCTCGCTAGATACCCTCCCAATGACCCTTCTAGGCTTGTTAGCCTTGGTCATTGTGGTCTTGCCTAGGTTAACTCTAGGGGTGACTCCCCTTGTAACCTTCTTAGTGGCTTCCCTAGGTTTCTTCGAAACTTTAGCCACTAGACACACACCTTGGTTACTCTTAGGGATAACTTCCCTAGTAACCTTGCTCTTCCTAGACCTAATTTGAGTTACATAATCAAATGGAACATTGTGATAGGTCTTTTTGGGCTTATGCTTGCCCTTGGATGGTTCTTGTTTCCTAGATCATTGACTTTGACTTCTAGACTCTAGACTTTGACCATTTGACCCTTTAATTGAATTTTGTATATTTCTAAGGGTCTTCTCTAATTTCTCAAGCCTTGACCTCAAGGCTTGATTTTCTAACTCTAATTGCCCAATTTTTGATTTTCCATTTGGTCTTTGGGCATTACCATTTCCTCTAGGCATATGGCTACCCTTCTTAGGGTTAATGCCTAAATGATTTTCTATTTTCCTAATGCTTTCCTTAGGAAGAGTTTTTCTAGGGGCATTAGTCCCAAATTTCTCCTTATTTGAAATGTTTACACTTTTAACACCTAGACAAAAATATTTGTTATTCCTAGCATGCTTTTCACGAGTAATGACAACATTATTAACATAACTCCTAGCATGCTTTTGCCTATAAATTAAAGTAGAAGCATTATTGAATTTTACCTTAGGGTTTACCTTAGAGGCTCCCCTACATGTGTAGCTCCCTTTTGAGTCTTTTTCTCCCCCTTAGGGCATTGACTCCGGTAATATTCCGCTTGTCGGCATTTGAAGCAAATCACTTGCTACTTGCTTTTGATTGTTAGGGGACCGACATCCTTGACCTTTTGAGCCGGTGGATTTTTCTTTACTCTTTTCGGACACTTACTCTTGTAGTACCCGGATTCCCTACACTCAAAACATATGATATGATTTTTATTACGAATTAAAATGTTTGAGTTACCTAGGGTGGTGGTAGGTGCCGGAGTTTAAGCTTCTTCATCTTGACCGAATGCGGAAGGCTCTTCTTGATGCTTCGGAGTGGAAGGTCTAATCTCCTCCCCCTCAATCCTAGAGGTGGAGGCTTCTTCCAATTCCACCTCTTCTTCCTCTTCCGATCGGGATCCGGATGTTGATTCCCTATCAACTTCCGAATCCTCACTTGCTTGTGAGGATGAAGATTCTTCTTCTTCGGGCTCCTCCTCTTCTTCTTGTTCTTGGACCGGTTGAGGGTTTTCGTGATATTTTTCCAATTCACTCTAAAGCTCCTTGGCATCAATGTAATCCCCTAGGCTACACAAGATGTCATTAGGAATCAAATCAAAAATAAATTTGACTACCTTCTTATTTTTCTCGAAGGCTTGGACTTGCTCTTCGATCCATCTCTTTTTCTTGAGGTATCCACCATTTGGTCCTCTTGGATAGCTAAATTCCTCCATCAAAATGGACCATTCTTCAAAATCCTTCATCATCAAGAAATCTTCAATTCTTGTCTTCCATTGCCTAAACCCTTCTTGTTCATAGAAGGTATATGGAATTGGAGTGTTGATGTCCCAACCCAATTGTTCTTCAAATTCCATCTTCCCTCTAGCTTGCTCCCTCGGATGTGAAGCCGGTGAAGAGTGACCCGCTCTGATACCAATTGTTAGGAACGTTGCACCCACTAGAGGGGGGGGGGTGAATAGCATTGTTGGCTTGTCGATGCTCGATGGAATTTGATCGCGTTCGTCTCTACAATACTTGTTAATGCAGCGAAATATATAATTACAAAAATAAACACAAGAAAAAGAGACACAGCGATATAACATGGTTCGAAACTGAATGGTTCCTACTCCACGGATTGGGCTCGTAAGAGCCCTAGCGATGCACACAACACTACTAAGTAATAATACTACTTCTCGACAACAAGTCGGAGGCGGAGAAACCTCTTACAACAATTCTTACAACAATAAGAAGTAAATGCAAGCTAATACAAGTAAACTACACAAATACAAGTAAAGAAAACTTTACACAATGTGAACTTGAGCGCTTGCTTTTGGTTGCTTGAAGAGTAGCCTTGGAGACCCTGAATCACACCAGCAATTCGCCCCAAAAGCTCCCAAAGAACCATGCTCCATCCTCCCTCCATGAGCTCCATTTAAAGCTGCTGCATGGGCTGGATTTCACATATTAGTTGATTGTCAGGACCATCAGTCAACTGGTGCCACTATTGTCATGAGACAACGACTAAATCTACGCTGGAAAAATCCAACGGATAAACCATCAGTCGACTGATAGAGCCTTCACTCGACTGTTAACCCCAACAGTCGAGTCTGACTCCATTATATGCCCAAATTTTCAAGCATCAGTCCACTGATTGCCAGATCAGTCGACTGATTAGGCAAGCAGTCGATTGCTAGGCCAATTCATACAGTCAAACCCTAGTTGACTCCCACAGTCGACTGCCCATAGGTACCAGTCGACTAATACACCTCAAACATGAGGTTTTAACCCAAGTATGGTGCCCCCATACTTGCTAAACCACCCATAGCCTAGACCTAAGCCTTCTAGCCACCTCCGTCAGCCTCGCACCTATCGGATCCCTCCAAGTCATCCATGACTTGTTCATCCATATGCTAGCCTTTAGGTGCTTCCATCGGCTATTGTCATGCTAACGGTGTCTACACCGCCAAGACACATTGGACTTACGCTACCAAGACTCCTCTTGGACTTTACGCCGCCAACCATTGAACTTATGCTGCCAAGACTTCACCCTTGGACTTTACGCCGCCAATATTCCCCTTGGGCTTTCCAAATGCCAAGACTCAAGCTTGGACTTTCCCTTGCCAACCAATGTTGGACTTTCCATGCCAAGACCCATGCTTGGACTTTCCTTTGGCAACCCATGTTGGACTTTCCCTTGCCAAGACCCATGCTTGGACTTTACATGCCAAGTACTCAAGACTTGGACTTTTCCCATGACAATGGTCAAACCATCGTCAAACATCAAATACTAACTTGGGTCAATTGCATCAGCAATCTCCTCAACACATGTCAGACATCAATGTCAGACATCAATGTCAAACATCAAAACACTTACTTGAGTCAAAATCGAGTTCGGTCAATCGTGACCTGGGCCGATTGCACCATCACAGGAGATCAGGTTTACCCCTAGGTTCCTTGTATAAATCCACTAAATCTTAGATACGAGGGTTGTCACCACTCGTATCGCCTAAGCACAACAGGTAGAAAAACAAATACGCATAGATATTGGTATAAACAATTTCCAATTGCAAATTCAAACTCAAAACAAAATTCAATTTGAAGCAACATGTCATGCGCACACAAGCTACTCCCTAATCCTAGAATCGAAGGAACTGCTCCATATATAGAAGAGGAGAATCACAAGGCATTTTCATGTTCGAATATATCAGAAATAAAATGCAAGAACAAGAGGTTACAATGCCGATGTGTCCTTCTCTCCGGTGTTAAAGAGCAGAACTTGGATCTCCGGTGGCATTCTTCCTCTCCGTTGTGAGTTCCCGAAGATTTTTAGGGCTTTGGTGTGCCATCCTAGCTGTCGTGCCTCTCCCCTAGGGGTTGGGAGCCCTAGGGTAGCTCCCTCGTGATCCCTGGGGTTTGGGGCGGAGCTTTCTTTATATAGACATCATGCCGGATCGCTGCGAAACCTAGAAAATAACCCACTCGTGTCGGAATCACGCAGCGCCACACGACCGTGTGTTTCCACATGGCCAGGCCATGTGTGGTGCACACGGCTGTGTTTCCACACAGCCAGGCCGTGTGTGGCGCTGGGGTGGCCAATTTCTCCCCTTGGACACGACCGTGTGTAGCCACACGCCCTGGTCGTGCCCCCTTCTGTCTCTAGCTGCAAAATGCCATTCTTTTGCTCCAAAAGTGCACCTTTTCCCATGAAATGCTATCCTGCATGCAAAAGTACAAAGAGCAGATCTCCAAACCAGAAAATACGAAATGCATGCAAAACAAGGTGACATATGCATGAAACTAACATAAAATGTAATGAGATGTGAGCGAAAACTACTCCTAAAACCCTATATGTTTTGCTCACATCATGCATCATTCAAGGATTTTTCAACATTATTTTTAAGATATTTTTCTAGTTCTAAAAAATATTTTCCTTAACCGCTAAGTCTTTTTGATCTTAAACAGAGAGAACAGGAGAGTTTGCGACAATATGTGCAGAGATTCACACAAGCAGCATAGGAAATTCCCGATATGAAATTTGGTATGATGGTAGGAGCCTTTACTCAGGGACTTAGAGAGGGGGACTTCTTTAAATCTTTGTCTAAAAGACCTGATACAAGCTTTAATGATCTATTATCCCAGGCTGAGAAGTTTATTAATCTTGAAGATGCTCAGAAGTCTCGGCAAACTTCTCAGGATTTCAGAATAGTAGAAATGCTAGAAAGAAGGATTAAATGGATAAGACTTGCTTGACCTTCAGAGGACAGATCTTTGTATACTCCTCAGTTACAATATTCTAAGGAGAGAGCTATGAATATTTGTATGGAGCATCAGTTATTGAGAATACCCTTTGGAGATGATAGAGGGCCTAGGAGATTATCGACTCCTACTTTCTGTGTTTATCATCAGGAGTATGGCCATAATACTTAGAATTATCAGCAGTAAGACTTTGAGTTACAGGGAATTATGGGGACTCATCCCCATGTTCGAAATCTGATTGTGAATCCAGCTCCTTATCAGTGGGGGTTTGGAAGAAGAAATTATGGTAGAGGAAATCCGGGAAGACCTTTTATAAACCGTTGATGTGAACAAAACATATAAGGTTTTAGGAGTAGTTTTTGCTCACATCCCATTGCATTTTATATTTGATTCTTGCATATTTCACTTTATTTTGCATGCATTTCCTATTTTCTGGTTCGGAGATCTGCTCTTTGTACTCTTGTGTGTAGGACAACATTCTACGGGGAAAATGACGCACTTTTGGAGCAAAAAGAAGACATTTGGCAGCTAGAACAGAAGGACACACACCCTGACTCTGCGAATCCACACAACTCATGCCCCAACGCCACACACATCCTGGTCATGTGAATTCACATGGTTGTGTGGCGTTGGGCAATTTTGACGCGATTCAGTTATTTTCCAGGTTTCGGGGAGATCCGGCCTGATGTCTATATAAAGGAAGCTACGCCCAAATCCTGGGGGGGGGGGGAGGAACGATGACCGGGACAACACTTTGACGCCCTAAAAATCTTTGGGAACTCACAATGGGGAGGAAGAAGGTCGCTCGAGGATCAAGTTTTGCACATCAACGCCGGAGAGGAGAGCCAAAGTGCATTGTAATTCACGTTCTTTGCGCAGTTTACATTATTTCTATGAATTCTAATATGCTTTGTGTTTCTCTTCTCGTATTTATGGAGTAGATTCTCCTATTCTAGGATTAGGGAGTAGTTGGTGTGCGTAGAACATGTTATTTCAAATATATTTCTGTTCTTGAAATCATATTTACAATTGGTGATTATTTAGATCGATAGCTATTTATTTTGTTCTTCAATTTACTGTGTGAAGCCGCTACGAGGGGTGACAACCCTTGTATCAAAGATTTAGGAGAATTAAGGAGGAACCTAGGGGTTGGCCTCATCTTTGATAATCGTAGATAGAAGGGTGTTATAGATTTGAAAATGGGACACATTCTGACTCATCATAGGGATTGAACCGGCATCCTCATACTGCCTATCCCATCCTAAAGACAGGGGTCGACCTGATATGGCAGAGATAGTTCCCGATAGATGCGAAGGCTCATCGGGGAAGTGTATGATATCCCTTTCACAAGACCATAGTTAGATTTCTAGATAATACCCAATTGATAGTGTGTTCTGCGACACACAAGCGAAACCAAAATCCTAGAATTCCCTCAAAAGACTTGTAGCAATCCTTCTCTTCCTCCGTGTGACACCGTACTAGAGTTCGGGATGCTGACAACCCTCGCCATCACAACCATTAGAATGAAACTCCGAACAATAACGTCCACTAAACCAATCGGTACTCAAATCTCAGTATCTATGTGATCTATAATCTTTTTATTACTTGATGACATCCATGCACTTGCGGGTGTTGAGCGCGAGCGTGGGCTTCGAGTCCTCGACGATTCCCATCGCGAGATTTGAGGTCGCGTTCAAGAACATCAAGTTTTTGGCGCTATTGCCGGGGACTATTGATTCAATATCAAATCGAAAGTGGACAGTTGGATCAGACCTAGTTTAGGTTTATTTCCCTAGTTTTTATTATTTTCTAGTTTAATTTGGTTCTAGTTTAGATTTTAGTTTTCTTCTAGCTTTAGTTATTTTCTAGCAGTTTTTCTTTTAGATTAATCATAGTTCTTGCAGCTTTAGTCTCTTGTTGTGGCACTGCTATTCCTTTGCTTATTCATATTTTCTTGTAGATAAACATGCATGCTTTTTCTCATGATTATGGTCAATTTAATTCTGTAAGTTTTGGTAACATTTATTGTGAGCATTGTGGTGAAACATGATATCATTAACGATTGTCCGGATATATTTGAACCTTCACAATTTGAACAAGGAGATGTCACCTACAATTACAACCAGTGGCCACAAGATGATTCCTATTCATATAGTTATGACCCTGGCTACTTAAACCCTCAATATTGTCCGCCTAAATCCCAACTTGAGCAAATGATGGAAAATTTCATTCAAACGCAACAAGCGGCGAATACTAAATTTCGACGGTGACATTTAAAGACAAAGACTCGATATTGTTTCCCAAGTGAGAATGAGAGCTATGAATCACCATGTGAAATTTATCCATAACCAAGTCCCCGCTTAGAAGCCTTGCTAGCCGATTTTACTAGGGAATGTGAGGAGAATAGTTGACAATTTGCGAAGATTATGCAACGAGATCTAGCAAGAGAAGAAACCAAACGATGAGAAGGTGACTTTGATGACTGGATTACACATAATATGGCGGAGACTCACTTTGAGCGAATGGATGAGGAAGATATAGATGACATAGGAAGTAAAGAAGGGCAATCCATGCAATCACCACTTGAAGGAGAATTTGAGGATTATATAATTGATACGTTAATCGAGGAGTGTATTATAGACGATTCGTTGGCCGCTAGAGTGGGGGGTGAATAGCTCATTTTGATGCTCGATGGAATTCATCTCGTGTTCATCTACAAATCTCGTTAGCGAAGCAGAAATAGAAATAATAGCAATAACGAAAGCGAAGACAAACACAGATACACCAATACACAAGTATGTAACGTGGTTCGAAACCGAATGGTTCCTACTCCAAGGATCGAGCTCTAAAGAGCTCTAGTGATGCACACACAATCACTAATCACAAATAACTCCTTCTCGGAATAATTCGGAGGTGGAGAAATCTCTTACAATAATTACACTAAGTAATATATAAGATACAAGCTAGTACAAGTATGAAATACAATGCAAGTAAAGAAAAATACTTTACAAGATTACTTTGGTTGCTTGATCTTTGATTGCCTTGGACTAGCCTTAAAGACCTAGATTTGCAACAACAAATTGCTCCAATTCACCCAAGAAAATCACTACCAAAAACCCTCTTCTGAGCTTCTTTTATAACCTACAATCGGGCAGGATTTTCACCTATCAGTCGACTGATAACACTGTTGCTGTGAGACAACGGTGTAATCTATGCTGGAAAAATCCAACGGATAGGACATCAGTCAACTGATCATGTCTATCAGTCAACTGATCGAGCCTTCACTTGATTGCTTACCCCAAAGAATGAGCCGACTCCATTCTGCGTCAAATATCGAGCACCAATCGACCGATCACAAGATCACGATCAGCTTGCCAAACAAATACCAATCGACCACCTTTGGCAGTCGACTGATAGGGTACTCCCAGCAGTCAAACCCTAGTTGACTCACACTAGTCGACTGCCACATGATACCAGTCGACTGATACACCTCAAACATTATATTTAACCCAAGTATGGTGCCCCCATACTTGCTAGACCACCCGTAGCCTAGACCTAAGCCTTCTAGCCACCTCCGTCAGCCTCGGGTCTATCGGATCCCTCTAAGTCATCCATGACTTGTTCATCCATACGCTAACCTTCAGGTGCTTCCATCGGCTATGTCATGCTAACGGTGTCTACACCGCCAAGGCACATTGGACTTACACTGCCAAGACTCCGCTTGGACTTTACGTCGCCAACCATTGGACTTATGTTGTCAAGACTCCCGCTTGGACTTTACGCCGCCAATATCAAACCCCTTGGACTTCTCAAATGCCAAGACTCAAGCTTAGACTTTCCCTTGCCAACCTATGTTGGACTTTACATGCCAAGACCCATGCTTGGACTTTTCCTTACCAAGACCCATGCTTGGACTTTACATGCCAAGTACTCAAGACTTGGACTTCCATGACAAGGTCAACTCCAGTCAACCATCAAAATACCCCTCGAGTTAAACTCGAGTCTGGTCAATCATGACCAGGGTCGATTGTGCCAACAATCTCCCCAAAACATTATCAGACATCAATGTCAAACTTCCATGTCAAACATCTAAACATCGCTCGAGTCAAACTCAAGTTTGGTCAATCGTGACCTGGGCCAATTGCACCAACAATCTCTCCCTTTTTGATGTTTGACAAAAACACATACCTTTGAGTTAGAACACTAACTCAAATCTTCTTACCAATTATCCCAAATTGGTAATCCCATAAATTTTCCCAAAAACATTCTCCCCCTTTTTGACTAACATCAAAAATGTTTTCTCCAAGGAGATCAATGTCTCATGTCCCAATGAGATCTTATAATCTCCCCCTTGGTCCAAAAATACCTAGGATGCCTACAATCTTCCTAGTGATAAGTCCCATATCACTCAAGAGAGGCAATCCTAATAACTCTCCCAATTTCCAAATTGTGTATCTTAAAATTTCCATTTTCCCTTTCATGAGAAAAAAATACCATCCATCATCCCATGATGGATACCTCCCCCTAAAGGCTTGCTCCCCCTTGACCATTGCACCAACAATGTCCTTGGGAAGTCCCTAAGCCAATAGGAAATCTAAACCATCAAAAATAAGGTTCATAGTTCAACATTGAACTTTCCAACCCCTTAAATTTGATACATCACCCTAACAACTCTCCTAATCCATGTCCAATAGATTTTTACCCTTTATAATGCTTCCCAAAGCATGTCCTAGGGTTAGGAGTGGTTAGGGAACTTTACCGTAGTTGAAAACGGGCTAAACAACCTTGTTTTTGTAGGGATGTATACTGAAAAGTCTACCTTTTGTATGAACATCTTTATTTTGGAATAATAATCACATGATCATTGTTTGCATATTTTTATGGTTATGCAATATTGTCTAATACTTTACATTGTAGATAACATGGTGTGTGGTGTCACATAGAAGATCATATTATCGACCCCTTGAAAAGTATAAGTAAAGGCTCACAACTGAGATGACTTTGGACAAACATCGGAATGGTTGTAGTGTGATTTGGTATTGGTTTGTCTTGACCATAAAATCACACTAGTGCACTTTGTGTGTATTGATCAGGACCGACTTAGAGGTGATTCGATTTATTGCTGACTACATAATCGAATCGGACCTCAAATATTATTTAGTACATGCTCTTAATCCCGATATAATAACGGGCACATATACTTAGTACTCATCTCTTTGATTTACCAATGGGCGAGATTTATAGATTAAATCGATAGGCTCGGTAAGTTGGGAGATGATATTATTTATATGGTGTGCCATTGATTATAGGAGGAAACCGTGTCCTATATATTAGGATGATGATGTCCCCTTGAGGAGCTCATAAGGTTCATCATGTAAACCCTGCAGGTGGACTTGGTCCGGCATAATGAAAAGGTTGAGTGGTACTACTCAAGGAGTTAGATGTTGATTAATTAATGGTCAATAAATTAATTAATCGACGGACATTTGAGATCTTAAACACGGGGAGAAAATGTACAAATAATATATGGAGCCCATATTATCATATGGGGGTTGGTGAGGTAGATCAGTGATCATCCTTTAGTGGATTGGATCATCATTAGTGGATCGGACTTTATGTAGGCTTGATCCATGGGTGGCCAAGATCCAACTCCTCCTCATGGTCCCTAATGTAGCCTATTAACACCTCATGAAGCTTAGATCCGATGGATAGAAACAAAACTCTAAGATCCATAAGTAGAGATTAAATCTCTAAGATCCGACGGTTGAGATTAAATCTCTAGATCCGACGGTTGAGATTAAATCCCTAGAACCAATGGAGGAGATTAATTCATGACTTATCCCTAACTCTATAAAAGGAGGGCATGGGAGTTGGCATGAACTATAATCAATAGAGCTAGGCTTGGGCGGCAAGAGAAGGGAATCCTAGTTGAGATAGGATTAGGGTTAGGGTTTGGAGGCTAGGGCGGCACCAAATAAGGAAGGTGTTGTTTTCTTCTTGCTCCTTCATTGGCCAGCATCCAGTAGCCTTTCCAGCCTTTTCCCAACCCTTGGCTGGTGGCAAAAGCCTCTCCTCTCTTCTCCTTAGGTGGTGGAAACAAGATATAGGGCTTCCCTTGGTGTCTTGGTTGTTTTCCATCATCTTCCCCTCCTTCTAGTTGGCCGGCGGCAAGGGTTTGGTGTGCTCCTTGTTGGTTGGTTTAAGGGAGGAGAAAAACCTTGTTTCTATTCTTTCTCTTGCTTTGGAAGAGCAAGGAAGGATGATTTGCAATCTAGGAGCTTCGACTTTTGGTAGATCGTCGCCCACACGACGTCCAAAAGGAGGAAGGTCATACATTAGAAGATCAAGAGGTATATCTATTCTCTTTTCTCTTTTGTTTGTTGTTTGTTTTTGTTTTTCAATTATAAGCATGTTATAAATCTGTAAATGGCTAAATAATTCTTGGATCCCGAGCATAAACACAAAAACCGGCGATCCGGACATCGTCTATTCCGTGGCTACTCGTAGAATAGAGGATGGTCGCTTGAACAACTAGTTTGTTCAAGTGACCTCTCTAAACGAATAGCACGACGATGACTTGGTGGTTTGGGCAATCCCTTTTGTCTAGGATTAAATTTTTTTAATCCGGGGACATCGAAGTGATTGCCATGGACAAGCTACCGAGGTGAAGTGGGAAGCGAAGTTTCCCCTCACGGACTCGATAAGCAAAACCCTTCAATTGGTATTAGAGCCAAGGTTTTCGATTTTGTGTGTTTAGGATTCGGTTAATTTTTATGCACTTGTTCATATATTATGTGCCGGATAATAGTAGGATATGCGTAGTTTGACTCTTTGGTTGCAGACATAAGATCCGACTATTATGGCCATATGTGTGTATGTGATTGTATGTGTGTAAATATTTATTTTGTTGAATCCTCGGGGTTGACGAGGCTAGTATTTAGTTTTTGTAAATTAAATACGACATTGTTTAGCCACTTTTTATTTTATTTTACTTTCGATCTAGATTTCATGTACACTCCCTCGTGGAGTATAGGATCGATGGATGTAAATTAAAATATGTTTTAGTCTCGGCTCGGATCTTCGGATGGCTCGTACATGGCGTAGGAGGAGAGGACGAGATGGCGATGCGACGGGAGACATATTGAAGACAAAAGCCATAATAGTTGGAAAATAATTTATTTTTCATATTTATTGCTTTTTGTTTGATATGCATGTCGTAGGCTAGGAAAATTCCTCAATTTCAAATCACTAAGTGGGAGAGGGAATTTTCTATAAATTTCCACGACCTCCATTACGATTTGACATGTGATGCAAGCAAACTTGCGCGTCGACTCTGAGTGCCTTCCTCCCCATCAGATGAGTTTGTTTGCGGATCACAACGTCGAATATGGTTATAGGAAATTATTAAGGAGCGTGTGTACTTGCCCATTGTAAGGCATATAACCCGAGATAATTACCTTGGTACCGAGTAATGGTGAACACTTAGATACAAATATAAGTATCCTCCCCATCGGAGTCATTGCTTTTATTTGTAGGGCCAAAGAGGAACCAACTATTAATTTTACTTGTCAAAAAGTTAGGTTGACAAGATAGTAAAATTAATGGGTAAAACCTCCTCTTACAAATGTAGAATTCATATACGTCCACACTATCGTGGCATACGATATTCTCGGTGTTGGTTGATTTTAAAATTTCATTGGATGAGGAATCAATAATTTTTTTGAAATCTAATGTTTTGATTTATGTGATTCTTAGGTTTTCTTTCGAAATGACTTTCAACCCACTTGCTGTGATACTGAAAGAGAACAAACTTACTAGACCCAACTATGTTGATTGGAAGAGGAATCTAGACATTGTCTTGACTACAGAGGAATACAAATATGTACTCCTCGAAGAGTGCCCTCCCAAGCCTGCAGATAATTCTGGGGAAAAGGAGAGAGAGAGCTATAAGAAGTGGATCAAGGCCGATGAGATGGCACGGTGTTACATTTTGGCATCTATGTCAAATGTACTGCAACATCAGCATCAAGCCATGTCCACTGCTTATGATATGATGCTCAATCTCAAGGAGATTTTTGGACACCAGAATTGGGCTGCGAGGCAAGAGGCCATGAGAAACTTGATGACGACCACCATGATCGAGGGAACACCCGTGAGGGATCATGTTCTCAAGATGATGGCTCATTTGAATGAGCTGGAGGTCCTAGGAGGTGAGATCGATGGGGAAACCCAGGTCGATATCATACTCCAGTCTCTACCTAGGAGTTTTGAGCAGTTTCGCCTGAACTACAACATGAACAAGAGGTTGTATTCATTGGCGAAACTTCTGATGGAACTCCAGGCGGCAGAGGGACTATTTCGTCAGAGTGCTCAGGCGCATGCCATGGTGACCCAGAAGGTTTCTGCTTCTAAGCCGAAAGGCAAGAAGAAGAAGAAACAAACCGGGGCGAAGGCGGTGGGAGGTACTCGGGGAGGAGTGAAGAAGCCGAAAGGCAAGTTCTTAACTTATAAGCAGACTGGACACTGGAAGAAGGACTGCCCCAACCGCAAGAACAAAGATATATCTTTTGGTCTAGTCATTGAAAAATGTTTAATGGTGTTATCTACCGGAACCTGGTGTGTAGATACGGGAGCCACTGATCATGTCTGCAATACTTTGCAGGGGTTCCAGAAAACCAGACGACTGGCTGAGGGGGAGATTACCGTGTACTTGGGCGATGCTACGAAGGTGGCGGATGTTGCAGTGGAAGATGTTCATTTATCTTTTGAGAAAAATAAACTTTTGGTTCTTAAGAATTGCCTTTATGTACACTTATTTAGAAAGAATTTAATTTCGGTTTCTAAATTGTTTATGGATGGATATTCTATTTCTTTTAATGACAGAGTTATTATAAGAAGGAATAGGGACATTATCTGTTCGGGTGCATTGATAGGAAATTTGTACACACTTGAACAAAAACCTCCCACGATGCAAATTGAAGTTAATAACTCATCTTCTAATTCCAATAAGAGAAAAGAACCTTCGAAGATGAACCAAACATATCTTTGGCATCTTAGGCTTGGTCACATTTGTTAGTTATAGCCCTAGAACCAATCATGTGATGGTTGAATAGGGAACATTTTGTATCATATTCTATAAAGGCAAAGGATTGGTTATTATATTTACATCTTGCTTGTGCCAGCCAAATTAAAAATAATAATGCCCTAGAAAAGTAGGTTCTTATCTACAGCACATCAATTGGCAGAAATGATTATGAGAGGCTGTAGAGAACAGTTTCCTAAATGTTCCTAGTCAAGTATTAATATGCAAGGGCAATATTAATACATAAAGACTAGAATGTAGGTCAATTGATGACTTGATCTCACAAGTCATGGATATATGATATCAAGTTGACATATGGGTATATATTAGAGAATATATACTGAACTGACCCGCCATGAGAAAGTTTCATGGATCGTCATATGAGTGTGATAAACTTTCTCATGTGACTATTGGTATGAATAGTCCTCAAACCTGAAGTCACTACGGTTCCCTACATAAAGAGTTATGTACTTTGGTATCGTCAAACGTCACCCGTAACAGGGTGGACCATAAAGGTGATTACTGGGTATATAACAAATTATGCGGAGGGATGTGAGTGATGTAGATGGGATCTATCCCTCCCATATGACGGGAGTGATATCTGTGGGCCCCTTGATTGAGTAGAACTACTAAAACGCATGGCCATGCTCGAATGAGTCAATATGAGATATTGAGCTCATTTGTTTGAGTTAGTTTACTCAGAGATCAAGAAACACATAGATTGATCGAGGATGACACGGTCTATGCCTCATTGGTCAATCTGATATCAAGAATAGAAGGACACGGTGATACATTATAGTAGTCACGGAAAGGTTAGTCGGATCTTGACTTATTTCGTAACTTGGGTAGCAATGATGTATTGCTAGATGTCGCTCATTGCTTGTGTATCTAAAAGAGTTTAGATCCACTGCCAACGTTATGAGAGCCTATAGGGTCACACACAAAGAGCATGATGATTAGAAGAATTAGTGCATTCTAGTTTGACTAGAATAATTTGGGAATAAGCTTAAGTACAAAATGGTTTTTGGACTTTAAGCTTAATGAGAATTTTATCTTATTGATTTAATGAGATTAATTCAATATGCTAAGCTTATTAATTTAATAAGATTAAATAAATATGTTATCATGATAGCCTAAGCTTAATTGATTTAATAAGATTAATTCAATATGTTACCTTATTGATTTAATGAGATTAATTCAATATCTTGTTCAGTTACGTATGTGCTTTGCTGATTAATTCCAACATTGCATAGATGCCACATAAGCATGCCACATAAGCATGCCTAAAGCTAGATAAGGGTGGAAGGAGTCAAAGCATTTTGACCTTTGGAATTTCTCCACATGTGGCCGACCATTATTTTTCAATGCAATTGATTGCATTGAATGTGATAGGAGGTGAAAGGTTTTTTCAATCCTATAAAACACTCCATGGGGTGGCCGGCCAAGGTGGTGGAAGCTTGAGGCTTGGAGAGAGCTTGGTGGTGAGAGGCTTTGGTTGTGTGGCTTTTGTGAGTGTAGGCTAGCAAGAAGAGTGGTCTTCTTCTTCTTTTCTCTTTTTCCCTACCTTCCTCTCCTTTAGGGACTTCTCTAGCAAGAAGTAAAGGAGAGCTCTTCTAGTTTCTTTTGTGAGACAAGAGCTTGCTCGTGTGGATACATATAGAGGCACGGACATTTGAACGTGCTAAAAGATCCAACAAACCCAAGGAGAAGCGGGATTATAAAGGGCACGCAACAAAGGTAATATTCTCCTATAAGATAGGTTTTGAGAAATTTATTTTTTTTTGTACGAGGTTTTCTTTCGCAAGGATCACTTGGAAGGGATCCTATTTTTCCGTTGCGCATATGCTATTTTGCATAAAAAAATCTCAACAGTGGTATTAGAGCCACTTGCGGAAGATCGTATAAAAAAAAGGTTTTCTCTATTTTATATATGATATAGAAGTAGGATAAATTTTATTATGAGTTGATAATTGCATTAGCAATTTTTCAAACATAATAAAATATCCGATGTCTTTTAAAAGTTAAAATTGACATGGTGCATGGTTATGGCCTAGTCCCAAAAAGTTTGTGAATGTGTGTGTTGTAATTCTTAATACGGCCTGCGTGTCGTGCCTTTCTCCTAAAATTCTTGTTATAAAATTAGTTTTAGACTCGAATGTAACTCGAGTATTTCTCCTTTTGTAATATACAAAACAAAGATGGAGGGTCTATTGGAAGATGACGTTACAAGGAGGAAGTCAACAACACAAGACAACCAAAAGGAAGCACTTGGGAGAAGATGCTATCCCTAGGTTGACCAATCAATCTTTTCATTGGCTTGAGAAGATTGTAGAATAAGGGCCATAACCATGACACGCTTAGTTTAATATGTATGTGATGCATGTTAATTTAGCTTATATGTGATGTATGCTAATATGTATGTGATGCATGTTTAAGTTTATTTCTTAATAAGTCAAAAACGATATGCCTACCAAAGTTTGGTACTCACTACTTCCTCGATCATTTGTTGTTGGGTTTGCCAAAGCAAAGCAATGCATTTTATCTTGGAAGAGTGCGAGTGGACAATCGTGATGTCCCACTATCAAACTTGGTTAAGACTTAATTAAGTTTTTCTTAATTAATTAAGAAAGTAGAGGCATATATTAGCTTTGAACATAAGTTTTAAAAATTAGTTTTGTGTGATTTCTGAACATCAGCTTTGTCTTAGAAAGTGGTCGTTGCTCCGATATCAAAGAAGGCCTCTGTGCCTCGGCACGACCTGGAAGTTGGTTTAGGAATAAACACTAAACTAATCTAAACTTAACCAAAGCTATTAAAGAGTTACATCAGATGTAATTGGCAAAAGATTGCCTACCTAATCATACTACGTCTTGGGCGATTAGCCAAAACTAACTCAAGACGAAGTATGATGTGGATCTTTATCCCATATAAATTTATAGCTAAATAGAAGCTAATGATGTAAGCAAAATGTGTTTGCCTACATCAATGATTAGCTCATATCAAAGCTATGAGAATTTAGTGGGAGCCTCATTTAATTAAAGGCCTAATTAAATGACTTAGGTATGATACTTAATTTTGCATTTTAATGTTGTAGATCACCATGTCATCTAACACGACACACCCCCTCAACTTGCGATCTGTCCTTGAGAAAGACAAGCTCAATGGAGCTAACTTTCTAGACTGGTATAGGAACTTGAGGATTATCCTCAAGCAAGAATATAAACTGTATGTCCTAGAGCAGTCTATTCCTGAAACACCCGCCCCTGCGACCACTCGTGCTGAAAAGGATGCTTATAAGAAGCATCAAGATGACGCATTAGATGTGTCATGTCTTATGCTTGCCACCATAAACTCTGAGCTTCAGAAGCAACATGAGAACATGGATGCCTATGGTATGGTTGAGCATTTGAAACAACTATATCAAGGACAAACTAGGCATGAGCATTTTGAAGTGTCTAAGGCTCTTTTTGCATGCAAGATGCAAGAAGGAACACCTGTAGGAACTCACATACTTAAAATGATAGGGTACGTTGAGAACCTTGAAAGACTAGGTTTTCCACTGAGCTAAGAATTGGCAACCGATGTTATCCTGCAATCATTGCCGGAAGCATATAATCAATTCGTCATGAATTATAACATGAATGAAATTGATAAGCCTTTGCCTGAGATTCTCAGCATGTTAAGAACTGCTGAACCGAATCTCAAGAAGAAAGTTAGTAACGTACTAATGGTCAAGAAGGGTAAAGGTAAGCGCAAAGGCAAGGGTAAGACCCAAGCCAAAGGCAAGGCCAATTCATCCACTTCAAAGGGTAAAGGTAAAGTACCTAAGGAAGGGGACTATTTCCATTGCGGTGAGACTGGACACTGGAAGCGGAACTGCAAAGTCTACCTTGAGGAAGTAAAGAAGAAAAGAAGTGGGACTTCTGCCTCAGGTATACACGTTATAGAAGTTAATCTATCTATTTCTTCTACATGAGTATTAGATACCGGATGTGCATCTCATATTTGTACTAATGTGCAGGGACTGAGAAATAGTAGACTAATGGCAAAGGGTGAAGTGGACCTACGAGTAGGCAATGGCGCAAAAGTTGCTGCTGTAGCTGTAGGACCATATTCTTTGTCTTTGCCCACTGGGCTTATCTTAGAACTAGAGGAGTGCTTTTATGTACCTGCATTAACGAAGAACATAATTTCTGTATCTTGTTTAGACAAGAAAAACTTTTCTTTTATAATAAAGGACAAATGTTGTTCCATTTATTTGAATGAAATGTTCTATTGTAATGCACCACTTATGAATGGTCTCTATGTTCTAGATTTAGAAAACCCAATTTATAACGTAAATACCAAACAGTTCAAATCGAATAATTTGAACCAAACATATCTCTGGCACTGTCGCCTAGGTCACATAAATGAAAAACGCATATCCCAACTCCATAAAGATGGATTATTGGACTCATTTGATTTTGAATCATATGAGGTATGCGAATCTTGTCTTTTAGGAAAGATGACTAAAACTCCATTTAGTGGACATGGCGAGAGAGCGACGGACTTGTTAGGACTCATACATACTGATGTATGTTGCCCTTTTAATGTCGAAGCCAGAGGAGGCTATAAGTACTTTATTACTTTCACTGATGATATGAGTAGATTTGGCTACTTATATTTGATGAGACATAAGTCAGAATCCTTTGAAAAGTTCAAAGAATTCAAGAATGAAGTACAAAACCAACTTGGTAAGCATATTAAGCTACTTCGATCAGATCGAGGTGGTGAATACCTTAGTCAAGAGTTTCGTGATCACCTGGCTGAGTGTGGGATAATATCCCAACTCACTCCACCTGGAACACCATAATGGAATGGTGTATCTGAGAGGAGAAATCGTACTCTATTAGATATGGTACGATCAATGATGAGCCAGACTGATCTACCTACTTCCTTTTGGGGTTTAGCTCAAGAGACAACCACTTTCACACTTAATCGCGTCCCATCAAAAGCCGTAGAAAAGACACCATATACGTTATGGACTGGGAAGAGTCCCAAAATGTCTTTTATAAAGATTTGGGGTTGTGAAGCTTATGTTAGATGTCAAGTCTCAGATAAACTAGGACCCAAATCAGATAAGTGTTATTTTGTAGGATATCCCAAGGAAACTAAGGGATATTACTTTTACAATCCCACACTTGGCAAGGTGTTTGTTGCTAGAAATGCTATCTTTCTAGAAAGAGAATTTATTGTGGAGCAAACACCTGTTCAAGTAGACCAACCTCTTCGTAGATCTGATAGGATCCGTCGTCAACCCGAGAGATATTCTTTTCTCTTGACTCACAACGGTGATGTATTGCTTGTCGATCTTGACGAGCCTACATCCTATCAAGAAGCTATGATGAGCCTAGATTCCGAGAAATGGCTAGAGGCCATGAGATCTGAAATGGAATCCATGTACACTAACCAAGTATGGACTTTGGTTGATCCACCTGAAGGGGTAAAACCCATTGGGTTTAAGTGGGTCTTTAAAGTAAAGACTGACATGGATGGTAATAAGCATACCTATAAAGGTAGATTGGTGGCTAAAGGATTCAAACAAATTCATGGTATTGACTATGATGAAACCTTTTCACCAGTTGCGATGCTTAAATCCATTCGGATCATACTTGCTATTGCAGCCTACCACGATTATGAGATATGGCAGATGGATGTCAAAACCGCTTTTCTGAATGGAAAGCTACTTGAGGATGTGTATATGACACAGCCTGAGGGTTTTGAAGATCCAAAGCATCCTGGAAAGGTATGCAAACTGCAAAGGTCCATTTATGGACTAAAGCAAGCCTCTCGAAGCTAGAATCTTCGATTCGATGATGCAATCGAGGAGTTTGGTTTCATCAAGAATGAAGATGAACCTTGTGTCTACAAGAGAAATAGTGGGAGCACAGTTGTATTTCTTATCTTGTATGTAGATGACATACTTCTCATTGGAAATGATATTCCCTCACTTCAGTCTGTGAAGATGTGGTTAGGGAATTGTTTCTCGATGAAAGACTTAGGTGAAGCTACCTATATTCTAAGCATCAAGATCTATAGAGATAGATCTAAAAGATTACTTTGCCTAAGTTAGAGTACATACATTGATAAAGTGCTAGATCGTTTTGCTATGCAAAATTCCAAGAAAGGATTTCTGCCTTTATCACATGGTGTGAGTCTTTCGAAGACTCAATGTCCCTCTTCTAAGGAAGAGAGAGATCGCATGGATAAGATCCCTTATGCATCTGCTATAGGGTCTATCATGTACGCCATGCTTTGTACTCGTCCTGACGTCTCGTATGCTTTGAGCATGACGAGTAGATACCAGTCGGATCCAGGTGAAAGTCACTGGATAGCAGTCAAAAATATTCTTAAATACTTACGAAGAACGAAAGAATATTTCCTGATATTTGGAGGCAATGAGGAGCTAACTATAAAGGGTTACAGTGATGCAAGCTTCCAAACAGACAAGGATGACTATAGATCGCAATCGGGGTACGTGTTTTGCCTGAATGGTGGAGCTGTGAGTTGGAAGAGTTCCAAGCGAGACACATTCTTGTCGATTCTACAATAGCGAGTATATTCGCGTCGATGCAAAGCAAAGGAGGCTGTTTGGCTCTGCAAGTTCATCAATGAACTTGGGGTAGTTCCTAGCATTGCAAATCTAATAGACCTCTATTGTGACAACAATGGAACTATTGCACAGGCTAAGGAACCTTGATCACATCAGCGGACCAAACACATACTGCGGCGCTTCCATCTCATTCGAGAGATCATCGATAGAGGAGATGTGAGGATATGCAGAGTACCGACAGAAGCTAACATCGCAGATCCATTGACCAAGACTTTGGCACAGAGGAAGCATGATGGTCACACTAGGTCACTAGGTATCAGATATTATAGTGATTGGTACTAGTGCTAGTGGGAGATTGTTAGTTATAGCCCTAGAACCAATCATGTGATGGTTGAATAGGGAATATTTTGTATCATATTCTATAAAGGCAAAGGATTGGTTATTATATTTACGTCTTGCTTGTGCCAGCTAAATTAAATATAATAATTCCCTAGAAAAGTAGGTTCTTATCTACAGCACATCAATTGGCAGAATTGATTATGAGAGGCAGTAGAGAACACTTTCCTAAATGTTCCTAGTCAAATATTAATATGCAAGGGCAATATTAATACATAAAGACTAGCATGTAGGTCAATTGATGACTTGATCTCACAAGTCATGGATATATGATATCAAGTTGACACATGGGTATATATTAGAGAATATATCTTGAATCGACGACCATGAGAAAGTTTCATGGATCGTCATATGAGTGTCATAAACTTTCTCATGTGACTATTGGTATGAATAGTCCTCAAACCTGAAGTCACTACGGTTCCCTACATAAGGAGTTATGTACTTTGGTATAGTCAAACGTCACCCGTAACAGGGTGGACCATAAAGGCGATTACTGGGTATATAACAAATTATGCGGAGGGATGTGAGTGATGTAGATGGGATCTATCCCTCCCATATGACGGGAGTGATATGTGTGGGCCCCTTGATTGAGTAGAACTACTAAAATGCATGGCCATGCTCGAATGAGTCAATATGAGATATTGAGCTCATTTGTTTGAGTTAGTTTACTCAGGGATCAAGAAACACATAGATTGATCGAGGATGACACGGTCTATGCCTCATTGGTCAATCTGATATCAAGGATAGAAGGACACGGTCATACATTATAGTAGTCACGGAAAGGTTAGTCGGATCTTGACTTATTTCGTAACTTGGGTTGCAATGATGTATTGCTAGATGCCGCTCATTGCTTGTGTATCTAAAAGAGTTTAGATCCACTACCAACGTTATGAGAGCCTATAGTGTCACACACAAAGAGCATGATGATTAGAAGAATTAGTGCATTCTAGTTTAACTAGAATAATTTGGGAATAAGCTTAAGTACAAAATGATTTTTGGACTTTAAGCTTAATGAGAATTTTAGCTTATTGATTTAATGAGATTAATTCAATATGCTAAGCTTATTAATTTAATAAGATTAAATAAATATGTTATCATGATAGCCTAAGCTTAATTGATTTAATAAGATTAATTCAATATGTTACCTTATTGATTTAATGAGATTAATTCAATATGATAACATAAGCTTATTGAATTAATAAGATTAATTCAACATGCATGAATGCCACATAAGCATGCCACCTAAGCTTGATGAGGTGGAAAGAGTCAAAGGGTTTTGACCTTTGGAATTTCTCCACATGTGGCCAGCCAAGGTGGTGGAAGCTTGAGGCTTGGAGAGAGCTTGGTGGTGAGAGGCTTTGGTTGTGTGGCTTTTGTGAGTGTAGGCTAGCAAGAAGAGTGGTCTTCTTCTTCTTTTCTCTTTTTCCCTACCTTCCTCTCCTTTAGGGGCTTCTCTAGCAAGAAGTAAAGGAGAGCTCTTCTAGTTTCTTTTGTGAGACAAGAGCTTGCTCGTGTGGATACATATAGAGGCACGGACATTTGAACGTGCTAAAGGATCCAACAAACCCAAGGAGAAGCGGGATTAAAAAGGGCACGCAACAAAGGTAATATTCTCCTATAAGATAGGTTTTGAGAATTTTTTTTTTTGTACGAGGTTTTCTTTCGTAAGGATCACTTGGAAGGGATCCTATTTTTCCGTTGCGCATATGCTATTTTGCATAAAAAAATCCCTACAACATTAACCTAAGAAGAATTCAAAGGTTGATAGCTGATGGACCTTTCGGTTCATTAGTGTTGGAGGATCTCCCAACCTGTGAATCTTGCTTGGAGGGTAAGATGACCAAGAGGCCTTTTAAGGCCAAGGAGTATAGAGCCAAAGAGGTGTTAGAATTGGTTCATTCTAATTTGTGTGGTCTTATGTCTATCCAGGCTTGAGATGGTTTTGAGTATTTCGTCTCTTTTATAGACGATTACTCAAGATATGGATACATTTACCTGATGCACCGCAAGTCTGAATGCTTTGACAAGTTCAAAGAATTCAAGGCTGATGTGAAGAAACGTCAAGGTAAAAGTATCAAGACACTACGATCTGATCGTGGCGGTGAGTACCTCTTGGGAGAGTTTAGGAACTACTTATCAGAGGTTGGGATCCAATCCCAATTGACTGCACCTGGCACACCCCAACAGAATGGTGTAGCAGAGCGAAGGAATAGGACTCTTATGGAGATGGTTAGATCGATGATGAGTTATTCTGACATGCCAAATTCGTTCTGGGGATATGCTCTAGATATGGCGGTGAACATTCTGAACTTGGTTCTATCTAAATCAGTGCCTTCTACTCCCATAGAGTTATGGACTGGGCGAAAGCCTAGTCTAAGACATATTCGGATATGGGGGAGTCTAGCACATGTGCTGAAGGCAGATGCTGATAAGTTGGAACCTCGTACAGAAGTACGCTTGTTCGTTGGCTATCCCAGGGGAACGAAGGGTGGATTGTTTTATAGTCCTAGAGATCAGAGGGTGATCGTTAGCACGAACGCCAGATTTCTAGAGGAAGACTATGTGATGAGCCACAAGCCCAAGAGTAAAATTGTTCTGGAGGAGTTAAAAGAGGAAGTCACTTCTTTAGTACCACCGGTAGAAGAGGATATACCACATGTCACTGCACCGCGTGTCACAGAGGATACACAGGTGATACCTCATCGTAGTGGGAGGGTTGTGAGACAGCCTGATAGATTCATGTTCTTGGGAGAATCTTCTGATTTGGTCCCTGGAGAACATGAACCTGATCCCTGGACATATGACGAGGCAATCCAAGATAAAGATGCAGTATCTTGGCAAAGTGCAATGAATGCTGAGATTGAATCTATTGATTCAAATCAGGTCTGGGAGCTAGTAGAACCACCCGATGGTGTAAAAACCATTACATGCAAGTGGATCTACAAGAGAAAGAGAGGAATAGATGGGAAGGTTGAGACCTTCAAAGCGAGGATTGTTGCGAAGGGGTATACTCAGAAAGAGGGTATCGATTATGAGGAGACCTTTTCGTCAGTAGCCATGCTTAAGTCTATCCGGATTCTCTTATGCATAGCAGCTCATATGGATTATGAGGTGTGGCAGATGGATGTCAAGACAACTTTCCTTAATGGATGTCTTGAGGAAAACATCTACATGAAGCAACCAGAGGGATTCATTGCTAAGGGCAAAGAGCATCTTATATGTAAGCTTAATCGATCCATTTATGGATTGAAACAAGCTTCAAAGTCTTGGAAGATCCGCTTTGATGAGGTGATCCAGTCTTATGGATTTATTCAAAGTCCGAATGAGTCTTGTGTATACAACAGATGTGATAGAAATGTAGTGGTATTTCTTGTACTATACGTAGATGACATTTTGTTGATTGGCAACAATATCAAGGTGTTATAGGATGTAAGGGTATGGTTGTCCAATCAGTTTGATATGAAGGACTTGGGAGAGGTGGGACACATCCTTGGGATTAAGGTTATAAGAGATCGTAGGAAAAGGATGTTGTGCTTATCCCAAGCTTCATACATAGACACGATTATGGAGTATTTTAGCATGCAAAACTCCAAGAAGGGTTTTCTATCTTTCAGGCATGGAGTTCCTTTATCTAAGGAGATGTGTCCTAGATCATCTGAGGAGATAGAGGAGATGAAGCCGGTTCCTTATGCTTCGGCAGTAGGAAACCTCATGTATGCGATGCTATGTACGAGACCAGATATCTACTTTGCTGTGGGCATGGTTAGTAGATATCAGAGTAATCTAGGACAGGGATATTGGACTGCGGTAAAATATATATTGAAGTACCTGAGAAGGACTAGGGATTATATGCTGGTTTACCGGGCAGACCAATTACTCCCTATGGGTTACATGGATTCTTACTTCCAATCTGATAAAGATAACAGTAAGTTTACCTCAGGTTTTGTGTTTACTTTGGGAGATGGAGCCATTGTATGGAGGAGTGTCAAGCAGAAGTGCGTGGCGGACTCCACCATGGAAGCTGAGTATGTGGCGGCCTCTGAGGCGGCCAAAGAAGTTGTATGGCTCAGGAACTTCCTGATGGACTTGGATGTGATTCTTGGTTTGCCCAGAACTATCATAATTTATTGTGATAATAGTGGTGCAGTTGCAAACTCGAAGGAACCACGAGCCCATAAGGCTAGTAAACACATAGAGCGCAAGTACCACCTGATACGAGAAATCGTAAAGAGAGGAGAAGTTGTTGTGGCCAAGATTGCATCGGAGGATAACCTGGCAGATCCTTTCACTAAGGCCCTTCCGTCGAAAGATTTTGATAGGCATGTGGAGGGAATGGGGATCATATGTATGACAATTTGAGGATAGCATAGTCTTTTAGTATAAGTGGGAGATTGTAGGGATGTATACTGAAAAGTTTATCTTTTGTATGAACATCTTTATTTTGGAATAAGAATCACATGATCATTGTTTGCATATTTTTATGGTTATGCAATATTGTCTAATACTTTACATTGTAGATAACATAGTGTGTGGTGTCACACAGAAGATTATGTTATCGGCCCCTTGAAAAGTATAAGTAAAGGCTCACAACCGAGATGGCTTTGGACAAACCATCGGAATGGTTGTAGTGTGATTTGGTATTGGTTTGTCTTGACCATAGAATCACACTAGTGCACTTTATGTATATTGAGCAGGACCGACTTAGAGGTGATTCGATTTATTGCTGACTACATAATCGAATCAGATCTCAGATATTATTTAGTACATGCTCTTAATCCAGATATAATAACGGGCACATATACTTAGTACTCATCTCTTTGATTTACCAATGGGCGAGATTTATAGATTAAATCGATAGGCTCGGTAAGTTGGGAGATGATATTATTTATATGGTGTGTCGTTAATTATAGGAGGAAACCGTGTCCTATATATTAGGATGATGATGTCCCCTTGAGGAGCTCATAAGGTTCATCATGTAAACCCTGCAGGTGGACTTGGTCCGGCATGATGAAAAGGTTGAGTGGTACTACTCAAGGAGTTAGATGTTGATTAATTAATGGTCAGTAAATTAATTAATCGACGGATATTCGAGATCTTAAACACGGGGAGAAAATGTACAAATAATATATGGAGCCCATATTATCATATGGGGGTTGGTGAGGTAGATCAATGATGATCCTTTAGTGGATTGGATCATCATTAGTGGATCGGACTTTATGTGAACTTAATCCATGGGTGGCCAAGATCCAACTCCTCCTCATGGTCCCTAGTGTAGCCTATTAACACCTCATGAAGCTTAGATCCAATGGATAGAAACAAAACTCTAAGATCCATAGGTAGAGATTAAATCTCTAAGATCCGACGGTTGAGATTAAATCTCTAGATCCGACGGTTGAGATTAAATCCCTAGAACCAATGGAGGAGATTAATTCATGACTTATCCCTAACTCTATAAAAGGAGGGCATGGGAGTTGCCGTGAACTATAATCAAGAGAGCTAGGCTTGGGCGGCAAGAGAAGGGAATCCTAGTTGAGATAGGATTAGGGTTAGGGTTTGGTGGCTAGGGCGGCACCAAATAAGGAAGGTGTTGTTTTCTTCTTCCTCCTTCATTGGTCGGTGTCCAGCAGCCTTTCCAGCCTTTTCCCAACCCTTGGCCCACGGCAAAAGCCTCTCCTCTCTTGTCCTTAGGTGGTGGAAACAAGATATAGGGCTTCCCTTGGTGTCTTGGTTGTTTTCTATCATCTTCCCCTCCTTCTAGTTGGCCGGCGGCAAGGGTTTGGTGTGCTCCTTGTTGGTTGGTTTAAGGGAGGAGAAAAACCTTGTTTCTATTCTCCCTCTTGCTTTGGAAGAGCAAGGAAGGAAGATTTGCAATCTAGGAGCTTCGACTTTTGGTAGATCGTTGCTCACACGACGTCCAAAAGGAGGAAGGTCATACATTAGAAGATCAAGAGGTATATCTATTCTCTTTTCTCTTTTGTTTGTTGCTTGTTTTTGTTTTTCAATTATAAGCATGTTATAAATCTGTAAATGGCTAAATAATACTTGGATCCTGAGCATAAATACAAAAACCGGCGATCCGGACATCGTCTATTCAGTGGCTACTCGTAGTGATACCGCCATTACCTCTTCTTTATGAAGAGCTCATAGGCAAGGCACTACCCGAACCAATTAGAGGGTTCAGTGGAAGAAAAAGAGAGGAACGGGTCGGGCGCAAGCGCCTAAAATAATTGGTATGGGAAAGTTAGCGAGGGTACTTCGTTGGGAAATAGGCCAGAATCGGTTCAACCACATAAGCCTAGAAGGCCAACGGGGCGGATAAGAATCAGTTTGGCCAAATAAGCCTAGAAGGCAAATGGGGCGGATAAGAATCGGTTCGGCCACATAAGCCTAGAAGGCCAACGGAGCGGATAAGAATCGGTCCGGCCAAATAAGCCTAGAAGGCTATGCTACCCATGAGCTATAAACCTAAGTTAGTTTCGCTAGAAGTAGATGGTTGAGGGGGACAAGCTAACCTAGTTCAATGGAATATGGGTGAGGAGGGGGCATGTAACAAAAAGAGAGGTCCCCACATAATATTCCAAGGAGCCTTCGCCCCTCGGACCTGTAACAGACTTATTCTCCAGGTGGACATGGTGGCCACGTGTACGATGGGGACCACCCGCGAGATAGTGAGGGATCAGAGAAGGAGGATAAAAGGCAAGAGGAAGGGAGAAGGAAGGGATCCGCAATCATTCCATCAGACACGAAACGAAGACACAGGAGGAGAAGGAGGAGAGTTGTCATCACTTCGCTGGAGAAGAAGAGCAGCGACCTTGATCTTGAGTCGCACGTACTCTTTCTTGTATTTGTAACTAAACTGTAAGAGGTTTTCTCCTCCACCTCGGGAAGTTTCCTTTCCGTAAAGGAGGACATTCATAGTGGAAAGTGCTTGGGCATTGTCCCCGGTGAGAGAGCTCACCTCCGTAGAGTAGGAATACTCATTCCGAACCACGTTATATCTTGTGTTCCCGTTTCCGCTGTCTGTGTGGGTTTTGCGCTTCCTAACTTCGTCTTCTACATCCTTTTACTGTTGTGGCCTGTGAGAACCCCCCAAAAGCTCCCTTCGTGCCTTCGTCACATCGAAAAGGGGTAAAGCGAATTTTCCTCGCCGCATCAGTTGGCGTCGTCTGTGGGAACATTGAGTTGGACGTCGAGATGCGGAAGAGAATCTGGCGCCAGCCTCCTGTGAGGAGCGCCCCATCCTCCTCCTACCATCATAGTTGAAGGCCCTGATGGACGACGCTATTAAGGAGGCACTTGCTAGAGAAAGGAGAAGGACCGGATATCTGCATCCTCACTCCGGTGAACATTCTTCCTGAGGCCCACCCCCAGAAATGCCTCCTCCATCTCGGACCGCCGTCAATGTGGAAGTAGTGCCTGGAGAGGGACTTGGAGGAAGAGCACCTCAGAACACTATGCCCTTAACCCAAAATCAAAGGGAAGAACAGGGTGAAAGCCAATCGACCAGACCTCCAGAAGTTTACGAACCTAGTCCCTTTACCATGGACATCCTCTCTGAAGTCCCCCCATCCTACTTCCGGAATCCTCAGATAGATAAGTATGATGGCTCAACGGATCCCGAAGAGCACCTATCGCAGTTCGATGGAGCAGCCTCGCTCCACTGTTATACCGATGCCCTCAAATGCCGAGTTTTCCGGACCACCTTAACCGGCTCGGCACAAAAATGGTTTAATACTTTGCCTCCGGGGTCCATCACTTGTTTTGCTGATTTTCGGGGGATGTTCAGCCAGGAGTTTGCTAGTTGCAAGGTGTATAAACCAGACGCCTCTATCTTGATGCACATCACGTAGGGGCCTTCAGAATCGCTCAGAGGGTATCTTCACCGGTTTACCTCTGCAGCTAGGGGTATTCCTTCTGCCAGAACAGAATCTTTCAGAGTCGCCATTCCGCATGGATTAAATGAAGGCCCCTTCCTCAGCTCCCTCTTGAGGCAACCTGCCAACATCTATGAGGAGCTGTTTGGTCGTGCGGAACAATTCATCCGCAAGGAGGAAGGACTGCAAGTGCGGAGAGCGGAATGTGCTACCGCAGCAGTCCCGGTTGAAAGAACTCGTCCCGCTGCCCCTCAAGTACCCCCTCGTCGAGGTTATGTGCGACCTTTTCGACATGAGGCTCCTAGGCCTCGGCCATTGTTACAGGGCGCCCATCCTGTACCGCCATTACAAATTATGGCCGCTGAAGCACTTCCTTCTGCAAGGACTTGGAAGGAGCGGGAGACGGAATTCTATGATCAATAGGGTCTGTTGCAATGACCCTTAGGATATAGAGGGATCCCACGTAATCCCCCTGCTCCATTCTTCTGCCAATATCATAAGGAATATGGCCACGCTAGTGGTCGATGCTTCAAGTTACAGAAGGAACTGGATCGCCTCCGAACCGCATATCCGCAATTGCGGTTCCAGACGGGAGGACCAGCACGGCGAGACCCCTGACTCGATGTAGCTCATCTAGGGCCATATAACGAACAACCTCAAGTCACTTTCCCCCAAACGCCATCCCAGGAGGTTGTTTCTCAAGAAGGCCCATCAGGTGAGGGCCCCTCATCCAATCTAAATAACACTCCTACACGGGGGGTTATCCATGTTATAGCCGGAGGACCTACTGACGGGGACTCCAATCGGGCGTGGAAGTCATATGCCCATCTCATGGAGAGTTTGGCCATTATCACTGACCAGATTGTACAGACTGTACCGTCCGTTTCATTCGGGCCAGAAGATCTACAAGGTGTCCTCCTGCCCCACATGGATGCCTTAGTTATCCGAATATCCCTAACCAATTATGAAGTGGCTAGGGTGCTAGTCGACTCGGGAAGCTCTGTTAATATCCTTTTTCAGGAGGCTTTCGGACAGATGCAGCTGGGAAATGCCCAGCTAGAAGATGTGGTTGCACCCCTCTTTGGGTTCGCAGGGCATGTGGTCCACCCTACCGGGCAAATTTCGCTGCCCCTAACTCTGGGCGTAAAGCCCATCCAGAAAACCAATATTATACCTTTCCTTATTGTGGATGCTCTGTCCACTTATAATGCTATTCTTGGTCATCCTTTCCTTACTATCTTTCAGTGTTGGCTTCCCGCACACGAAGTTGAAATTCTGGTTGGACCGGCCGTGGGAGAAAGTCGAGGGGAAATGTATAAGATGTTATGTACAAATGGTTCGGGATGACCAGAAGAAGGCCCGAACCGATGATCTCAAAGGCAAAGCTGTCATCATTTCTGATGTCTACGTCTTGGAGGAATCCCCCCCAAAGCCGACAAAATAGAAAAAGGAGAGCTGGTGGAAATAGCTCCAGGGAAGGCCACACGAGTGGTGCAGCAGCTGGAAGCCAAGGAGGAGTTGGTGGCCTGCTTGCGGGAGAATGAAGACATCTTTGCGGGAGATGTGCATGATCTCACCGGGATCGACCCTCGCGTGGCTGAACACCATCTCAATATAACCAGAGAAGCCCGACCTGTCCAACAGAAGCGGCGACATTTTGGACCGGAGAAGGACAAGGTCATAACTGAAGAGGTGGAAAAACTGCTAAAGGCGGGTCATGTAAAGGAAATCCAGTTTCCCGAGTAGGTTTCAAATGTAATCTTGGTCTCCAAGCCTTCTGGGAAATGGAGGATGTGTATCGATTTCCGTGATTTGAATAAAGCGTGCCCTAAAGACTGCTACCCCTTGCCTCGTATTGATCAGTTAGTAGATTCCACTGTAGGATATGAAGTGGTGTCCCTAATGGATGCATACCAAGGATACCATCAAATACCTTTGGCCAAAGAAGATCAAAAAAAGGTTAGCTTTGTGACGGCAGGAGGGTTGTACGCTTATGTGGTAATGTCCTTCGGTTTAAAGAACGCAGGGGCCACCTATCAATGCCTCATGGACAAGATTTTTGCGGAGCAGAAAGGGAAAAATGTGAAAGTCTATGTGGATGACATCTTGGTCAAATCAAAGACCACTTGAGATTTAGTCAAGGATTTAAATGAAACCTTCGCTACATTGAGACAGTTTAATATGAAGCTAAACTCTAGCAAATGTCTGTTCGGGGTAAAAAGCGGCAAGTTCTTGGGGTACATAGTAACTGAGAAGGGGTTGCAAGACAACCCTGAGAAGGTGCAGGCGCTGTGCAACATGAAATCACCCACTAATCTATGAGAGACCCAGAAGTTGGTTGGCAGGATTGTTTCCTTATCCCGATTCATAGCCAGATCGGCAGACAAAGGGCTGCCTTTCTTCAAGATTCTGCGTAAGGCTACTAAATTTCAGTGGAACGATCAATGTGAGCAGGCTTTCCAGGAGTTGAAGAAATATTTGGCTGAACTCCCACTGCTAGCCAAACCAGTGGCCGGAGAACCATTATGGATGTATTTGGCCGTCTTAGAGGGAGCTATTAGTTCGGTTTTATTGAAACAGGAAGGCTCTCACCAACAACCTATTTATTATACCAGCCATATTCTGAAGGGGGTTGAATTCCGTTATATAGAGCTGGAGAAGTTGGCATATATTCTGGTGTTGACCGCCCACAAATTAAGGCCATATTTTCTGGCTCATCCCATCATTGTTCTAACTCACAGCGAATTGGATAAGGTCGTCACTAAGCCCAATTTCTCCAGAAGATTGGCCAAATGGGTGGTAGAGTTAAGCGAATATGATATTCACTACCAACCCCGAACGATTATCAAGGCCCAAGCTCTCGCTAATTTTCTAGCAGAGGTACCTTGTGGCCCTGAAGATGGACCGCCGACAAAAGAGGAAGGATCGGATGCATGGAACATATTCGTAGACGGTTCTTTAGGATCTACGGGCAGCGGTGTCGATGTTCTATTAATTTCCCCTAATAAGGAGGAGACCCGCATAGTCGTACGCTTGTGATATCGGGCATCCAATAATGAGGCAGAATATGAAGCTATTCTAGCAGGATTGCAGGCTGCTAAGGCGGTGGGGGCTTCTTCAATTGTAATCCATTCGGATTCCCAGCTGGTGATATCACAGCTTCAAGGTTCTTTCACGGTTTGGGAGGAAAGGCTGCACAAGTACTTGAAAGCTTTTGAGAAAGAAAAAGTTTAGTTTCAGCAAGTCCTCTTGAAGCAAATCCCATGGGAGAATAACGGGAAGGAAGATGAATTGGCTCGGGTGGCTAGCGCTATGGAAGGAGTGAAATCATTGGAAACGGTCCATGTGGAAATCCCTACTTCCCTAGCGATATGCAATGTGGAGGAAGCCGCACCCGAACCAAACCTAATTCCTGATTGGAGGACTAACATCATAGCTTATTTACGGTATGAAAAGGTCCCTGAAGAAAAAGGAGCAGCGTCTGCTTTAATGTGCCGAGCCAGACGGTTCACCCTCTTAAATGGAGACTTATACAAGACATCTTTCGGACGACCCTTATTGAAATGCTTAGGAAGTGAGGATGCTGAATGGGTACTCCGAGAGATTCATGAAGGCTGTTGTAGTAATCATCTAGGAGGGAGAGCTTTAGCAAGGAAGGCCCTGTTAACAGAATATTTTTGGCCTACTCTCCAACAGGATGCCACTCGCATAGTGCAAACTTGCCCAGTTTGTCAAAAGCATAGCAACTGGTTCGAACGACCGGCTGAATTAATGAAAGTTGTGGTCGCTTCATGCCCTTTTGATCAGTGGGTCCAATGCCAGTGGCACCTTTACAGAAAAATTTTTTATTGGTGGCTGTGGATTATTTCTCCAAATGGGTGGAAGCAGAGCCCCTGGCCAAAATTATCGAGAATGCTGTAATACAATTCTTGTGGAAGAATATTGTCTGTCGATATGGTATTCCTCGGAGGATAGTTAGTGATAATGGATGTCAGTTCCAAGGTAAAAAGATTAAAGAATGGTGCCAAAGTCTCAACATTCAGCAAGCTTTTACTTCAGTAGCCCACCCTCAAGCTAATGGTCAAGTTGAAGTCACTAATAAAATTCTCATTCAAGGGTTGAAGACTAAATTGGGCAGTCAAAGGGGGAATTGGGTGGAAGAATTGCCCGGAATCTTGTGGGCCTATCGAACCACACCAAAAACTGCAACGGGAGAGACTCCTTTCAGTTTAGTATATGAGATGGAAGCTGTTATTCCGGTTGAGGCCCTTTTGAGTAGCGCTCGGATAGAGGTGTATGAACCGGAGCAGAACCAACTTATCCGAAGCACTGAGTTGGACTTGGTGGAAGAAAAGCGGGAGACGGCACGGAGGCGAGTAGAGTTTTACAAGCAGAGGGTGCAGCAAGCCTTTAATAAGAAGGTGATGCCTCGAAGATTTCAGGAAGGGGATTGGGTTTTGCGTAAAGTTAATCCCGCTGGAGACCCTGGAAAGCAAGCTCCAAACTGGGAAGGACCCTATAAAGTAACGCGCCACGTAGTAGGGTCAGCATATTATCTGAAAGATGACCAGGGCAAGGAACTTCCACGACCTTGGAATGCCATTCATTTTAAACTTTTTCACACTGTATGAGAAGTGGTGGATAGAAGAAGAGGAGTTGTGGGACTCCCGAAGGGGTGTACTTCCTAACTTGATTGTATTAGTCAGATGCAAAAGGAACTCGAATTTGATTAATGAGCCATTCACAATTGCGATACAGTATTTCTAATAAACTTTAAAAAAGAGAAGAGGATGAAAAGAAAGTGTTATTCTGAGACAATACATCAAGCTATAACTTAAACCTGTCAGGGGGATAGCGTCGAAAGCCGGCTTCCCAATTTAAAGAGAAAGTAGGATATGTCGGGGGAGGAAATCCTTGATCAGTGTATTGTCGAACCGCTTCATTAAATCCGTCTTGATAAGTGGCGCGCAGCAGGATGATTAGTCGCTCCTGGCGGTTCGAACAGTCAGGGCTCCGATCCCGATGAAGCCTACGACATTTCTCTTGTTGCTCTTGAAGATTTCGGCGTACGTCAACATAGCGTCGGGACACCTCCATAATAGCATCGGCTAGGGTGGAAATATCATTGGCTCGAGAGGATTGATCTTGCTGGACGAGGGTTGTCATGTCCATCATATTCTGGCGCATCAAGGCCGAAATTCCCTCCGCTGCCTCAGAGTAGGATTTGGTGCGGGTCAGCTCAGCGCCTAACCTCTGGAGGGAGGTTTCCTGCCTGCGTAGACGGGCGTGAGCATGTGCCCTAGAATTTATGAGAGAGGAGTTTTCTTGTACCTCCTTGCACAGGCGAGTGCGGAGGTCCCCTATTTTATCCTCCGCCTTTTGATATTGAACCTGGAGTCGAGAAATGGTGTCTGAGTCTTGTTGCTTCCCCTGGAGAAGTTCTGCTACCTGTTCTCGAAGGCGGGTCAATTCTTGAGAAGAGGAAGACTCCTTGTCAAGATGGGTCGGCTGAACTTCCTGCAGTAGTAAAGGTGATTTCACACCTGCTCGCTGTTGTTCTTGTAAGGCTGCAATGGTAATGGCGTCTTTTTGAATTTGGTGGCGAGCTCCTGCCAATTGCTCCTAGCATAATTGCAGTTGTTGCGACAGGAGCTGTTCCCGATGTTGGGCAGTCGCTAAATCCTCCCGATGTCGCCGTTCTGATTCCAGAAACTAAGCTCGATGTTGGTGTAGAGAGCGGTCCAACTCTTGGTAGTTGGTTAGGGTCTGTACGCCGGTTGTTGGAAAGAAGTTATTCAGTAAGAAAAATTAGAAGAGCTGATTAGAAAAACATACCAAGTCGAGGGCGTGGCGCAGACCTTCCATGCGGGGGATCAGTTCCTCTAAATTCAAGATCCGAAGACCCTGAGGGGAACGGGAAGAAGAAGGGACGGACGACCCCGAATGTAAAGGTTCGCTCATCAGGGGAAGAATGGGGGTGGTATCTATAGGTTGAGATGGGGGTTCGAAAAGGGAAGAAGGAGGAGCACTAATCGAAAGGTTCCTTGGAGGCAAAGTCGGGGGCAGAAAATCAAAAGCAGAAGGTGAAAGATGTACTGTGGCTGGCAGAGAAGGGGGCACATCAGAACTGGCGGATGGGAATTTATTTGGCGAGGAGTCCGGAGAAGATGATATGATGAGCATGGGGCTGGAGGATCCTTCGATGGGAAGGCAGGAAGTAGAAGGACGTGGGCTAGTGCTGATAGGAGGTGAAGGGTTCTTCAGGCGAGAGGCAGAAGGGGAGTCAGGCAATGAAGAATTGTCAATCACCATTGGTTCAAAAGTGGAGTTGCATTCAGAGGAAAAAGAAGGTAAGGATGTGCAAGCATCTATTGTTGGCTGATATGGAAGCATGTCTTCCATGGATTCATCTTTAGAGTGGGACGAAGGAGAAGGTGTCTTCCTAGCACTTATGCCGGATGGGGAAAAAGTAAGGGAGTTAGGGTTTGTAAATGATAGAGGAAGAGAGGAGGAGTTGGTTATTCCGGCTTCCTCTGGCACAAAGGTAATGAGGGTTTCGGGCGGAGGCGAAGGAGAAAGGTGAGACGGAGCAGGAGTGATGGCAATAGGAGAAGGTGAGGAGGAGGATGAAGCTTACGGTTGACCCTCGCCTCGCTTGAGATGTGAGTAACGGCTTGATATTTCTTGGAAGAAAGTGGAATGCATCTTGCTAGTCTGAGAATGAAGAAGAGAGGTGCTGAAATGGGGGATGGAGGCAATGGAGGATGGCGGCGGAAAGAGGAATAAACAAAGAGGAAGAAGATGAAAAGGCGTAAGGAATGAAGGTAATAAAAGGGAAGACGAAGAATCCCCTATAAAAAGGGAGAAGAATGGGCTCATAATGATTATTGGGCTCCTCGTTTATGGAAAAGGAGGCCCTAAGTGGAAGCAAAACGAGGATTTATTCTGCAGATGGCCTATTATGTGTTGAAGCCCTCACTTTCATAAGAAGGATGAAGATAGGAAGAACAGTGGTGTGAAAACATCACAATCTTTATGCTGAAGGCCTTTAAGCACTACATATTATTTTATTCTAGTATGATGGTGAAACAGAAGAACCGAGATTTTCTCGGTTATACATCATTTTTATCCCCACGAAGCGAAAGAAATCCCCGTGCGATGGCGGAACGGAAGAACCGAGATATCCTCGGTTATACATCAGTTTTATCCCCGCGAAGCGAAAGAAATCCCCGTGTGGTGGTGGAATGGAAGAACCAAGATTTCCTCAGTTATACATCATTTTTATCCCCGCGAAGCGGAAGAAATCCCCATGTGGTGGTGGAACGGAAGAACCGAGATTTCCTCGGTTATACATCATTTTTATCTTTGCGAAGCGGAAGAAATCCCTGTGTGGTGGTGGAACAGAAGAACCAAGATTTCCTCGGTTATAAATCATTTTTATCCCCACGAAGTGGAAGAAATCCCCGTGTGGTGGTGGAACGGAAGAACCGAGATTTCCTCGGTTATACATCAGTTTTATCCCCGCGAAGCGGAAGAAATCCCCGTGCGGTGGCGGAACGGAAGAACCGAGATTTACTCGGTTATACATCATTTTTATCCCCGCGAAGCGGAAGAAATCCCCGTGTGGTGGCGAAACGGAAGAACCAAGATTTCCTCGGTTATACATCATTTTTATCCCCGCGAAGCTGAAGAAATCCCCGTGTGGTGGTAGAACGGAAGAACCGAGATTTCCTCGGTTATACATCATTTTTATCCCCGCGAAGCGGAAGAAATCCCCGTGTGGTGATGGAACGGAAGAACCGAGATTTCCTCAGTTATACATCATTTTTATCCCCGCGAAGCGGAAGAAATCCCCGTGTGGTGGTGGAACGGAAGAACCGAGATTTCCTCGGTTATACATCATTTTTATCCACGCGAAGCGGAAGAAATCCCCGTGCGGTGGCGGAACGGAAGAACCGAGATATCCTCGGGTATACATCAATTTTATCCCCGCGAAGCGGAAGAAGTTGAACTTATTATTCAACTTTATATTATTTTATCCTCGTGTGGTGGCGGAACGGAAGAACTGAGATTTTCTCAGTTATCTATCATGTTTATCCCGCGAAACTGAAGAAGTTGAAGTCATTATTTAACTTTGTATTATTTTATTCTCATGCAGTAGTAGAGCAGCAAAGTTAGCTCATTTAGTGACTCTATATTGTTATATCCCCGGTAGGGTAAAGGGGCAGAAGAGCTGAAGTCATTTTGCACTTCCCTCCGCTGTATATTGTTTGTGTCGATATGAGGAAGGCACCATGAGGTATGATTTAAGAAATATAGGAAGAAGAAGACAAGCAGGAGAAGTTCATTGATTCGGGAAAATTACATATTCTAATTCCTTCACAAAGAGGAAATAGCAAAAGAAAACCCTTATATATATGTAGGGTATTACAGTTTTTTGTTGGGAAGAACCGATGGAGTCTCTTTGCGCGGCTGGGGTTGGAACAGTAATTGCCGAAGGTAAGACTGCTGCAGGAAGATTTGCTTGGATAGCTCCTTTTGGGACCCGACCAGTTGCTGACACAAAGAGCTGTTACTGGCGGAAGCTTCCCTCAGCCGTTGCTGCAAGTACCTCACTTGCTCCTCCAGATTAGCTATATAGCGATGATCGTCAATCTTTTCTTCAGCAAAGGAGGAACTGTTGCCCTGTTCAGATATTCTGTCCATGGCAAAGGGAAGGAAAGGGAAAAAATGGAAGCTATATGGTAAGGGTTGGAAGTCTTTATAGCGATGAAGGAGAAGAGCGCATTTATTTGCAGAAGAAATAGGGATAATAAATGCCAGTAAAGAAGGGGAAGTGCAAAGACAGTAAGTGAAGGGTCGCTGTTACAATAATTATAAGTTAAGGGGTCCGAATCCCCAAAAAGATAGTAAAAGAAAGTATGTTCAGGCCGGATTACAGTCTTTCTGAGGATAGAAATTTCACTTATACAGGAAAACAACAAAAGCAAATATAGATCTCCTCCTTCATTTTTATTAACATATTTGAAAAAATTACATCAGCTTAATCTATGAAGATCTTCTCTGATTACTTTTAACAGATGAAGCTTGAGAGGTCTCTTTGGAGGGGGAAGGCGCCAAGATGACCTTGAAGCGCTCGCCTTGAGCGGGAGGTATTTGTAGGGATTTTTTTATGCAAAATAGCATATGCACAACGGAAAAATAGGATCCCTTCCAAGTGATCCTTGCGAAAGAAAACTTCATACAAAAAAAATAAATTTCTCAAAACCTATCTTATAGGAGAATATTACCTTTGTTGCGTGCCCTTTTTAATCCCGCTTCTCCTTGGGTTTGTTGGATCTTTTAGCATGTTCAAATGTCCGTGCCTCTATATGTATCCACACGAGCAAGCTCTTGTCTCACAAAAGAAACTAGAAGAGCTCTCCTTTACTTCTTGCTAGAGAAGTCCCTAAAGGAGAGGAAGGTAGGGAAAAAGAGAAAAGAAGAAGAAGACCACTCTTCTTGCTAGCCTACACTCACAAAAGTCACACGACCAAAGCCTCTCACCACCAAGCTCTCTCCAAGCCTCAAGCTTCCACCAACTTGGCCGGCCACCCCATGGAGTGTTTTATAGGATTGAAAAAACCTTTCACCTCCTATCATATTCAATGCAATCAATTGCATTGGCATGCTTATGTGGCATTCATGCATGTTGAATTAATCTTATTAATTCAATAAGCTTATGTTTTCATATTGAATTAATCTCATTAAATCAATAAGGTAACATATTGAATTAATCTTATTAAATCAATTAAGCTTAGGCTATCATGATAACATATTTATTTAATCTTATTAAATTAATAAGCTTAGCATATTGAATTAATCTCATTAAATCAATAAGCTAAAATTCTCATTAAGCTTAAAGTCCAAAAACCATTTTGTACTTAAGCGTATTACCAAATTATTCTAGTCAAACTAGAATGCACTAATTCTTCTAATCATCATGCTCTTTGTGTGTGACCCTATAGGCTCTCATAACATTGGCAGTGGATCTAAACTCTTTTAGATACACAAGCAATGAGCGGCATCTAGCAATACATCATTGCTACCCAAGTTACGAAATAAGTTAAGATCCGACTAACCTTTCCGTGACTACTATAATGTATGACCGTGTCCTTCTATCCTTGATATCAGATTGACCAATGAGGCATAGACCGTGTCATCCTCGATCAATCTATGTGTTTCTTGATCCCTGAGTAAACTAACTCAAACAAATGAGCTCAATATCTCATATTGACTCATTCGAGCATGGCCATGCATTTTAGTAGTTCTACTCAATCAAGGGGCCCACACATATCACTCCCTACAAATGGGAGGGATAGATCCCATCTACATCACTCACATCCCTCCGCATAATTTGTTATATACCCAGTAATCACCTTTATGGTCCACCCTGTTACGGGTGATGTTTGACGATACCAAAGTACATAACTCCTTATGTAGGGAACCGTAGTGACTTCAGGTTTGAGGACTATTCATACCAATAGTCACATGAGAAAGTTTATGACACTTATATGACGATACATGAAACTTTCTCATGGCGAGTCAGTTCAGTATATATTCTCTAATATATACCCATGTGTCAACTTGATATCATATATCCATGACTTGTGAGATCAAGTCATCAATTGACCTACATGCTAGTCTTTATGTATTAATATTGCCCTTGCATATTAAAACTTGACTAGGAACATTTAGGAAAGTGTTCTCTATAGCCTCTCATAATCAATTCTGCCAATTGATGTGCTGTAGATAAGAACCTACTTTTCTAGGGCATTATTATATTTAATTTAGCTGGCACAAGCAAGACGTAAATATAATAACCAATCCTTTGCCTTTATAGAATATGATACAAAATGTTCCCTATTCAACCATCACATGATTGGTTCTAGGGCTATAACTAACAATCTCCCACTAGCACTAGTACCAATCACTATAATATCTGATACCTAGTGACCTAGTGTGACCATCATGCTTCCTCTGTGCCAAAGCCTTGGTCAATGGATCTGCGATGTTAGCTTCTGTCGACACTCTGCATATCCTCACATCTCCTCTATCGATGATCTCTCGAATGAGATGGAAGCGCCGCAGTATGTGTTTGGTCCGTTGATGTGATCGAGGTTCCTTAGCCTGTGTAATATCCCCATTGTTGTCACAATAGAGGTCTATTGGATCTGCAATGTTAAGAACTACCCCAAGTTCACTGATGAACTTGCAGAGCCAAACAGCCTCCTTTGCTGCATCAGATGTAGCAATATACTCAGCTTCTGTTGTAGAATCAGCAACTGTGTCCTGCTTCGAACTCTTCCAGCTCACAGCTCCACCATTCAGGCAAAAACATACCCCATTTGCGATCTATAGTCATCCTTGTCTGTTTGGAAGCTTGCATCACTGTAACCCTTTAAAGTTAGCTCCTTATTGCCTCCAAATATTAAAAAATATTCTTTCGTTCTTCGTAAGTATTTAAGAATATTTTTGATTGCTATCCAGTGACTTTCACCTAGATTCGACTGGTATCTACTCGTCATGCTCAAAGCATACGAGACGTCTGGACGAGTACAAAGCATGGCGTACATGATAGACCCTATAGCAGATGCATAAGGGATCTTATCCATGCGATCTCTCTCCTCCTTAGAAGAGGGACATTGAGTCTTCGAAAGACTCACACCATGTGATAAAGGCAGAAATCCTTTCTTGGAATTTTGCATAGCAAAATGATCTAGCACTTTATCAATGTATGTACTCTGACTTAGGCCAAGTAATCTTTTAGATCTATCTCTATAGATCTTGATGCCTAGAATATAGGCAGCTTCACCTAAGTCTTTCATCGAGAAATAATTCCCTAACCATATCTTCACAGACTGGAGTGAGGGAATATCATTTCCGATGAGAAGTATGTCATCTACATACAAGATAAGAAATACAACTGTGCTCCCACTATTTCTCTTGTAGACACAAGGTTCATCTTCATTCTTGATGAAACCAAACTCCTCGATTGCATCATCGAATCAAAGATTCCATCTTCGAGAGGCTTGCTTTAGTCCATAAATGGACCTTTGCAGTTTGCATACCTTTCCAGGATGCTTTGGATCTTCAAAACCCTCAGGCTGTGTCATGTACACATCCTCGAGTAGCTTTCCATTCAGAAAAGCGGCTTGACATCCACCGCCAGATCTCATAATCGTGGTAGGTAATAGCAAGTATGATCCGAATGGATTTAAGCATCGCAACTGGTGAAAAGGTTTCATCATAGTCAATACCATGAATTTGTTTGAATCCTTTAGCCACCAATCTACCTTTATAGGTATGCTTATTACCATCCATGTCAGTCTTTACTTTAAAGACCCACTTACACCCAATGGGTTTTACCCCTTCAGGTGGATCAACCAAAGTCCATACTTGGTTAGTGTACATGGATTCCATTTCGGATCTCATGGCCTCTAGCCATTTCTCAGAATCTGGGCTCATCATACCTTCTTGATAGGATGTAGGCTCATCAAGATCGACAAGCAATACATCACCGTTGTCAGTCAAGAGAAAAGAATATCTCTCGGGTTGACGACGGATCCTATCAGATCTACGAATAGGTTGGTCTACTTGAACAGGTGTTTGCTCCACAACTCTTTGGGCAACAATTTCCTCATCCACAACACTTTGTGGTGCCTGTTCATTTTCCATCGAAGCCTTAGTGTTATCTTCATCTTGAATTTATTCAAGATGAATTTTACTCCCACTAGTTTTTCTAGAAATAAATTCTCTTTCTAGAAAGACAACATTTCTGGCAACAAACACATTGCCAAGTGTGGGATTGTAAAAGTAATATCCCTTAGTTTCCTTGGGATATCCTACAAAATAACACTTATCTAATTTGGGTCCTAGTTTATCAGAGACTTGACGTCTAACATAAGCTTCACAACCCCAAATCTTTATAAAAGACATTTTGGGACTCTTCCCAGTCCATAACGTATATGGTGTCTTTTCTACGGCTTTTGATGGGACGCGATTAAGTGTGAAAGCGGCTGTCTCTAGAGCTAAACCCCAAAAGGAAGTAGGGAGATCAGTCTGGCTCATCATTGATCGTACCATATCTAATAGAGTACGATTTCTCCTCTCAGATACACCATTCCATTGTGGTGTTCCAGGTGGAGTGAGTTGGGATATTATCCCACACTCAGCTAGGTGATCACGAAACTCTTGACTAAGGTATTCACCACCTCGATCTGATCGAAGTAGCTTAATACACTTACCAAGTTGGTTTTGTACTTCATTCTTGAATTCTTTGAACTTTTCAAAGGATTCTGACTTATGTCTCATCAAATATAAGTAGCCAAATCTACTCATATCATCAGTGAAAGTAATAAAGTACTTATAGCCTCCTCTGGCTTCGACATTGAAAGGGCCACATACATCAGTATGTATGAGTCCTAACAAGTCCGTCGCTCTCTCTCCATGTCCACTAAATGAAGTTTTAGTCATCTTTCCTAAAAGACAAGATTTGCATACCTCATATGATTCAAAATCAAATGAGTCCAATAATCCATCTTTATGGAGTTGGGATATGCGTTTTTCATTTATGTGACCTAGGCGACAGTGCCAGAGATATGTTTGGTTCAAATTATTCAATTTGAACCATTTGGTATTTACGTTATAAATTGGGTTTTCTAAATCTAGAACAAAGAGACCATTCATAAGTGGTGCATTACAATAGAACATTTCATTCAAATAAATGGAACAACATTTGTCCTTTATTATAAAAGAAAAGTTTTTCTTGTCTAAACAAGATACAGAAATTATGTTCTTCGTTAATGCAGGTACATAAAAGCACTCCTCTAGTTCTAAGATAAGCCCAGTGGGCAAAGAATATGTTCCTACAGCTACAGCAGCAACTTTTGCGCCATTGCCTACTCGTAGGTCCACTTCGCCCTTTGCCATTAGTCTACTATTTCTCAGTCCCTGCACATTAGTACAAACGTGAGATGCACATCCGGTATCTAATACCCATGTAGAAGAAATAGATAGATTAACTTCTATAACGTGTATACCTGAGACAGAAGTCCCACTTCTTTTCTTCTTTACTTCCTCAAGGTAGACTTTACAGTTCTGCTTCCAGTGTCCAGTCTCACAGCAATGGAAACAGTCCCCTTCCTTAGGTACTTTACCTTTACCCTTTGAAGTGGATGAATTGGTCTTGCCTTTGGCTTGGGTCTTACCCTTGCCTTTGCGCTTACCTTTGCCCTTCTTGACCATTAGTACGTTACTAACTTTCTTCTTGAGATTCGGTTCAGTAGTTCTTAACATGCTGAGAATCTCAGGCAAAGGCTTATCAATTTCATTCATGTTATAATTCATGACGAATTGATTATATGCTTCCGACAATGATTGCAGGATAACATCGGTTGCCAATTCTTGGCTCAGTGGAAAACCTAGTCTTTCAAGGTTCTCAACATACCCTATCATTTTAAGTACGTGAGTCCCTACAGGTGTTCCTTCTTGCATCTTGCATGCAAAAAGAGCCTTAGACACTTTAAAACGCTCGTGCCTAGCTTGTCCTTGATATAGTTGTTTCAAATTCTCAACCATACCATAGGCATCCATGTTCTCATGTTGCTTCTGAAGCTCAGAGTTCATGGTGGCAAGCATAAGACATGACACATCTAATGTGTCATCTTGATGTTTCTTATAAGCATCCTTTTCAGCACGAGTGGCCGCAGGGCTGGGTGTTTCAGGGATAGACTGCTCTAGGACATACAGTTTACGTTCTTGCTTGAGGATAATCCTCAAGTTCCTATACCAGTCTAGAAAGTTAGCTCCTTTGAGCTTGTCTTTCTCAAGGACAGATCGCAAGTTGAGGGGGTGTGTCGTGTTAGATGACATGGTGATCTACAACATTAAAATGCAAAATTAAGTATCATACCTAAGTCATTTAATTAGGCCTTTAATTAAATGAGGCTCCCACTAAATTCTCATAGCTTTGATATGAGCTAATCATTGATGTAGGAAAACACATTTTGCTAACATCATTAGCTTCTATTTAGCTATATATTTATATGGGATAAAGATCCACATCATACTTCATCTTGAGTTAGCTTTGGCTAATCGCCCAAGACATAGTATGATTAGGTAGGCAATCTTTTGCCAATTACATCTGATGTAACTCTTTAATAGCTTTGGTTAAGTTTAGATTAGTTTAGTTCTTATTCCTAAACCAGCTTCCAGGCCGTGGCGAGGCACAGAGGCCTTCTTTGATATCAGAGCAACGACCACTTTCTAAGACAAAGCTGATGTTCGGAAATCACACAAAACTAATTTTTAAAACTTATGTTCAAAGCTAATATATGCCTCTACTTTCTTAATTAATTAAGAAAAACTTAATTAAGTCTTAACCAAGTTTGATAGCGGGACATCACGATTGTCCACTCACACTCTTCAAAGATAAAATGCATTGCTTTGCTTTGGCAAACCCAACAACAAATGATCGAGGAAGTAGTGAGTACCAAACTTTGGTAGGCATATCGTTTTTGACTTATTAAGAAATAAACTTAAACATGCATCACATACATATTAGCATACATCACATATAAGCTAAATTAACATGCATCACATACATATTAAACTAAGCGTGTCATGGTTATGGCCCTTATTCTACAATCTTCTCAAGCCAATGAAAAGATTGATTGGTCAACCTAGGGATAGCATCTTCTCCCAAGTGCTTCCTTTTGGTTGTCTTGTGTTGTTGACTTCCTCCTTGTAACGTCATCTTCCAATGGACCCTCCATCTTTATTTTGTATATTACAAAAGGAGAAATACTCGAGTTACATTCGAGTCTAAAACTAATTTTACAACAAGAATTTTAGGAGAAAGGCATGACACGCAGGCCATATTAAGAATTACAACACACACATTCACAAACTTTTTGGGACTAGGCCATAACCATGCACCATGTCAATTTTAACTTTTAAAAGACATCGGATATTTTATTATGTTTGAAAAATTGCTAATGCAATTATCAACTCATAATAAAATTTATCCTACTTCTATATCATATATAAAATAGAGAAAACCTATTTTTTTTTATACGATCTTTCGCAAGTGGCTCTGATACCACTGTAGGGATTTTTTTATGCAAAATAGCATATGCGCAACGGAAAAATAGGATCCCTTCCAAGTGATCCTTGCGAAAGAAAACCTCGTACAAAAAAATAAATTTCTCAAAACCTATCTTATAGGAGAATATTACCTTTGTTGCGTGCCCTTTTTAATCCCGCTTCTCCTTGGGTTTGTTGGATCTTTTAGCACGTTCAAATGTCCGTGCCTCTATATGTATCCACACGAGCAAGCTCTTGTCTCACAAAAGAAACTAGAAGAGCTCTCCTTTACTTCTTGCTAGAGAAGTCCCTAAAGGAGAGGAAGGTAGGGAAAAAGAGAAAAGAAGAAGAAGACCACTCTTCTTGCTAGCCTACACTCACAAAAGCCACACAACCAAAGCCTCTCACCACCAAGCTCTCTCCAAGCCTCAAGCTTCCACCAACTTGGCCGGCCAGCCCATGGAGTGTTTTATAGGATTGAAAAAACCTTTCACCTCCTATCACATTCAATGCAATCAATTGCATTGAAAAATAATCACTCCTTGTTTGGCCGGCCACATGTGGAGAAATTCCAAAGGTCAAAACCCTTTGATTCCTTCCACCTCATCAAGCTTAGGTGGCATGCTTAGGTGGCATGCTTATGTGGCATTCATGCATGTTGAATTAATCTTATTAATTCAATAAGCTTATGTTATCATATTGAATTAATCTCATTAAATCAATAAGGTAACATATTGAATTAATCTTATTAAATCAATTAAGTTCAGGCTATCATGATAACATATTTATTTAATCTTATTAAATTAATAAGCTTAGCATATTGAATTAATCTCATTAAATCAATAAGCTAAAATTCTCATTAAGCTTAAAGTCCAAAAACCATTTTGTACTTAAGCTTATTCCCAAATTATTCTAGTCAAACTAGAATGCACTAATTCTTCTAATCATCATGCTCTTTGTGTGTGACCCTATAGGCTCTCATAACGTTGGCAGTGGATCTAAACTCTTTTAGATACACAAGCAATGAGCGGCATCTAGCAATACATCATTGCTACCCAAGTTACGAAATAAGTCAAGATCCGACTAACCTTTCCGTGACTACTATAATCTATGACCGTGTCCTTCTATCCTTGATATCAGATTGACCAATGAGGCATAGACCGTGTCATCCTCGATCAATCTATGTGTTTCTTGATCCCTGAGTAAACTAACTCAAACAAATGAGCTCAATATCTCATATTGACTTATTCGAGCATGGCCATGTGTTTTAGTAGTTCTACTCAATCAAGGGGCCCACAGATATCACTCCCATCATATGGGAGGGATAGATCCCATCTACATCACTCATATCCCTCCGCATAATTTGTTATATACCCAGTAATCGCCTTTATGACTCACCCTATTACGGGTGACATTTGACGATACCAAAGTACATAACTCCTTATGTAGGGAACCGTAGTGACTTTAGGTTTGAGGACTATTCATACCAATAGTCACATGAGAAAGTTTATGACACTCATATGACGATCCATGAAACTTTCTCATGGCGGGTCAGTTCAGTATATATTCTCTAATATATACCCATGTGTCAACTTGATATCATATATCCATGACTTGTGAGATCAAGTCATCAATTGACCTACATGCTAGTCTTTATGTATTAATATTGCCCTTGCATATTAATACTTGACTAGGAACATTTAGGAAAGTGTTCTCTATAGCCTCTCATAATCAATTCTGCCAATTGATGTGCTGTATATAAGAACCTACTTTTCTAGGGCATTATTATATTTAATTTAGCTGGCACAAGCAAGACGTAAATATAATAACCAATCCTTTGCTTTTATAGAATATGATACAAAATGTTCCCTATTCAACCATCACATGATTGGTTCTAGGGCTATAACTAACAGTATTGCTGATGGACCTTCATCGAAAGGAGGAGGATGAGCTCTTGCCGGGGAGACTGGGAGGAAGGCCACAGTTGGTGGGAGTGGGGGAAGTTCTGCGGCGGCCCAGGTATCTCCTACTGTGTATTCCCATGTTAAAGGAGGGTTCCACACCCTATTGCGGAACGAGGGAAATAGTGCATGAAAAGACCTCTCTGTAGGAGGTGTTGGAGCTGGATTGGGAGGCGGAAAAGGAAGGGGCCGAAAAGCTGAGGTGGCGGTTGAGCGGGTCTCCGAATCTTCAATGTCTTCGAAAAACCAGTCTTGTAGCTCAAAAGATTTTGATTCTGAAGAAATCTCGATGGGGTGCCCAGCTTAAGCCATGAGAGTGAGATAGAGGGACGAAGACATGGAGGACGATGATTTATAGTGGAAGGAAAGCGATGGCAGAAGTTCTTGGGAAGGGGAAGAAGATGAAGAGACTGATATCGTTTCCGAAGCAGTAAGAGGGATAGGGAAGATCAACAGGCGAAAGTCATTTAAAGTGTTGGCCGAACCAAAATTGGGTCGGATATAAATAACATCATTCGGGATCTTCCAAGTAAGTCCCCAAACCAACTCGATGATTGTGTCATACGACACGGGAAAAGAAATGGCAGTATAAAAAGAGGAAAGCTTAAAATTGGTCTGTAATTTCAATTCAAAGGAGACATGCAAGGATAATAACAAAAAGCTATGTTAACCAAATTTACTTTTTAGCGTTAAGGAAAAAGTCATTACAAGGAAGAGAATGTTGGGAGTTACAATTCAAATAGTTCAGGAGGACATTTGGCTAGGGCATCTATAGGATTTAAGTAGCTGGTGTCCGTACCATGGGGTGGGTATCCTCGTTCGGCGTTTTGAGCCGAAGACCCATCAAAGCCTAAGATGAACAGGTCTACCCCCTTCTTGACATATCGGCTCTTGAGATCAACTTCCTGCTCCTTCAGCCGGTCCTGACATTTAGCCAGTTGGATTTGGCTCTCCGCTAGTTGGGTTGCCAAGGCGTCCCTCTCGGTGGCTGCTTTTATAGCTTGTCGTCCCAAAGTTGCCAGGGCTTCGGAGTGTTCTTTCTGAAGAGCAGACTGTTGTCGTGCTGTTGCCGATAGAGTTTGAGGAAGAGCCGCCATCAGAGAGGAGAGTTCTTGACACTTCTAGATGCAAGATTTCCTGGTGGCTTCCCAGGCTTGGCGCTCCAATCGAAGTAGTCGGCGTTCTTCCTGGAGCTGTTCAATAGTACTTGAAGAATCGATGGCTTGGATCATAGCGTCCCCAAGATGCCCCTTATATTCCTTTAATTCATGGGCAAGGATCTCTACCTACTGTAATTCACTGGATTGGAAGAAGATTCGCTGTTCGAGTTCTTCATTTTTGCGCTGCAGCTCCTCCTTTTCGCTCTGGACCAGGGCCAATTGGATCATCGCATCTTCACATTGGCCCCTCAGGTCAGCTTCCTTCGCCTCTCTCTCGCTTAATTGCCGGACGAGCTTTTTCTGTTGCGTTATAGAGGCGAAGTGGCGGGTCTCTACACTGGACTGGAACTCAGCTAGTTGGACTACCATTTTGTCGTGCTGGGATGAGGCCTAGAAGAAGGAAAGCCGACACATAGGGACTTATAGTAAAGAGGAGAAAGAGATAGTAAATACCTCAGCCAATAATTTGCTCACTTGTTCACAAGGGCCTTGTACGCCCGATTGGTTGAAGAATTTTACCTCCGAAGGATGACGAATCTTCAGCAAGGACCCAATGTGGACTTCGGGGGAATGGGAAGTGGAAGATCCTCTCCTTCGGAGGGAAGTATAGGTCTGACGTGCTGAAGAGGGGTGGGAGAAGCAAGTGTGTCGGAGGGAATAGGAGCAGAAAGAGACTCGGTACGAGAAGATAAGGGCGAATTATGTGCAGAAGGGGATGAATGGAGAGAATGGGAGGGAGAGTCCCCTCCTTGGGGAGATGAAGAGGGGACGGATAAGGTATTGTCTCCTCTCCTCGGTTCATAAATGGTTAGAGATCGTGAACCGGGTCGATCGGAAGAAGAGGGGGGAAGAGCAGATGAACTGGGGGCTCCTTTCTTAGCAAGCTGCAGTTTCTTCCGAGGAGATGAAGGAGCTGCTACTGATTTACCTCTCTTGGTGGAGGCCTTCTTCTTCTTGGCAGCCTCAATTGCCTCTCCTTCGACCAAAGCTTCCTGCATTAGGTTATCTGCAAAATGTATTGGTGAGAAAGATAGATAACACAGGAAGAAAATTATATTGCAATGTAAGTATCATCCTACCTACAGCAACCGAGGTCGTCGAAGGGAGGGGGGATAGTCCAAAGTGCCTTAAAAGGGAAGTCTTTATTAGATGGTTTGAACAGTAGTGTGACTCTCCTAATATTTTATAAACCTTCGGGAAAGGGCATTTGGTCCTCATTTCCCGGAAGGAAGGCATCTTGGGAAGGTCTACCTTCCAGGTATCGGAATAAGGTAAAGATGATGGAAGTTGTACAAAAAAGTATAATTCTTCTCATCCCTTATGGGAAGTAGACACGTTCACTAAGAATTGGCAGTCTAGGTGGCTAGATAGATAAAAAAGACCTGCCTTAGAAGATTTCAATTGAAAGAAATAATGGAATATTTCAGGGGTTAAGGAGAGGTTTAGGTGTTGAAACACTATATGTGCTCCCGACAGAATCCGAAAAGAGTTGGGGGTGAATTGGTTTAGGGGTAGTCTATAGAAGTCTAAAAGGTCTAAATAGATAGCCGGTGCTGGTAGGGACAGACCGTTAAGAAACTGTTCAGAGAAGAAGCAAGTCAGACCAGGAGGAGGACGATTTGGTCGGTGCATCTTGGTCGTAAAGCAGCATTTTAAGGAAGAGTCTATGAACCTGTCCTTAAGATTGCAGAAATAGTGGTCGCGGTCTAGTTGGGTTATGGTATGCTCATACCACGCAGGGGAAGGGATGGTCTTAGGGGCCATAGGTATAAAGCAGGCCAGAGCACTTACTTGGAGGGTGAGAAGAAGAACGTATAAGAAGGAGAGGGTTGGGTCGCTGGAATGCCGCCGGTGAAAGTCGCAGGAGAGAAGAAGTTGAAGGGACGGTATTGTTGGGCACACTATGTAATACCTAAAAGAAAAAGGCGGAGGTTTATATAGGGTTTTTGTGACGATTCGATTATAGAAGAGAAAAAGGAAAAGCGGGGCCCATGGGCCCATTAGGTCGCCTCAAGTATATGTGGAAAAGCTTTACGAAAGGAGTAAATTTGAATTAGCAAAGCCAGGGATGAAGTAGGAACCTTATATAGTTGGAAAGTCAAGCTTATAACTTCGCTTGAATATTTTTTGGGGTTGACTAATGATACCACCATTACCTCTTCTTTATGAAAAGCTCATAGGCAAGGCACTACCTGAACCAATTAGAGGGTTCAGTGGAAGAAAAAGAGAGGAACGGGTCGGGCGCAACCGCCTGAAATAATTGGTACAGGAAAGTTAGTCAGGGTACTTCGTTGGGAAATAGGCCAGAATCGGTTCGACCACATAAGTCAAGAAGGCCAATGGGCTGGATAAGAATTGGTTCAGCCAAATAAGCCTAGAAGGCAAACGGGGCGGATAAGAATCGATTCGGCCACATAAGCCTAGAAGGCCAATGGGGCGGATAAGAATCGGTCACTCTTAAAATATTGAAATTGATACAAAGTTCAAAAGTGAAGAAAAACTTCAATGTTTTAGCTCACTTTGTATCAACTTCATCAATGGTGGTTGCTATCAAAAGATAGACTTCACCAAGGTTTTCAAAATTGATTTTAAAATATTTTTGAAAACCTATATTGGATCATATTCCTTGGGCTTAATGTACATGACTTGTACACTAGCTTTCCCAATGATCCACAATTAAAATAAGATGAGTTTTAGTTCATCTATATGCAAAAACTATGCACCTTGAACTCAACGAATATCCTAGCATCTCACATATATCTAGGGTGTATGAAAACACATACAAGTCAATGTGATATGAGATGTGGGTTTTGTTCATCCTAATCTAGGGTTTCATGCATTTTCTAAGGCAACACTACTTGATTCCCTTATAAATGGGATTTCAAGTCATGACATTGTCCTTAAATCAATTTTAATCAAATTAAATGCATGAATGATCATTACATAAATGATAATAAAAATTAATCATGGCCAATGATCATGATGTCATGGCATAAGATGAAATCTAAAAACACATGACATTAAACCTTAATCCTACCATGATCATGACATATTAAATGATTAAAAAATAAACATTATGTTATGACATGTTATATGACAAACAAAGCATGACGCATAAAATGTATGGGTATAATAATACCTAAAACTTAGTATTAATAGCCATTTGATATAATTAATTATATTTTGCCATATTATCACTTTTCTCCCAAGTGTGCCAAAAACCCAAAATGTCACACTATGACCTCTAATCCTAAATTGTGCCAATTTAATTGATTTTTCATAATTCCAAAAATGTATTGGCACATCCTAAAATCTTTTAGGATCATAATATCAAATCTATATCCAAGGTATCCATAACCTTGAAAATTACCTAAAATGCCACCTTTACCATGGTTAGGTTAACTACTTTTCCATTTAAAGTTGGCACACCCTAAACCCATCTAACGTGAATCAATCACACTCTTAGGAACCCAAAACCTATTTGAGCTCCTAGGATTTACTAGGTATTCCTTAGGGATTGTTAGACCTTTGTAATGGCTAGAGGAGGGGGGTGATTAGCCTTTCTTTATTTCTACAAATATGTTAGCGGAAGCAATACAAATACAAATACGAATAAGAATAAGAAACAAGAAAAACAATGCTAACACCCAATGTATGTGGTTCGGAGATGACGCTCCTACTCCACGGTAATCCGTAAGGTGGATTAGCCCTAGCCAAGCTTAACTATATCCTCCTTTGGATGAACCAAGGTGGAGAAACCTTCTATTACAATGCACTCCTCTTTTTTACAATGATGGAAGATGAAGATTAAAGAAGAGGAGGTTTAGAATCACAAAAACACTTGGAGAAGGCTTGGTGAGCACGAGGATGTAGTTAGGAATGAGAGCACTGGCTTCACCAAGCTCCCCAAGGCCCCTTCTTATAGAAGAGAGGCTGTTTTTCCCGTTGGGTTTTGATCAGTCGACTGATGATCACCACCAGTCGACTGTCGTCGAAGCTAATGGCTTCTGACAAAGCCGATCCGCAGGGATTCACAACCGCCATTTCCAACGGGAGGCCTATCAGTCGACTGATCACCTCATCAGTCGACTGATGAGGCGATCAGTCGAGTGATCGTCACGAGGAGTCGAGTGAGACTCCATTTTGTGCCCATTTTCGACTCGATCCCGATCATTGCTGGATTGGCACGATCGAGTTCTAATCATCAATCGCATTACGACCAGCCGATCGTGATAGTCGTGGTTTCATCTTGACTCGGGCCGAAAGACCCGACCACCGATCGATACATCGTATTAGTCGACTGATACTAGTCAAGTATGAATAATTCATACTTGAATTGACTCCCTAGACCTATACTTGACCTTCTAACTCTTCCTTCAGCCTTGCACCTGCCTTCAAGAGTTTCCTTCGGCCTCGTCATGTCTTGGGTTGCCAAATGCTTGGACTTTATGCTGCCAAGACTACAAGCTTGGACTTATGCTACCAAGACTTTACTTTGGACTTCCTTTGCCAAGGTTCACTTGGACTTTACGCTGCCAAGACTCCAAGCTTGGTCTTACGCTGCCAAGTCCATCCCTTGAACTTTCTTTGCCAAGGTTCACTTGGAATTTACGCTGCCAAGACTATAAGCTTGGTCTTATGCTGCCAAGTCCGTCCCTTGGACTTTCCTTGCCAAGATCATACTTGGACTTCTCTTTTACCAAGTCTTCATCCTTGGATTTCCCTGTCACTTAAACATGTGCACAATTAGATCATAAAGCATTGCCTAACTTAGATGATTTAACCAAACAACAAAACATATATAAATGCTTGGGGCATTGTTGCACCAACAATCTCTCCCTTTTTGATGTTTGGCAAACATTTAAGTTAGGTATTTACATAATAATAATATGAATTCTAACTTAAACATTTCTTCTCCCCCTTTGACATGCATCAAAAAGAGAAGGATTCATAAATTTTATGAAAGAATTAAAGTTTGTTGTATCTTGGACTAAGGTATAAGATTGATATTAAGCTCCCCCTTAATGCAAGATATGCTTCATGATGTGTGAATAACATTTGAAGCAAAGCATAGCAAAAGTTTGAAAGTTAAGTCCTAACTTTGCACCAACAATGTAAGTTTGGGGATGAAAAAGATATATTTTATGAAACTCCCCCTAAAACACTGCATTAAGCAATCCAAAAAGTTTGTTTATACTCAATATTATCATGCTATAGTTTTAGGACATCAAAGATACACTAAATATCAGAAAATGGAGCTATTTATCAGAAAACACGATTATATCGGTCATTGGTTCTTGAACGATCCATCTATGCATGAAATCCGAATTTCAGCCTTTTCAGCTAAACTTCAGAAATGCGTTAGAAAATCTAGAAATCATGAAAAATCATGAAATTTGGCGTACACATTTTTGGAATCATTATCTATCAAGGAAAAATAATTTAAAAAATTTATGTTTTCCAGATTCTAAGATCGATACAAACTTGGAAATTAACAAAAGTTCTAAAAATTTAGCAAACTTTGTATCACTTTTGTCTTCCTCTTGAAAACTATTTTTCAAAATATGATGAACATAGTTTAAAATATATATGATTTTGAATTTCCAACCATGTTCTTAGAGCTATGTATTCAAGACTTGAATACAAGTCTTCCCAATGATTGGTCCATGAAGTATTCATGTTGCTAGGTGTGTCATTGGCTCATAGTAATGCATCATAACAAGCATGATGAGCCAAGTACACCTTCCCTATCATCTCACGTGTTCCTAAGTGTCTCAATACAAAAATCAAGGTTTCTAAAGGCTTTTTGTGAGATGCATCGAGGTATAAGGTTAAACATTATGAATATGGGATAATGCAAGCCTAGAATTTTACTCTACAAAGCACATACCAAGCTTTCTCCTTAATGATGAAAATTCGGTTTCTGGAAGAGCTTTGGTGAAGATATTGGCAAGATTAGACTTAGATTCTACATAATTAAGTTCAATGTCTCCTCTTGCGACATGATCTCTTATGAAGTGATGTTTCAATTCAATGTGCTTGGTACTAGAGTGATGTACCAGATTTTTGGTCAAGTTGATGGTACTCACATTGTCACAATAAACTTTAATATTAGAGTAGTGTAGCTCATAGTCCTCAAGAGTATGTCTCATCCAAAGTAATTGAGCTACACAACCACCCATAGCCACATATTCGGCTTCAGTGGTTGATAAAGCAACACAATGTTGCTTCCTACTACTCCAACTAACTAGGGAGGACCCAAGAAATTGGCATCCACCACTAGTACTCTTCCTATCCAATTTGCAACCGGCATAATCGGAATCGGTATAGCCAAGCAACTCAAAAGACCTAGTCCTAGGATACCAAAGTCCTACATTTAGGGTGCCTTTAATATATCTTAAAATTCTCTTAACGGCTACTAAATGTGATTCTTTGGCACAAGATTGGTATCTTGCACACATACCTACCACAAATAAGAAATTGGGTCTACTAGCGGTTAGGTATAGTAGGCTACCAATTATACTCCTATAAAGTTTAAGATCAATTGATTTACCATCATGATCACTATCTATTCTAGTGCTAGTGGCCATAGGAGTTGTTACAATTTTGGCATTTTCCAAACCAAATTTCTTGATCATTTCATTTGCATATTTGGTTTGATAAATATGAATCCCTTCATTGGTTTGCTTGACTTGTAACCCTAGGAAAAGTTAAGCTCTCCAACTAAACTTATATCAAATTCATTCTCCATGTTTTTTATAAAGTCTTGAAGAAGATCATCGTTTGTTGACCAAAAAATAATGTCATCAACATATATTTGGGCTATAAAGCTATCCTTTAACGTTGACTTTATAAACAAGGTTTGATCTACTTGGCTCCTTCTAAAATCCTTAGAAATTAATAAAGATGACAATCTTTCATACCATGCCCGGGGAGCTTGTTTTAACCCATATAATGCTTTCCTAAGCTTATATATGTGGTTTGGATAATCTATGTTCTCAAACCCGGGTGGTTGTTCCACATATACTTCCTCCTTAATATAACCATTTAAGAATGCCGATTTAACATCCATTTGATAAAGTTTAAATCCCATATAGGAAGCATACCCTAAGAGAATTCTAATAGATTCTAACCTAGCAACCGGGGCATAAGTCTCATCATAGTCAAGCCCCTCAACTTGATTGAATCCCCTAGCAACCAACCTAGCCTTATTTCTAGTGATATTTCCTTTGTCATCTAGCTTATTCCTAAAGACCCATCTTGTAGTAATTATGGTGCTATCATTGGGTCTAGGTACTAACTCCCATACTTGACTCCTCTCAAATTGAGCCAATTCATCTTGCATTGCCAAAATCCAATTCGGATCATGTAATGCATCATTGATCGATTTTGGCTCAATTTGTGAAATAAGAGCTACTTGACTAGTAGGAGTTCTATGAAATTACCTAGTTCTTACTCCTTGAGATAGATCTCCTACTATTTGGTCAAGTGGATGATCTTGATGAGTTCTTAGGGTTCTAGAAGGGGTTTCAAATTGATCATTGTTATCTTCTACCCTCCTTTCATCATCGGAATCTCCTCTTCCTCCCCCTTGATCATTACCCCTTATGGTTAAATTTTGAAGTTTTTGGGTAATGTCTTGATTATTGTCATTAATATCCTTATCAATGGAAGACTTTCTAGGGTAGGTACTAGTGGTTTCATCAAATTGAACATTAGAGGACTCCTCAATCCCTTGGGTTCTCTTATTGTAGACTCTATATCCTCTACTTGTGGATGAGTATCCAACTAGAATTCACTCATCCGCTTTGGATTTAAATTTTCCTAAGTTATCTTTGGTGTTTAAAATGTAAACTTTACATCCAAAGACTTTGAAATAATGAATTGTGGGAATAGTCCCATTCCATAATTTGAATGGTGTCTTTCCTAAAGACCTATGGATTTGAACCCTATTTTGGATATAGCAAGCGGTATTAACCGCTTCCGCCCACAAGTAGCTAGGTAGAGAATATGCATTAAGCATAGGCCTAGCCGCCTCTTGTAGGGCACGATTTGTCCTTTCCACCACCCCATTTTGTTGGGGTGTTATAGGACAAGAGAACTCATGCTTGTACCCTTGCTCTAAACAAAATTGTGAAAATTTAGAGTTCTCAAATTCACCACCATGATCACTACGGATCCGGTTGATTTTGAGACTCTTTTCATTTTCAACTCTTTTACTAAATCCTATGAGTATTTTTAAGGTATCATCCTTATGTTTTATAAAATAGACCCAAGTATACCTAGAAAAATCATCTACTATGACTAAACAATATTTGTTACCATTTAAAGAAGGAGTACTATGGCAATCAAATAAGTCAAGATGTAATAGTTCTAACGGTAAAGAGGTATTAGTTAAGGTTTTACCTTTGTGTGATGCCTTTGTTTGTTTTCCTTCTTGGCATGCATCACACAATTTGTTCTTGACATACTTGATCTTTGGTAGCCCTTTGACCAACTCTAATTTGGCTACCTTGGCTATGTTTTTCATGTTGATGTGCCCCAATCTCCTATGCCATAGCCAACTTTCTTCTTCTTTTGCAACAAAACACTTAGTAGAAATGTTAGAAGCATATGAAAGATCAACATAATAAATATTTGATTTCCTATACCCAACTAACATACAATCATTTAATTCATTGTGTCTAATCATGCATTTAGAAGATTCAAAAGAAACATGGTAGCTTGCATCACAAAGTTGACTAACACTTAATAAATTAAATTTCATATTTTCAACTAGTAAAACTTTGTGAATGACAATTTTGGGGGATACCTCAATTGTACCTCTACCTAATATCTTGAGTTTTCCACTATTTCCAAAAGACACCGCTCCCTTCTTCACATACTTAATTGTGGAGAACTTGCTCACATCCCCGGTCATATGTGTTGAGCAACCGCTATCCACAATCCACATACCTTGCTCTCCTACCTAAATCACATGAAAAGCACAAGCTTTTGGTACCCAAACATTTGGACCGGTAACATTAAGTAAAAACTTCTTAGGTACCCATGCTTTCTTAACCTTACCCTTAGTGGTTGCTTTTCTATTAATCAGTGAAATATAAGCAACTTCTTTTTCTTTTGTCTTATATCCTAAACCGGCCTTCTTGGCTCTTTGTCGGCTAAGGATCATGTCAAGATATTTTGAGCCATTCGTAAATTTCTCTAAGCATGCCTTTAGGTCACTAACCTCATCCTTAAGTTTGTCATTCTCTTCCTTAAGTATGCAAGAATCAACATGTGAAGGTTTTTCATTCCTAATGGCCTTAAGTTCTACTTTCATGCTTCTAACCTTATATTTAGACTTATCTAGAGCCTCTTTAAGATAAGCAATTGATTTATAAAGGAGCTTAACTTTAGGAGAATTTATTACCTCATCGTCACTAGATGACGATTCATCACTTGAAGAGTCTTCTTCTTGACTTGATGTACCTGAGTCATCTCCTTGGGCCATGAGTGCCACATGGTGTGTGATGTGGCAAAGCTCATTATCGGAGGAGGAATCTTCAACACTCGGTGTGTCCCATGTGGTTTGAGCCAACATGGCCTCCTTCTTCTTCTTTTCCTTCTTATCCTTCTTTTTCTTTTCTTTTTCCTCCTTCTTTAGCTCCGGGCAATTTGGCTTTACGTGCCCCTTCTTATTGAAAGCATGGCAAATCACATTATTATTAAAATTTGAATTACCACTAAACTTACCTCTTGAAGAATGGGACCCCTTCCTTGCTTCTCTATTCTTGAAGTCCTTTGATTTTCTATAGAGCTTCTTGACAAAGTTGGCCATCTCACTAGATGAGTCTCCATCACTACTTGAATCATGCTCCGACTCGGATGATGATGACACTTCTTTCCTTTCTTTCGTCTTCTTTTCCTTCTTTTCAACAAATAGAGCTAAACCTTTTTCCTTAGAGGACATGTTAGTTTGCTCATGCAATTCAAACTCACAAAATAATTCATCAATTTTAATTTGAGAAAGATCCCTAGTTACCTTAATAGCATCAACTATAGAAGTCCATAGAGAAGTTCTAGGAAATACTTGGAGAATATACCTTACCAAATCTCGGTTGTCAACTCGCTCACCTATGATGTGGAGTCCATTCAAAATCTCCTTAAACCTTCCATGCATTTGGCTTACGGTTTCATGCATCTTTATTTGGAAGGCTTGAAGTTGTCCAATTAGCAAGTCCTTCTTGGCCCTCTTTGACTCCTTGGATCCTTCATTTAGCTCAATGAGCTTTTCCCATAATTCCTTGGCGGATTCGAAAGGCCCCACCTTGTTGAGTTGCTTCATTGTAATACCGCATTGGATGGTGAGTACCGCCTTTGCATTTGATTCAAACCTCCTATTCATTTCCCTTGTCCAATCCTTGCTTGGAATAGGGTTTCCATGTTCATCCACCGGTTCCTTAAAGCCATCTACAATGTTATGCCAAATCTCAATATTACTCATTAGATAATACTTCATCCTACCATTCCAATACGCAAAGTGACTCCCATCGAAGAGCGGTGGCTTGGCGGTGCTATATCCCTCTTGAAGAGTCATTGATGCCTTGGTTGATGGTGAAATCTTCCAAGCTATCCGGGCTCTGATACCACTTGTTAGACCTTTGTAATGGCTAGAGGGGGGGGGTGATTAGCCTTTCTTTGTTTCTACAAATACGTTAGCGGAAGCAATATAAATACAAATATGAATAAGAATAAGAAACAAGAAAAACAATGCTAACACCCAATGTATGTGGTTCGGAGATGACACTCCTACTCCACGGTAATCCGTAAGGTGGATTAGCCCTAGCCAAGCTTCACTATATCCTCCTTTGGATGAACCAAGGTGGAGAAACCTTGTATTACAATGCACTCCTCTTCTTTACAATGATGGAAGATGAAGACTAGAGAAGAGGAGGTTTAGAATCACAAAAACACTTGGAGAAGGCTTGGTGAGCACGAGGGTGTAGTTAGGAATAAGAGCACTAGCTTCACCAAGCTCCCCAAGGCCCCTTCTTATAGAAGAGAGGTTGTTTTTCCCATTGGGCTTTGATCAGTCAACTGATGATCACCATCAGTCGACTGTCGTCGAAGCTAATGGCTTCTGACAAAGCCGATCCACAGGGATTCGCAGCCGCCATTTCCAATGGGAGGCCTATCAGTCGACTGATCACCTCATCAGTCGACTGATGAGGCGATCAGTCGAGTGATCACCGTGAGGAGTTGAGTGAGACTCCATTCTGTGCCCATTTTCGACTCGATCACCGATCGCTGGATTGAAGTCGATCGATTGCCCAATCACCGATCACACGACCAAGCCGATCGATAGTCGTGTGGTTTCATCCTGACTCAGTCGAACACCAGACCAGTCGATTGATACATCGTATTAGTCGACTGATACTAGTCAAGTATGAATAATTCATACTTGAATTGACTCCCTAGACCTAGACTTGACCTTCTAACTCTTCCTTCAGCCTTGCACCCGCCTTCAAGAGTTTCCTTTGGCCTCGTCATGTCTTGGGTCGCCAAATGCTTGGACTTTATGCTGCCAAGACTACAAGCTTGGACTTATGCTACCAAGACTTTACTTTGGACTTCCTTTGCCAAGGTTCACTTGGACTTTACGCTGCCAAGACTCCAAGCTTGGTCTTACGCTGCCAAGTCCATCCCTTGGACTTTCTTTGCCAAGGTTCACTTGGACTTTACGCTGCCAAGACTACAAGCTTGGTCTTATGCTGGCAAGTCCGTCCCTTGGACTTTCCTTGCCAAGATCATACTTGGACTTCTCTTTTACCAAGTCTTCATCCTTGGATTTCCCTGTCACTTAAACATGTGCACAATTAGATCACAAAGCATTGCCTAACTTAGATGATTTAACCAAACATCAAAACATATATAAATGCTTGGGGCATTGTTGCACCAACAATCTCTCTCTTTTTGATGTTTGGCAAACATTTAAGTTAGGTATTTACATAATAATAATATGAATTCTAACTTAAACATTTCTTCTCCCCCTTTGACATGCATCAAAAAGAGAAGGATTCATAAATTTTATGAAAGAATTAAAGTTTGTTGTATCTTGGACTAAGGTATAAGATTGATATTAAGCTCCCCCTTAATCCAAGATATGCTTCATGATGTGTGAATAACATTTGAAGCAAAGCATAGCAAAAGTTTGAAAGTTAAGTCCTAACTTTGCACCAACAATGTAAGTTTGGGGGTGAAAAAGATATATTTTATGAAACTCCCCCTAAAACACTGCATTAAGCAATCCTAAAAGTTTGTTTATACTCAATATTATCATGCTATAGTTTTAGGACATCAAAGATACACTAAATATCAGAAAATGGAGCTATTTATCAGAAAACACAGTGTATCAGTCGACTGGTTGCTGAACCAGTCGACTGCTACGCCTGAAATCCGAATTTCAGCCTTTTCAGCCCAACTTCAGAAATGCATTAGAAAATCTAGAAATCGTGAAAAATCACGAAATTTGGCATACACATTTTTGGAATCATTATCTATCAAGGAAAAATAATTTGAAAAATTTATGTTTTCTAGATTCCAAGATTGATACAAACTTGGAAACTAACAAAAGTTCTAAAAATTTAGCAAACTTTGTATCACTTTTGTCTTCCTCTTGAAAACTATTTTTCAAAATATGATGGTTTAAAATATATATGATTTGGAATTTACAACCATGTTCTTAGAGCTATGTATTCATTACTTGAATACAAGCCTTCCCAATGATTGGTCCATGAAGTATTCATGTTGCTAAGTGTGTCATTGGCTCATAGTAAAGTATCATAACAACATTAATGAGCCAAGTACACCTTCCCTATCATCTCACGTGTTCCTAAGTGTCTCAATACAAAAATCAAGGTTTCTAAAGGCTTTTTGTGAGATGCATCGAGGTATAAGGTTAAACATTATGAATATGGGATAATGCAAGCCTAGAATTTTACTCTACAAAGCACATACCAAGCTCTCTCCTTAATGATGAAAATTCGGTTTCTGGAAGAGCTTTGGTGAAGATATTGGCAAGATTAGACTTAGATTCTACATAATTAAGTTCAATGTCTCCTCTTGCCACATGATCTCTTATGAAGTGATGTTTCAATTCAATGTGCTTGGTCCTAGAGTGATGTACCGGATTTTTGGTCAAGTTGATGGTACTCACATTGTCACAATAAACTTTAATATTAGAGTAGTGTAGCTCATAGTCCTCAAGAGTATGTCTCATCCAAGGTAATTGAGCTATACAACCACCCATAGCCACATATTCGGCTTCGGTGGTTGATAAAGCAACACAATGTTGCTTCCTACTACTCCAACTAACTAGGGAGGACCCAAGAAATTGGCATCCACCACTAGTACTCTTCCTATCTAATTTGCAACCGGCATAATCGGAATCGGTATAGCCAAGCAACTCAAAAGACCTAGTCCTAGGATACCAAAGTCTTGCATTTAGGGTGTCTTTAATATATCTTAAAATTCTCTTAACGGCTACTAAATGTGATTCTTTGGCACAAGATTGGTATCTTGCACACATACCTACCGCAAATAAGATATCGGGTCTACTAGCGGTTAGGTATAGTAGGCTACCAATTATACTCCTATAAAGTTTAAGATCAATTGATTTACCATCATGATCACTATCTATTCTAGAGCTAGTGGCCATAGGAGTGGTTACAATTTTGGCATTTTCCAAACCAAATTTCTTGATCATTTCATTTGCATATTTGGTTTGATAAATATGAATCCCTTCATTGGTTTGCTTGACTTGTAACCCTAGGAAAAAGTTAAGCTCTTCAACTAAACTCATTTCAAATTCATTCTCTGTGTTTTTTATAAAGTCTTGAAGAAGATCATCGTTTGTTGACCAAAAAATAATGTCATCAACATATATTTGGGCTATAAAGATATCCTTTAACATTGACTTTATAAACAAGGTTTGATCTACTTGGCCCCTTCTAAAATCCTTAGAAATTAAGAAAGATGACAATCTTTCATACCATGCCCGGGGAGCTTGTTTTAACCCATATAATGCTTTCCTAAGCTTATATACGTGGTTTGGATAATCTATGTTCTCAAACCCGGGTGGTTGTTCTACATATACTTCCTCCTTAATATAACCATTTAGGAATTCCGATTTAACATCCATTTGATAAAGTTTAAATCCCATATAGGAAGCATACCCTAAGAGAATTCTAATAGATTCTAACCTAGCAACCGGGGCATAAGTCTCATCATAGTCAAGCCCCTCAACTTGATTGAATCCCCTAGCAACCAACCTAGCCTTATTTCTAATGATATTTCCTTGGTCATCTAGCTTATTCCTAAAGACCCATCTTGTAGTAATTATGGTGCTATCATTGGGTCTAGGTACTAACTCCCATACCTGGCTCCTCTCAAATTGAGCCAATTCATCTTGCATTACCAAAATCCAATTCGGATCATGTAATGCATCATTGATCGATTTTGGCTCAATTTGTGAAATAAGAGCTACTTGACTAGTAGGAGTTCTATGAAATGACCTAGTTCTTACTCCATGAGATAGATCTCCTACTATTTGGTCAAGTGGATGATCTTGATGAGTTCTTAGGGTTCTAGAAGGGGTTTCAAATTGATCATTGTTATCTTCTACCCTCCTTTCATCATTTGAATCTCCTCTTCCTCCCCATTGATCATTACCCCTTATGGTTAAATTTTGAAGTTTTTGGGTAATGTCTTGATTATTGTCATTAATATCCTTATCAATGGAGGACTTTCTAGGGTAGGTACTAGTGGTTTCATCAAATTGAACATTAGAGGACTCCTCAATCCCTTGGGTTCTCTTATTGTAGACTCTATATCCTCTACTTGTGGATGAGTATCCAACTAGAATTCCCTCATCCGCTTTGGATTCAAATTTTCCTAAGTTATCTTTGGTGTTTAAAATGTAAACTTTACATCCAAAGATTTTGAAATAATGAATTGTGGGAATAGTCCCATTCCATAATTCGAATGGTGTCTTTCCTAAAGACCTATGGATTTGAACCCTATTTTGGATATAGCAAGCGGTATTAACCGCTTCCGCCCACAAGTAGCTAGGTAGAGAATATGCATTAAGCATAGGCCTAGCCGCCTCTTGTAGGGCACGATTTCTCCTTTCCACTACCCCATTTTGTTGGGGTGTTCTAGGACAAGAGAACTCATGCTTGTACCCTTGCTCTAAACAAAATTGTGAAAATTTAGAGTTCTCAAATTCACCACCATGATCACTACGGATCCGGTTGATTTTGAGACTCTTTTCATTTTCAACTCTTTTACTAAATCCTATGAGTATTTTTAAGGTATCATCCTTATGTTTTATAAAATAGACCCAAGTATACCTAGAAAAATCATCTACTATGACTAAACAATATTTGTTACCATTTAAAGAAGGAGTACTATGGCAATCAAATAAGTCAAGATGTAATAGTTCTAACGGTAAAGAGGTATTAGTTAAGGTTTTACCTTTGTGTGATGCCTTTGTTTGTTTTCCTTCTTGGCATGCATCACACATTTTGTTCTTGACATACTTGATCTTTGGTAGCCCTTTGACCAACTCTAATTTGGCTACCTTGGCTATGTTTTTCATGTTGATGTGCCCCAATCTCCTATGCCATAGCCAACTTTCTTCTTCTTTTGCAACAAAACACTTAGTAGAAATGTTAGAAGCATATGAAAGATCAACATAATAAATATTTGATTTCCTATACCCAACTAACATACAATCATTTAATTCATTGTGTCTAATCATGCATTTAGAAGATTCAAAAGAAACATGGTAGCTTGCATCACAAAGTTGACTAACACTTAATAAATTAAATTTCATATTTTCAACTAGTAAAACTTTGTGAATGACAATTTTGGGGGATACCTCAATTGTACCTCTACCTAATATCTTGAGTTTTCCACTATTTCCAAAAGACACCGCTCCCTTCTTCACATACTTAATTGTGGAGAACTTGCTCACATCCCCGGTCATATGTGTTGAGCAACCGCTATCCACAATCCACATACCTTGCTCTCCTACCTAAATCACATGAAAAACACAAGCTTTTGGTACCCAAACATTTGGACCGGTAACATTAAGTAAAAACATCTTAGGTACCCATGCTTTCTTAACCTTACCCTTAGTGGTTGCTTTTCTATTAATCAGTGAAATATAAGCAACTTCTTTTTCTTTTGTCTTATATCCTAAACCGACCTTGTTGTAAACGGCTCTTTGTCGGCTAAGGATCATGTCAAGATATTTTGAGCCATTCGTAAATTTCTCTAAGCATGCCTTTAGGTCACTAACCTCATCCTTATGTTTGTCATTCTCTTCCTTAAGTATGCAAGAATCAATATGTGAAGGTTTTTCATTCCTAATGGCTTTTAGTTCTACTTTCATGCTTCTAACCTTAGATTTAGACTTATCTAGAGCCTCTTTAAGATAAGCAATTGATTTATAAAGAAGCTTAACTTTAGGAGAATTCATTACCTCATCGTCACTAGATGACGATTCATCACTTGAAGAGTCTTCTTCTTGACTTGATGTACCTGAGTCATCTCCTTGGGCCATGAGTGCCACATGGTGTGTGATGTGGCAAAGCTCATCATCGGAGGAGGAATCTTCAACACTCGGTGTGTCCCATGTGGTTTGAGCCAACATGGCCTCCTTCTTCTTCTTTTCCTTCTTATCCTTCTTTTTCTTTTCTTTTTCCTCCTTCTTCTTTAGCTCCGGGCAATTTGGCTTTATGTGCCCCTTCTTATTGAAAGCATGGCAAATCTCATTATTATTAAAATTTGAATTACCACTAAACTTACCTCTTGAAGAATGGGACCCCTTCCTTGCTTCTCTATTCTTGAAGTCCTTTGATTTTCTATAGAGCTTCTTGACAAAGTTGGCCATCTCACTAGATGAGTCTCCATCACTACTTGAATCAAGCTCTGACTCGGATGATGATGACACTTCTTTCCTTTCTTTCGTCTTCTTTTCCTTCTTTTCAACAAATAAAGCTAAACCTTTTTCCTTAGAGGACATGTTAGTTTGCTCATGCAATTAAAACTCACAAAATAATTCATCAATTTTAATTTGAGAAAGATCCCTAGTTACCATAATAGCATCAACTATAGAAGTCCATAGAGAAGTTCTAGGAAATACTTGGAGAATATACCTTACCAAATCTCGGTTGTCTACTCGCTCACCTATGATGTGGAGTCCATTCACAATCTCCTTAAACCTTCCATGCATTTGGCTTATGGTTTCATGCATCTTCATTTGGAAGGCTTGAAGTTGTCCAATTAGCAAGTCCTTCTTGGCCCTCTTTGACTCCTTGGATCCTTCATTTAGCTCAATGAGCTTTTCCCATAATTCCTTGGCGGATTCGAAAGGCCCCACCTTGTTGAGTTGCTCCATTGTAATACCGTATTGGATGGTGAGTACCGCCTTTGCATTTAATTCGAACCTCCTATTCATTTCCCTTGTCCAATCCTTGCTTGGAATAGGGTTTCCATGTTCATCCACCGGTTCCTCAAAGCCATCTACAATGTTATGCCAAATCTCAATATTACTCATTAGATAATACTTCATCCTACCATTCCAATACGCAAAGTGACTCCCATAGAAGAGCGGTGGCTTGGCGATGCTATATCCCTCTTGAAGAGTCATTGATGCCTTGGTTGATGGTGAAATCTTCCAAGCTATCCGGGCTCTGATACCACTTGTTAGACCTTTGTAATGGCTAGAGGGGGGGGGTGATTAGCCTTTCTTTGTTTCTACAAATACGTTAGCGGAAGCAATACAAATACAAATACGAATAAGAATAAGAAACAAGAAAAACAATGCTAACACCCAATGTATGTGGTTCGGAGATGACGCTCCTATTCCACGGTAATCTGTAAGGTGGATTAGCCCTAGCCAAGCTTCACTATATCCTCCTTTGGATGAACCAAGGTGGAAAAACCTTGTATTACAATGCACTCCTCTTCTTTACAATGATGGAAGATGAAGACTAGAGAAGAGGAGGTTTAGAATCACAAAAATACTTGGAGAAGGCTTGGTGAGCACGAGGGTGTAGTTAGGAATAAGAGCACTAGCTTCACCAAGCTCCCCAAGGCCCCTTCTTATAGAAGAGAGGTTGTTTTTCCCATTGGGCTTTGATCAGTCGACTGATGATCACCATCAGTCAACTATCGTCGAAGCTAACAACTTCTGACAAAGCCGATCCATAGGGATTCGCAGCCGCCATTTCCAATGGGAGGCCTATCAGTCGACTGATCACTTCATCAGTCGACTGATGAGGCGATCAGTCGAGTGATCGCCGTGAGGAGTCGAGTGCCCATTTTCGACTCGATCACGATCGGGCAATGATCGATTGCCCAATCACCGATCACGATTCAAGCAATGACCGATAGTCGTGGTTTCATCCCGACTCGGCCGAAGACCTAACCAATGACCGGATACATCATATTAGTCGACTGATACTAGTCAAGTATGAATAATTCACACTTGAATTGACTCCCTAGACCTAGACTTGACCTTCTAACTCTTCCTTCAGCCTTGCACCTGCCTTCAAGAGTTTCCTTTGGCCTCGTCATGTCTTGGGTCACCAAATGCTTGGACTTTATGCTGCTAAGACTACAAGCTTGGACTTATGCTACCAAGACTTTACTTTGGACTTCCTTTGCCAAGGTTCACTTGGACTTTACACTGCCAAGACTCCAAGCTTGGTCTTACGCTGCCAAGTCCATCCCTTGGACTTTCTTTGCCAAGGTTCACTTGGACTTTACGGTGCCAAGACTACAAGCTTGGTCTTATGCTGGCAAGTCCGTCCCTTGGACTTTCCTTGCCAAGATCATACTTGGACTTCTCTTTTACCAAGTCTTCATTTTTGGATTTCCCTGTCACTTAAACATGTGCACAATTAGATCACAAAGAATTGCCTAACTTAGATGATTTAACCAAACATCAAAACATATATAAATGCTTGGGGCATTGTTGCACCAACAGGGATAACCTCTCTAGATACCTTCCTAATGACCCTTCTAGGCTTGTTAGCCTTGGTCATTTGGACATTGACTAGGTTAACCTTAGGGATTGCATGACTTGAAGTCCCATATATAAGGGTTTCATGGAAACCTTCTTAGTCATGCCATGGGACTTCAAGTCATGCCATTCTCCCTAGTAACCTTCTTAGTGGTCTTCCTAGGTTTCATGGAAACCTTGGTCACTAAGCACCTACCTTAGTCAATCTTAGGGCTGACTTCCCTATTGACCTTGGCTTTCCTAGACCTAGTTTGTGTTCCATAATCAAATGGAACACTATGATAAGTCACCTTAGGCTTAGGTTTGCGACCCAAACCTTTCTTGCCATTGGTTGACTCTTGTTTCTTAGACCCTAGGTATTGACTTTGACTTCTAGATCCTAGAGTTTCACCATTTGACTCTTTTATTTGGTTTTGCATAATCTTAAGGGTCTTCTCAAGTTTCTCAAGCCTTGACCTCAAGACTTGATTTTCCAACTCTAATTGCCCAACTTTTGAGTTTTGATTTAAACTTTGGGTATTGTTCTTCCTAGGCATATGCCTAGTCCATTTAGGATTAAAACCTAGATGGTCCTCAATTTTTCTAATAGATGTCTTAGGTAAAATATTTTCAGGGATATTAGTCTCAAATTTCTCCTTATTCCTAAGGTTGACTTTCTTAGCTCCTAAACAATATTCCCTATTTCTAGCATGCTCTTTATGATAAATTGCAAGAGAATTAAAATTCCTAGCATTCTTTTGCCTATAAATTAAAGTAGAAGCATTATTGAATTTTACCTTAGGGTTTACCTTAGAGGCTCCCCCTACATGTGTATCTTCTCCTTTTCTCCTTGGGCATTGACTCCTATAGTGTCCCGGTTGTCGGAATTTGAAGCACAGCACGTGCTCCTTGCTCTTCTTGGTGGGGACACCAACATCCTTTGACTTTTCTTGACTCTTAGGTGCCGGTGGAGCTTTCCTTACTCTCTTTGGGCACTTGCTCTTATAGTGCCAGATTTCCCTACACTCAAAACACATTATATGAATTTTATTTGAGGTTGAAGTGTTTGAGTTATCTAGGGTGGTGGTGAGGGTCTCTTGAGCTTGCTCTTCCTCTCGATCGGATGTAGATGGTTCTTCTTGTTGCTCCGGTGTTGAGGATGATCTAATCTCCTCCCCCTCAATCCTAGAGGTGGAGGTCTCCTCCAATTCTTCCTCTTCCTCTTCCACCGATCCAGAAGTTGACTCCTCTCTAACTTCCGGATCCTCACTTGCTTGTGAGGATGATGATTCATCTTCGGCCTCCTCTTCTTGAGCCGGTGATGGGTCTTCATGGAGCTTAGCCACTTGGCTCCACAGCTCCTTGGCATCTATATAATTAGCTAACATACACAAGATATTGTTAGGTATTAAATCAATCAAAAATTTCATTACCTTATCATTTTTCTCGAAGGCTTGGACTTTCTCTTCGGTCCATCTCTTCTTCTTGAGGAATCCTCCCTTTGATCCTTTTGGATATTCAAATCCTTCCATCAAAATAGACCATTCCTCAAAGTCTCTCATCATGATGAAATCTTCGATTCTTCTCTTCCAAGAATTGAAGTCTTCTCGTCCATATAGTGCATAAGGGATCGGTGTGTTGATGTCCCATCCAATTTGTTCTTCAACTTCCATCTTATTCCTCTAGCAGTTTGCTTCTAGCGGTTAGTCCGTAGAAGAGCTCCTAGCTCAGATACCAATTGTAGAGGATTCGTTGACCGCTAGAGGGGGGGGTGAATAGCTCGTTTTGATGCTCGATGGAATTCGTCTCATGTTCATCTACAAATCTCATTAGCGCAGCAAAAATAGAAATAATAGCAATAACGAAAGCAAAGACAAACACATAAGTATGTAACGTGGTTCGGAACTGAATGGTTCCTACTCCATGGATCGAGCTCTAAAGAGCTCTAGTGATGCACACGCAATCACTAATCACAAATAACTCCTTCTTGGAATAATCTGGAGGTGGAGAAATCTCTTACAATGATTACACTAAATAATATGAAAGATACAAACTAATACAAGTAAAGAAAAACACTTTACAAGAGAACTTTGGTTGTTTGATCTTTGATTGCCTTGGACTAGCCTTGAAGACCCTGATTTACAACAGCAAATCGCTCCAATTCACCCAAGAATATCGCTGCCAAAAACCCTCTTCCGAGCTACTTTTATAACCTGCAATCGGGCTGGATTTTCTCTTATCAGTCGACTGGTCGGGAGCATCAGTCGACTGATTACATTGTTGTTGTGAGACAACGGTGCAATCCACACTGGAAAAATCCAACGGATAGGACATCAGTCGACTGATCGAGCCTTCACTCAACTGCTAACCCCAGCAGTCGAGTTAGACTCCATTCTGTGCCCGAAATATCAAGCACCAATCGACTGATCACAAGATCAGTCGACTGCTCGGCCAAACCGTCGACTACCCACCTCTGACAGTCGACTGCTAGGGCACTCCCCGCAGTCAAACCCTAGTTGACTCACATGAGTCGATTGACACATGATATCAGTCGACTGATACACCTCAAATATGAGGTTTTAACCTCAAACATAAGGTTTAACCCAAGTATGGTGCCCACATACTTGCTAGACCACTCGTAGCCTAGACCTAAGCCTTCTAGCCACCTCTGTCAGCCTCGCGCCTATCGGATCCCTCCAAGTCATCCATGACTTGTTCATCTATACGCTAGCCTTCAGGTGCTTCCATCGACTATGTCATGCTAACGGTGTCTACACCGCCAAGGCACATTGGACTTACGCTGCTAAGACTCCGCTTGGACTTTACGCCGCCAACCATTAGACTTATGCTACCAAGACTCCCACTTGGACTTTACGCCGACAATATCAAACCTCTTGGACTTCTCAAATTCCAAGACTCAAGCTTGGACTTTCCCTTGCCAACCCATGTTGGACTTTCCATGCCAAGACCCATGCTTGGACTTTTCCTTGCCAAGACCCATGCTTTGACTTTACATGCCAAGTACTCAAGACTTGGACTTTCCATGACATGGTCAACTCCAGTCAACTATTAAAATTCCCCTCGAGTCAAACTTGAGTCTGATCAATCATGACCCGGGTCGATTGTGCCAACAATTTCCCCAAAACATTATGAGACATCAATGTCAAGCATCGATGTCAAACTTCCATTTCAAACATCAGAACATCGCTCGAGTCAAACTCGAGTTCGGTCAATCGTGACCTGGGCCGATTGCACCAAAATGCATTGCTTCAATTAAAATACCTCATAACCTCAAGGACCCAGAAGAGCCTGCCTTAACCCTCACCGAAACTTTAGTTGCCAATAACGAAGCCCTTCTAGTGATTGGTAATGATAAAGTTTCATTTGACATAATAGAATATGCTAATCAATCTTTTGGTGAGGATATTTGTGGTGAGTTACATTATTTATAGAATATGGATGAAATGAAATATTATGATCAAACTCCTGATAATTTTGTGAAGATAAGCATGTTCAATCTTGAACCAAGGAAGGCAGCTAATAAATATCTGACTCCTCCACGAGCAAGATTTAAGAGATATGGTGATGAGGGACCACAAGGAAAGAGGCATAATGTGAGCAAATATCTTGCTCCCCCACGAGTGAGATTCAAATATATCAAGAAGGGGAGGGAGAAAAATCTCCTTGGGCTACTAGAGCCGAGATGAAGCGATGGAGTGTGGTCGAGCTAAAAGACCTTAAACAAAGCACTTCTTGGGAGGCAACCCAAGTTTAGTTTTTACTTGTTTTTGACTTTATTGCATTCGTTATATTTTAATTTCTGGCATTTAGTATTTTTTGCAAATAAAATCATATTAGAAAGAACTTACTAGGTAGAAGCAAAAATCGTTTTGAGCCCACCTAGTCCACGACAAGAGCCTGCACCTACACCGCCATCTTTTTCTACTTTTGAGCAGGATGCAGGAACATCCACCTACGATTTCTCTGAGTTTCGATCGTGCCTCGATGACATTTATGTCGAGCAACAGACGCAGAGACATCAATGGGAGGATCAGAGCGCTTACACGTAGGCGGAGTTTCATGGATTACGGGAGCACTTCTAGCAGGTCGAGGAGTTCTGCGATGAGGCACGTGTCTACTTCTAGGAGGAGGCCATATATCGCCAGGAAGTTTGGCAACACATGAGTGCCCAGCAGGCACAGTGGGCCCGGGAGGAGCACAGAGCAATCGCTGCATCCACCAGCTCTCAGATCGACCACATGTACATGTGACATCAGCGGCTCAACACCAGGTTCTCCCAGGATCCCGAGATGCCGAGGCTACTAGACTTTCCACCTCATCCACCATATTAGAAGTATACTTCACTTTAGTCTAGGGGGAAACCCCAAGTTGTGATTTATTTTGTCTCTAGCAGAAATTTCTTTCCTAATATTTGCATTTTAGTTTTAGTTAGCATTCATTTATTCGTGCATAGTGTGTTTAGTTTTTTTCTGCACTTAGTTTTTGCTATCTTTAAGCTGCCTCAGTAGTATTTTTAAAGTTACTTTCATGAGTTGTTCCCATAGGTAGCTTAACTTCATTTATCTCGTGGTATTTTATTTTATTTGCTCTAATGAATGTTCTAGACTTACACTGGTTAGCTTTTATTTTTACACCTACACATGTTGAACATTCTGAAAGGGAGAATCTAGTACGTACCTAGTTATGATTCATCTCAGTAGTCTAGTACTTTAAAATCCATAGGTGACTCTAGATTTAGCATTTTAGTTACTGGAGATGCTCAGATCGTAGAAGCTCATTCAAAAAAATCAAAATCCCAAGAGAGAAAGAAAAGAAAAAGAAAAGAAAAAGTGGAATAAGAAAAGAAAAAAAAGAGGGAAAGAAAAAGATAGTGAGAAAAATTGAAAAAAAAAGATTATGAGGGATAAAAAAATAATTATCGTGGGTGGAAATGGTTAGGTGCCCCTTTGAGACCGAGTTAGGTTACTGGGGAAACACCTACCAATTTCTCTCAATATCGAACACGCCTTTGAGACTTTATGCTAGATCTAGAGAATGACTCTCGCTTTGGACATGTAAGTGCCTAAGAGTCGGAGACCTTAGGAAAGCTATAGGATGACGACTTAACTTACCATGAAATTAGTATCCCCTAAGAAGATTCACTTAGCACGTGCACGAGAAGCTAACTTAGTGAATTTTCAGAACATATCTATTTTTCTTTGATTGCAAATACTACTTGATAAATCTAGTTGACTAGTTGTAACACCCCCCCCCCCCCTCTCTTTACTCTAGTAAAGGAGGTGTTACCATCATACTTTAATTATAAACCAAACATATCTCAATTATTCCATGAACTCACTTACACTATTTATTTATTAACTAATACCTGATTTAAAATAGAAGAGTGTCAACAACCCGTAACAAGATCTAAACATGGTTTCTAACCAAGTATCATAATTCAAACTCTTAACTTGAAACAGCGGAAGCTAAAGAAATAGATCAACTACATTGGCATGTTGACACAGGGATATTACGCAAGTTCTTAACATATCTAAGTATGCACCTTCGCTAGAGTTCTAACATAAAACATTCTTAAGTAACTCAACCTCATGCATGGCGATAGTAATGATATGCATCTTTGACATAAAGATAAACGTAAACAACAATGCTAACATCAACACTAACACCTAACATGAACACTGACACATAACATAAACACTAGCACACTAGCAAGTTCAAGGGTCTTAGCATAGCAAAATACTAGTAAGTTCGACATTCTTAGACACAACATAATCAAACACAGAACATGAACACTAGCACACTAACAGGTTCGAGGGTCTTAACATAACATAATACTATCAAGTTCAGGATCGTAATCCACTGTTCCGCCGCCACACACACCAAACACTTCATTTGTTGCCCCCTCTTACTCAAGCCTTGCTTTACCCTTATCTACAGTATAAGGAATGCAAACTATAAGCAATGAAGCTTAGTAAGTACCTCCTATTCTCACAAAACATCGCATTAAGAAAACATGATGTTAGAATACTTGCACATGCTCATACTTGCCATTACGAAAATTCTGCATTTAACATTTATAAACACTTGTACCTATCACAATGATTCAACTTGAAACGCATGAACTTTCTACATTAAACATATAGAAACACTTGTACATAACACCATGCATGAACTTGAAATACACAACTTGCAATACATGATTTTGAAATATGCTTCGCTTGTAGAAACATGCACATGAGATATACTTAAGCTTGTAAACCTTGTGCTTTGGTTAACTTTAGAAACCATATATACATATATACTTTAAAATACTAATCATCCTTGTTTGGGCAGCCCGACATAGTACCAATTTGCGCACAATCCTAATAGAATTCGGGGAAGCTAGCCACCAAACTTATTAGGGCAACATACTAAGGGCGGTCTAGGGCCCGTGGGCAATCTAAGGGCCTGGTACATGCTACTTTAAAGTAAAATACTTCCTTTATATATGACCTACTGATTTTGGTCATTTAACAAACATTTCACGTGATCATTCTCCAAAAATCATATAGGAAGCCTTTCAAGACATCTAATCATGCTCTTTGTCCCTACAACTCATAGGGTGAGCATCTTTGCGATCTTTACATCTTGCTTCAAAAGAAATATATCTAAAATACCTATAAATTTGAACAACCATAATATGAACAAAATACATAAATCTGAACAAACATGATAATAGAAGCTAGATGTACAAATCGAGAGTTACTTATACTATAGGAGAGAAATAGCATCTTTGTGATCTTATGTCTTGCCTAAAATGAAATATACCTTTCCTATAAATATGAACACACACATATAATCTGATCAAAACATGAAATCTAACAAAACATAGGAAAAAGAAGCTAGATAAAACAATCGAAGAGCTACTTATGCTGCAGGTGAGAGATACTTACATCCTTTTGCTAGATTCACTAAATATACTGCTAGGGTTATGAAGATCTTCTACATGTTTCTTAGCCCTAAGAGTGATCCTTGCATATACCAAGCCCTTGTGAAAAAACCACCTTGAAAACCTCCCTCAAGAACACCAACACAAGGGGATTATGGTTCGGTGAAGAAGGAGGAAGGAGGAGGGAAAATTTCAGCCAAAGATGAGGAAGAAGGAAGAAAAAGGAAGGTGAAGTGGTTTTGGTTTTCTTGCTCCCTTTAATCTCCACGTTAATAGCTAGGGAGATGGGGAAAAACTTTTCATCTTCTCATGGGGAGATGAAACAACTCTTCACCCTCTCATCTTCTCATATATCTTCTTTGTATATTCCTTATCTATTCTTGCCAAGAATTATCCTATGACCTAGTGGTATCAAGGCTATCTCCCAATTTAAAGGTTCATGGTTCAAATCCTAGCTATAGCGAACCATATTTTATTTTATTTTATTTTATTTCTGAACCTTTTACGGGCATTCAAACTCTACATAACCACTTTGAATAGCTTAGAAATTTATGGGTGTTACACAAGCTAAGTATGGAACAATGCTTTTTAAAATTTCATGGCACTGAAGTTTGCTTGTGGACAAGCAAAGATTTAAGTCTGGGGGAATTGATGCGAGCAAAATATATAGGATTTTAGGAGTAGTTTTCGCTCACATCTCGTTGCATTTTATATTTGATTCTTTCATATTTCACTTTATTTTGCATGCATTTCCTATTTTTTGGTTCGGAGATCTGCTCTTTGTACTCTTGTGTGCAGGACAACATTCTACGGAGAAAATGACACACTTTTGGAGCAAAAAGAAGACATTTGGCAGCTAGAACAGAAGAACACACACTCTGGCCCTGTGAATCCACATGACTCGTGCCCCAACGCCACACACAGCCTAACCGTGTGAATCCACACGGTCGTGTGGCGTTGGGCGATTTCGGCGCAATTCAATTATTTTCTAGGTTTCGGGAAGATCCAGCCTGATGTCTATATAAAGGAAGCTACGCCCAAACCCTGGGGGAGGCATGATGGCCGGGACAGCACTCCGACGCCCTAAAAAGCTTTGGGAACTCACAACGGAGAGGAAGAAGGCCGCTCAAGGATCAAATTCTGCACACCAACACCGGAGAGGAGAGTCAAAGTGCATTGTAATTCACGTTCTTTGCGCATTTTACATTGTTTCTATGAATTCGAATATGCTTTGTGTTTCTCTTCTCATATTTATGGAGTAGATTCTCCAATTCTAGGATTAGGGAGTAGTTAGTGTGCGTAGAATATATTATTTCAAATATATTTCTATTCTTGAAATCATATTTGCAATTGGTGATTGTTTAGATCGATAGCTATTTATTTTGGTCTTCTATTTAATATGTGTAGCCAATATGAGGGGTAACAACCCTCGTATCAAAGGTTTAGGAGATTAAGGAGGAACCTAGGGATTGGCCTCATCTTCGGTAACCGTAGATAGAAGGGTGTGATAGAGTCAAACACGGGACACGTTCCGACTTGTCATAGGGATTGAATCGACATCCTCGTACCGCCTATCCCATCCTAAAGTCAGGGGTCGACCTGGTATGGCAGAGGTAGTTCCTGATAGATGCGAAGGCTTATCGGGGAAGTGTATGATGTCCCTTCCACAAGACCATAGTTAGACGTCTAGATAATACCCAATTAATAGCGTGTTCTGTGACACACAAGCGAAACTGAAATCCTAGAATTCCCTCAAAAGACTCGTAGTAACCCTTCTCTTTCTCTATGTGACACCGTACTAGAGTTAGGACTTCTGACAACCCTCATCATCACAACCATTAGAATGGAACTCTGAACAATAACGTCCATTAAACCAATTGGTACTCGAATCTCAATCCCTGTGGGATCGATAATCTTTTTATTACTTGACGACATCCGTGCACTTATGGGCATTGAGCGTGAGTGTGTGCTTTGAGTCCTCGACGGTTTCCGTTGTGAGATTTGAGGTCGCGTTCGCATGCATCAATCGTCTTGTACATTTTGCTCATATAAAGGAGATAGCCCTTGACCGGGTAGTGTCTGCTAATCAACCTTCTATGAGGTGTTCTATTAATATGATTTCTGATGGTTCCACTAATGGAAACTCTAATAGAGCACAGAAGAGGCATAGCAGAGAAGAATGTGCAGCTGTTACCACTCTTCCTAGAATCAGAGGACCCATGTTAGGCTTTGATGCTAATGATTTAGAGGGAGTAATAACCTCTCATACTGATGCCTTAGTAATCTGAGCTCTTATTGCCAATTTTGATGTGGGAAGAGTTTTTGTAGACTAGGACAGTTCACTGGATATTCTGTATTGGTCAGCCGTAGAGTAAATGGGAGTTTACATAATTGATTTACAACCAGTCGACACTTCTTTATTTGGGTTTTCTGGTCATGAGGTGCAACCCATGGAGCAAATCAAATTACCTTTATCTTTAGGAGAGGAGCCAAGGAGAAGAACAATGTTTATCAATTTCACAATAGTTGACATGCCTTCTTCTTATAATGCTATTTTAGGCCAACCTGTACTAAGCAGTTTATAGGATGTAGCTTCTCCTTATCATTAGAAAATTAAGTTTCCTGTTAGAAATGAAGTAGGGGAAGTTAAATGTGATCAACATCTCTCTCGAAGGTGTTATGTTGATACTATCCGGACGGGACAAAAGGGAAAATTTGTTGTTAAGTCTTTTTAGTCAATATGAGAATGTGGTATGTATCATCTAAGGGAAGAATGTTGAGTCTAATTTCTGCAAGGAAGAGTTTCTTTGATTAAGTTTAGCATCGGGGGTATTCTGTGATGTTTTTGAAGTAGCCGTCAATGGAAATATTGTTAGGAAATAGTTATTAATAATAGTTCTTTCTTAATTCTTGAGATATTTTAGAATGGAGCCTATTATTGACCCCTAAATTTTACTATTTTTTTTGGAAAGAAGAAATATGGTGTTATCTTTTCTTCGAATGTATCAATGTACTCAGTCAGTAACTTTAGAATATGCGTCACTGCTTGACTTTGCTGGATTTCTGATTTGTTTGCAGATGAGCTGAAGGACGAGGGTATTCTATAATTTAGATCATATAGTTGCTGGTTTGATTCTTATGTCCCGAGAGGGTGTTATTATATTTGTACTATTTGATATTTCATTTTCATTTATAACACTTAGTATGCATATGAAGAGAATGCAGGATTCTTTATATAAATTGACTGAAAATACATATCATATAAGAAGAATGTTCTTAATTACAAGAGACTAAGGGGAGAAGAATCCACAGAAGACTCTCCTTCTAAGAAAGGTGGTGGAACTATTGGAGGAGGGATGTCAGCTAGGGGAAGAGGGGGGGTCCGATCGGGGTTGTTGTTGGGGTGTTGGTGGACACCATAGACGATTGCCAAAGGAGGGGAAGGGGGATTAGAAGGGCCCTATGGCGTCTGGAGTCGCTGCATTGATGGGATCTCTAAGGAGTAGGGGTGATATGCTGAGGTTGCAGTAGAGCAAGTTTTTGAATCAGCAGTTGAGTTTATATCAGAACTTATGAGGATAAGGCATGATGGGGAGGCCATGAAAGGAGGGAAGGTAGAGGTGAGAGGAGGAGATGGAGTGTAGCTTTTATAGAGGGATTGAGGGGGAAGTGAAGGGAAGTGTAGGTTTCCTAGGATTAAGGTTATTACCGAGGAAGTTTAAGGAATTAGATTAGGGAAGCGGAAGAGTCATCCTATGTGGTAAGGAAAGGGAAGAGATGGCTGCTGGGAAGTCTCTTATACTGGTGAGGTAGAAGGGGGATAGGGGTATGCTGATTACTTCGTGGCAACATAAGGGCTAGTATGGGAGTAGGGTTGTTTATGGAAATCAGAAATTTGCCCGAGAAATGACTTATATCCCGAGCGACAATAGGGTGGCTCGGTATAGGGATTTTTACTTAGTAAAGAGGGACTGTTGTGGACAGTATAGGCTACAGGTAATAAAAAGTTTGTAATAACAAGGTAGTTCTTCACGCTTTTTAGGTATGAAACTTAGTGTGATATTGACTGAAAAGATACAAAGGGAAGCTGGGACCTAAATGGGAAGGACCCTTCCATGTAAAGAGACGAGTGGGAGTAGGAGCTTATTACTTGAAGGATGCTCAGGGGAGACTTTTAACAAGACCCTGGAATGTGTATCACTTGCTCCCTTATTTTAGTGGATAAAACATTGTAACATGTATGTTTTGTTCTTTTAAGTAATACAATGTACAAAATGTCCTATATTGTATTGCAAATGTTATGATAAATACAAGTTACATTTTCCCAGTATTAGAAGGGAAAGGAAAGGAAAGTAAGTCAGAAGGAGTGCAATCAATTGTATTGTCGATATCCAAAAAGTTGGTAGAGTGCCTGAGAGGTGGATAACTGGCTGCTTTAAATTGATTGATACAATCTTGGAATCCCCATTGAAGGAAGGCAAAGCCTCTGTCCAAGAACATATCGTTTATAGTAGCTAAAGTCCATGAATTTTCATAAGAGGTACTAGTTCCTGCTTGAAGAGGTCGACCTTTTAATATATCTAGAGTATTCTGCAAGTAAGAAGCCTAGAAATGAAGGGCAGACAGTTTTGCTCGGTTGGCTTGTGCCTTTATATAGGAGGCTTGCAGTTCTCGTTCAGGTCTTTGATAGGCTTGTTGTAATTCCAACTCTCTGGTTTGACATTCTTGTAATTCTCTTTTTAGGTTATTAGTGTACTGCGCCCATTGATTGTTTAAGTGAGTTATGCTTGTGATACCCTGTAGAGATAGATGTCAGTATCGAGAAAAGAAAGTAAAAAAAAGTATATGCTGATCTCTTTAATACTGGATGTTAAGGAATCTGGCAGATTGGGTGTGGAGAAGGAAGAAAGAGGGGTTGGTGGAGTTTGATGAGGGGAGGATTGGATCGAAAGTGTTGGTTGTTAGGGATGAAGTTGAATAGGATTTGTATAGGAAGGGGGTGGAGTATGTTCAGTAGCATACAGTAATAATAATTCAGAAAAAGAAAAAAATAAAAACTTACATAGGTTGTAATAGTATGTAGAGATACAATCAGAAGCAATTGTTACCGAGCATGCCAACCGACTGGAGAGGATAGCTGGTCTTGATTAGTGATAGTGCTGATATGGTCAATAACTAGTTCAAGTTGAATCGTTCTTCTGATAACAATAGAATCATCATTTGATGCTCTTCATTATCACGGTAAGAGCCTAGAGAAGGGCGGGAGGAAGAGTAGTTAACCATGTAGAGGAAAAAGGAAAGGGAGAGAGAGAATATACAAAGAAGTAATGTTCCTTCCATCCTTTGTGTGAGGAAGGGATACCAATAAGGAATTGAAAATCCGATCGAGCTTGGAAGTAGAAGATGCTTATTTCTGAAGATTTTATTAAAAAAAACAGTGGAAAAGAAAGGTTGAAGAAGTAATTGATAGAAAAGAAGTGATAAGGTAAAATCCTAGCAGTAAACGGAAAGAGTTAGGACTTAGTTGATTTAGAGGGATAGAAAAATATTCAGAAACCTCTAAGAGGAAGGGATGAATGGGGAAAAATGTTGGTTCACTCAGCCCAGGTCACGATTGACTGGACTCGAGTTTGACTCGAACAGTATTTTGATTTAAGACAAAACGTATGACTTATGAGTGTCATGGAAAATCCAAGCATGGGGCTTGGTGTTAGGAAAATCCTGTTAGTAATATATAAGAGATGTCCTAAGGTAATCACCTTATGTTTGAACCATTTATATGATAAATGAAGATTCACTATTTGAGTATACATATTTTCATGTATTTGATTAGATCTTAAACTCATTTACTGAATGTCCACGATACGATTCACAACATGAGAGAATTTCTGATTGGATCACAACTAGTGAGTATCTCTACATGTGTAATTGTGATGTATCGGAATTATCCCTAGTTGATAAATTGATGGATTTGGACACCATAAATTCTGTCGAGACTAGCACGAGGTATACTCCTTTGTGTATTCAAGCAGCTGATTCTCACTAGCTGGAGACATTGTGATGTCTGAAGTTAATCGTTGATGCTAGTTATGGTAACTAGTTCATTGGAGTGACCAGCTGTAAAATTTCATATGGTTCTCTGCATATATAGATATGTCAATGAAGTTCTTATCGCAGCTTAAATGCAATGTTCCTTTGACTTGCAGTATTTAAGTCATCTTGGTCATGAAGACTTATGCTTTGACATCTTAAGCAAGCATCTCTAAGGAGATGTGGACCTGGGATGATTGGGTAAAAGTCGAAGTGATCGAAGGTGTTTGAATAACCTATAAAGGATTCACCACTCCTTGTGAGGAGATGTATACCCATGGCCTCTCGTCGGATTGTTACTAAAGTCTTTGGCCAAAGCATTACATGTTTAGAGTAAGGTACTCTTGGATACATGTGCAGTAACTAGAATCCATAGGATGTGGAAATGATACTTGAGCTAGGATTGACATAGTCAACCTAGTGGGGACTGACACTATAGACCATGTCCTAAACCAAGTGGGTATAAAATGCGTGAAGGGAACGGGGCACGATTCATTGTAGTTGCTGAAGGGTTTTAGAAATAGTTCTGGATCAACCGTTGATCTTTTCAGTTAATTGGGGATCATGATGTACTACTAGGTGTCACTCATGATCGTTCTATAATTAATGGTTAATTATAGACGATCTGTTGGGGTTGATCCGTGAGGGGAAACTTCGCTTCCCCTTCACCTCGGTTGCTTGACCATGGTGATCCCTTCGATGTCCCCGGATTAAAAAATTTAATCCTAGACAAAAGGGATTCCCAAAGCAACCAAGTCATCATCGTGCTATTCGTTTAGAGAGGTCACTTGAACAAACTAGTTGTTCAAGCGACCATTCTCTATTCTACGAGTAGCCGCGGAATAGACGATGTCCGGATCGCCGGTTTTTGTATTTATACTCGGGATCCAAGTATTATTTAGCCTATTTACAGAAATATAACATGCTTATATTTTGAAAAACAAACACAAGCAATGAATAAAAGAGATAGAAGAATAGTTATACCTCTTGGTCTTCTAATGTATGACCCTCCTCCTTTTGGACGTCGTGTGGGCGACGATCCACCAAAAGTCGAAGCTCCTAGATCGCAAAACTTCCTTCCTTGCTTTTCCCAAGCAAGAGGAAGAAGAGAAACAATGTTTTTCTCCTTCAAAAACTCAACCAACAAAGAACTATAGAAGTTCTTGCCGCCGTCCAACTAGAAGGAGAAGAAGATGATGGAAAACTACCAAGACACCAAGGGAAACCCTATATCTTGTTTCCACCACCTAAGGAGAAGAGAGGGGAGTGTTTTGGGCGTGGCCAAGGGCTGGGAAGGGCTGGAATAGCTGCTGGACGTTGGCCACAAGGCAAGGAAGAAGAAGGAAAACTTGCCTTATTTGGTGCCACCCTTGCTTCCAAACCCTAACCCTAATTCCAATCCTATCTCAACTAGGATTGCCCTATTCTTGCCGCCCAAGCCTTGCTCCCTCCCTATCATGTATGTCACGACCACTCCCCATGCCCTCCTTTTATAGAGTTAGGGATAAGTCATGAATTAATCTCCTCCATTGGTTCTAGGGATTTAATCTCAACCGTCGGATCTAGAGATTTAATCTCAACCGTCTGATCTTAGAGATTTGATCTCTACCAATGGATCTTAGAGTTTTGTTTCTATCCATTGGATCTAAGCATCTTGAGGTGTTAATGGGCTACATTAGGGACCATGAGGAGGAGTTGGGTCTTGGCCACCCATGGATCAAGCCCACATAAAGTCCGATCCACTAATGATGATCCAATCCACTAAAGGTCCATCATTGATCTACCTCACCAACCCCCATATGATAATATGGGCTCCATAGATTATTTGTACATTTTCTCCCCGTGTTTAAGATCTCGAATGTCCGTCGATTAATTAATTTACTAACCATTAATTAATCAACATCTAACTCCATGAGTAGTACCACTCAACCTTTTCATCATGCCGGACCAAGTCCACCTGCAGGGTTTACATGATGAACCTTATGAGCTCCTCAAGGGGACATCATCATCCTAATATATAGGACACGGTTTCCTCCTATAATCAACGGCACACCATATAAATAATATCATCTCCCAACTTATCGAGTCTATCGATTTAATCTATAAATCTCGCCCATTGGTAAATCAAAGAGATGAGTACCAAGTATATGTGCCCGTTATTATATCGGGATTAAGAGCATGTACTAAATAATATCTGAGGTCCGATTCGATTATGTAGTCAGCAATAAATCGAATCACCTGCATGTCGGTCTGCTCAATACACACAAAGTGCACTAGTGTGATTCTATGGTCAAGACAAACCAATACTAAATCACACTACAACCATTCCGATGGTTTGTCCAAAGCCATCTCGGTTGTGAGCCTTTACTTATACTTTACAAGGAGCCGATAACATGATCTCCCGTGTGACACCACACACCATGTTATCTACAATGTAAGGTATTAGACAATATTGCATAACCATAAAAATATGCAAACAATGATCATGTGATTCTTATTTCAAAATAAAGATGTTCATACAAAAAATAGACTTTTAAGTATACATCCCTACACGATCAACATAAACTGAGAACCTATTTTGTCACACGCATAACGAGCGTAATCCGAAGGATTTAAAATGAGCTTGAGAATGAGATTCTCAGACCGAGAGAAACTAGGTTTGGTTGGACCAAACAAGGACCGAGCATAAAATCGTTTCAGTCGCAATGGAAGCGTGGATGGGACGTGTCTTATGAAGACATGATGGATGAACCAAATTGGTTTGGTTCTAATCCAATGGTGAAGAATAAACCAAAGGGGTTTTGTTTGTTTTAAACGAATGAACCAAAGTTGGTTCGGTTCGTTTTAACTTAAAATAGACCAATGTGGTTTGGTTTATTTTAACTTAAGTTATTGGAGCGGGTTAACGGGTTTTGGTTATGAACCAATAACCGTTAGGAGAATGTGTTCTCTATAAAAACATGGCTTAAGGGTTTTTCGTGTATAACTTTTGGAGTTGGAAAACCTAGCCACCCTCTCCCTCTCTTCTCCTTGCCACTGCCCAAGGGTTCCACACTGCCTAGCTTTTTGCCGCCATCCACCCTTGCTGCCGGCGTCTAGCTGCTGTCGGCCACTCCTCCGGCGACCCTCTGGCGACTCACCTTGGTTCCGGCGACCAAGGGTTGGCCGACCATCCTCTTTGGCCGGCGCAACATCCTCCACCAAGCTATCTCCTTCATGTCGGAGCATCGTTTGGACGACGTTTGGAGCTCCGATAGTGGCTACCTTATGGGGGATTCGATCTCCAGTAATACTAATAGGTGGAGAATGAAGGATTCGTCAAACGGTTGACGAATACCACTCCGGAGAATTGAGTTTTGGGGACTCATTTTGAATCCGAATTTTGATTCGGATTGTGATCTTCTCTTGATCACATCGTCTTTGACACGAGGCTAGTGACTCGTATGAAGACGAGGCTCATGGCTTTGTGAAGTCATTCCGACGATACTCGGCGTGGATACGGATAGAGGCGATTCTAGCGAGAGTCGCTCCGGTTGATGCATTTCCCGCTACACGTAATACGTCAGGTATACATAGAGCAATTCCTTTTTATTGCAAAATTTGAAACTACAGTTATGTTTACACATGTTGTACTATGCATGAGTGTGGTGTGTGTGATATAATAAATTATATTTATTGCTTTTTATTTCTTCTACTGTGCACATGTTTACGAAACATGTTCGAACACACACTCGCCGCGGTGCCGGAAACCCAACAGTGGTATCGGAGCCCAGGTTGTGTTTCGACATAATCGTAAAATTGTTTTGCGATAGTCTTAATTGTATTTATGGAAATTTTCTACTTTTGAAAGTTTAGAAGTATTTATGGAAATTTTCTAATTTTGGAAAGTCTAGAAGTATTTATGAAAATCTTCTACTTTTGAAAAGTTAGAAGTATTTATGGAAATTAACACTTTCCATAAATAAAATATTTAATTAGATTTGGAAATTTGTTTCCTAATTTAATTATGATTTGATTTGGGAAATCAAATCTAAAATATATTTGATTTCCATAAATAGTTTTGACAATTTAGGAAATTTGTTTCCTAAATTAAATTTGACTATCTTTAATTTAGACCTTCCATAAATAAAATATGCAATTAGATTTGGAAATTTATTTCCTAATTTAATCATGATTTGATTTTGGGAATCAAATCTTAAACATATTTTATTTCCATAAATAGTTATGACATATAAGGAAATTAAGTACATGCCATAATTGTATGCCATGTAATTGCATTAGATGCATATCATTATGCCATACGTGTCGTGACATGTAGATGTATGCCATGTATGTCATGTCATGTAGATAATAGTTATTTGCATGCAAAGAGGATGAGACTTTAAAACCCTTATACAATATTAAAGCCTACACCTTCCATTAATATGATTAGAACCAGAGTTCTGTTTCTTGTTTGGGTTGTTTGACTCACTCCAAGCCCGGCTTGAACCTGAACATGTTCAAATCATTGGAATAGTTTAACTCTAATATGGCAAGAGTCAGAGGTCAATCGTTAGTTTGGGTTGTTGGACTCACTCCAAGCCTGGCTAATTGATTGAATGAGCTCTAACCATATTAAAACTATTTCACGATTAATGGGTCGGCTCTAACTTGGAGCATCGATTTGTTGGACTCACTCCAAGGTCGATGTGAAGAGAGGTGAAGTTGGGTGTTATGCATATGATGCATACTTGTTAATGTGTTAACAACCCAATGTATGTGTAAACATTCAATTAGTTGATAGCACATTGTGATAGTTACATATACGTGATATGTAATCGGTATACTTGATACCCACCATCATAGCTAAGAATGACTTGTTGGACTCACTCCAAGGTTGTCCTTATCTATATTGGATATTAGCCCATTCGGAGATTGACCTACGATCTTCTGAATTGATTTTGACGGTTTTTGAATTCGAAAAATGAATGGGATTTTGTAAATGTATGTGGATGTATTTTAAATCATCTTTCTCATATATGCTCGTTTTGTATTTCAAGGTTAATCGCTTGATCATGATGTCTTTGAATTCGCGCTTTATTTTGAATTCGAATAAATTTACTGGGCCGAACTTCTTGGACTGACTTAGAAACTTGAGAATTATTCTCTAGGCGAAAAAGCTTGAGTATGTCCTTGAAGCATCTCTTGCTGCCCGTCCTAGTAATGATGCAACACCGGACCAATTGTGGGCCCATCAAAAACATGTGAGTGATTCTGAGCAAGTGAGTTGCATCATGCTAGCCGCGACAGTACCCGAGCTGCGGGAGCAGCATGAGCATATGGATGCTCATACCATAGTCCTTCATCTTTATGAGTTGTTTGATGAGCAAGTGAGATTCAAAAGGTTCGAAGTCTCCAAGCTCCTCTTCACCTCTGAGATGTAAGAAGGTTCATCTGTGGTACTGCTCAACATGCTGAAGACTGTGGAGCCTTCTGAGAAGCATGAGCAGGGGACGGTGCTGTTAGTTGATTCCTCGAAGAAAGGTTCTAAGAGGGAGTCAAAGGAACAGTAGAAGAGAAAGAAGAAAAAGGCTAAAAGGGCAGAACCAGCTCAAAAGGGCACTTTCCATCATTATGGCCAGAAGGGCCATTGGCGAAGAAACTACAAGATTTTTCTTGAGTCCATGAAGAAGAATAAGGCATCAGATGCCCCATCTTTTTCAGATATCTTCGTTATTGATTGTCATTCTATTTCCTCAAACACTTGGGTATTGGATACTGGGTGTGGCTCACATATATGTAATGACATACATGGGCTAAGGAATAGAAGAAGACTCGTCAATAGAGAGTTAAATTTACGTGTTGGGAATGGAGTAAAGGTTGCTGCACTCGCTATCGAAACGTATTTATTGAAACTCCCTACAGGACTTGTCTTAGAACTGGACAATTGCTTTTATGTTCCTTCGTTGATAAAGAACATCATTTCTATTTCTTGTTTAAATAGAAATGGGTACCATTTAACTTTTAGTAACAATTGTTGATACATAACTTTGAATGGCGTTCTTTATGGGACTGGAACTTTAAGAAATGGTATTTATACGTTGGACGTATCCAGTGAAATTTTCAATATCGAAGCGAGCAACAAACATGCTCAAAAAGATAATCAATTAGACTCCTACATGTGGAATTGTTGTCTTAGCCATGTGAGTAAGAAATGCATGTCCGAATTACACCGATGTGGAATTCTGGAATTGTTTAAATTAGATTCATACGATACATGCGAATCATGCTTAAAAGGAAAGATGACCAAGTTACCTTTTACTAGAAAAGGTGAACCGGTGGATGAGTTTCTTGGTCTAATACATACTGATGTATGCGGACCTATGTCAACTCGATCCCTAGGAGGTTATAGCTACTTCATTACCTTCATCGATGATAACTCACTGTTTGGGTATGTGTTCTTGATGAAACACAAGTCTAAAGCCTTTGAAAGGTTCAAAGAATTCAGAAATGAAGTAGAGAAACAACTTGGCAAGAGTATTAAAATACTTCGATCGGATCAAGGTGGTGAATAATTGAGTCAAGAATTTCTAGATTATCTGAGGGACAATGGTATATTGTCTCAATGGATTCCGTCGTATACACCACAGCTTAATAGTGTATCTGAGAGGCGAAACCGGACCTTGTTGGATATGGTCAGGTCAATGATGAATCACGCGAATCTTCCCAAGTCCTTTTGGGGCTATGCACTTTAGACAGCTGTTTACTTGTTAAATAGAGTCCCGACCAAGGTAGTCTCTACTACTCCATATGAGATATGGGATAGTAAGAAACCTCATTTATCTTACTTGAAGATATGGGGTTGTCCTGCTTATGTGAAGCGGACTGTGTCAGACAAATTGGATGCTAAGTCTGATAAATGTCTATTTATTGGATACCCTAAGGAAATGAGGGGTTACCAATTCTATCATCCCTTGGAACAAAAGGTGTTTGTTTCAAGGAATGCTGTGTTTCTAGAGAAAGAGTTTCTCTTGCAAGAAAATAGTTGGAATGTCGTTGAACTTGAGGAGGTTCAAGAGACTCCAGTAGACATTGATGAGATACCTGGTCAAGCACCTCGACCGATGAATCATAGTGATGAGACATCGGCTGAACCTATTGTGACACCACATCTTCGTAGATCTGGTAGGACACGCAACATTCCTAAGATATATGGATTTCTCATAAGTGAATCGAACGACGTGTTACTCATTGACAATGAGGAGCCTACCAATTATGAAGAAGTTATGAAAAGTTCAGAAAGCGACAAATGGCTTGAAGACATGAAGTCGAAAATGGATTCCATGTATGAAAATCAAGTTTGAAACTTGGTGGACCCACCAGAAGGCATTAAGCTTATAGGGTGCAAGTGGGTTTTCAAGAAGAAAATCGACATGGATGGTAATGTGATTACCTATAAGGCTAGATTGGTGGCGAAAGGGTATTGTCAAAAGCAAGGTGTTGATTATGACGAGACCTATTCACCTGTAGCTATGCTTAAATCCATTCGGATGCTCCTAGCCATAGCGGCTCATTATGATTATGAGATATGGCAGATGGATGTAAAAATAACTTTTCTTAATGGAAACCTGGTCAAGGACGTGTATATGATATAACATGAGGGTTTCACATCGGTTGATAAAATCAAGGTATGCAAACTGCGATGGTCCATATATGGACTGAAGTAAGCATCTACGAGCTGGAATATCCGTTTTGATGAGACAATCAAAAAGTTTGATTTCTCACAAAATCCGGATGAACCTTGTGTGTACAAGAAGGTTAGTGGGAGTGTAGCCGTGTTCCTAGTATTGTATGTCAATGACATATTACTTATAGGAAATGATGTTTCTGTCTTACAGTCAGTTAAAATTTGGTTGTCCAAGACGTTCTCCATGAAAGACCTGCGAGAAGCAAACTACATCCTCGGGATTAAGATCTATAGAGATAGATCGAAACGATTACTTGGTCTTTCGTAGTCTACATATATAGACCAAGTGCTAAAGAGGTTTAGCATGTCGGAATCCAAGAAAGGTTACTTTTCCATCAGGCATGGGATAAACCTTTCGAAGTCTATGTGTCCGCGCACAGAAGAAGAGAGGATTTGCATGAGTAAGATTCCCTATGCATCCGCAATAGGATCTATCATGTATGCTATGTTATGTACGAGGCCTGATGTATCGTATGCTCTGAGCGTCACGATTAGATACCATTCTAATCCAGGAATGGATCATTGGATGACTGTTAAGACGATCCTTAAGTACTTAAGAAGAACTAAGGATGTGTTCCTAATATATGGAGAAGGCGACATGGTGATACGCGGGTATACGGATGCCAGCTTTCAGACAGACAAGGATGATTCCAGGTCTCAGTCTGGGTACATGTTCATCTTGAATGGGAGTGCAATGAGTTGGAAAAGTTCCAAACAAGACACTGTAGTGGATTCTACCACTGAGGCAGAATATATTGCAGCTTCGGAAGCAGCAAAGGAAGAAGTTTGGATCAAGAAGTTCATTTATGAACTTGGTGTGGTTCCAGCCATTGTTGAAGCAATACTAGTTTACTGCGACAACAATGGAGCAATTGCACAGGTGAAAGAGCCAAGGTCTCATCAACGATCCAAACATGTGCTTCACCGCTATCATTTGATCAGAGAGATCATAAGTAGGAAGGAAATACAAATCGAGAAGATTCCCACTGAAAGGAACTTAGCGGATCCTTTAACTAAGGCATTACCTCAAAGTAAGTTTAAGGGTCATGTTAGAGCTTATGGTATTGGATACCGTAGCGATTGATATTAGGTCAAGTGGGAGTTTGTTAGTAATATATGAGAGATATCCTAAGGCAATCGCCTTATGTTTGAACCATTTATATGATAAATGAAGATTCACTATTTGAGTATATATGTTTTCATGTATTTGATTTGATCTTAAACTTATTTACTGAATGTCCACGATACGATTCATAACATGAGAGAATTTGTGATTGGATCACAACTAGTGAGTATCTCTACATGTGTATGTTAGTTATAGCCCTAAGAACCAATCATGTGATGGTTGAATAGGGAACATTTTGTATCATATTCTATAAAGGCAAAGGATTGGTTATTATATTTAAGTCTTGCTTGTGCCAGCTAAATTAAATATAGTAATGCCCTATAAAAGTAGGTTCTTATCTACAGCACATCAATTGGCAGAATTGATTATGAGAGGCTGTAGAGAACACTTTCTAAATGTTCCTAGTCAAGTATTAATATGCAAGGGCAATATTAATACATAAAGACTAGCATGTAGGTCAATTGATGACTTGATCTCACAAGTCATGGATATATGATATCAAGTTGACACATGGGTATATATTAGAGAATATATATACTGACCATACCATGAGAAAGTTTCATGGATCGTTATATGAGTGTCATAAACTTTCTCATGTGACTATTGGTATGAATAGTCCTCGCACGAAGTCACTACGGTTCCCTACATAAGGAGTTATGTACTTTGGTATCACAAACGCCACCCGTAATAGGTGGACCATAAAGGCGACATCTTGGGTATATAACAAATTATGCGGAGGGATGTGAGTGATGTAGATGGGATCTATCCCTCTCATATGACGAGAGTGATATCGGTGGGCCCCTTGATTGAGTAGAACTACTAAAACGCATGGCCATGCTCGAATGAGTCAATATGAGATATTGAGCTCATTTGTTTGAGTTAGTTTACTCAGGGATCAAGAAACACATAGATTGATCGAGGATGACACGGTCTATGCCTCATTGATCAATCTGATATCAAGGATAGAAGGACACGGTCATATATTATAGTAGTCACGGAAAGGTTAGTCGGATCTTGACTTATCTCGTAACTTTGGTAGCAATGATGTATTGCTAGATGCCGCTCATTGCTTGTGTATCTAAAAGAGTTTAGGTCCACTGCCAACGTTATGAGAGCCTATAGGGTCACACACAAAGAGCATGATAATTAGAGGAATTAGAGTACTCTAGTTTGACTAGAATAATTTGGGAATAAGCTTAAGTACAAAATGGTTTTTGGACTTTAAGCTTAATGAGAATTTTAGCTAATTGATTTAATGAGATTAATTCAATATGTTACCTTATTGATTTAATAAGATTAATTCAATATGATAACATAAGCTTAATTGAATTAATAAGATTAATTCAATATGATAACATAAGCTTAATTGAATTAATAAGATTAATTCAACATGCATGAATGCCACATAAGAATGCCACATAAGCATGCCACATAAGCATGCCACCTAAGCATCCACCTAAGCTAGATAAGGTGGAAGGAAACAAAATGGTTTTGTCTCCTTAAGTGGCCGGCCAAACAAGGAAGCCAAATCCTTTTTGAGTGTGTCTCAATGCAATGGATTGCATTGAATGTGAAGGAGGTGGAAGGGTTTTTCCAACCCTATAAAAGGCTCCATGGAGTGGCCGGCCAAAGTAGAGTTTTTGGTGGAGTGTTGTTGTTGGGAGCTTGAGGCTTGGAGAGAGCTTATTGTTGTGTGGCTTTTGTGAGTGTAGCAAGAAGAGTAGTCTTCTTCTTCCCTTCTCTTTTTCCCTAGCTTCCTCTCCTTTAGGGACTTCTCTAGCAAGAAGTAAAGGAGAGCTCCTCTAGTTTTCTTTTGTGAGACAAGAGCTTGCTCGTGTGGATACATATAGAGGCACGGACACTTGAACGTGCTAAAGATCCAACAAACAAAAGGAAGAAGCGGGATTAACAAGGGCACGCAACAAAGGTAATCCTCTCCTATAAGATAGGCTTGGTTTAGAGAAATTTATTTTATACGAGTTTGCTTTCGCATGGATCACTTGGAAGGGATCCTAACTTTTCCGTTGCGCATATGCCATTTGGCATAAAGAATACCCTACAGTGTAATTGTGATGTATCGAAATTATCCCTAGTCGATAAATTGATGGATTTGGACACCATCAATTCCGTCGAGACTAGCACGAGATATACTCCTTTATGTATCCAAGCAGCTGATTCTCACTAGCTGGAGACATTGTGATGTCCGGAGTTAATCGTGGATACTAGTTATGGTAACTAGTTCATTGGAGTGACCAGCTATAAAACTTCATATGGTTCTCTGCATATATATATATGTCAATGAAGTTCTTACTACAGCTTAAATACGATGTTCCTTTGACTTGCAGTATTTAAGTCATCTTGGTCATGAAGACTTATGCTTTGACATCTTAAACAAGCATCTCTGAGGAGATGTGGACCCGAGATGATTGGGTATAAGTCGAAGTGATCGAAGGTTTTTGAATAGCCGATAAAGGATTCGCCACTCCTTGCGAGGAGATGTATACCTATGGCCTCTTGTCGGATTGTTACTAAAGTCTTTGGCCAAAGAATTACATGTTTAGAGTAAGGTACTCTTGGATACATGTGCAGTAACTAGAATCCGTAGGACGTGGAAATGATACTTGGGCTAGGTGTGACGTAGTCAACCTAGTGGCGACTGACACTATAGACCATGTCCTGAACCAAGTGGGTATAAGATGCATGAAGGGAACGGGGCACGATTCATTGTAGCTGCTGAAGTGTTTCAGAAATAGTTCTAGATCAACCGTTGATCTTTTCGGTTAATTGGGGATCATGATGTACTACTAGGTGCCACTCATGATCATTCTATAATTAATGGTTAATTATAGACGACCAACCACTACAAAAAAACTATTTTTTGGCGACGAAATTTGGCAACGAATTATTTTCGTTGCAAATCTGCAACAAATATAGCGACGAATTTTAGGTTTCGTCGCAAATTTGTAAGGAAATAATTTTTCGTCGAAAATTTGCGACGAAAAATGAATTCGTCGCTAAATTATGCGACGAATTTATTTTTTCGTCGCAAATTTGCGACGGAAATAATTTTCATCGCATAATTTAGCGATGAATTCAGAATTCGTCGCAGATATTTAATTTATTAAAAATAAAAATAGAAAACAAGTTCTACTGAATGAGTTTATTTTTAAATATTTTGCAACTAATTCGTAAATTCGTTGCAAAATAGCAACGAATCCAGGATTCGTTGCAAAATTAATATTTAAAAATAAATTAACGTTTTAAAAAGTTTAAACTTTTTTTTTAAATTTGCAACGAATCCACGGATTCGTTGCAAAAATAATATTAATATTAAAAAATAAAATAACGTTTTAAAAAGTTTAAATTTTTTTTTAAATATGCAACGAATCCTGGATTCGTTGCAGATTTGCAACGAATCCACGGATTCGTTGCTAAATTAAAAATACAAAATAAACTTAACGTTTTAAAAAGTTTACTTTTTTTTTTTATAAAAAATTTGCAATGAATCCTTGGATTCGTTGCAAAATATTGCAACGAATCCAGGATTCGTTGCTAAATTAAAAATTCAAAATAAACTTAACGGTTTAAAAAGTTTATATATATATTTTTTAAAAATTTGCAACGAATCCAAAGATTCGTTGCAAAATTTATTTAATTTTACCCATTGCCCTAATCTTTTTCCTTCCCCTCGCGCCCGATCGAACCCTAAAACCTTTTCTTTCCCCTCCGTCGCCGCCGGTCTTCCCTTCGCTTCGCTGGCGACTGCACGCATTCCGGCCACGACCCGCCCTCCGGCCGCCGAGCCGCCCATCGGTGGGAGGCCGCGTCGCCCCGCGCCTCGATCGCCGCCGCCCACGGGCCGCGCCGCCCGGCTCGTCGGCCGCGTGCCCCCGCCGTGGCGACCGCCGCTCCCCGACCGCCGGCCGCCTGCGCCGTGGCCCGCGGCCCCCGCCGCCCTCGTCGGTCGCGTGCCCCCCTGCGAGCCTTCCGCCTCGCGCCGCCTCCTGCCCGGTAGTCGGCGCCCTGCCTCCTACCTCCTGCCCGGTAGTGCGCCTCCTGCCTCCCGCCTCGCGCCGCCTGCCGTCGGTCGCCTCTCCCGCCTCCCCCGGCCCCCTGCCTGGCCGGCACCTCCTGCCTCCTTGCCAGCGCGCCGCCTCCCGCATTGGCCCGCCTTCTGCCGGCCGCAGTCTCATCGCCGTATCCGGCCTCCGGCGCCGCCTCCTGCCGGTACCGCAGCGAGCGCCGGTGTCAAACGATTTGCCGGTATCGACCAGCCGGACGGCAGTATCGAGGCCTTGCGCGAGTCCACCCGCGTGCCGGTAAACCTGATTGGTCTCTCAAATCCGTGATCGCCGGTAACCACCTGACCACGCTCGGAGGCGCGCGACACGATGGTATAATTTTTTTTTTAAATCATTGTTATTTTTTATATTGAAATTTATATTATTATTAATTTTCTGTGTTGATCTAGAGTGGTATTAGAGTGGTATGGTATAGGTGTATTGCGCCTGATGCATTCCATTCAAAATCATACTGGGACTCCATGATATTACCATAATCTTGTAGATTTTTATGCCTGGACCCAATTCATTGACACCTTAATGCCATGGTGGTTAGCATAAGATAGTGAGATGTCATTTTATAACAAAGGATAATGTATACTAAATGCAGTAATACATGGAAACATATTATATGTTATTATATCCTGATTTTGCAAACATTCAACTCATGTAACATATATAATATAAGTTTTCAAGTATGATAAAATTCAAGGATATGACACATTACCATTTCATAAACATTCACATACACCATCAGAATATGCAATCCATTACAACTGTTGTCTTTTTTCGATTATGTTTAAAGATTGTTAAACATAGTGAATTCATATGTGAACTAACTGTATATTCGTATTATTGTAATTTCTAGGAGTTTATGTTAATATAATTGATTGAAAACATATATAATGCAGCGTGAAAGGAGTTGGATGTATAATAGGAATTTACCTGAACGTCGGGGTTTAACTGATGAATTTATGAGTGGGTTGCAAGAGTTTTTAAATTTTGCAGCTAGTAATGTTGAGTTTATGGATGGTAATCAGATAAGGTGTCCGTGCAGAAAGTGTCACAATGGTAGATTTTTACCGTCTGGCAAAGTTTCAGAGCATCTTTGTAGATTTGGATTCGTTACAAATTACTATAACTGGACATGTCATGGTGAACCATTTATATCTGATGAAGTTTATGATAGACACAACACACAAGTCTCTAGGGATCAAAGTGATTATAATCAATTAAATCCATATCAGAGGATGATATATGATGTAGCGGGCCCGAATTTGATTCCCCAATCACAAGGTGCAACTTCAAGTTGTCCTCCAACAGTTGAGCAAATGTTTACTAATGCATCACCCTTGAAAGAGGTGCAAGTATCAGATATCGGTCAGAATATGAATAATGAATCATATCTCAAATTTCAGGAGGTGTTGAGTGCTGCAGATGCACCTTTTTGGGCTGGTTGTGAGACTCACACTAAACTATCGTTCACCGCAAGAATGTTGAATGTCAAGGCAGAGCATAATGTGTCTGAAGAGTGTTTTAATAATTTTGTTCAAGCTTTTGAAGAGGCATTGCACAGTGATCATATCTTGCCCAATGATTTGTATGCAGATGAAAAAGCGATGAAAGAATTAGGTCTCCCGATGGAAAGAATTGATGTGTGCGAGAGATGGTTGTATGTTATATTGGGGAGATGATGGATGTGGATGTTTGTAAATTAATCAAGATAGGTACAAGAGCACTAGTAGGAGGCAAAGAACGACGTAAATCATATAGTCAGTTGTTTTATTTGCCTTTAACTCCTAGGTTACAAAGGCTTTATGCATCAAAGACAATCAACACATGACTTGGCATGCAAATCATCGAATGTAAGAGGACTAATGTGTCATCCATCGATGCAGAGGCGTGGAAAAATTTTGATAGAACATATCACGATTTTGCGAAGGAGACTCGAAATATTAGGTTAGGTATCTGTCTTGTGGATTTGCTCCATTTGGTAAATCAGAAGACACTATTTTTTGGCGATTATATTAACTCCTTATAATATTACGACTGGGATGTGCATGTAAACACCGTATTTTTTTTTAACATTGGTTGTGCCTGGAATAAAAAATCCTAAGAAGTTAATAGATGTTTATATGCTACCATTGATTGCGAGCTAAAACAACTATGGGATGAAGGTTTTCCTACATACGACGTTCATACTAATCGGATGTTTGTAATGAAGGTTTGCTCTTCTTTGGACCATAAATGACTTTCCGCTTATGGTATGCTATCGTTGGAGATCGCAGGATCTTAGGATGCCCAATATGTATGGAGAGATCAAAGTCGATTAGATTGAAGCATGGTAAGAAGCCAAGTTATTTTGATTGTCACAGATAATTTTTACCACTAAATCATAATTTCAGAAAGAATAAAGATGAATTCACTAGGAATTGAATTGAAAGAACACCTCCACCATTGAGATTGACAGGTCAAGATATTTGGTTCAGAGTTCTTCACTTTCCATCAGTTATTGAAGAGCCACATAGTACAACTTATGAATATGGAAGCAACCATAAATGGACCAAACGAAGTATATTTTGGGAGTTACCGTATTGGTTTAGTAATTTGATTCATCATAATCTCGATGTTATGCATATTGAGAAGAATATTTTTGATAATCTGATAAATACAGTGATGGATATCACCGGAAAAACAAAAGATAATCTGAATGCAAGAAAAGATATGCGACTCATTTGTAAACGACCCACCCTTGATGTCGATGAAAATAGTAGAGGACCAAAACCAAAGGCAGTTTATACATTGAATAAGGAACAGAGACGTGTTGTTTGTGAATGGTTGAAATCATTGAGATTTCCTGATGGGTATGTTTCTAATCTTGGGAGATGTGTCGATATGAAGGAATGCAAATTGATGGGTTTGAAAAGCCATGATTGTCATATATTCATGGAAAGACTAATTCCTATTGCCTTTAAAGAACTCTTACCGAATTTTATGCAGGGTGCCATTCTGAGTTAAGTATTTTTCTTCATAATATATGCTCAACAGTTTTGGGATATTCACACATGGAGAAGTTAGAGAGAGACATTCCAATCATTTTGTGCAATTTAGAAAGGATTTTTTCGCCTGCATTTTTTGATTCAATGGAACATCTTTTGGTTCACTTGCCATATGAGGCCAAAGTTGGAGGACCAGTTCATTATCGATGGATGTATCCTTTTGAAAGGTATAATTCGCATATTCTATACTTCGTTAATATTGCATAAAAATGTTTAATTTTTTTATATATTCATTTCTAATACAATTTGTTATATTACAATCAGATTCTTATATCATTTGAAGAAAAAAGTGAAAAATAAGGCACATGTTGAAGCCTCTATTGTGAATGCATATATTGTGGAGGAAGTAACAACTTTTGCATCATATTATTTTGAGCCTCACGTTCAAACCAAAATACGGAAATCCGAAAGGAATGATGAAGGTCCTGTCGATCCCAATTTGAATTCATTCTCAATTTTTAATTATCTTGGTCGACCAAGTGGACCGTGTAAGCAACGATACTTAACTGATCAAGAATGGCGGGTAGCCCAGACATATGTTTTACTTAATTGTCCAGAAGTATCACCATATTTCAAGTTAGTATATATTTCCTATTTCTTCGTCAAGTGTTAATTTGTTTATGTTATAATACAATTTTTTATTATAGGATTTTCCAAAACTTATATTCTGAAATCCCGACACGTGACTTTGATCACTTCTGCGATCAGGAATTTGCACCATGGTTCAAATCATATGTAAGCAGTTTTAATTACCTCATTTTTGTTTACACATATCTTAACTTTTAAATAAATATCATTTTCATTTGAGTATAGGTTTATGCTAATCAAACTCACGTTCAGCAAGAATTGCTAATCCATCTATCATGGGGTCCAAAAGCAATGGTACGCACTTGGCCAGCATATTTCATAAACGGATATAATTTCCACACTCAAGAATATGGAAATGGAAAGAGTACAATGAATAGTGGAGTATTTGTTCAGTCTTCCAATGATGGAGGTGCAAGCAATGAATTTTATGGTTTGCTGGAAGAAATTATAGAGATTGATTATCCTGGTCCAGAAATGCGAGTTATCTTATTTATGTGTCGCTGGTTTGACCCCGTCAGAGGGATGAAGGTGCATCCACAGTATAATTTGGTTGAAATAAATCATAAAAGATTTTATAAGAGATATGAACCATTTATTTTGGCACAACAAGCGATTCAAGTTTTCTATGCTCCATATCCTAGTTTGAGGCGTGACAAAAATGAATGGTGGGCTGTTTGTAAAACAAAAGCACAGAAAAAAAATTGAAGAGCGATGGCAAGACATTGCATATCAACAAGACAAAGTTACAAATATGTTTCATATCGAGGAATATATAATTCCAATGTTACGAGATCCCAGCGGAGTAGTGATAAACGTGGATGCAACTGAAATTGATGATAATGATGAGGAGGAGGAGGGGGACGAGGAGGAAGAGGAGGAGGAGACCGAGGATGAGGATACTGATGAGGATGAGGAAGATGATAATGAGGACTTTGAAATTTGACGTCTAGGGTAAGTTTTTTTATATATAATTTTAGTTTTAAACTATAATTTTACAAATTTTCTTAGCTCAATTATTTGTTTATATAATGTCTCATTGTTAAATTTATATCTTTAGTCTCTGTATGTTGTGTATATTTTGTTCTTATAGGTTATCAGTGGTGAAATCATCGTAGCTTATCGCAGTCGCAGTCTCTCATATCTTCATTATGCATATTGTAAGTTTTTCATGTTCTTCATTAAGCATAAAAGTTTTATTTTCTTTATTCTAATTTTGTTTTTGGTTGATAGTTTCGATGTGGTGGACGAGACGATGAGTACTAGTAGTGGCCGGTGATCCACCTTTGCCGGCCACTATACCTACTTGCCCTCGATCTGCTGGACCTTCACATGATCGATCGCCAATACCATCTCATTCGGCAACGATCTTCCCATTCGATTCACTGCATCACGGACACTCTCTCGAGAACATCGAAAGTCGTAGTATATATTTCCGATTGGAGATTAGTAAGTAATATAATTTTTTTAATTTTTAAACTATGATAATTATTTATTCAATTTATTTTCACTTTATCGTAGGTTTGAAAATTGCACGTTATTCAGAGATCAATAAAATCGTGAATAACTATTGGAGAGTAGACTCTTTGTCATACTCAAGCACGCCAGGACCTACAAAAGAACTATGGTGGTGCGAGTTTCAGGTATAATTGATTTATTTTATATATTAAATAAGTGATTATATAATCAATTGTTCTTTTTCCATATTAGCGGAGATTTATTTGGGACCCTACTCAAGACTTGGAAGTTAAAAGAATTTTAAAAAAAAAATGTGGCGATCATATCCGGCATGTATTGAGTCATGCCAAATGTACTGGAAAAAAACCCGCCTGTGTCACGTCAGAAAATTGGAGTAAAATCTCCAATTATTGGCAATCTGATGAGAGCAAAAAAAGAAGTTAACAGAATAAATTAAATCAAGCATGTAATTCTGGAGACTTATCTGCAACATATGCGGGAGGATCTATAAATATCGAGGAGCATTCACGTAGATTGGTAATTTTTAAATTCTACAATTAGTTTTTAAATATATTTCAGATTATTATTTTATTTCTAACATTCTTATATTTAGTCTAAGGAATTGGGAAAGGAGCCGGAATTTATAGATACTTTCGTTCGCACTTTCCAAAAAAAAGATAAGACTTGGAGTGGAGATAGAGCTCGAGCAATTAAGGTTTGAATTAATCTTTAAACTTACTTTATAACTTTAATTCTGTTAGTTATGTAAATACTCTGATTAAAATTTTAATTTTGTGTAGGAGAGATATGATCAATTATCCTCATCTCAGAGAATTTCAGGAGATGACGGTGATACTGAGGGATCTGAGCCATCTGTTAGTAATAATTTGGATTTATGGCTTGAGGCGAGTGGAGGATCAAAAGGGGAAGGATATTGGGTATGGGTTCTCCTGAAAGCGAATGCATAATGCTCCTCGTAGATCTATTTCTTCTACTCCACCAAAGTGGCACACGTATACATAACTTAACTGAGGAGGTTAGCAATTTGAAGGGCATAATACATGAAAGAGATCAGCAAATTATAGAAATACAACAACAAAACTCACAAAGGGATCAAGAAATGATAGAAATGCGACGACAACAAGCCTTTCTTATCACGATAGATTTAGTTCTGGTCCAAGTCATATTCCTCCGAGTCATGACGATGATGGTGGCGACGATGATGATATTGTATGCATGTTTTTAATTATTACTTTTATAATTTTTTAGTTTATTGAGTTTGTTTATTTTGCTTTAAACAGGAATGATCGATGAAGTTAATCCTTATGGCGGTTGAAAATGCACATCATTGTAAGTCTTTGCATATTTATTTTCGTGTTAGTATATAGTTTTTTTTTAATGTATGATACTTTTTGTTTGTTTCTTTTCTAATGCAGGTAGAAGAATGTCGCCGATTGCTATCCAGATTCTCTTTTCTTTTTTCTTTCCCATGTGTTTAGATCTTTTGTAGACATTGTTATTTGGATATCAGAACTATGTTAATGTTTGAAATGTTGTAGGATATAACTTTTTATTTGAAATGTTGTATTGTTCTTAACTGATTGTGTTGCTTTGTATTTATTTGGATATGATTGAATATTATTTTGTTGTATTGAATGTGTGTGTGTTTTGTTTGTATTGAATGTATTTATTTGGATATTAGAACTTATTGTGTTTTGTTGTGTGTGTGTGAAAATTTGTATATACGATAGAATATCGAAACGGATGAAATCTGTTAAAAAAATTTTTATTTAGCGACAAACATACAAATTCGTTGCTAAATTCTGAGAAATCTGTGACGACTTTTGCGACGAATTAAATTTTCGTCGCTAATTAGCTTAATTTAATCCAACTCAACTGACAAATTTTGCTTAATTTTTTTGCGAATTTTATGCAAAATTAAATTCGTCAAAAATTTTTGCAACGAAAAATGAATTCATCGCAAAATATGTTTTTTTGCGACGAATTTAGCGACGAAATTTGCGTCGAATTTGTATCAGTCGTAAATTATCCAACGACTGATTATTTCGTCGCAAAAATTACCAACGAAAAAATTAATTCGTCGTAAAATATTTTTTTTTGCGATGAATTTTGCGATGAAATTGGCGACGAATTTGTATCAGTCGCCAATTTACCAACGAATTTCTTATTTCGTCGCAAAAATTACCAACGAAAAAATTAATTTGTCGCAAATTTGCGACGAATTTTTAATTCGTCGCAAATTTTTGCGACGAAATTTGCGACAAATTTTTGAAATCTTGGTAACTTATGCAACAAAATTAGCGATGAAATTTTAAATTCGTCCCTAATTTTCGTCGCAAAAAATCGTAGCTAATTTTGTCGCTATTATTTGCAACGCTTTATTCGCAACAAATATATTTTTGTCGCTAAATTCGTCGCTAATTTATTTTGCAACGAATTTTTTTTTAAAATTCATCGCTAATGACTTTTTTTGTAGTGAACATAAACTGAGAACCTATTTGGTCACACGCATAACGAGCATAATCCGAAGGAATTAAAACGAGCTTGAGAATGAGATTCTCAGACCGAGAGAAACTAGGTTTGGTTGGACCAAACAAGGATCGAGCTTGAAATCGTTTCAGTCGCAATGGAAGCGTGGATGTGCTATGTCTTATGAAGACATGATGGATGAACCAAACTGGTTTGGTTCTAATCCAATGGTGAAGAATAAACCAAAGGGGTTTGGTTTGTTTTAAACGAATGAACCAAAGTTGGTTTAGTTCGTTTTAACTTAAAATAGACCAACACGGTTTGGTTTATTTTAACTTAAGTTATTGGAGCGGGTTAATGTGTTTTGGTTATGAACCAATAACCGTTAGGAGAATGTGTTATCTATAAAAACATGGCTTAAGGGTTTTTCGTGTATAACTTTTGGAGTTGGAAAACCTAGCCACCCTCTCCCTCTCTTCTCCTTGCCACCGCCCAAGGGTTCCACGCCTCCTAACTTTTTGTTGACGTCCACCCTTGCTGTTGGTGTCTAGCTGCTGCCGACCACTCCTCCGACAACCCTCCAGCAACTCACCTTGGTTCCGGCAACCAAGGGTTGCCCGGCCATCCTCTTTGACCAGCGCAACATCCTCCACCAAGATGTCCAATTTTCTGGATAGCTTGTATCCTTCGTGTCGGAGCGTCATTTGGACGACGTTTGGAGCTCCGATAGCGACTACCTTACCGGGGATTCGATCTCCAATAATACTCATAGGTGGAGGATAAAAGATTCGTCAAACGGTTGACGAATACCTCTCCGGAGAAGCGAGTTTTGGGGACTCATTTTTTAATCGGAATTTTGATTCGGATTGTGATATTCTCTCGATCACATCGTCTTCAACACGAGGCTAGTGACTCATACGAAGACGAGGCTCATGGCTTTGTGAAGTCATCCCGACGATACTCGGTGTGGATACAGATAGAAGCGATTCTAGCGAGAGTCGCTCCGGTTGATGCCTTTCCCACTACACGTGATATGTCAGGTATACGTAGAGTAATTTCCTTTTATTGCAAAATTTAAAACTACGATTATGTTTACACTTGTTGTACTATGCATGCATGTGGTGTGTGTGATGTGATAAATTAGATTTATTGCTTTTTTATTTCTTCCACTGCGCACATGTTTACGAAATATGTTCGAACACACACTCACCACGGTGCCAGAAACTCAACAAATCCAAGCATAGGGCTTGGTGTTGGTAAAGTCCAAGTGTGTAGCCTTGGCATGGAAAATCCAAGAATAGGGCTTGGTGTTGGTAAAATTCAAGCATGAGGCTTGGTGTGGAAAGTCCAACATGGAGTTGGCATATAAGTCCAAGTGTATAGACTTGGCAATGGGAAGTCTTGAGGACTTGGCAAGGTCACTAGTCTCGTAGGCTCGGGGTCCTTGAGTCGGTGAAGTATGACATTGCGAAGTTGTGCGCTTGGTGTATCCGAGAGAGTGCCAGACAGGTAGAAAATGGAGTGAGGCCCAAGGGAAGCAAACTTTGAGGGCAAGAGACACGAAGGATGACATTGCGAAGCTGTGCACTTGGTGCATCCGAGGGACGTAGGCCGAGGAAAGATAGCTTCGGTGGGGAACTCCATGAGAGGATGAGGTGGACTTGGCTAAGTGACTGAGATGAAGTGTCAGATGCTCAAACATGATGTTTGAGGTTTTACCTGACGGTCGGATGCTCAAACAAAGTGTTTGTTTGAGGTTTTACCTGATAGATCGGTGGTATAGGTCTTTGGTTCGATCGATCCAAGTCGATGGCAATCGGCCCAGTGTCACGTAGTTTCTAGGCGGCCGATCATTGCTAAGGATGGCAATCATTGCTAGACCATTAGTCGACTGCCAGGGGACGGTAGTCGACTGATGAAGGTGGTCACGGTCATAGAACGCTCGGTAACCGACTGATCAGTCGGCTATAAGGTCATTAGTCGACTGATGGTATTGGGCAATCGACTGCCAGTGTATCCGTTGGCTAGATGCCAACGTGCATTAGGTTGTTGTCTCACAACGCCTGTAGGATCAGTCGACTGGGGCCTTATGGCAGTCGACTGATGGGCGCGAAATTAGCTTGATGCAGGTTATTTAAGGAGCTCGAGATGGAGGATTTTGCTAAGGTTTTTGGGGAGATTTTGGAGGGGAATTGCTACTGCATTCCAGTCCTTCAAGATTAATCCAAAGCAAGCAACAAGAAAGAGTTCAAAGCCATTTGTTGTAAATTGTTCTTTACGTATTTCATTTGTAGTTTTTGTATTTGCTTGTATGTTTTGTATTACTTTGTAATTGCTTGTACGAGGTTTCTCTATCTCTGACTTGTAGTCGAGAAGGAGCTTTGTTAGTGTCATGAGCATAACTCGAGCTCGTTGAGCTCACCCCATGGAGTAGGAACCCTAAGGTTCCGAACCACATATATCGTGTTGTATTGTGTGTGCCTTGTATTTGTCTCTTGCATTCGTATTTGTTATTTGTATTTTCGCTACGCTAACGAATTGTAAAGATGAGCACTCAAGAACGAACGATTTCCATCATCGTCTACGAATTGAGCTATTCACCCCTCTCTAGCCGGCCACCGATCCTCCAACAAGTGGTATCAGAGTGAGGAGGTTGTCATCGGACTCACCGCCGTGACTATCAACTGAAATGGCCAGCATCAACCTTCAACCACCAAAATTTGAAGGGGACTTTCAATGATGGAAAATAAAAATGGAGGTATATCTCGAAACCGATTTTGATATAATGTTAATTTTAGAAAATAGTTTCAAAATGACTAGGGATAAAGAAAATAAGCCGATAGAGAAGTCAAGATGGACCAAGGATCAAATCAAGGACTTCAAGACCAATATCAAGGTAATCAAGATGCTTAGTGATTTGATCCCTAACAATATTTGGTCTAGACTAGGAAATTATAGGGATGCAAAGGAATTGTGGAATAAGGTGATAAAATTCCATGAAAATTCCAAACTGGCACAAGTAGAGGAGGAGGCCGAGGAAGAACGTCTATCAACATCCGAGGATGTAGAGGAATTGGAGGAAACCTCCACCTCTAGGATTGAGGGGTAGGAGAGGTCTTCCATCCCGGAGCAAGAACAAGTAGAAGGCTCTACATCTGGGAAAAGTGAAGAACAAGAATAAAATTCCCTAGGTAACTCAAGCATTGTAATTAAGAATAAAAATCATATTATATGCTTTGAGTGTAGGGTAGCCGGGTATTACAAGAGCAAATGCCCAAAATTGGCTAAGGAGAAAGTACCGACACCAAAAGTCAACCAAAAGTCAAAGGATGCTAGAGTCCTCGCTAAGAAAAGCAAAGAGCATATTATGTGCTTCAAATGCAACCAAAGAGGACACTACCGAAGCCAATGCCCTAGGGGGAGAAAGAAGGGGCAAGAAGGAGCTACACAAGTAGGGGGAGCTTCCAAAGCAAACCCTAAGGTATATGTTAATGCACCTTCTATTTCTAAGGCTAAAAAGCATGCTAGAAATTATTTTAGTACTCTTTCAATTGTTAATCCTCATGAAAAACATGCTAGTAGAAGTAAGAGATATTATTGTTTAGGTGCTAAGCATGTGAATTTACCTAATGACAAACCTAGAACAAATAACTCTAGATCCATCCTACCTAGGGAGAGCATAAAGAGGATAGAAGAGAATTTGGGAATTAACCCCAAGAAGTCTAGACATATGCCTAGGAATAGTCTTTCCTAAAAGAGCAATGAAAAATCAAATTGGGAAGACTAGAATTAGAAAACCAAGCCTTGAGGTCAAGGCTTGAGAAACTTGAAAAGACTCTAGCAATTATGACAAATTCATTTAAGGGGTCAAACGGTCTAAATCTAGGTCCTAGAAGGCAAGAACCGTCTAGGGGTAAGAAAGGTTTGGGTCACAAACCTAACCCCAAGAAGACTTATCATAATGTTCCATTCAATTATGGAACTATTTCTAGGTCTAGGAAAACCAAAGTTAATAGGGAAGTTATCCCTAAGATTAGCCATGGTGTATGTCTAGTAGCTAAAAATTCAAGAAAACCTAAGGTAGCCACTAAGAAGGTCAAAGGGGGAGTTACCTCTAGAGTTGACCTAGGGAAGACCCAATTGACTAAGGCTTCAAAAGCCAAAAAGTGTCATTAGAAAGGTATCTAGGAAAGTTATCCCTAGTGAATACCTTGTTAATCCAAGGAGCTCCAATAGGTATTGGATTCCTAGGAGCGTGATCAATTCACGCTAGATAGGTTAGGGTGTGTCAATCCTAAGTGGTGTTGGTGCAACAATGCCCCAAGCATTTATATGTTTTGATGTTTGGATAATCATCTATAGTTATGCAATATTTGTGATCTAATTGTGAACATGTTTAAGTGACAGAAAAATCCAAGGAAGAACACTTGGTAAAGGAAAAGTCCAAGTGTGATCTTGGCAAGAGAAGTCCAAGGAAAAGTCTTGGCGGCGTAAGTCCAAGTATGTAGTCTTGGTGGTGTAAAGTCTAAGCGGACCTTGGCAAAGGAAGTCCAAAGGCAAGTCTTGGCAGCGTAAGTCAAAACATGTAGTCTTGGCGGCGTAAAGTCCAAGCGTACTTTGGCATACGAGAAACAAAAGATATGACGAAACTGAGGGAAGCTCTTGGAAGCTAGCGTGAGGATGAAGGAGTCACGGACTCGGAGGGATCCTGGAGGCGCAATGCTAAAGGAAGAGCTATAAGGTTGAGTCTAGTCCTAGGGAGTTAGTTTCAAGTATAATTTTCATCATACTTGAAGTATCAGTCGACTGGAGACATGACTTAGTCGACTGATCAGTCACTCGACTGAAGATGGCAAAGTTCGGTAGCCATCAGTCGACTGCCCACCCTGGGTAATCGACTGATCATGTTGGCATCAGGCACAGAATAGAGTCGGACTCGAATTCTCGTGGGGATCACTCGACTGATCGCTTCATCAATCGACTGATGAAGTGATCAGTCGATCGATCAACCTGCCGTTGGAAATGGCGACTGTGAACCCCTGCGGATCCACCTCATCAGAAGCCGTTGGCTTTGACGATAGTCGACTGATGGAGACCATCAGTCGACTGATAGAGGCTCAATGGGAAAAATAACCTTCTCTCTATAAAAAGAGGGCATGGGGTGCTTGAAAAGGCTAGTGCTTATCTTCCAACTTTGCTTTCAATCTCCCCATGATTCTCTAAGCTTTCTAAGTGTTTTAAATCCTCCTCTTCTCTAAACTTCATCATCATCAATTGTAAGAAGAGGAGAGTGTTTGTAAAGGAAGCTTTCTTAGTGGAGATTCTTTGGATTGATCCACCTTAAGGATCGCTGTGGAGTAGGAGCTTAATTTCTGAACCACGTAAACTCTTTTATTAGTGATTGTGTTTGTAGTCTCTTAATTTCGTTTAATATTTGCTTTGCTTCCGCTAACCTTGCTTGTAGAAATGAAAAGAGGCTATTCACCCCCTCTAGCCTTCTAAGGATCCCCAACAAGTGGTATCAGAGCTCGGATCGTGTTGGAAGATCTAACCATCAACCAGAGCATAATGGTGTTTCAAGAGGGGTATAGCACGGCGAGACTCCATTCTTCGATGACAACGATTTCGACTATTGGAAAGGTAGGATGAAATACTACCTTATGAACGATATTGAGAATTGGTTTAGTTTCGTAGATGGATTTGAGAAGTCGATCAATGAACACGGAGCGCCTATACCAACCAAGGATTGGACGAGGGACATGGCCAAGAAGGCTAAAGCTAACGCCAAAGCAATAACCATACTTCAATGTGGGTTGTCTAAAGAGCAACTAAGCAAAGTGGGGCCTTTCGAATCAGCAAAGGAGCTTTGGGAGAAGCTAATTGAGCTCAACGAGGGATCAAAGGAAACAAGAAGAGCCAAGAGAGATCTCTTGATAGGCCAACTCCAAAGCTTCACCATGAAGACCAATGAGACTGTGAGCAAATGCATGGTCGCTTCAAGAAGGTAGTCAATGGACTACATGTGATAGGTGAAAAGGTCGAAAACCGAGACCTTGTGAGGTATATTCTTCAAGCTTTCCCTAGAACAACATTATGGGCATCAATGGTAGATGCTTATAAGGTGTCTAGGGATATTTCATTAGTTAAATTAGATGAATTTTTTTGTGAATTCGAATTGCATGAGCAAGCTAACACTTCTTCAAAAGAGAAGGGTATAGCTTTTGTTATAGGCAAGAAGAAGGAAAAGAAGGAAGCTTCCTCATCATCCGAATCGGAGGAAGAATCTTCAAGTAGTGATGAGGAGCTATCGGCTAGTGAGGTAGCTCACTATGTAAAGAAGTTTGGTGGGAGGTCAAGAAAACTCACCAAGAAGGATGTGAGGAGGATGGTCCAATCCTTCAAAGGTAAAACCTCAACTAGTTCAATTTCTACATCTAATTTAACTTGTTATGGTTGCAACAAGAAAGGGCACATCAAGCCAAATTGCCTGGACCTAAAGAAGGAGGAGAAGGAAAAGAAGAAGAAGGAAAAGAAGGAGCAGAAGAAGAAGGAGGCCATGGTAGCTCAAACGTGGGATACACAAAGCTTGGAAGAGACATCGGATGATGATGAGCTTTGCCACGTCACCCGCAACCTTACACTCATGGCCATGGAGGATGAAGCCGAAAGCTCAAGTGAAGAGTCATTCTCCTCCTCAAGTGATGAATCATCCTCTAGTGACGATGAGGTAAAAGACTCCCCTAGGATAGATTTTCTTTATAAAACTATTGCATGTCTTCAAAACACTTTAAATAGATCAAAATCTAGGATTAAGGACTTAAAAATAGAAATTAGGAAAATTAGAGATGTAGAACTTTCATGTGATGATGCATGTTCACTTAGGAATGAAAATGATGGACTAAGAAAAGAAATAGGTGAACTAAGAGCATGCTTAGAAAAATTTACAAATGGCTCTAAATACCTAGATATGATAATTAAGGATCAAAGGGCTATTTACAACAAGGCCGAAATAGGATATAGACCTAAGGAGAAGGAAGTAGCCTTTACATCCCTTGTTAGTAGAAAATCAACCATTAGGAGCAAGGTTAGAAAGGCATGGGTTCCTAAGAGCTATATAGTTAATGCTACCGGTCCTAAGATTTGGGTGCCTAATACTTGTATTTTTCATGTTGCATAGGTAGGAAGACCAAGCTTGTGGATCGTTGATAGTGGATGCTCAAAACACATGACCGGTGATGAGAGAAAATTCTCAACAATCAACCACATTAGCAAGGGGAAAGTGTCTTTTGAAAATAGTGGAAAACTTAAAATTCTAGGAAAAGACACAATTGAGGTATCGCCAAATCTTGCCATTCATAAAGTACTATTAGTTGAAAACATGAAGTTTAACTTGCTTAGTGTAAGTCAATTATGTGATGCAAATTTTGATGTTCAATTTGACTCTTCTAAATGCCTTATAAGACATAAGAAATTAAATGATTGCATGTTAGTTGGATATAGGAAATCAAATATCTATTATGTTGATTTATCATATGCCACTAACATTTTCCCTAAGTGTCTCATGGCAAAAGAAGAAGAGAGTTGACTATGACATAGGATATTAGGGCATACCAACATGAAGAAGATAGCCAAAGTATCCAAATTGAAGCTAGTGAAGGGATTGCCAAAAATGAAGTACATGAAGGATAAGATGTGTGATGCATGCCAAGAAGGGAAACAATCAAGGTCATCACACAAGGGTAAAAATTTAATTAGTACTTCATTGCCTTTAGAGCTTATTCATTTAGATTTATTTGATTCTCATAGTACTCTTTCATTAAATGGCAGCAAATATTGCTTAGTTATAGTAGATGACTTTTCTAGATATACTTGGGTGTATTTGATGAAACATAAGGACAATACCCTAGAAACAATTATAGGCTTTAGCAAAAGAGCAGAGAATGAGAGAAATCTCAAAATCAACCGGATCCATAGTGATCACAGTGGAGAAATTGAGAATTCTAATTTCTCTAAATTTTGCTTAGAACAAGGATACAAGCACGAATTTTCTTATCCTAGAACACCTAAACAAAATGGGGTGGTGGAAAGGAAAAATCGTGCCCTACAAGAAGCCGCTAGGACTATGCTTAATGCATACTCATTACCTAACTACTTGTGGGCGAAAGCGGTTAATACCGTTTTCTATATTCAAAATAGAGTCCAAATCTATAGGTTTTTAGGAAAAACTCCATTTGAATTATGGAATGGTTCAATTCCAACAATTCACTACTTTAGGGTCTTTGGATGTAAAACCTATATCTTAAACACCAAAGACAATTTGGGGAAATTTGAGTCCAAAGCAGATGAGAGAATCCTAGTTGGATACTCATCCACTAGTAGGGGCTATAGAGTATATAACAAAAGGACTCAAATAGTTGAGTCTTCAAATGTTCAATTTGATGAAACCTCCACTACTTACCCTAGGAAATCCCCCATTGATGATGATATCAATGACAAGAATCAAGAAATTACCCAAAAATTTCAAAACATGACCTTAGGGGGTAATAATCTAGGGGGAGAATTAGAGAGTAATAATCAAGGGGGAGCAAGAGGAGATTCAGATGATGAAAGGAGGATCGAGGATAATCATAATCAAAATCAATTTAATACACCTCCTAGAACAATAAGAGTTCATCAAAATCACCCTCTAGATCAAGTTGTAGGGGAATTATCTCAAGGCGTTAGAACTAGGTCATTCCATAGAGCTTCCTCTAGTCATATAGCCCTCATCTCCCAAATTCAGCCCAAAACAATCAATGATGCATTACTTGATCCCGATTGGATCTTAGCAATGCAAGATAAATTGACTCAATTTGAAAGGATTCAAGTATGAGAGTTAGTTCCTAGACCTAATGATAGTACCATCATTATTGCAAGATGGGTTTTTAGGAACAAACTAGATGATCAAGGCAATATAACTAGGAATAAGGCAAGGTTAGTTGCAAGGGGCTTCAATCAAGTTGAAGGACTTGATTATGATGAAACATATGCCCCAGTTGCTAGGTTAGAATCCATTAGAATCCTATTAGGATATGCCTCCTATATGGGTTTTAAACTCCATCAAATGGATGTAAAATCGGCTTTCCTAAATGAGTTCATTAAAGAAGAGGTATATGTAGAACAACCTCTCGGGTTTGAACATATAGATTACCCTAACCATGTATACAAGCTTAGAAAAGCTTATACGGGTTAAAACAAGCACCTCGGGCTTGGTATGAAAGATTATCATCTTTCTTAGTGTCTAAAGGATTTAGAAGGGGTAAAATAGATCCAACTCTCTTTATTAAATCAAAATCAAAGGATATATTTGTAGCCCAAGTATATATAGATGACATAATTTTTGGGTCAACTAATGATGAACTCCTTCAAGATTTCATAAAAAATATGGAAAATGAATTTGAAATGAGTCTAGTTGGAGAATTAAAATTCTTCTTAGGATTACAAGTCAAAAAAACAAATGAAGGAAACTATGTATACCAAACTAAATATGCCAAAGAAATGATCAAGAAATTTAGTTTGGAAAATGCTAAGGTAGTTTCAACCCCTATGGCAACAAATACAAAAATAGATAATGATAATGAAGGAAAATCAATTGACCTTAAGCTATATAGAAGCATGATTGGTAGTCTTTTATACCTAACTGCTAGTAGACCCGACATTTTATTTGCGGTAGGTATGTGTGCAAGATACCAATCTTGTGCCAAAGAGTCTCATTTAGTGGTCGTTAAGAGAATTCTAAGATATATCAAAGGCACACTAATTGTAGGACTTTGGTACCCTAGGACTAAGTCTTTTGATTTGGTTGGGTACACCGATTCCGACTATGCGGGTTGCAAGTTGGATCAGAAAAGTACTAGTTGTGGATGCCAATTTCATGGATCCTCCCTAGTGAGTTGGAGTAGTAGAAAGCAACCTTGTGTTGCTTTGTTAACTACCGAGGCCGAATATGTGGCTATAGGTGGTTTTGTGGCTCAATTACTTTAGATGAGACACACTTTAGAAGATTATGAGCTACACTACTCCAATGTCAAAGTTCATTGTGATAATGTGAGTACCATAAATTTGACCAAAAATTCGGTACATCATTCTAGGACTAAACACATTGAAGTGAAACATCACTTCATTAGAGATCATGTGGCTAAGGGGGACATTGAACTTAATTACATAGAATCTAAGTCCAACTTAGCCGACATATTCACCAAGGCTCTTCCCGAAGTAGAATTTTCATCACTTAGGAGAGAACTTGGAATGTGCTTAGTAGAATAGAGGTCTAGGTTTGCATGATTCTATAGAAACCCTAGGATTTATACCTCTAAGCATCTCACAAAAGACCTAAGAAACCATGATTTTGTTATTGAGCCACTTAGACAATATGTGAGATGTTAGGAAAATATATTTGGTTCATCAAGCTTGTTATGATGCATTACTATGAACTAAAATGTTATGTAGAGACATTAATCCTTCATTGGACCAATCATTGGCACAATTGATGTGCATATAACTCTAAGAATATGATTGGAAATGTCAAACAAAATATATTTTAAACTATGTTTATCATACTTTGAAAAATAGTTTTCAATTGCTAAGCAAAAGTGATACAAAGTTTGCAAACTACTTAAAGCTTTTGCTAGTTTTCAAAATTGTATCATTTTCAAAATATGAAAAAACATATATTTTTTAAATTATTTTTCCTTGATAGAAAATTATTTCAGAAATGTGTACGCAAAATTTCATGATTTTTCGATGTTTCTTGAATTTTTGGCGCATTTATGAAGTTGGGCTGAAAAGGCTAAAATTGGCGTTTCAGGCTTGTCAGTCGACTGATTCAGAAATCAGTCGACTGCTACTCTGATTTTTCTACAAATCAGCCCTATTTCTTGGTCTCAAGTGTACTCTTGAGTGTTCTCACCCTATGGTATGGTAATTCAAGTAATTAAAAGGGTATAGGACTAATTAATGCATTGTTTTAGGGGGAGCAACATAGTAAAATCTTTTCATCCCCTAAATTTATATTGTTGGTGCAAAGTTAGGACAATAGCTTCATATTTTTGCTTATGTTTTGCTCCATATGTTATTCACACATCATGAACCATGTCTTGGATTAAGGGGGAGCCTCACATCTATCTTATACCTTAGTTCAAGACATAACCAATTTAATTCTTTCATGAACTTATTATTGTATGAATCTTTCTTTTTTTGATGTATGTCAAAGGGGGAGAAGGAAACTTTAAGTTAGAATTCATATTGGAAATATGATGTTTTCATTATGTGCATATGTTAAGACCTAACTTAAATGATTGCCAAACATCAAAAAGGTAGAGATTATTGGTGCAACAATGCCCCAAGCATTTATATGTTTTGATGTTTGGATAATCATCTATAGTTAGGCAATATTTGTGATCAAATTGTGAACATGTTTAAGTAATAGGAAAATCCAAGGAAGAAGACTTGGTAAAGGAAAAGTCCAAGTGTGATCTTGGCAAGAAAAGTCCAAGGAAAAGTCTTGGCGGCGTAAGTCCAAGTATGTAGTCTTGGTGGCGTAAAGTCCAAGCGGACCTTGGCAAAGGAAGTCCAAAGGCAAGTCTTGGCAGCGTAAGTCTAAGCATGTAGTCTTGGCGGCGTAAAGTCCAAGTGTACTTTGGCAAAAGAGAAACCCAAGATATGACGAAATCGAGGGAAGCTCTTGGAAGCTAGCGTGAGGATGAAGGAGTCGCGGACTCGGAGGGATCTTGGAGGCGCAAGGCTAAAGGAAGAGCTAGAAGGTTGAGTCTAGGTATAGGGAGTTAGTTTCAAGTATGATTTTCATCATACTTGAAGTATTGGTCGACTGGAGACATGTCTCAGTCGACTGATCAGTCACTCGACTGAAGATGGCCAAGTTCGGTAGCCATCAGTCGACCAATGATGCCATCAGTCGACTGGCCACCCTGGGCAGTCGACTGATCAAGTTGGCATCGGGCACAGAATGGAGTAAAACTCAACTCCTCACGGGGATCACTCGACTAATCGTTTCATCAGTAGACTGATGAAGTGATCAGTTGACTGATCAGCCTACCGTTGGAAATGGCAACTGCGAATCCCCGCGGATCCGCCTCGTCAGAAGTCGTTGGATTCGGCGACAGTCGACTGATGGAGACCATCAGTAGACTGATCGAGGTCAATGGGAAAAACAACCCTCTCTCTATAAAAAGAGTGCATGGGGTGTTTGAAGAGGCTAGTTCTTATCTTCCAACTTTGCTTTCAAGCTCCCCACGATTCTCTAAGATTTCTATGTGTTTTAAATCCTCCTCTTCTCAAAACTTCATCATCATCAATTGTAAGAAGAGGAGAGTGTTTGTAAAGGAAGCTTTCTTAGTGGAGATTCTTTGGATTGATCCACCTTAAGGATCGTCGTGGAGTAGGAGCTTAATCTCCGAACTACATAAACTCTTTTGTTAGTAATTGTGTTTGTAGTCTCTTAATTTCGTTTAGTATTTGCTTTTCTTTCGCTAACTTTGCTTGTAGAAACGAAAAGAGGCTATTCACCCTCCTCTAGCCTTCTAAGGATCCCCAACAAGTGGATGGATAGTTAACCTAACCATAGTTGAGTTGACACTTTAGGATGTGCCAATGTGTTTTGAGAAGTTGAAAATTGATCAAAATTGGAACTTTAGGTTTAGAAGTCATAGTGTGACATTTTGGATTTTTTTGGCACACTAGGGAAATGGGTGGCATTATGGCAAAATGGATTTAATTCTAAGAAATGGAAATTGGGCTTAACAATTAGGTATTATATACCATTACATTTTATTTGTCATATACCATGTCATGACATCATGCTCATTTTTATTATATAAAATGTCATGACATTTTAGGTTAATTTTGTGTCATGCTTATGTCTTAGATTGCACTTCTATATGTCATGACATCATGATTGTTGGCACATGCTATTTATGTTATCATTTATGCCATAATCATTAATCATGAATAAATTAAAATTGAGTTAAGGACCATGGCATGATTTGAAGTCCCATGCATAAGGGAATCAAATAGTGTTGCCTAGATAAATGCATGTGACCATAGATTAAGAAGAACAAAAACCCACATCTCACATCAAATTGACTTGTATGTGTTTTTCATACACCTTAGATATGTGAGATAGTAGGAAATGAGTTAAGTTCATGTGCTTACCTAGTACATCATAATGAACATAAAACTCATTAGATTGTAGTGATGGATCATTGGAAAAGCTAATGTTCAAACCATGTACATTAAGCCCAAAGAACATGGTTCAATATAAGGTTTTAAAACTATTTCAAAATCATTTTGAAAAACCTTGGTGCAATCTATCTTTTGATAGAAGTCACTATTGATGATGTTGATACAAAGATGGCTCAAATATTGAAGCTTTTCTCATCTTTTGAACTTTGTATCAATCTCACTATTTTGTGGGTAAAATATTTTTCAAATATTTTTTACTCATATTGATTGTTATAAGTATTATGCATATGAATTTTCATGATTTTTCACCTTATGTATAAATACTTATGATTTTCGAAAATTCATTTCTGAAAGTTAAAAATTACATTTTGCATTTATCAGTCGACTGCCGTGGATGGCAGTCGACTGGCGTTAATGGTAGCTGACTGATAACTATCAGAAGTCGACTGCCAGGCTAATTTCGAGTAAACAATGGTTGTTAGGCCCATGTTCAGCTATGTTTTAGTTCCCTAACTACTCCTAACCCTAGGACATACTTTAGAGAGCATTAGAAAGGGTGAAAATCCATTGGACATGGATTAGGAGAAGTGTTTAGGGTGTGCATCGAATTAAGGGAGGTGAAAGTTCAATGTTGAATCTTTTCCCTTAATTTCGATAGTTTAGTGTTCCTATTGGCTTAGGGACTCTCCAAGGACATTGTTGGTGCAATGGTCAAGGGGGAGCAAGCCTGTAGGGGGAGGTATCCATTATGGGAAGATGAATGTGTATTTTTCCTCATGGGAGGAAAATTGGGGGATTGCCTCTTTTAATTGATATGAGACTTATCACTAGGAAGATTGAAGACATCCTAAATGTTTTTATACAAAGGGAAAGATTGTAATATCTCATTGGGATATGGGACATTGACACTGTTGAGGAGGACCTTTTTGATGTATGTCAAAAAGGGAGAGAAGTTACCAATTGGGGTTAGTTGGAATTCTCATTGGGATGTGAGAATTGCCAATTGGGGATAATTGGTAGACTTGAGTTTGAGGTTTTGTCAAACATCTAAAAGGGGGAAATTGTTGGTGCAATTGACCTAGGTGATGATTGACCAGATTTGAGTTTGACTCGAATAGTATTTTGATGTTAGAATAAACGTATGACATGTGAGTGTCATGGAAAATCCAAGCATGGGGTTTGGTGTTGGGAAAATCCAAGCATAGGGCTTGGTGTTGGTAAAGTCCAAGTGTGTAGCCTTGTCATGGAAAATCCAAGCATAGGGCTTGGTGTTGGTAAAATCCAAGCATGAGGCTTGGTGTGGGAAGTCCAACATGGAGTTGACATGTAAGTCCAAGTGTGTAGCCTTGGCAATGGAAAGTCTTGAGGACTTGGCAAGGTTACTAGTCTCGTAGGCTCGGGGTCCTTGAGTTGGTGAAGGATGGCATTGCGAAGCCATGCGCTTGGTGCATCCGAGGGACTGCCGCACGGGGAGCGAATGGAGTGAGGCCCAAGGGAAGCAGACTTTGAGGGCAAGAGATGCGAAGGATGACATTGCGAAGCCGTGCGCTTGGTACATCTGAGGGACGTAGGTCGAGGGAAGAGAGCTTCGGTAGGGAACTCTATGAGAGGATGAGGTGGACTTGGCCATGTGGCTAAGACGAAGTGTCAGATGCTCAAACATGATGGTTGAGGTTTTACCCGACGGTCGGATGCTCAAACAAAGTATTTGTTTGAGGTTTTACCCGACAGTAGTCGACTGATATAGGTGCCGGTTTGATTGATCCAATTCGATGGAAGTCGACTGCTAGACCATCAATCGACTGAAAAGGGATGACAGTCTACTAATGAAGGTGGTTGCGGGCACAGAACGCTTGGTAGCCGACTGATCAGTCGGCTACGAGGTCATCAGTCGACTGATGGAATTGGGCAGTCGACTGCTAGTGTATCCGTTGGCTGGATGCCAACGTGGATTAGGCTGTTGTCTCACAATGGCTATAGGATCAGTCAACTGGGGCCTTATGGCAGTCGACTGATGGGCACGAAATCTGCTCGATGTAGGTTATTTAAGGAGCTTGAGATGGAGGATTTCTCCAAGGTTTTTGGGGAGATTTTGGAGGGGAATTGCTACTGCATTCCAGTCCTTCAAGCGTAATCCAAAGCAAGCAACAAACAAGAGTTCAAAGCCATTTGTTGTAAATTGTTCTTTACGTATTTCATTTGTAGTCTTTGTATTTGCTTGTATGTTTTGTATTACTTTGTAATTGCTTGTACGAGGTTTCTCTATCTCTGACTTGTAGTCGAGAAGGAGCTTTGTTAGTGTCGTGCGCATAACTCGAGCTCGTTGAGCTCACCCCATGGAGTAGGAACCCTAAGGTTTCGAACCACGCATATCATGTTATATTGTGTGTGCCTTGTATTTGTCTCTTGCATTCGTATTTGTTATTTGTATTTTCGTTGCGCTAAGGAATTATAGAGATGAGCACGCAAGAATGAACGATTTCCATCATCGTCTACGAATTGGGCTATTCACCCCCCTCTAGCCAGCCACCGATCCTCCAACAAAAAACAAACTTGCTTCTACTTGATCAGAGAAAAAAACTTTGGTGCAACCAAGAAGTTGGTGGGAGTGCTTAGTGGAGTTAGTTGCAATAATGTGGTAGTCGGAGGGAAGTTGTATATGAGAGGAAAGGGTTCGGCAGTGTTCTCTTGTAATTTTGGAACAGGTGGAAGTAAATTATGGATGGAGAAGTGAAGAAAGGGGTTGCATTTTCTTGGGGGTATCGGAGGAGGAGATTTTTGAAGAATTTTTTTTTATCTTGAAAAGGAAGGGATTGCTTCTGTATTTATAGGGGAGAAAGGGGTTGAATAAGAGGGAAATAACAACTTTTCCTGCTCGATTTTGAGAAATGGTATTATAGAATCATATGACATAAGTTTGTTAGGGTGAAAATGGTGGGTAAGTAAAGAATTTAGCTTCTAATAAGGTAAGATTGGGGTATGTTAATTTCTGTTAGAGAAGAAGTGGGGTGGACAATTTTTGAGCAACAAATATTGTATCGGTTTTTGAATACGAACAAATTATACGGGTAGGTTTGGAAATGATCATGTTATAAGTCTGGAAATAAATGTGCAGGTATTCTATGGTATTTTGAGTAATATTGGCAACAGTTTTTCCTTGAGAATTTTAAAGAAGTATGGGGGATGTTTCCTAGATTTTGATTTGATGTTATGATCAAGTGGCCAACTTGCTGGACTGATAATGTTGAGCTACTTATTATAGTATATCTTTGGTTCTCATGGGCTTTCTACTTGGTATGTGTATACAAATAAGGTGAAGATGGTATAAGGAGAGCATTCTTTGTTTACAAGAAGTTGGTAAACCTGTGCAGGGTGATATAAAATGATGTAAAGATAGACATAGTACAAATATGAAAGGGTAAACATTCATTGCAAGCATGTGCAGAAACAAACGAAGTTACAAAGGTAATTTTTTCATTACAGCTATTCAGAAATTGTAAAGTGTCGATTACAAAGACTACTACTCAGAATCTGTATCCGAGTCTGTGTTGAAGGCCTCCGGAGGGAACTTTTTATAAGCTTCTTCTATGTTGAGTTGGTGGTTAGGCAGGCCTGGCATGAAGTAATTTTTCTCATTGGCTACCTGTAAAGTGTTAGAACCTATGCGCCCGCTAGAGAGGGGGGGGGGGGTGAATAACATTGTCGTCGGTTGATCGAAATTTGATCGCATGCTTGTCTACAACACGTTAGTACAAAGCGGAATATACAAAAATAAAATAGACAAACACACAATACACACAAATACACAAGATAACTGATATAACGTGGTTCAAAACTGTAGGATTTCTACTCCATGGATTGGGCTCGAAAAATCCCTAGCGATGCAAACACACACCATTAATCAATAATACTCCTTCTCGACAATATGTCAGAGGTGGAGAAACCTCGTACAAGTGATTACCCTAAGTAATACAATGAACAACAAGCATATACAAGTAAATACAACAAAAGAATGCAAAGAACACTTTACAAAAATATTTTGTAAGCTTGCTTGTAGATTGCCTTGGACTAGCCTTGAAGACCTTGATTTGCACCAGCAAATCACTTCAAATCGCTCAAGAAATCGGCTGCCAAATCCCTTCCTTCGGGATACTTTTAAACCTACAATTCAGGCTGGATTTTGCTTAGCAGTCGACTGATCATGCCCATCAGTCGACTGATCAAATTATCACTTGACTCGGAAACATTCTGTCCCTGAAAACTTGACCAGCAGTGGACTGATCACCATACCAGTCGACTGCACAGGCCATCAGTCGACTGCCAGCCCATTTCCTACAGTCAAACATCAGTCGACTCACATCAGTCGACTGATAAACTTCATCCATGAGGTTTAACATCAAGTATGATGCTCTCATACTTGTTAGACCACCCATAGCCTAGACCTAAGCCTTCTAGCCACCTCCATTAGCCTCACACCTATCGGATCCCTCCAAGTCATCCATGACTTGTTCATCCATACGCTAGCCTTCAGGTGCTTCCATCAGCTATTGTCGTGCTAATGTGGTCTACACCGCCAAGGCACATTGGACTTATGCTGCCAAGACTTCGCTTGGACTTTACGCCACCAACCATTGAACTTATGCTGCCAAGACTCCATCCTTGGACTTTACTCCGCCAATATTACCCCTTGGACTTTCCTTGCCAACCCATGTTGGACTTTCCAATTGCCAAGACCCATGCTTGGACTTTCCTTGCCAACCCCTGTTGGACTTTCCAATTGCCAAGACCCATGCTTGGACTTTCCTTGCCAACCCCTGTTGGACTTTCCAATTGCCAAGACTCAAGATTGGACTTTCCCTTGCTAAGACCCATGCTTGGACTTTCCATGCCAACCCATGTTGGACTTTTCCCATGACAATGGTCAAACCATCGTCAAAAATCAAAATACTACTCGAATCAAACTCGAGTCCGGTTAATCATGACCTGGGTCGATTGCACCAACAATCTCCCCAACACATTGTCAGACATCACTGTCAAACATCAAAACACTACTCGAGTCAAACTCGAGTCCGGTCAATCATGAACTGGGCCGATTGCACCAACATAAAGTGCCCTCGAAGCCTCTCTGGAAGTATCTACTGTATTTCTTAGTCGTTCGTGTTAGGATTCTGTTGGGATGTATACTGAAAAGTCTATCTTTTGTATGAACATCTTTATTTTGAAATAAGAATCACATGATCATTGTTTGCATATTTGTGATTATGCATATTGTCTCATACATTACATTGTAGATAACATGGTGTGTAGTGTCACACGGTAAATCATGTTATCAGCTCCTTGTAGAGTATAAGTAAAGGCTCACAACCGAGATGACTTTGGACAAACCATTGGTATGGTTGTAATCTGATTTGGTATTGGTTTGTCTTGACCATAGAATCACACTAGTACACTTTGTATGTATTGAGCAGGACCGACTTAGAGGTGATTCGATTCATTGCTGACTACATAATCGAATCAGACCTCAGATATTATATTGTACATGCTCTTAATCCTGATATAATAATAGACACATATACTTAGTATTCATTTCTTTGATTTAACAATGGGCGAGATTTATAGAGTAAATCGATAGGCTCGGTAAGTTGGAAAATGATATTACTTATATGGTGTGTTGTTGATTATAGGAGGAAACTATTTCCTATATATTAGGATGATGATGTCCCCTTGAGGAGCTCATAAGGTTCATCATGTAAACACTGCAGGTGGACTTGGTTTGACATGATGATAAGGTTGAGTAGTACTACTCATGGAGTTAGATGTTGATTAATTAATTGTCAGTAAATTAATTAATCGATGGACATTAGAGATCTTAAACACGAGGAGAAAAATGTACAAATAATATATAGAGCTCATATTAACTTATGAGGGTTGGTGAGGTAGATCAATGATAATCCTTTAGTGGATTGGATTATCATTAATGAATCAGACTTTATGTGGGCTTGATCCATTGAGTGGCCAATATCTAACTCCTCCTCATGGTCTCTATTGTAGCCTATTAAAACCACATGAAGCCTAGATCCAATGGTTGAAAACAAAACTCTAAATCCGATGGTGGAGATTAAATCTCTAGATCCGACGGTTGAGATTAAATCTCTAGATCCGACAGTTGAGATTAAATCCCTAGAACCAACGGTGGAGATTAAAGGAGGTTTAGGCCTAACTCTATAAAAGGAGGCAAGGGGGTGGGCGGCAAGAGATATAGAAGAGGGGCTAGGGTTTGGCCCGCAAGGGCAAAGAGGTTGGGCTGCCACAAATAAGGAAACTTCTTTCCTTCTTCTTCCTTAGGTGGCCGGTGAAGGGATGTATACTGAAAAGTCTATCTTTTCTATGAACATCTTTATTTTTGAAATAAGAATCACATGATCATTGTTTGCATATTTTTATGGTTATGCAATATTATCTAATACTTTATATTGTAGATAACATAGTGTGTGGTGTCACACGGGAGATCATTTTATCGACCCCTTGAAAAGTATAAGTAAAGGCTCACAACCGAGATGGGTTTGGACAAACCATCGGAATGGTTGTAGTTGATTTGGTATTGGTTTGTCTTGACCATAGAATCACACTAGTGCACTTTGTGTGTATTGAGCAGGACCGACATAGAGGTTATTCGATTTATTGCTGACTACATAATCGAATCGGACCTCAGATATTATTTATTAAATGCTCTTAATCCCGATATAATAATGGGCACATATACTTAGTAGTCATCTCTTTGATTTACCAATGGGCGGGATTTATAGATTAAATCGATAGGCTCAGTAAGTTGGGAGATGATATTATTTATATGGTGTGCCGTTGATTATAAGAGGAAACCGTGTCCTATATATTAGGATGATGATGTCCCCTTGAGGAGCTCATAAGGTTCATCATGTAAACTGTCACGCCCCGAGGGAGTCTCCGCCAGACGAAAATCCGGCAGCATCTCCCCTGTATGGGTGACAATACCAATTTTAATACAAGGCCTACACGGTCACTATACATCGGTTAACACGACCGGAACATACCACAACACAATATACATAATATGCGGCCTCAGGCCATCAACCAAAATAAGTAAAAGATCTAAAACATCAAGACCTACCCCTTCTGCCATCTGAGCAGGAACATACCACCAAAACAAACCGAATATAAGTCCACAAGGACATAACAAATATAACCAAAACATCCACCGGTATACAATCCAAACAAAAATCCTAAACATATCCTCTAGTAAAATCCCAATCCATAAAACTAATAACCAAAACCATAAGATCAATAAAACCTATCCATCTCGACGAGGGGGATTGACAACTCGACTCTCCCGACAGCTTCATCCTAAAATAAATATAAAACCATGGGGTAAGTTCAAAGAACCTAGCGGATAATAGTTGATATGCAAAGTAAGGTATAGCTAACAATAAAAATCATGCCAGTACAGTCTCTAATATAGGGTAAGCAAGAAAGAAATGCAAAAGGGACTGTACTAACCTGAATCTCCTACCCTGATATAGTAGTATGTGCCCTACTATAAGAGATAAAATCATCACTATATACGAATATGAATCCTATATGCATGTCAATCATATGCAACATCCAAGGCATCAATAAAAATGCAGCAAACACAATACAAATGTGATTCATGAAAAAATATGCATGTCGTGCAAATGACATGGCCACCCCTGATGCCAGTCAGCTGCCTCACATGCGATGGTGAAGCCGAGTGGGTAGGGCTATGACAACTGTGCACTTTGCCATCACTGCTTTTGAGTGACTGAGTGGACATGATGCTGTCGGAGTACACCTATCCTCCTACCCCAAACATAGTGGGGGAGCTAAGCTCTCATCTCCCGGTGTCATAGACCAGAGGAGGGATCCCTGCCCGCTACCACGCTGCCTCATCGCTACCCATGAGCGGACCAATGGTAGTCTGAGAGCAATCGACACACCCTCGATGTACCACTAACCCAGTGAGCGGGCAGTGCAGGAGCCAGTATAACCGTCATGGATCAACAATAATGGAACCCCGTCCAGCCAGCATGCAATCATGCAAAAATGGTGCATGATACTAAAGCATGTAAATCCTACTCAAAATACCTATCCGAATAATATGTATAATCAGTATGTACATATCCCTAATCCAAGTACTATGATCGAAATCAAACAGGGAGATATAATCAAATCCTATCACATGCATGTATCAAGTAGGCACCAAAAGCATACTAGGCATATAAACATGAAAAATTATTGTAAGCTATCCTAACTAGCATATCAACAATGACTATATCTAAAAGATAAGTTAAAATACCCGCCTGATAAAATATCCGCAAAAAGAACCAGATTGTCACGACCGGGGACCCGCCTCGTAACCGAAACCTGCATACAACATAACTACCATTAAGTCCAATCACACGACATCGATTAGATAAATTCTACATCGAACTTGTATTCACTTAATCTACCGAATACGAGCACAACACCTCGATACACCCAATTCACCATCCACAGGATGGAACCAAAACCCAAATAGCTATCTCACAGATCAATACACATTCTGAACCATTCATAGCTCACTTAACATACCAATTACGGTCGTACAACCGACATCAACCCAATCAGAACCTCACAACCATTTCAAATAGAACATCTTATCCCTCATGGCCGAACCTCACAGCCAACTCCTAAAGGAAATCCATCCCACAACCCCTATTATCATGTGTACCATATTCAAACAAAAGCGCACCTCATGTTCTATTCACCGGAGCATCCCAAACGAGTCCTCTCCTCTCACTCACAGCCAACATAGCCTGTGATAGCTCCTTCACAGCCTCACCCAATCCCACGGCAGAACCCCCCCAGAGTCGAAATTGACAGAAAAAAAAAGGTAAATTAAGATATATACCAACATTTAAAATTCCTCTGGCAGCAATTTCCCTCAACCCTATTCACCGGAGCAAGAAGATCCGTCGTTGCCCTAAATCCCCGATTTTGAGGTAGCTCCGGCAGAGAGTCACAGCTTTTGGTCAAAACCCGCTACCGACGCCATCGTCTGCTACGGCAAAAATCCAAGCCCTAGATTAGCACGCGGTGTCAACGAACTGGAATGGGGGAAGAGATCAGAGAGATTGGTGATGCATAGGAGAAAGGCACTGTGTTCGGCGTCGCTTATAGAGGAGTGGGCGGCAGTTCGCATGAGGAGAGATCACGAGAGGAAAGGGTAGGTCACGACGGAGAAGATGTAGGCTATGGCGACGACGACGGGGCGAGATCGAGCAGCGGCGTCAGTGTGGCTGAGGAGTCAGCGGCGGATGGCCGCGGATGGGGGTGACGAGCGCACCGAGGCCGCAGCTGCTGGCCGTGTGCACGCGACGCACAGGGCGACGACTGGCCAACGATCGCCCATGGAAGGAGGCGGCGACGGTGCTGTCGAGAGTGAAGGAATCAAGCTCGAAGGAGAGAAAGGCGATGCTCGAGCGAGATCGGGCCAATTACATGAGAAATAGAGTCGCGAGAAGGGAGAAGGCTACGCGTCGAGGAGTTTGCGACAGAAGAGATCGAGCGGAAAATAGAAAAATATAAACCTAAGGTTTAATATCTAATTAACCCTAGTAAATAAAATCTATTACCCCTTAAAATATCATAAGACATCTCATTTAAATTTTTAAAACTATCTAGAAAATTCCAATGGGTATTTTTCTAAATTAACCCAGCAATATTTTTGTTTTCAATATCTTACATTCTCCCCCACTTATAAAAATTTGGTCCCCAAATTTCCTACTCAGATGCATAATGAGTAAGAGATACCACAAGTACTGAAAATATATCTTACGTACCTTAAATAAACAGGTGGGGGTACTGAGCCCTGATCTTTTCCTCAAGCTCCCAAGTAGCCTCCTCATCTGTGAGGTGACTCCACCCGACCTTGACAAGTCGCACAATCTTGTTCCGCAACTGTCTTTCCTTGTGATCCAGAATCCGTACCGGAACCTCTTCGTAAGTAGCATCAAGTTGAATGAAACCTGACACATCTGACCGAATATGTGTAGGGTATGACACATACTTCCTCCGCATGGAAACCTAAAACACATCATGGATACCAGCCAAGGATGGTGGTAGCGCTAGTCGGTAAGCGACTGCTCTGATCCTCTCCAAAATCTCAAATGAACCAATATATCTAGGAGCTAGCTTACCACGGAGGTCAAATCTCTTCACCCCTTTCATGGGTGAGACTCGCAAGAATACATGATCACCAATAGAGAACTCTAGAGGTCTTTGTCTCCGATCTGCATAACTCTTCTGACGACCCTGCGCCCTTGCCATCCTACGTTTGATAGTACGGACCAACTCTGCCTCATGCTGAGCTCTCTGGGGTCCTAGCAGTTAGGCCTCCCCAACCTCTTCCCAGAGGGTGAGTGTACGACACTGTCTACCATACTATCCTCCAAACGGTGCCATTTGGATAGTCGAATGATGGCTGTTGTTGTAGGCGAATTCCACCAATGGCAAGTGATCCTCCCAGTTGTCCCCGAAATCCATAACACACGACCTCAGCAAGTCCTCTAGTGTCTGAATGGTCTGCTCAGACTGTCCATCTGTATGTGGATGGAATGCAATACCAAAATGAAACTGTGTGCCTAACGCCTGCTGCAGACTCTGCCAGAACCGAGACGTGAACCGGGGATCTCTATCTGATATAATGCTCAAAGGAACACCATACAATCTGATGATATCCCGACAATATAACTCTCCGTCAATCGATCCTAAGAGTCGGTCTTCTGAATCGCTAAGAAGTGCGCTGATTTGGTTAGTTGGTCAACGACCACCCAAATCGCGTCATGGCCTTGATGTGTCCTAGGCAAACCACCACAAAATCTATAATAATACTCTTCCACTTCCATTCCGAAATCGAAATTTCCGAAAGAATATGTTCCTTTAACTAATGCCACTACCGGAAACCATTATCCTCCTCAAAGTCAGAAACGGAAATCCATCTACCGTACAAAATCCACTCCACCACACACTCTGTAAGTGCATGGGAGGTTATAGCGATTAAACTCTCTTGGTATAACCATTCGGGTCCCAGCTACTCTATAGTAGCTATCTAGTAGCTAGCCCAAACTCCATGAGCATTTCTGCTCCTCACCTCTTCTAAACAACTTAATAACTACTAAGTCCACGCCATATATATGACGGCTTACCTCGCAGTTCTTTAGACCGCCGTAAGCTTAGGATACGTCCTATTCAATAGCATCGGAATCACGCTGATCCCCGAAATGATACATCCATGTACACTACCCTTCCATTCACACCACACCAGAATGATTAAATCAACTCTGACGTAAAAGTCAACCATCGTCCGAGCCCTGAAACTAGTTTCACAAGCTGCAGACAAAGTAAAATTCCATCACCTTCCTGGTCCAACCAGTCAGCGATGTAGTACCGCTGGAGTATCCTATCCATATCTATGGTAATAATCAAATCCATACCAGAAAACCTCCATCAACGGTGACCGAGTGCATAACTCCAACTACCACTTTCAGCAGTGGCCAAGTTACGCAATCCAACGACCACAACTAAACCAATGGTGTCCAAAATACACGACTTCCCAAATCCCTGGACTACTAAGTCATCAGTAAGTCTAATAAGAAAATCAAACGCTCATACAATTCATACCAAGTATGAAATTGTCGTCGCTACACAGTTGCATTCTCTTTACTCTAGGTTGATGATATAACAATCATCACAACGACCATGATAATTGTATGACACCATGTCACTACAATATCAACCCATCAGTCATAAATCAATCCTAGAGCATACACCGATGCCCTATAGCTTATCTAAATAGATCCTCTATCCATAATGAAGGATATTCATTTCCTTCCACAACTACTGCATTCTATCATTGAAAATCGATGCATAATCTCAAAGGTCCATCTCTCTTTTAACAAAGAGTTCCGGATCTTCTCTGGAAGAAATTCTGGGATAGATAGATATCCCATCCAACACCTCCTATAATAAGGTAAAATGATCTTTCATCGTCTTGACCAGTGTAGGCATACACGCTTTATCCAAACCAAATCACTAATAGTAGGGACTGATATTTTCTGAGAGTTTACTCCTTGTCCTTCAAATTGGTGGCTAGCAAGCCTAACCCTAGTTTCCTAATTCGACATCAGTCGGCACCTCTAAAGGGTCCATACTTCTGAAATCATCGTTAGGTTCCGCAAGGTCAATACGTCATCGACCTCGTCCCCGACCATAAGTTGGGGCAATTTCACTAAGTCAATACTTTTCCTAACCATTAAAGTACAGTAACCACTAAAGACAATACATTTTCCTATAGCTCAGAGATATCCTTCAGCTTGCTTGGTCCCAAAACACGAGGAAAAGAAAATCCTCGAAACACAAAACCCACAAACCAATAAAATTGTCACGTCTTGGGGGCATAGCCGTCATCCAAATGATAGAGGAGCCCCTTAGTGACAATATTCCAAAATCCAAGGACCAGATTTGGTAAAAACCTCAAAATAATTATAGAAATACCAATATTTTATTAACTGCATGCATGCACGACTAAACATATATCAATCAAAGTAAAATAGTTTTACGACCCCAAAACAAACTGCGCCAAAATCCAAAGTGCATAATCAAAATGCAACACCGATAAAGTAAACAAAGTGGCATCCCGACGATGTAGGGAGACAAGTACGGCAAAGAACTCTCTGAGCGACACCAAAGTAGGTCAACAGGACACGTCCTCCATCAGTTAATCTAAAGGATAAGTGAGGAGGGGTGAGTACAACCACTCTGTGGATGTATAGACAATAGTGCATACTCATAATGCACATAATGAAAGTCAAAGGAAACAAACTAAAGTAACCCAACCCTCAGAGTACCAATATCAGTCTACAACTATCCTGATCAGCGGTATAACAAATATACCCGCAACATACACAACCACTACAACAAGCAGTGCACATCCGGATACCACGACAAAGCCTCGTGGCTCTTGTACAAAAAGGGAACTGTCTATGGGCTACCACGAACGTAACCCATGGGTCGACAATCAATATGCTAAGCACTGTCTACGCGCATAACTACATGCTACCACGAATGAGACTCGTGGATAGACAAGCAGTATATAGATATCTAATTATTGACTGCACGCACTAGCGTACTACCACCAATAGGTCGCGTGAGCAGTTGATTATCCTAGGTTGTTAAGCCTAGGGTTATCCAATACATCCATCATAAAATGACTATCAAAATCGATAAGGATCATCGATCTACAATTAAACCCATTGAGGTGGTCAAGCGAGGGTTTCAACACCTCTAAAATGAAATGTTTACCAAAGTCAGTAAAGATCATCGACTTATAAATAAATTCCTCCAGATGGTTAGTCTAAGGTTCCAACCCTTCTAACATGATCGGTTATCAAGGTCGATAAAAAAAAATCACAAGTCCACTAATAAACACGTTGAGATGATTAATCATAAGGTTTTGTCCCAGCTAACAGGAAACATCTATCAATCCCAATAAGGACCACAAATCTACTATCAAGCCCTTCAAGAGGGTTACGCCTAAATTATACCATTCTACCAGTTCAATCATGCATGCCGTAACATGCAACCACGAACAGATCTCGTGGGTACTCAAGATGTAAAGTAGCTATCTAGCTACAGGCGTTATACGAATCCGATTATTACCAACTCCGAACGAATAACGCAAGAATATAACCTTACAGTAGGTCATCTCAACCATGATTGGGAGGCATGATTGACCCCAAATATACAAAGCACCTACCTATAGAGAGACTCTACTGCAGACTCTCTCTCCACCAAGAATAGGAGATATAGTTGGCAGCCTAGATATGAACAATGTTATATACCCTCGAAGGATTAATCATATCCTAATCATACGAACTCTACTGGTCCGATCACCATATCACTGAAATAGTAAATGAATAAACATATACCAATATGCACATCCGGGTTATTACGCCTAGGGTTTCCACATCTAGGGTTCTACTAATATTGTTTCATTCCTGAGATCCGCTCCTACCGAATAACCTTATCTAAGTTATTCTATCTCTACTAGTCTTAATCATGGTATCCACCGCAAAAACACAGAACCATATAAACATATAACAAGCTGTCTAATAAACGACAGCATAGTCCTACTAATGGGAATCAATGGATGAAATTAATTAGGGTATAACTAAAGGGTCATGCCAGAACAAAGTCAAGGCAATAAATCAATAAAGCATCAGATGCTTATATATACTCTAAACTACATAAGTTGTAATCATGTCATCATGCACTATGATCTAGAGAGTCAAAGAACCTCTACATATTATTCAACTAGTCTAATCCTAATACTAGTCAAATCCTAAGAGGTAAACATCTACCAATGATATCTAATCATTTATATCACAATGATAACTAGTTACATATAGCAGTAATAACAGTTAATAACCATATGCTAACGATAAACTAGCAACCTAAAGATCTAACATCTAACAGATATAAGGTTAAAACAAAACTAGACAAAACATGATGTCACCGCATAACCAATATAAATATGCACCAAATCTAAAAATTTTTTATAGAATTTATTTACCTGTTAGCCGTCTGGAGATGTCCTGTCCCCGCCAAATCCCCTATATTGACCTCGTCAATAAAACCTCGAATTTCTGAAACATAAAAATCGTCGGAAATCCATACAACTCCGAAAATACCCAGTTAACCTGCTAAACTTGGCGAACTCCATAAACCAAAACACCCTAAGGAACTTGGAACCTACGCTCTGATACCAAATAAATTGTCACGCCCCGAGGGAGTCTCCGCCAGACGAAAATCCAGCTGCATCTCCCCTGTACGGGTGACAATATCAATTTTAATACAAGGCCTACACGGCAACTATACATCGGTCAACATGACTGGAACATACCACAACACAATATACATAATATGCGGCCTCAGGCCATCAACCAAAATAAGTAAAAGATCTAAAACATCAAGACCTACCCCTTCTGCCATCTGAGCAGGAACATACCACCAAAACGAACCGAATATAAGTCCACAAGGACATAACAAATATAACCAAAACATCCACCGGTATACAATCCAAACAAAAATCCTAAACATATCCTCTAGTAAAATCCCAATCCATAAAACTAATAACCAAAACCATAAGATCAATAAAACCTATCCATCTCGACAAGGGGGATTGGCAACTGGACTCTCCTGACAGCTTCATCCTGAAATAAATATAAAACAACGGGGTAAGTTCAAAGAACTTAGCGGATGATAGTTGATATGCAAAGTAAGGTATAGCTAACAATAAAAATCATGCCACTACAGTATCTAATATAGGGTAAGCAAGAAAGAAATGCAAAAGGGACTGTACTAACCTGAATCTCCTACCCTGATATAGGAGTATGTGCCCTACTATAAGAGATAAAATCATCACCATATACGAATATGAATCCTGTATGCATGTCAATCATATGCAACATCCAAGGAATCAATAAAAATGCAGTAAACACAATACAAATGCGATTCATGCAAAAATATGCATGTCGTACAAATGACATGGTCACCCCTGACGCCAGTCAGCCGCCTCACATGCGATGGTGAAGCCGAGTGGGTAGGGCTATGACAACTGTGCACTCTGCCATCACTGCTCCTGAGTGACCAAGTGGACAGGATGTTGTCGGAGTACACCTATCCTCCTGCCCCAAACATAGTGGGGGAGCTAAGCTCTCATCTCCCGGTGTCATAGACCAGAGGAGGGATCCTTGCCCGCTACCATGCTGCCTCATCGCTACCCATGAGCGGACCAGCAGAGCCTGACAGAGCAACTGCATACACCCTCCTGATATACCACTAACCCATGAGTGACAGTGTGTACAGGCCATGTAACTAGCTGCGGGCTCAACAATAATGGAACCCCGTCCAGCCAGCATGCAATCATGCAAAAATGGTGCATGATACTAAAGCATGTAAATCCTACTCAAAATACCTATCCGAATAATATGTACAATCAGTATGTACATATCCCTAATCCAAGTACTATGATCGAAATCAAACAGGGAGATATAATCAAATCCTATCACATGCATGTATCAAGTAGGCACCAAAAGCATACTAGGCATATAAACATGAAAAATTATTGTAAGCTATCCTAACTAGCATATCAACAATGACTATATCTAAAAGATAAGTCAAAATACTCGCCTGATAAAATATCCGCAAAAAGAACCAGATCGTCACGACCGGGGACCCGCCTCGTAACCGAAACCTGCATACAACATAACTACCATTAAGTCCAATCACACGACATCGATTAGATAAATTCTACATCGAACCTGTATTCACTTAATCTACCGAATATGAGCACAACACCTCGATACACCCAATTCACCATCCATAGGATGGAACCAAAACCCAAATAGTTATCTCACAGATCAATACACATTCTGAACCAATCATAGCTCACTTAACATACCAATTACGGTCGTACAACCGACATCAACCCAATCAGAACCTCACAACCATTTCAAATAGAACATCTTAACCCTCACAACCGAACCTCACAGCCAACTCCTAAAGGAAATCCATCCCACAGCCCCTATTATCATGTCTACCATATTCATACAAAAGCGCACCTCCTGTTCTTTTCACCGGAGCATCCCAAACGAGTCCTCTCCTCTCACTCACAGCCAACATAGCCTATCACAGCTCCTTCACAGCCTCACCCAATCCCACGGCAGAACCCCCCCCAGAGTCGAAATTGACAGAAAAGAAAAAGGTAAATTAAGATATATACCAGTAATTAAAATTCCTCCGGCAGCAATTTCCCTCAACCCTGTTCACCGGAGCAAGAAGATCCGTCGTTGCCCTAAATCCTTGATTTTGAGCTAGCTCCGGCAGAGAGTCACAACTTCTGGTCAAAACCCGCTGCCGACGCCATCGTCTGCTCCGACAGAAATCCAAGCCCTAGATTAGCACGCGGTGTCAACGAACTGGAATGGGGGAAGAGATTAGAGAGATTAGTGATGCATAGGAGAAAGGCACTATGTTCGGCGTCGCTTACAGAGGAGTGGGCGGAAGTTCACGTGAGGAGAGATCGCTAGAGGAAAGGGTAGGTCGCGACGGCGAAGCTGTAGGCCGTGGTGACGGTGACGGGGCGAGCTCGAGCAGCGGCGTCAGTGTGGCTGAGGAGTCGGCGGCGGATGGCCATGGATGGGGGTAATGAGCGACGAGGCTGCACGCGACGCGACATCGAGCTCGAAGGAGAGAAAGGCGATGCTCGAGTGACATCGGGACAATTGCGTGAGAAACAAAGTCGCGAGAAGGGAGAAGGCTGTGCGTCGAGGAGTTTACGGCGAAAGAGATCGAGCAGAAAATAGGAAAATATAAACCTAAGGTTTAATATCTAATTAACCCTAGTAAATAAAATCTATTACCCCTTAAAATATCATAAGACATCTCATTTAATTTTTTAAAACTATCTAGAAAATTCCAATGGGTATTTTTCCAAATTAACCCAGCAATATTTTTTTTTCGATATCTTACATTAACCCTGCAGGTGAACTTGGTCTGACATGATGAAAAGGTTGAGTGGTATTACTCAAGGAGTTAGATGTTGATTAATTAATGGTCAGTAAATTAATTAATCGACGGACATTCGAGATCTTAAACACGGGGAGAAAATGTACAAATAATATATGGAGCCCATATTATCATATGGGGGTTGGTGAGGTAGATCAATGATGAACCTTTAGTGGATTGGATCATCATTAGTGGATCGGACTTTATGTGGGCTTGATCCATGGGTGGCCAAGACCCAACTCCTCCTCATGGTCCCTAATGTAGCCTATTAACACCTCATGAAGCTTAGATCCAATGGATAGAAACAAAACTCAATGATCCATAGGTAGAGATTAAATCTCTAAGATCCGACGGTTGAGATTAAATCTCTAGATCCGACGGTTGAGATTAAATCTCTAGATCCGACGGTTGCGATTAAATCCCTAAAACCAATGGAGGAGATTAAATCATGGCTTGAGCCCAACTCTATAAATAGAGTCATGAAGTGGGCGGCAAGAATAAGGATGGATGTGTTGGTGCAGTGGGCACCAAAGTCGAACCGATATTTTGATTATGGCAAAAGGCTCAATAGTTAAGAGTATATTTGTTATCTTACGAGCTCAATTAAGTGTGCAGAAATGCTAAAGTTAAGCGGAAGGTCTGCGACACCCGGTGGGAACCGAGGTGGTCGGGCAACGCCAGAGGGATTTCGGAGGAAGCCGAGGTACTCGGGTGAAGACCGGAAGCGAGGCTACAAGGTAAGCTCGTGTGAAAGCGAAGCAAGGACGTTAAGCGTAGATCCGACCCAATACCTCCAATGGAAGGTCTAGGTCGAGATTAGTTGGTTAGAACCATCGTACTTTATATTTTAAGCTAACTTGTACTGCAGTCCAAAACCCTTTGACCAGTCGTCTACTACAGTCAACTGCTGGTCTAGTTCCAGCCTCGAGAAGAGCTCGAATTTCAAGGGGGTGAATTTGGACTTGACTCGTGTTTTGGTACAAAGGGTGATGTGGCATCAAGGTGGACATCCAAACCATCACCAAGCTTGGACCCCAAAAATTAGGTGATGTGGCATCAAGGTGGACATCCAAACCATCATCAAGTTGGACGCCCAAAATGAGGTGAGTTGGCACAAGATGGTTGGCAAACCACCATCAAGCTTGGACGCCCAAAATGAGGAGAGTTGGCACAAGATGGTTGGCTCCCATGATGTGGCACAAGTTGGATGGCTCCAACAAGTTGGCGTGAAGGCCTCCTTGAGGTGGCACAAGGTGGTTGGATGAGCACCTCATCCTTGAGTTGTGGCACAAGGTGGTTGGATGAAGCACCTCATCCTTGAGTTGGCAAAGGATGTGGATGAGCAAGACTTGGGGATAAGAACCTCACCTTGGACACTACCTATGTCTAAATTCATAGATCAATATCCATAAATAGACATGTTCACGCCAAGCAAAATATATAAGAAATCAAGAGCTCTCAACACGCCGTAAACGCTACTACTACTCACATTTGCTACGACGAAGCGCCACGACAACGAAAGCTACATCTTCTACTTATAAGAGTTGTCGGTATATTTATTTAAGTTCTACTTCTTTAAATTGTCTTTGTGCTTTAATCGTAACAAGGAAAGGAGTGTCCCTTTGCCTTGATTTCTTTTGTGATCGTTGCTCCTACTTCCAAGCGAGGAGGAGTGGTTTTAGTGAATTGCCCTCCGTGCGTGATCAAGGATCACTAGGGCCGTGGATTAGCAATCGATTGATTGTGAACCTCGTAAAAATATCTTGTCTAGTTTTTATTTCCGATGTGCACTCTCTACTTGCTTTTTACTTTTTGCAAAAGTTTTTTTTTAACGACACAGTATCGCTATTCACCCCCCCCCTCTAGCGACACTTTCGATCCAACAATTGGTATCGAGCAGGCGCTAAGATTCGTGAAACCACCAATCTAGCTTTGTTTTTCTTTTTCACAGATTTGTTATTTATTTATTTCTGTTTTGTATAATTATTTCACTTGCTTATCTTCTCCTACATATAGAATTGCATTAGAGGCTTTAGGATCCGGATAAGGTTGTCCTTGGGTTAGATCCCGAGTAAGGTTGTCCTCCGGAACTTCAAGCGACATTCGCATTTGATTGTTTATTTCTTTTGCAAGTTACATTTTATATATATTTTTTTACTTCTGCACTACTAATCCAAGACGAAAGTCTTGGAATATTCTTTCGTGTGTGTTTTGCAAGATTCTTTTTCGTTCTTCTTCTTGTTTTAAATGGCCCATCTCGAAGGGTTTAGCACCGCCTTGACCCCGTTTTACAACGGTAATGACTTTCGTTATTGGAAGGGTCGGATGGAATGCTTTCTTAAAACCCAAATCGAGATGTGGATCGTAATCCAAACCGGTTTCACACTTCCTATTAATGAAGATGGTGAATCTTTGGGTTACGATCAATGGTCAAATTCCATGAAAAACAAGTAGAAGCCGATGCCAAGGCAACTCAAATCTTGCAATGTGGGTTGTCAAGGAAGAGCTCAACCGCGTCGGCCCTTCATTAGTGCAAAGGACTTATGGACCAAGCTAGTGGAACTACACGAAGGCACCGATGACACGAAGGTATGTAAAAGAGATTTACTTTTAAATAAATTGTATAACTTGAAAATGCAGGAAAACGAGACCGCAACTCAACTACATGCTCGTATCCAAGACATCGTCAACCAACTCCATGCCATCGGACAAAAGGTCGAGAATCGCGACCTTATCAGGTATTCTCTTAACTCGTTTCCTAGGACCACCTTGTGGGCATCCATGGTCGATGCCTACAAGGTCTCCAAGGACCTTTCTAAAATTAGGTTAGACGAATTGTTTTCGGAACTTGAATTACATGAGCAAACTAACGTGGTCCAGGCCGAGAAGAGTATTGCGTTAGTTGCGAGGTTCCAAGAAGAAGAAGCCCGCAAGCAAGCCACCCCGAAGGAAGAAGATTTAGTCCGAATCTAAGTAGACTCCGAAATAGAATCCGAACTAGTCAATCTAGTTCGGAAGATGATCAAGAGACGAAAATGACCAACAACTCAAGGTAAGCCTAAACCTAATTCAAATACTTCTAATTTTAGATGCTATGAGTGCAACAGGTTCGGTCACATCAAGTCCGAGTGCCCAAAGCTAAAGAATAACGCATCAAAGACCAAGAAAGCGCTAAACGCTACTTGGGAGGAGTTGTCGGAGGAAGAAGACGATATCCAAGCTCTAATGGCCAAGCCGACCGAGCACGACTCCGAAACCGAAGAAGAGTCCGAGTCCGAATCCGATGATGAGCTTCCATTCAAGACAAGCCACGGATCCGTATCCGGTTCAAAAGAATCATTAAGGGTAAGTCGGTCGTTACTTAATACTTTGTATGGTGCAATTAAATTTTTAAATAAGAAACTAGCTAAGTCCGAGTCCAAGGTCGAGACCCTAATTGAGGAGGTTAACCTCCTCAAACATGAGGTCTCCCTAACCTCTTCGACTACTCATATTCAAGAGGAGGACTCAACTCAAGTTGAAAAGCTTGAAGTTGAGAACTCGCTTTTGAAAACACAAGTCGAAGACCTTAGGAACACGTTGGAAAGGTTCACTTTGGGATCCAAGGGACTTGACCTCTTACTTGGATCACAAAGGGCCGTGTACAACAAGGCCGGACTCGGGTTTAACTCAAATACAACCAATAAGTCATATATGTCTATAGTAAACCAACATAAGAAAAATGTCCAAGCATGGGTCCCTAAGATCACTTTGATTTCAACTTTAGGATCTAACATGTATTGGGTTCCCAAGGACCAAATTCACTATGTGAATAGACCCACTCGATTCAATGGTCCAGGGGGAACCAATACAAAATGTATTTTTGTTAAGTCTTAGAAATTGCATGCTTAGTTTTTCCTTTATTTTTAGAATGGTTAGATAGGACTCATAATCAACTAAAATCCTACGAAAAGATTGAGCCTCGGGGAGCCTCTTTTCAAAAATAACTAGTTAGACCAAGATGTAGTCTCAAGTAAGTCGAGTTATCAATTTCTTGAAATTAGCTTTGTCTAAGGAAGTGGTCGTTGTTCCGATCAAAGAAGGCCTCTGTGCCTCGCCACGACCTGGAAGCTAATCTCTTGAAAAGATTACTTGATGAGCTTAGACTAAATCCGAATCTAACCTAATGTTGGTTAATTTAAATTCATTAAAATTAATCAAGTAAAATTGAAAGTCATCTCACAATAACACATAGGAATAACATGTTTTGATCATGTAGATATTGGTGAGATGATTTAGGTTTAATATCCGATCCGATCCAACTACCTTATATGTAGGATCAATGGATGTTGGACAGTGGTTGCTCCCGACACATGACCGGGATCAACTCGATTTTCGGTTACGATTCAAACGACAAGGATCGTAGCCTTCTGAATAGCAGCAAGCTCAAAATCATCGGATCGTGATATTGAGCTCAACTCTAACTTTACAATTCAAAATGTCTTATTAGTAGAAAACTTTCAATATAATTTACTTAGTGTAAGCCAATTGTGTGATAACAATTATAAGGTCATATTTCTAGAAAATGAATGCGTAATCAAGATAAATGCAACATCTAAAATAATACTTAAAGGAACTAGGAATAGCAACATCTACACAATAAATTTACCCAACTCCTCAACCAAGTGTCTTATGACACAGCAAGAGGAATCTTGGTTATGGCACCGAAGACTCGGACACTCGCACCCAAGACTCGTCCACAAGATGAGTCAGAGTGGCTTGGTTATAGGTTTGCCTAAACTAAACAACTTGGATAATAAAATATGTAATGCTTGTCAACAAGGTAAACAATCTAGGACACAACATCAATTAACTAATCAAGAACGAACCAAAAATGTTCTTGAGCTCCTACACATGGATCTATTTGATTCACATGGAGCTAAGTCACTCAATGGTAGTCAATTTTGCTTAGTCATAATTGACGACTATTCTAGATTTACTTGGGTTAGGTTTATCAAACATAAAAATGATACTCTAGACCAACTAATCAATCTTTGTAGGTTAATCGAAAATCAAAAGAACCTTAAGATTAAAAGACTTAGAAGCGATCATGGTGGTGAATTCGAAAACCACAGGTTTACAGATTTCTGTAACCTAAACGGATACCACCATGAGTTTTCATGTCCTAGAACCCCACAACAAAATGGGTTAGTCGAACGGAAAAATAGAACCCTACAAGAAGCCGCTAGGACAATGTTAAACGAGTATAACCTACCCGATAGATTTTGGGCAGAGGCCGTTAGTACGGCTTGCTATGTCCAAAATAGGATCCTTATGGTAAAGAGGCACCAAAAGTCCTCGTACGAGATTTATCACGACAAAATACCGAACATCAAATACTTTAGGGTATTTGGATGCAAGGTACATATCTTAAACACTAAGGATTACCTAGGGAAATTCAAATCCAAAGCCTCTACTGGAACCTTTCTAGGATACTCAACCACCAGAGAGCTTATAGGTATACAATCACGACACTCTTAGAGTCGAAGAAACCATTAATATAGTTTTCGACGAAGGACACGAACCTGCGTTCAATCCTTAACAAAACCAACTAGCAAATCAACTTATAGCAAACCCGACTGATCTTGAACTTGAATCTCGTCCTAACCCAAGTCATCCTATCGACCAAGTGATAGATGACCCTAACCCAAGTCATCCTATCAATCAAGTTATAGGTGATCCAAATTTAGGGTTCGAACTAGAGCTTCATACCAAACATTAGTCAAATCTCGTTAATTTCCAAAATCGAACCCAAAACTATTGAACAAGCACTTCTTGATCCCGATGGATTATTGCTATGCAAGAAGAGCTAGCTCAATTCACTAGAAATGAAGTCGAATTAGTACCACCACCTAAAGAAAAATCAATTATTGGAACAAGGTGGGTATTTCGAAATAAACTTGATGATAAAGGTGAAGTAGTTAGAAATAAAGCTAGGTTAGTCGCAAAAGGGTTTAGTCAAGTCGAAGGTTTAGATTACGATGAGAGCTACGCCCGCGTAGCCAGACTATAGTCCATCCGTATGTTTTTAGCATATGGTGCACATCTTGGTTTTAAATTTTGTCAAATGGATGTCAAGTCAGCTTTTTTGAATGGATACATTAAGGAAGAAGTTTACGTCACCAACCTCCGGATTCAAAATCTAGATAAACTGACCATGTCCTTAGACTTAAGAAAGCCCTATATGGACTCAAACAAGCCCCAAGAGCTTGATGCGAAGGCTTTCGATCTATCTTAAGTCCAAAGGATTCAACCAAGGTTTAGTCGACCCAACCTTATTAAAAAACCGTAGGAAAAGAAATCTTTATAGCCCAAATCTATGTAGATGATATAATTTTGGAACTACCAACTCGATCCTGCTAAGCAATTCATCTCACTTATGGAAAGTGAATTTGAAATGAATTTAGTAGGAGAGTTAAGTTTCTTCTTAGGTTTACAAATTAAACAAACTAAAGATGGAATATATTTACATCAACAAAAATATACTAAGGACTTAATAAATCGATTTGGAATGCAAGATGCTAAAATAATTAATACACCTATAGCAACTAATGTTAATATAAACGAAGATGTAGAAGGAAAACCCGTTGACCTAAAAATACTATAGGAGCAATAGGAAGTCTCCTATACTTAACCGCCGACCCGACATTTTATTCATGTAAGTATGTGCGCAAGGTTACAAACCCGCGCTAAGGAGTCTCACCTAACCCTAGTCAAGCGTATCCTTAGATATCTAAAGGGCACGCTAACGTAGGTATTTGGTACCCTAGATCTACCGAGTTTAATCTAATCGGCTACTCCGATCTGACTATGCCGTAGTAAACTCGATAGAAAGAGCACGAGTGGTTGTTGTCAAATAATAGTCTCGAGTCTAGTGAGTTGGTGCAGTAGGAAGCAGCATTGCGTTGCCTTATCTACCACCGAAGTCGAATACGTTGCGATGGGTGAGTGTGTCTCTCAGCTCCTATGGATGAAGCACACTCTCCAAGACTTTAGCTTAATCTTTAACAACATTAAAACCTACATAGATAACATCAGTTCAATTAACTTAACTAAAAATCCAATATGTCATTCTAGGACAAAACATATAGAAGTTAAACACCACTTCATTAGGGAACATGTAACTAATGGAACTATACAACTAGAGTATGTTGAGTCCAAATCAAACCTAGCGGACATCTTCACCAAACCACTACCCGAAGCCGAATTTAGTTTATTAAGACGAAAGTTAGGTATGTGCGTAATAGAGTAGGATTTAAATTTCTCTATATATGTACTCTATTTTTGCTTCTTTTTATGAAATTAGCCTAAGTCTTACCTTAGAAATCATATACCTATAGATTTAAGGAGCCAACACATCTCACAACACATAGGACTAATGTGTTTGTGTACTTAGCCACGTGAGCAGGCGTGAGATGTTAGGACCTTACTCACAGTTCCGATGTAGATTCTTGCATCGATATGAACCATGGAGTATAATTATTTAAAATTAATCAACTCCTTCAAGACTTATTGATCATTCTATATCAATCAAGTCCAACCGGAGTTGTACATTTTAGATGAACATATTTTCAAGCTTATTATTATTTATAAAATATATATATATATATATATATATATATATATATATATATATATATATATATATATATATATATATATTGGGAACTTGCTTGGACTTACAAACCCTAAAATATATTTACAAACTTTTTGAGTTAAGGCAAAAGTGGGAGAAAGTCACAAAAGTAACCAAAATTAACCAAAATTAAAGGGGAAGAAAGTAAACAAAATTATTACCTTTTATATTAAGTAATTCCGATTACTTAAGCAACTATTAAGGGGGAGTAAAAATTATTTTTCAAGAACTCACCTTCGGTCAAGGGGGAGGTTACCTCAAAGGGGAGAACTTGAAACAATAATATTTCTCATTCATATTTAATCATTATGCTAGCTCATTCATATTTAATCATTATGCTAGCTCATTCATATTTAATCTTTATGCTAGCTCATTCATGCTTAATCATTATGCTAGCTTAATTTTTCCTTAACTTTTGTGTCGGTTTGCCATGAATCAAAAAGGGGGAGATTGTTGGTGCAGTGGGCACCAAAGTCGAACCGATATTTTGATTATGGCAAAAGGCTCAATAGTTAAGAGTATATTTGTTATCTTACGAGCTCAATTAAGTGTGCAGAAATGCTAAAGTTAAGCGGAAGGTCTGCGACACGGTGGGAAGGCAGGGTGGTCGCAACGCCGCGAGGATTTCGGAGGAAGCCGAGGTACTCGGGTGAAGACCGGAAGCGAGGCTACAAGGTAAGCTCGTGTGAAAGCGAAGCAAGGACGTTAAGCGTAGATCCGACCCAATACCTCCAATGGAAGGTCTAGGTCGAGATCAGTTAGTTAGAACCATCGTACTTTATATTTTAAGCTAACTTGTACTGCAGTCCAAAACCCTTTGACGATGCGTCTACTACGATCAAGCTGTGGTCTAGTTCCGACCTCGAGAAGAGCTCGAATTTCAAGGTGAATTTGGACTTGACTCGTGTTTTGGTACAAAGGGTGATGTGGCATCAAGGTGGACATCCAAACCATCACCAAGCTTGGACCCCAAAATTAGGTGATGTGGCATCAAGGTGGACATCCAAACCATCATCAAGTTGGGCGCCCAAAATGAGGTGAGTTGGCACAAGATGGTTGGCAAACCACCATCAAGCTTGGACGCCCAAAATGAGGAGAGTTGGCACAAGATGGTTGGCTCCCATGATGTGGCACAAGTTGGATGGCTCCAACAAGTTGGCGTGAAGGCCTCCTTGAGGTGGCACAAGGTGGTTGGATGAGCACCTCATCCTTGAGTTGTGGCACAAGGTGGTTGGATGAAGCACCTCATCCTTGAGTTAGGCGCAAAGGATGTGGATGAGCAAGACTTGGGGATAAGAACCTCACCTTGGACACTACCTATGTCTAAATTCATAGATCAATATCCATAAATAGACATGTTCACGCCAAGCAAAATATATAAGAAATCAAGAGCTCTCAACACGCCGTCGTAACGCCGCTACTACTACTCACATTTGCTACGACGGCGCTACTTATAAGAGTTGTCGGTATATTTATTTAAGTTCTACTTCTTTAAATTGTCTTTGTGCTTTAATCGTAACAAGGAAAGGGGGAGTGTCCCTTTGCCTTGATTTCTTTTTGTGATCGTTGCTCCTACTTCCAACGAGGAGGAGTGGTTTTAGTGAATTGCCCTCCGTACGTGATCAAGGATCACTAGGGCCGTGGATTAGCAATCGAAAGATTGTGAACCACGTAAAAATATCTTGTCTACTTTATATTTCCGCTGTGCACTCTCTACTTGCTTTTTACTTATTGCAAAAGTTTTTTTTAACGACACCGTATCGCTATTCACCCCCCCCCCCTCTAGCGACACTTTCGATCCAACAGGATGAGGGGATTAGCTTGGGCGGCAACCAATCCTAATTAGATTAGGATTGGGAGTGGTGGCTAGGGTTAGGGTTTTGGGAGCTAGGGGTGGGTGGAAACTCAAGGAGCTTTTCCTTCTTCTTCCTAAGGTTGGCCGACCACTATTCTTCTCCTCTCTACCTTGGCATGAGCTCATCCTATTCTTCTTCCCCTCTTCCATGGCCGACCATAAGGAGAGCTAGGATTAGGGTTTGGAGGCTTAGGGTTTAGGAGGCTTAGGTGGCACCAAATAAGGAAGGTTTCTTCCTTCTTCATCCCTTGGTGGCCGGTGCCCACAGCCCTATCCCAGCTCTTTGGTGGCATCCAAAGACCCCTTTTCCTTCTCCTTAGGTGGTGGAAACAAGATATAGGGCTTTCCCTTGGTGTCTTGGCCGGTTTCCACCATTATCTCCTTCTCGTTGTTGTCCGGCGGCAAGTATTTCTTTTATTGCTTGTTGGTTGGATATAGGAAGAAGATGAGCCTTGTTTCTATTCTTCCTCTTGCTTTGGATGAGCAAGGAAGGAAGATTTGTGATCTAGGAGCTTCCACTTTTGGTGGATCGTCGCCCACACGACGTCCAAAAGGAGGAAGGTCATACATTAGAAGATCGAGAGGTATACCTATTCTACTTTCTTCTTTTGTTTGTTGCTTGTTTTTGTTTTTCAATTATAAGCATGTTATAAATCTGTAAATGGCTAAATAATACTTGGATCCCGAGAATAAACACAAAAATCGGCGATCCGGACATCGTCTATTCTGCGGCTAGTCGTAGAATAGAGGATGGTCGCTTGAGCAACTAGTTTGTTCAAGTGACCTCTCTAAACGAATAGCACGACGATGACTTGGTGGTTTGGGCAATTCCTTTTGTCCATGATTAAATTTTTTTAATCTGGGGATATCGAAGGGATCGCCATGGACAAGCTACCGAGGTGAAGTGGGAAGCGAAGTTTCCCCTCACGGACTCGATAAGAAAAACCCTTCAACCGACGCCTATTCTCCACTTTTCTCTCCTTTGCTGGTGTCCAACCTCCCCATCTCTTCTCCTTGGTCGGTGGAAACAAAGCCTAGGGTCTCTTCCCTTGGATTTTTGGCCGGTGTCCACCATCCTTCTTCTCCTCTTGGCCGGCAGCAAGCATCAAGGTTGGTGCTTGGTGGTTGGTTAAAGGAAGGAGAAGAGTTTTGTTTCTATACTTCCTCTTATTCGGAGCGAGCAAGGAAGGAAAATTGGTGATCTAGGAGGCTTCGACTTTTGGAAGATCGTCATCCATACGACGTCCAAAGGAGGAAGGACATACAATAGAAGATCGAGAGGTATAACGCTTGTTTATTTTCTTTTGTAACATGTCTATAATTGTTTTTCAATCATATACATGTTGTATATTCTGTTTTGTGGATAAATTAACTTAGACTCCGAATACAAACACAAAAGCCGGCGATCCGTACATCGTATATTCTGCGGCTATTCGTAGAATAGAGGTTGGTGGCTTGATCAACAAGTTTGTTCAAGTGACTGCTCTAATTGAATAGCACGACGATGAAACGGTAGCTTGTGTAATCCCTCTTGTCAAGGATAAATTTTTTTATCCAGGGACATAGAAGGGATCACCATGAACAAGCGACCGAGTTGAAGTGGGAAGCGAAGTTTCCTACCTTCAAGTGGTATCAGAGCCATGGTTTCCGGTTTTGTGTATTTAGGATTCGGTTACTTTTATTCCCTTTTCATATATTATATGTGCCGGATAATAGTAGGATGTGCGTAGGTTAACTTTTTGGTTACAGGCATAGGATCCAACTATTATGGTCATATGTGTGTATGTGATTGTATGTGTGTAATTGTATATTTTGTTGAATCCTCGGGGTTGACGAGGCTAGTATTTAATTTTTGTAATTAGACACGGCATTGTTTAGCCACTCCTTTTATTTTAGTTTACTTTCGATCTAGATTTCATGTACACTCCCTCATGGAGTATAGGATCGATGGATGTAAATTAAAATAGTTTTTTTCTCGGCTCGGATCTCTGGATGGCTTGTACATGGCATAGGGAGGAGCGGACGAGATGGCGATACGACCGGAGACATATTGAAGACAAAAGCCATAATAGTTGGAAAATATTTATTTTTCATATTTATTCCTTATTGTTTGATATGCATGTCATAGGCTAGAAAATCCCTCAATTTTAAATTACTAAGTGAGAGAGGGATATTTTTATAAATTCCCACGGCCTCTATTAGGATTTGACATGTGATGCAAACAAACTTGCGCGTCGGCTCTGAGTGCCTTCCTCCCCATCGGATGAGTTTGTTTACGGATCACAAGGTCGAATATGGTTATGGGAAATTATTAAGGAGCGTGTGTACTTCCTCATCGAAAGGCACATAACCCGAGATAATTAACATAGTACCGAGTAATGGTGAACAGTTAGATACAAATATAAGTATCCTCCCCATCGGAGTCACTGCTTTTATTTGTAGGGCCGAAGAGGAACCAACTATTAATTTTATTTTTCAAAAAGTTAGGTTGACAAGATAGTAAAATTAATGGGTAAAACCTCCTCTTACAAATGTAGAATTCATATACGTCCACACTATCGTAGCATACGACATTCTCGGTGTTTTGAGGTGTTGGTTGATTTTAAAATTTTATTGTTTGAGGAATCAATAATTTTTTGAAATCTAATGTTTTTGATCTATGTGATTCTTAGGTTTTCTTTCAAAATGACTTTCAACCCGCTTGATGTGATACTAAAAGAAAATAATCTTACTAGACCCAACTATGTTGATTGGAAGAGGAATCTTGACATTGTCTTGACAGTTGAGGAATACAAATATGTACTCCTCGAAGAGTGCTCTCCTAAGCCTGTGGATGATTCTGGGGAAAAGGTGGAGGAGTTATAAGAAGTGAATCAAGGCCGATGAGATGGCGCGGTGTTACATTTTGGCATCTATGTCAAATGTATTGCAACATCAGCATCAAGCCATGACCACTGCTTATGACATGATGCTCAATCTCAAAGAGCTTTTCGGACACCAGAATTGGGCTGCTAGGCAGGAAGCCATGAGGAACTTGATGACTACCACCATGATCGAGGGAACACCCGTGAGGGATCATGTTCTCAAGATGATGGCTCATTTGAATGAGCTGGAAGTCCTCGGTGCTGAGATCGATGGAGAAACCTAGGTTGATATCATTCTCTAGTCTCTACCTAGGAGTTTTGAGCCGTTTCGCCTGAACTACAACATGAACAAGAGTTTGTATTCATTGGCGGAGCTTCTGACAGAACTCCAGATGACAGAGGGGCTTTTTCGTCAGAGTGCTCAGGCGCAAGCCATGGTTGCCCAAAAGGTTTCTACATCTAAGCCTAAAGGCAAGAAAAAGAAGAAACAAGCTGGGTCAAAGGCGGTGGGAGAAACTCAGGGAGGAGTGAAGAAGCCGAAAGGCAAGTGCTTCACTTGTAAGCAGACTGGACACTAGAAGAAGGACTGCCCCAACCGGAAGTAGGACAAAGGTATATCTTTTGGTCTAGTCGTTGAAACATGTTTAGCAGTGTTATCTACGGGCACATGGTGTGTAGATACGGGAGCCACTGATCATGTCTGCAATACTTTACAGGTTCAGAAACGCAGACGATCGGTGAGAGCACATCAGATACTTAGCGATGCCACAAAGGTGGTGGTTGTTGTAGTGGGAGATGTTTATTTGTCTTTTGAGAGGAATAAAGTTTTGGTTCTTAAAAATTACCTTTATGTACTTTTATTTAGAAAGAATTTAATTTCGGTTTCTAAATTGTTTATGGATGGATATTTTATTTCTTTTAATGACTGAATTGTTATAAAAAGGAATAGGGAGATTATCTGTTCTGGTGCATTGATAGAAAATTTGAATACACTTGAACCAAAAGCTCCCACGATGCAAATAGAAGTTAATAACTCATCTTCTAATTCCAATAAGAGAAAAGAACCTTCGAAGATGAATCAAACATATCTTTGGCATCTAAGACTTGGTCATATTAACCTAAGCAGAATTCAAAGGTTGATAGCTGATGGACCTTTGGGTTCATTAGTGGTGGAAGATTTCCCAACCTGCGAATCTTGCTTGGAGGGTAAAATGACCAAGAGGTCTTTTAAGGACAAGGGGTATAGAGCCAAAGATGTGTTAGAATTAGTTCATTCTGATTTGTGTGGTCCTATGTCTATCCAGACTAGAGGTGGTTTTGAGTATTTCATCTCTTTTATAAACGATTATTTGAGATATGGATACATTTACTTGATGCGCCGCAAGTCTGAATGCTTTGACAAGTTCAAAGAATTCAAGGCTAATGTGGAGAAACGTCAAGGTAAAAGTATCAAGACACTATGATCTGATCATGGTGGTGAGTACCTCTTGGGAGAGTTTAGGAATTACTTATCAAAGGCTAGGATTCAATCCCAATTGTCTGCACCTGGCACACCCCAACAGAATGGTATGGTAGAGCGAAGGAATAGGACTTTTATGGAGATGGTTAGATCGATGATGAGTTATTCTGAGTTGCCAGATTCATTTTGGGGATATGCTCTAGATACGACAGTGTATATTCTGAACTTGGTACCATCTAAATCAGTGCCTTCTACTCCCACAGAATTGTGGACTGGGCGAAAGTCTAGTCTAAGACATATTCGGATTTGGGGGAGTCTAGCACATATGTTGAAGGCAGATGCTGGTAAGTTGGAACCTTGTATAGAAGTATGCATGTTCGTTGGCTATCCTAGAGGAACGAAAGGAGGTTTGTTTTATAGTCCTAGAGATCAGAGGGTGATCGTTAGCACGAACGCCAGATTTCTAGAGGAAGACTATGTATCAACCATAAGCCCATGATTAAGATTGTTCTAGAGGAATTGAAAGGGGAAGTCACTTCTTCAGTACCACTGGTACAAGAGGATATACCATAAGTCACTGCACCGCGTGTCACAGAGGATACACAGGTGATACCTCATCGTAGTGGGAGGGTTGTGAGACAACCTGATAGATTCATGTTCTTGGGAGAATCTTCTGATTTAGTCCCTGGCGAACATGAACCTAATCCTTGGACATATGACGAGGCAATCCAAGATAAAGATGCAGTATCTTGGCAAAGTGCAATGAATACTGAGATTGAATCTATGGATTCAAATCAGGTCTGGGAGCTAGTAGAACCACCCGATGGTGTAAAAACCATTGGTTGCAAGTGGATCTACAAAAGAAAGAGAGGAATAGATGGGAAGGTTGAGACCTTCAAAGCAAGGCTTGTTGCGAAAGGGTATACTCAGAAAGAGGGTATCGATTATGAGGAGACTTTTTTGCCAGTAGGTATGCTTAAGTCTATCTGGATTCTCTTATGCATTGCTGCTCATATGGATTATGAGGTATGACAGATGGATGTCAAGATAGCTTTCCTTAATGAAAGTCTTGAGGAAAACATCTATATGAAGCAACCAGAGGGATTCATTGCAAAGGGCAAAGAGCATCTTGTGTGCAAGCTTAATCGGTCCATTTATGGATTGAAGCAAGCTTCGAGGTCTTGGAACATCTGCTTTGATGAGGTAATCCAGTCTTATAGATTCATTCAAAGTCCGGATGAGTCTTGTGTATACAAGAGATGTGACAAAAATGTAGTGGTATTTCTTGTACTATACGTATATGACATTTTGCTAATTGACAACAATATCAAGGTGTTATTGGACGTAAGGGTATGGTTGTTCAAACAGTTTGATATAAAGGACTTGGGAGAAGTGGGACACATCCTTGGGATCAAGGTTATAAGGCATGGTAGGAAAAGGATGTTGTGCTTATCTCAAGCTTCATACATAGACACCATTATGGATCGTTTTAGCATGCAGAACTCCAAGAAGGGTTTTCTACCCTTCAGGCATGGAGTTCCTTTATCTAAGAAGATGTGTCCTAGAACCTCTGAGGAGATAGAGAAGATGAAGGCGGTTCCTTATGCTTCGGCAGTAGGAAGCCTCATGTATGCGATGCTATGTACGAGACCAGACATCTGCTTTACCGTGGGCATGGTTAGCAGATATCAGAGTAATCCAGGACAGGGACATTGGACTGCGGTAAAACATATATTGAAGTACCTGAGAAGGACTAGGGATTATATGCTAGTTTACTAGGCAGACCAATTACTCCCTGTGGGTTACACGGATTCCGACATCCAATCAGACAGGGATAACAGTAAGTCTACCTCAGGTTTTGTATTTACTTTTTGAGGTGGAGCCATTGTATAGAGGAGTGTTAAGTAGAAATACGTGGCGGACTCCACTATGGAAGCTGAGTATGTGGCAGCCTCTGAGGTGGCCAAGGAAGCTGTATGGCTCAGGAACTTCTTGATGGACTTGGATGTGATTCCTGGTTTGCCTAGAACTATCACAATTTATTGTGATAATAGTGGTGCAGTTGCAAACTCAAAGGAACCACGAGCCCATAAGGCAAGTAAACACATAGAGCGCAAGTACCACCTGATATGAGAAATCGTAAAGTGAGGAGAAGTTGTTGTGGCCAAGATTGCATCAGAGGATAACATGGCAAACCCTTTCACTAAGGCCCTTCCAGCGAGAGCTTTTGATAGGCATGTGGAGGGAATGGGAATCAGATGTATGGCAGTTTAAGGACAACATAGTCCTTTAGTATAAGTGGGAGATTGTTAGGATGTATACTAAAAAGTCTATCTTTTGTATGAACATCTTTATTTTGAAATAAGAATCACATGATCATCATTTGCATATTTGTGATTATGCATATTGTCTCATACATTACATTGTAGATAATATAGTGTGTAGTGTCACACGGTAGATCATGTTATCAGCTCCTTGTAGAGTATAAGTAAAGGCTCACAACCGAGATGACTTTGGACAAACCATTGATATGGTTGTAGTATGATTTGGTATTGGTTTGTCTTGACCATAGAATCACACTAGTACACTTTGTGTGTATTGAGTAGGATCAACTTAGAGGTGATTCGATTCATTGTTGACTACATAATCGAATCAGACCTCAGATATTATGTTATACATGCTCTTAATCCCGATATAATAACGGGCACATATACTTAGTATTCATTTCTTTAATTTACCAATGGGTGAGATTTATAGAGTAAATCGATAGGCTCGGTAAGTTGGGAAATGATATTACTTATATGGTGTGTCATTGATTATAGGAGGAAACTGTGTCCTATATATTAGGATGATGATGTCCCCTTGAGGAGCTCATAAGGTTCATCATGTAAACCCTGCAGGTGGACTTGGTCCGGCATGATAATAAGGTTGAGTGGTACTACTCATGGAGTTAGATGTTGATTAATTAATTGTCAGTAAATTAATTAATCGACATACATTCGAGATCTTAAACACGGGGAGAAAAATGTACAAATAATATATGGAGCCCATATTAACTTATGGGGGTTGGTGAGGTAGATCAATGATAATCCTCTAGTGGATTGGATTATCATTAATGGATCAGACTTTATGTGGGCTTGATCCATTGGGTGGCCAAGATCCAACTCCTCATGGTCTCTATTGTAGCCTATTAAAACCTGAATGAGCCTAGATCCAATGGTTGAAAACAAAACTCTAGATCCGACGGTGGAGATTAAATCTCTAGATCCGATCGTTGAGATTAAATCTCTTGATCCGACGGTTGAGATTAAATCCCTAGAACCGACGGTGGAGATTAAAGGAGGCTTAGGCCTAACTCTATAAAAGGAGGCAACGGGGTGGGCGGCAAGAGATATAGAAGAGGGGCTAGGGTTTGGCCGGCAAGGGCAAAGAGGTTGGGCGGCCACAAATAAGGAAACTTCTTTCCTTCTTCTTCCTTAGGTGGCCGGTGCCTATTCTCCTCTTTTTTCTCCTTTGCCGGCATGCAACCCCCTCATCTCTTCTCCTTGGCCGGTGGAAACAAAGCCTAGGGTCTCTTCCCTTGGAGTTTTGGCCGGAGTCCAACATCCTTCTTCTCCTTTTGGCCGGTGGCAAGCATCAAGGTTGGTGCTTCGTGGTCGGTTAAAGGAAGGAGAAGAGTTTTGTTTCTATACTTCCTCTTGTTCGGAGCGAGCAAGGAAGGAAGATTGGTGATCTAGGAGGCTTCGACTTTTGGAAGATCATCGCCCACATGATGTCCAAAAGGAGGAAGGACATACAATAGAAGATCGAGAGGTATAACGCTTGTTTATTTTCTTTTGTAACATGTCTATAATTATTTTTCAATCATATACATGTTGTATATTCTATTTTGTGGTTAAATTAACTTGGACCCCGAATACAAACACAAAAGCCGACGATCCGTACATCGTCTATTCCGCGGCTATTCATAGAATAGAGGTTGGTGGCTTGAACAACAAGTTTGTTCAAGTGACTACTCTAATCGAATAGCACGACGATGAAACGGTAGCTTGGGTAATCCCTCTTGTCAAGGATAAATTTTTTTATCCGGGAACGTAGAAGGGATCACCATGAACAAGTGACCGAGTTGAAGTGGGAAGTGAAGTTTCCTACCTTCAGATTCTGGTTTGCTAATTTGTCCATCTCTCGGCTTTGGTCTCTTTTAATTGGGATAGTTCCTAGTTCAGATGATTGGCTCGGATAGTTTGTTGAGTTGCAGTATAGGCCAGTGCATGGAAATGTTGTTGTAATACATCAAAGTGAAAATGGAATTTGTCCAGGCTATTAAAGGTGGTGTTTTGAAGGGCAATATGAGCATCTATGAGATCTTCCATGGGTTGGAAGCATTCGCCTGCCTTGAGGTTCCAGTGGTTTCTTTTTGTTTCCTTTTTTTGAATTTCTAATTCTTGGGAGGTGATGGTCAAGTTTGTGGCTTCAGCTTGTTCTTGTAGTTGTTTGATATGTGTGTCTTTAAGAGAGAGTTCTTTTCTCAGTGCCTGCTTGTACTCTGCTATTGTTTGTTCCCGATTGGCAGAAAAAGTCTCCACATGCAGTTGCAGCCATTTTATATTTTGTTGGAGTTTGTTTCTTTTGCTTCTCGGTCGGGTGAAGTGGGAAGACTGATTTGTGTGCCCAGACTGATTGTGGTAATTTCTTTAGGTTCAGTCTGGGTGCCCATTGAAGAGATTGAGGAGGCAATTAGTGTTGTTGGGGGTAGTAGTGGCTCTATGGATGAGGTGGGAGGTATGTATTTTTTATTCTGATCTTCAAATAGACACTATTCGAGGGATTGTAGCTTCGAGGTACTCTGAAAATATAGGAAAGTATTGTGAAGTGAATTGTTTGTACAGGGAAATAATTAATAGGTAAAGAAACTTACTGTCCAGAGGCTTTCTTGTAATTCTTGAATAATGTGAGTATCTGAAGAAGGGGGGAAGAAAGTAGGTTGCGGCAGGGGTGAATCTGGTACGAGGGGAAAACTATAAGTAGGGGAGATAGGTGGAAGAAGTGTAGGAAGAGGATCTGAGATAGGTTATAATAGGAAGGGAAGAGAGAAGATGACTGGGGTAGGAGTCTGACACAGCTTGTACTAATAGGTCTAAAGGAGAGGAGGTTGTAGGTTCTGGAGTTATGGGGTGAGGGGGAGGTAGAAGTTTTTGTTGCCTGGTGGGGAATAGGGAGATTAAAGGAAGATTGTCTATAGAGGAGGAAGAGGAAGGGGATGAGGAGAGTTCTGTGGGCTCGTGGAAGGTGTCAAGAGGTGGACTATGGATAGTTGTGTCAGAGGGGGGTAGAGATTCTAATGGAGGAATTGAAGAAGAAGGTTCTGTGGAGGGTGATGTGACAAGGAAAGGAAAGAGGTTGGGTATGGGTTCTGGTGGAGGATTTGTTGTTGGTTCTAATGAAGTGAGTATAAGATCAGGGATTATTAGAGTTAGAGTTGGCTGGTGTGGTTTAGTAATGGTAATGATAGGGACTAAGGGAATTTCGGAGGGAACCTGTGACAAAGAAGTATAAGTAATTCTTGGTAAGTTTAAATTGAGATATTCAGAGGAAAATAAAGTAGTTGAGTAAGGGTTATTTATGGGAGTAGGGAGCTCAGGGGTGGAAGAGGAGGTAGCTGCTGTTTCGGCTCTCTTTCTTTTCTTCTTTTGTTGTTTGGTCAGTGTTAGGGCAATAGCTACACTCATCATATCCTCTGTAAGACAAAAGGTTGATGAACATTTTTTAGTAAGTGTGCAGAATCTGATATTGATATATATATTGGTAGGCAGAAATTGTAGTTGTTTGGTGCGAGGTGACAGTATCAGTTTAGTGTCTGTGCAGGTCAGGTGATTCGTTGGTATACAAAAGTAAGTATATTAGATATCTAATGCAAGGCATCAAATTTTGTAGAGAAATATGAAGTATTAATATATGTTTCATATTAGTATGGTAAATGAGCAGGATATGGTGCTAATATGCAGACTACAAGGAGAAAAATATAGTATTGTTACATATATAAAGACAATTGCTATAAATGAAGCTTAGTAATGGGGTGTGCATTTGGTGATGGAATGGGGGATAGTCTATAATAAGACAAGATAGGTTCTTAGAGTAGTTTGTTGATGTTGAAATGTTTGTTCTTAAGTTTGGCTTCGATGGAAGGGAAGTTAATGGCAGCTTTAACAATCTTAAGGTCAGGAAGATCTTTAAGGGTGCTTCTCCAGTGAAGAAAAAATTGAAGGGGGGGGGGGATCCATGGGAACAAAGAAATATAAATCATTCTAGCCCTTGTGGGAAGTGGGCATATCAGTCAGGAATTGATAACCTTGGTGTGCCATGAAATAGAACATGCTTGAGTCAGCCATTTTTTGTTGATAAAGGAAATGGAATATGTGTGGAATTTAGGGAATGTTGAGGTGTTGAAATACGATGATGTTTCCAACAAGAATGCGGATGGAGTTTGGGGTTAATTGCTTGATTGGGAGGTCGTAATAGGTGAGGAAGTGAAAGAGAGGTTTTGGGACAGAAAGCCAGAGACCTTTTAATTGCCCTGTGAAAAAGGTGCTAGTGTTGGGCAGAGGAAGATGGGGGTGTTGGTCGCGATTAGGAATGATGGTGGAGAAGCCCTCAGGGTTGTATTTTGATTCACAGAGGAAGAAATGATGGTTGAGGCTCAGTAGGCTACGGGTCGTTTCGTACCAAGGAACGATGGAGGAGGAAGAGGCCATGGAAAAGAGTTGGTCGCAAAAGAGTTGGAAGATGACGGGGAAGGAGGGAGTTAGGGTTTCAATCGCAGGAGGAGGTTGAACGGTGTGTTAGCGAAGGTAGGGTTCTGTTGAGAGAAAATATGGTTCGAAATTTTTTATAAATCCTAATGTTTTTTCTTAATGAATTTTTTTTTGGTAGGAGTTGTAAGTATTTTTTCCTAATGCACCTTGCGCCTAACACAAGCATGGAGTTATTAATGTTGCTAAAGCATTTTATGCTTAAGGGTTTTAGGCTATCTAGTATTCTTTGGCGAAGGATTGTTTGATTTTTTTCTGGGGTATTCTACATCTCATGCGGAATTTGAAGGATATCTTATGTTGTTTTATGGAAAGAGGGCTATCAACCTTTTCTAAGTTAGTAAGGACATTTATGATAAAGGTTCCTGATGGGGTCGGGGTTTCCAGGGCAGTATAAGCAATTCCAGGGCAGTATAAGCAAGTCCAACACAGTTCCAGGGCAGTTTAAGAAAGGTCAGTGCAGTTCCAGGGCAGTATAAGCAATTTGAGACGATATAAGAAATTCGGTCGATTTGAGTATAAGCAATTCTAGTGCGATATAAGCAAGTCGGTCGATTCGAGCCACTATAAGCAATTCCAGTGCAGTTCAAGGGTAGTATAAGCAATTCAAGTATAGTTATAGGGCAGTATGTGGAGTTTCAGACCAGTATATATATTTCTAGAGTAGTTTGGATAGGTTCAGAGCACTATGTGTATTACCAGGGCAGTATGAACCGTTCCAGGGTAGTATGTGTATTCTCAGAATAGTGGGAATAGAGCTAGGGCAGTATGTGTATTTCCAGGACAGTGTGAATAGGGCCAGGGCAGTATGGTAGCTTTAGAGCAGTGATTAATTCCAGCTCAGTAGATGTAGTTCTAGGGCACTATGTGTATTCTCAGAACAGTGGGAACAGAGCCAGGGCAGCATGTGTATTTCCACGACAGTGTGAACAGAGCCAGGATAGTATGTGTATTTCCACGGCAGTGTGAACAGAGCCAGGGCAGTGTGTGTATTTCCAAGGCATTGTGAACAATATTTTCCAGAGCAGTTGGTGTAGGTTTAAGCGGTCTGAATGTGTCCAGGGCGATTAGTACATCTGCCAAACGGGAAGAGGGGTGTACCGAAGGAGGAGGTAACGATGAAAGGTTGAAGGTGGTTAGTTTAATATAATCATATATATCTTTGTATTTTATTTAAGATTAACATGTGGCAGAAGATATTTTTGAATTAGGAGTGGGAAAAATGGTTAGGAGGATAGCTCGACAAAGGGCATTTTCGTAAATACACTACCAGAAAAAGGTGGGTTACTTCAACTATAAAAGGGGCAGAAGATGACGGGATCGAGGATGGTTGTTTTCTTCTCCATTTGGTATCTCTGAGATCTCTCTTCTTTTACAATTCATTACTTTCTTCTCATACCCATACTAACTTGATCGTCGAAGTGGTCGTGCCAGAATGCCGACCAACCCTTAATGCCTTCCTTTGGTGTATCAAATTTAGCTCAATTCCTAGGATCAAGAGTGACCTTCCTAGCTAATCTTCTTCCCTTCGAGCCTTTGCCTCGGTGTTAGATCCCGCTATTCAGAGGGAGAGGAAGGGGGATCTTAGTGATCCAAAGAAGCAAGCACCATCAAATTGGCGCTGTCTGTGGGAATCTGAACAAAAAGTCATGATGGTCAATACTAGAAGGACATTGAAAGAGCCAGTAGAAGGAGAGAGGTCCATTTCCAGTACTTCCTAGGGGGTACTAGTAAAAGGCATCGGGAACCTCTGTATAAGGAAGATCTTATGCAGATTATGGCAGAGATGATGGACCAGATGTCGTAAAGGGCCACCCCGTAGAAGGTTAAAGAATATATCTCTGATAGTGATTCTGAGGAAGAAGGGGGTAAAGTTTCTCAATTAAAGAAGGGTTTTGGTGCTGGTCAAAAAGGAAAGGGGAAGGAAAAATGTGTGGCGCCTTTGTGGGATGTAACATTGGAAGGGGAAGTTCCTACTGCAGGGATTATTGTACAAATAGAGGAGGAAACTCCTTTTGTTGAGAGTATCTTAAATGATGAATTACCCCAACGTTTGCAGCTTCCTCAAATATCTGAATATGTTGGTTCTTTCGATCCTAAGGATCATTTAAGGATGTTTAAAAATGCTGCTTTGTTATATCGTTATATTGATGGGGTCAAATGTCGGGTATTCCTTACTACTTTAACGGGACTGATAGAGCAATGGTTTAGTGATTTGAAGCCAAAAAGTATTACATCTTTTAACGATTCCTCTACACTATTTGTAAGACATTTTTCTAGTGCTAAGAAGTATTTGCCTCAGCCCTTGAGTCTTTTTGATCTTAAGCAAAGAGAGCCAGAAACTTTGCGGTAATATGTACATAGATTTATGCAAGCTGCTCGTGAGATTCCTGCAGTAGAGCCAGGTATGATGATGGGAGCTTTTACCTAGGGGCTCAGAGAGGGGGACTTCTTTAAGTCCTTGGCTAAGGAGCCTCCTGTAAGCTTCGAAGATATGTTGTCTAGGGCTGAGAAATTTATTAATTTAGAGGAGGCTCAGAATTCTCGGCAAACTTCGCAGGATTTCAAGGTAATGGAAAGACCAAAAGAGAGAATTGAATGGGTGAGGCCTGTGTTGTTGGGAAAACTTCGGATCTAATGTTCATAATATCGCGGGCGAATATTTCGCACAACCGCAGTAGAAATAATAATTATACCGGATTCCACCAGAGATCCATGCAAAACTATATAAATAGTTTTTTATATTCTAGTCTAGATCTTATCTAGAGGAGAAATATACCTTCGATGCGTGCCCTTCGCAATCCTGCTTTTCCAAACATTGTCGAATCTCAATATGGTAAAGGTAACCGTATATCTATGGTATCCACACTGACACCCACACTAGCTTTGGAGTCATGTTGTGCTAGCAACTCCTAGCAAAATGCCAAGAACTCTTTTGGAAGAAGAAGGAGAGGAAGGAGGAGATGAGAGAACTCTTTCTCTTGGCCCTTTTGGCTTGCACGCCCAAAACAAAAACCACACCAATTGTCCTCCACGTGAAACACCAAAAAGGCCATTTAAACCATTAGCCATTAATGCCATTATCTCCCCATTATGAACTCTCTTAATACCAAGACCCTTGGTATTCCCTTCTTTAGTTCTCATCATGAATACCAAGCCCTTTGGTATTCCTATGCATGATTAATCAAATTAATCATGCATGATGATGAATCATCTTCCATAGTTCAACTTGAGTCTAACTCAAGTTTAACCAGTTTAAGTCTAACTCAAATCTTGGCCATATGCTCAATTGTTCTTTTAGTCCAACTAAAAGAAACCATCTCCAAAACAGAATGTCATTTGTATGTGACTCTATAGGCTCTTGTAACATTGGCAATGTATCTAAAACCCTTTTTAGATACATAAGCAATGAGCGGCATCTAGCAATACATCATTGCTACCCAAGTTACAAGATCGTCAAGATCCACAACCTTTCCGTGACTATTATCTTGTATGACGGTGTCCTTCTATCTCAGATATCTTAGATCAATAAATGAGTCATAGACCGTGTCATCCCCTTATCGATCTTTATGTTTCTTGATCCCCAAGTAGACTCACTCAAATAAATGAGCTCAATATCTCATATTGACTCATTTGAGCATGGACATGCAATTTGTGGTCCTACTCTATCAAGAGGCCAAAGATATCACTCCTGTCATATGGGAGGGATAGATCCCATCTACATCATTCACATCCCTCCGTATAATTTGTTACATACCCAGTGATCGCCGTTATACTGCACCCAGTTATGGTGTGACGTTAGACGATACCAAAGTACATAACTCCTTGTGTAGGGAACCGTAGTGACTTCAGGTCTAAGGACTATTCATACCAATAGTCACATAAGAAAGTATATGACACTCATATAATAATCCATGATACTTTCTCATGGCGGAACAATTCAGTATATATATTCTCCAATATATATACCCATGTGTCAATGTGATATCACATATCCATGACTTGTGAGATCAAGTCATCCATTGACCTACATGCTAGTCTCAATGTATTAATATTGCCATTGTATATTAATACTTGGCTAGGAATATTAAGAATAGTATTCTCTACAACTTCTCATAATCAATTCTACCAATTGATATACTGTAGATTAGAACCTATTATTCAAGGACATTATTATATTTATTTTAGCTGGCACATGCATAAAGTAAATATAATAAATAATCTTTGCCTTTTATTAATGAAATATGATACACATGATCTCTAATCAATCATCTTATGATTGATACTAAGGGCTGACACTAACATGTGTGCCCTGTAGGAGATAGAACTTTGTATGCTTCCTTGCCCCGATTCTCTAAGGAAAGGGATATGGATATTTGTATAGAGTAGAGGTTGTTGCGGAGACCCTTTGGGACTGATAGAGGGCCTAGGAGATTGTCATCTCCTACTTTATGTGCTTTTCATCAAGAATATGGACATAATACTCAAAATTGTTAGTAGTTGGACTTGGAATTGCAGAGAATTATGGGAGCTCACCCTCATATTTGAAATTTGGTCATGAATATGGCTCCTTATCAGCAGGGGTTTGGAGGAAGAAATTATGGAAGACGCAATCCCAGACCTCTTATAAATCGGCCTGTGCAGCGGGTACATATAAGGCAAATAATTCCCGATTGGGTTGAACCTGCTAATCAACCCCTAGTAAGAGGTTCCATCAACATGATATCTATGGGCTCTACTAATGGGGATTCTAACAGGGCACGGAAAAGACACAGTAGGGAAGAGTGCACAACTGTGGTCGTTCTACCCAGAACCAAAGGACCCATAATAAGCTTTGATGATAATGATTTAGGGGGAGTGATAACTCCTCACACTGATGCTCTAGTCATTGGAGCTCTTATTGCTAATTTTGATGTGGGAAGAGTTTTTGTAGACCCGGGCAATTCAGTGGATATTTTATATTGGGTCGCTTTAGAACAAATGGGAGTTACCGTCACTGATCTACAGCCAGTAGGAACTTCTTTATTTGGATTTTCTAGGCATGAAGTGCAACCGATGGGCCAGATTAAGTTACCTTTATCCTTGGGGGAAGAACCAAGGAGAAGGAAAGTACTTATCAATTTCATCATAGTAGACATGCCTTCTTCCTATAATGCTATTCTAGGAAGACCTGTTTTGAACAGTTTACAGGCTATGGATTCTCCTTACCATCAGAAGCTTAAGTTTCCCATAGGAAGTGAAGTAGGATAGGTAAGAGGTGACTAGTAGCTCTCTCGTCGATGCTATGTGGATGCTATCAAGACGGGACAGAAGGGGAAGTTTGTTAATAAGTCTCTACAACAATCTAAGTATGGAGATACACTGTGTTTTGTTCAAAGGGGGATACTGAGGAGATAGGAGAATCTGATAAAGAGGTGATTGTATTGGATGATAAGTGTGTTGAGCATATTACCTTTATTGCTCGGGATCTTCCTGTGCAAGTTAAAGTAGATTCAATACAATGCCTTATAAAAAATATGGATATTTTCGCATGGTCTCTGCAAGACTTGTCAGGAATTGATCCTAAGGTCATGGAGCATAGATTATATATTTTAGCTACGACAATTCCTGTAAAGCAGAAGCATCGACATTTTGGGGCAGGGAAAGATGCTATCATTAAGGAAGAAATAGGTAAATTGCTGAAGGCTGGGCATATCAGTGAAGTACAGTATCCGACTTGGTTATCTAATGTGGTGTTGGTGCCTAAGACATCGGGAAAATGGAGAATGTGTGTGGATTTTAGAGATCTTAACAAAGCTTGTCCTAAGGATTGTTATCCTCTGCCCTGTATTGATCAGTTAGTGAACTCTACTGTCGGGCATCAATTTATTTCGATGATGGATGCTTATCAGGGGTACCATCAAATACCGTTAGCTAGGGAAGATCAGAATAAGGTCAGTTTTATTACGACCGAAGGAACTTTCTGTTATGTAGTAATGCCTTTTGGGTTAAAAAATGTTGAGGCCACCTACCAGAGGCTAATGGATAAGATCTTTGAAAAATAGCTGGGAAGAAATGTGGAGGTGTATGTAGACAATATTTTGGTTAAAACTCTATATTCTGAACAGTTAATATCTGATCTGAAGGAAACCTTTGGTACTTTGCGACAATATAAGATGAAGTTGAATCCAGAGAAGTGTGTGTTCGGAGTGACGCAGGGTCATTTTTTAGGATATGTGGTCACTGAACAAGGTATAAAAGCTAATCCTATTAAAATTGAGGCTATTCAACAAATGCAACCTTCAAAAAATTTAAAGGAAGTACAAAGATTGTTGGGTAGGATTATTTCCCTGTCAAGGTTCATATCCCGATTGACAGATAGGAGTCTGCCCTTCTTCAAGATATTAAAGAGGGCTACACGGTTCCAGTGGGATGAGCATTGTGATAAAGCCTTTCAATCTCTGAAGGAGTACTTGGTGGAACCTCTTTTTTTAGCTAAGCCCCAGCATGGAGAAGTGTTATGGGTGTATCTGGCTTTTTCAGAAGTCGCTGTAAGTTCAATATTGATGAGAGAGGACAAGGGTCAACAACATCCGATCTATTATATTAGTTACCTATTGAAAGGGTGATGTGAGCAAAACATATAGGGTTTTAGGAGTAGTTTTTGCTCACATCTCATTTCATTTTATGTTTGTTTCATGCATATTTTACTTTGTTTTGCATGCATTTCCTATTTTCTAGTTCAAAGATCTACTTTTGTTAATTTATGTGTAGGGCGATATTTTTGGAGCAAAAATGGAGCAATTTGGGGAGCACGAACCTTAGGGAACACGCACTGGCTATGTCCCAAGACTTGGGCATGTTTCTGAAGCGAAACGGATCAAAACAGAGGCTCCAGGAAAAGACACGGTCAGGCCGTGTGAATTAGCATGACCGTGCCTTTTTTCTAGCTCATTTTTCATCCTGGATTTCAGCCATTTTCTAGCCTTGCACATGGCCAGGCCGTGTGAAATTCACACGGTCATGTGGCAGAGCTGCGAATTCACGGAAATAGGGTTTTTCAAGCATTTATGGAAAGTCGGAGCCACCTCTATATATAAGAAACACATCTAAGAGGCGAGGGATCATGAGGGAGCTGCCCTATGGCTCCCAAACCCTAGGGGGAGGCACAATGACTGGGACTGCACTGTGACGCCCTAAAAAGCGTCGGGAACTTGCAACGGGGAGGAAGGAAGCCGCAAGAGATCCAAGTTATACACTTCAACGCTGGAGAGAAGAGACACATTGCATTGTAATTTTTGTTATTTGCATAATATCCATTGTTTATACAAATATGATCATTCTTTGTGTTTCTCCTCTCATATTTATGGAGTAGATTCTTCAATTCAAGAATTAGGGAGTAGTTCATGTGCGTAGAACATGTTATTCCAAATTAAATTCTGTTCTTGAGTTTGTATTTACAATTTGTATTAGTTTAGACCGATATCTATGTGTTTTGGTTTTCTATCTACTGTGCTAGCCGATACGAGGGGTGACAACCCTCGTATCTAAGATCTAAGAGAATTATGGAGGAACCTAGGGGTTGGCCTCATCTCCTGTAACTATGGATAGAAGGGTGCGATAGAATTGGAAACGATTCATTGCTGGGATTGATTTGGCATCCTCATACCGCCTATCCCGTCCTAACACCAGGGGTTGACCTAGTAATGGCAGAGATAGCTCCGGATAGATGCGAAGGCTCATCGGGGGAGTGTATGATATCCCTTCCACAAGGCCATAGTTAGACGTTTAGACAACACCCAATTGATAGCATGTTTTGCGACACACAAGCGAGACCGAAATCCTAGAATTCCTTCTAAAGACTCGCAGCAAGCTTTTTCTTCTTCTGTGTGACACCGTATTGAGTTAGGACCGCCGACAACCCTCGCAATCACAACCATTAGAACTGAATTCCGAACAATAACGTCCACTTAACAAATCGGTACTCGAATCTCAGTCCCTGTGGGATCGATAATCTTTTTATTACTTGATGACATCCGTGCACTTGCAGGCATTGAGCACAAGTGCGCACTTCGAGTCCTCGGCGGCCTCCATCACAAGATTTGAGGTCGCGTTCGCGTGCATCAAGTTTTTGGCACTGTTGCCGAGGACTGATTGATTCGATATCGAATCAAGAAGTGAATAATTGGATCGGACCTAAGCTAGATTTACTTTTCTTGTTTTATTTTATTTTATTTCAGTTTTGTTCATTCTGTTGGTCTTTCCTTCTTTATAATTTCCTTCATATAACAATGCATGCTTTTACTCATGATTATGGTCAATTTAATGCTGTGAGTTTTAGTAACATATATTGTGAGTATTGTGGTGAAACATGACATACCATAAACGATTGTCTGGATATATTTGAACCTTCACAATTTGAACAAGAAGATGTCACCTACGAGCACAACCAATGGCCACAAGATGATTCCTATTTATATAGTTATGACCCTGGCTACTTAAACCCTCAATATTGTCCGCTTAAATCCCGACTGGAACAGATGATGGAAAATTTCATTCAAACGCAAAAAGTGGCAAACACTGAATTCTATCAGCGAAATTTGTAGATAAAGACTCAATATTATTTCCCAAATGAGAACGAGAGCTATGAATCATCATATGAATTTTATCGAGAACCAAGTCCCCACTTAGAAGCCTTGCTAGCCAATTTTACTAGGGAATGCGAGGAGCACATCCGACAATTTGCGGAGATTATGTAACAAGATCTAGCAAGAGAAGAAACCAAACGATGAGAAGTGGCTTAGATGACTGGATTACACCTAATATGGCAGAGACTCACTTTGAGTGAATGGATGAGGAAGACGTGGATGACATAGGAAGTAAAGAAGGACAATCCATTCAATCACCACTTGAAAAAGAACTTGAGGACTATTTAATTGATACTTTAATCAAGGAGTGCATTGCTTCAATCGAAACACCTCCTAACCTCAAGGATCTAGAAGAGCCTACCTTAACCCTCACAAAAACTTTAGCTACCAATAACGAAGCCCATTTAGTGATTTGTAATGATAAAATTTCATTCGACATAATAGAATCTGCTAATCAATCTTTTGTTGAGGATGTCTGTGGTGAGTTATATTATTTACAACATTTATACAAAATAAAATATTATGATCAAACTCCTAATGATTACTTGAGGTTAAGCATGTTAAATCTTAAACCAAGGAAGGCAGCTAATAACTATCTTGCCCCTCCACAAGCAAGATTTAAGAGATATGGTGATAAGGGACAACAAGGGAGGAGGCGTAAGGTGAGCAAATATCTTGCTACCCATGAGCAAGATTCAAACACCTCAAATGAAATGTAGGAATAAGGTCGAGCTAAAAGACCTTAAACAAAGCGCTTCTTAGGAGGCAACCCAAGTTTAGTTTTTATATTCTCTTTTTATTTTATTGCATTCATTTGTTTAATTTGAACTTTAATTTATAACATTTAGCATTTTGCAAATAAATTAGGACTAGAAAGGACTTGTTAGGTAGAAACAAAAATCATTTTGAACCTACACGACTAAGCGTGTAAGGAGAATTCGGACCGTTGTGCACCATGAGAGAGAAATGGTGGGGCACACAGCCTAGTCGTGTGTTTTCACACAGTTGTGCCCCACATTCTAGCAGCTCACACGGCCTGACCATGTGTTTTCACACGACCATGTTGTGTAAGGGATAAAGGGTGCTGCACCGTGCATTTCGCCCCTATTCATCACTCTCCCTCCAGTTCACACATGTATAGGAGCCCACCTAGTCCACGTCGACATGAGCCTGCACCTTCACCATTACCTTTTTCTACTTTTGTGTAGGATGCAGGTACATCTACCTATGATTTTTTAGATTTTCAATCACGCCTCGATGATATATATGCCAAGCAACAGACGCAGAGGCAGTGCTGGGAGGAGCAGAGCACATATACTCAGGCAGAGTTTCTGTTGGATCGAAGCGGATCTCTAGAGGGGGGGTGAATAGCAATAAAACTTTTTTATACGAATTCATTTCAAAACACTTATATGCAGTGGAAAGATAAATAAAAAATAAAAGAGACAAGTAGATTTTTTACTTGGTTCGTAGCCTTTGGCTACTACTCCAAGGCCCTAGTGATCCTTGATCACGCACAGAGAGAAAATCACTAATGAACTCCTCCTCGTTGGAGGTAGGAGTTAATCGGATACAAAAACCATGAAAGAGACTCGAGATAGAGGGACACTCCCCTTCTTCTCGTTACGATAAAACCAATATAAAAAGAAGTACAGAATTGAATTAAACTTAGATTATACCGATGACTCGTAGATGGAAAGATGAAACCCTAGTCGTCGTGTCTGCAGAGCTTCGTCATAGGAATGTCGGAGACTCGTAGCGTACCGGAAGCACTTGGAATCTTTTTAATTGATGAAAAACCCTAGGACAAGCCCTCCTTTTATAGCCTTTGAGCCCCTCATCGAATGGGTCTTCAACCAATCACAAATGGGCACAAAACCTCCTTGAAAAGAGGTGATAAGCCTTGACTCCTCGAGGCTGATCATTGACCATCAGTCGACTGATGGCCATCATCAGTCGACTGATGGCAGCATCAGTCGACTGCTGAACTCCGACAGTCGACTGATTGATGGCAGTCGACTGATGCTTGCTGCAAGTCAAAGTTAGCTCAACAAAAACATAATTTCGACGGTCGTTGACCGTCCGATCTTGACCTAGACCATCGATGGGATGTCTTTGGTCGGATCTACGCTTAAGACCATCCCCATAAGGAGGATACGACCTCACTTACGCTCACACACACGAGCTTACCTCGATACTTACTACGTCACTTTCGCTTTTGGCCTTCCACTCGATTCCTTCGGCTCCCTCCGAAGTCACTCGAGTGTCGTCCGACCACCGCGACTTCCTTCGGGTGTCGCTAGCCTTCAGCTTCAGCTTTAGCACTTTTCTGCACACTCGATTCAGCTCGTGAGATAATGATATATCCTTGACTTTGCATCTTTTTCCATAATCAAAATACAGGTTCGACTTAGGTGCCCCTGCACCAACAGTTTTAGGGATTCCGAGAGCACTTCCAGCGGGCCGAGGAGTTCAACGATGAGGCCCATATTTATTTCAAGGAGGAGGCTGCCTACCACAGGGAGGTTCAGCAGCACATGCGTGCCCAGCAAACATAGTGGCCTCGGGAGGAGGAGCACCGAGCAGTCGTTGCATCCACTAGCTCTCATATCGACCACATGTACATGTGACACTAGCGGCTGAGCACTAGATTTTCCCAGGATCTGGACAAGCTAGGATTACCAGACTTTCCACCTCGGCCACCATATTAGAGGTATTGCTTGGCTTAAGTCTATGGGGGACCCCAAGTTTCGATTTATTTTGTTTCTAGCAGTAGTTACTTTCTTGATATTTGTAGTTTAGTCTTAGTTAGCATTCATTTATTCATGCATAGAGTGTTTAGTTTCTTTCAGCACTTAGTTTTTGCTATCTTTAAGTTGCCTCAGTAGTATTTTTAAGATATCTTCGTGAGTTGTTTCCATAGGTAGCTTAACTTCATTTACCTCGTGGTATTTTATTTTATTTGCTCTAATGAATATTCTAGACTTACACTGATTAGCTTTTATTTTTACACCTATACATGACAAACATTCTAAAAGAGAAAATCTAGTACGTACCTAGTTATGATTCATCTCAGTAGTTTAGTACTTTGGAATCCATAGGTGACTCTAGATTTAGCATTTTAGTTATTGGAGATGCTCGGATTGTGGAAGCCCATTTGAAAAAATAAAAATCCCAATAGAGAGAGAAGAAAAAAAATGGAATAAGAAAAGAAAGAAAAAAGAAAGAAAAAGAGAGTATGAAAAAAAAATTATGAGGGATAAAAAAAATAGTTGTCGTAGGTGGAAATGGTTAGGTGCCCCTTTGAGACCGAGTTAGGTTACTGGGGAAACACCTACCAATTTCTCTCAATACCGAGCACACATTTAAGACTTTGTGCTAGATCTAGGAAATGACCCTCTCTTTGGGTAGGTAAGTGCCTAAGAGCCGGAGACCTTAGGAAAGCTATAGGATGACGACTTAACTTACCATGGAACGAGTATCCTCTAAGAAGATTCACTTAGCACGAGCACGAGGAGCTAACTTAGTGAATTCCTAGAACATACCTATTTTGCTTTTATTGCAAATACCACTTGATAAATCTAGTTAACATGCTAAGTATGGAGCGATACCTTTTTAAAATTTCATGGTACTGAGGTTTGCTTGAGGACAAGCAAAGATCTAAGTCTGGGGGAATTGATGTGAGCAAAACATCTAGGGTTTTAGAAGTATTTTTTGCTCACATCTCATTTTATTTTATGTTTGTTTCATGCATATTTTACTTTGTTTTGTATGCATTTCCTATTTTCTAGTTCAGATATCTACTTTTGTTAATTTATGTGTAGGGCGGCATTTTTGGAGCAAAAATGGAGCAATTTGTGGAGCACGTACCTTAGGGAACACGCACTGGCCATGTCCCAAGACTTGGGCATGTTTCCTAAGTGAAACGGATCAAAACGGAGGCTCCAAGAAAAGACACGACTAGGTTGTGTGAATTAGCACGACCAAGCCGTGTGAATTAGCATGGTCGTGCCTTTTTTCCAGCTCATTTTTTAGCCTAGATATCAGTCATTTTCCAGCATTGCACATGGCCAGGCTATGTGAAATTCACACGGCCATGTGGCGGCATCGCGAATTCAAGTAAATAGGGGCTTTCAAGCATTTATGGAAAGTCAGAGCCGCCTCTATATATAGGAAACTCATTTAAGAGGTGAGGGATCACAAGGGAGCAGCCCTAGGGATCCCAAACTCTAGGGGGAGACACAACGGCTGGGATGACACTCCGACACCCTACAAAGCTTTGGAAACTCGCAACGGGAAGAAGTAAGCCGCCGGAGATCCAAATTCTGCACTTCAATGCCGGAGAGAAGAGCCACATTGCATTGTAATTTCTGTTCTTTATATAATATCCATTGTTTATATGAATATGATATTGGATCGATGCGGTTCGCTAGAGGGGGGGTGAATAGCGAAAAACCTTTTCTTTTTCTTTCGTTCGTTAAAACTCTAGAGAAAATAAATTAATTGCAGCGGAAAAGTAAATATAAAATAAAAGAGAAAATCGACACAAGGGTTTTACTTGGTTCGTAGCCGAAGGCTACTACTCCAAGGCCCTAGTGGTCCTTGACCACGTACGGAGGGCAGAAGCACTAAAGGAACTCCTCCTCGTTGGAGGTAGGAGTTAATCGATACAAAAAAAACTTTAAGGTAGAGGGACACTCCCCCTCTCCTCGTATACGATAAAAGCTCCGAAAAGTAGATGAACAACTGATAACAAAATAATACCGACGTACAAAGACAAATAAGAAAAATTAAACCTAGATGTCGGAAGGAAGGACTTCGTTGTCGGAGAATTGTAGCTTTGCGGAGACTTTTTGGAGGCTTAGAAATGTTGATGAAACCCTAGGTTTGGCCCTCCTTTTATAGCCTTTGAGCCCATTTTCGAGAGGAACCCTAGCCAATCAAATTTGAGCACATCTTCCCTTGAAATTTGGTGATAATCCTTGACTCCTCGAATCTGATCATTGACCATCGATCGGATGGCCATCATCGATCGTGATGGCATCATCGATCAGCCGATCGATGGCGATAATCGATTCGACCTTCGGCATTGTTTGACAACGATCGAGTCCTCAGTAGCGGTCGGGATGCTTGCTGCAAGTCAAAGTTAGCACAACAAAAACATAATTTCGATGGTCATCGACCATCCGATCTCGACCTAGACCATCTATAAGAAGTCTTTGGTCGGATCTACGCTTAAGATCATCCCCGTAAAGAGGATACAACCTTACTTACTCTCGCACACACGAGCTTACCTCGATACTTACGTGTCACTTTTGCTTCCGGCCTTCCACTCGATTCCTTCGGCTCCCTCCGAAGTAACTCGAGTATCGCCCGACCACCGCGGCTTCCTCCGGGTGTCGCTAGCCTTCAGCTCCATCTATATCAATCTTCTGCACACTCGATTCAGCTCGTGAGAAAACAAAATAGACTTAACTTTTGTGTCTTTGCTATAATCAAAACACAGGTTCGATTTCGGTGCCTCACTGCACCAACAATCTCCCCCTTTTTGATCTATGGCAAAAACACACAAAGTTAAGGAAATCAAGTGCATGAAACAGTAAAGACAAGAAGCAAAAGTAGGAGTAGTAAAGATATTTCTCAAGTTCTCCCCTTAGAGGAACCCTCCCCCTTGTGAGTACTTGAAAAAGACTTTTAGTTCTCCAAACACAAAAGGTAACGAGTTAAGTAAATGGCATTACTTAACTCCAAACACAAAAGATAACGAGTTAAGTAAATGGCATTACTTAACTTAGGCCTTTAAAGTTTTCAATTCAGAAGGGTTGAAACCTAAACCTTACTCCCCCTTAACTTAGGCCAGAATCAAAGTTAAAATTTGAAATTGAACCTTAACTTTGGCCCTTTCTCCCCCTTTTGACATAAATCAATCAAAAAGTGGGGGGGGGGGGGGGTTTAAGAAAACCTTAAGTCCAAGCATGATGATTTTGAAAATAGTATGTGAAAATAATTCATCTAAATGTTCAACTCTAGTTCGACTTGATTGAAATGATATTATCAACAAGTCCTGATTAGAGTTGGTTAATATTAGTTGCATATTTATACTCCGAGGTTCATATTGACGCACTTGATCTAAATCTTGGAACCCGGAGTAGGTCCTAACATCTCACGCCCATCTACGTACATGCCCAATTTTCGTCTTAATAGACTAAATTCGGCTTCGGGTAGGGGTTTAGTAAATAGGTCTGCTAGGTTAGACTTCGATTCGACATACTCGAGTTGTATGGCTCCGTTGGCCACATGTTCTCGAATGAAATTGTGTTTGACTTCTATATGCTTGGTCCTAGAGTGACATATTGGATTCTTTGTAAGATTAATTGAACTAATGTTATCTACGTGAAGTTTAGTATTCGTAAAGTCTAACTTAAAGTCACGGAGGGTGTGCTTCATCCAAATAAGCTGAGTGACACACTCACCCATCGCGATGTATTCGGCTTCGATGGTAGACAAGGCAACACAATGTTGCTTCCTACTGCACCAACTCACTAGACTCGAGCCGAGTAGTTGACAACAACCACTCGTGCTCTTTCTGTCGAGTTTACTACCGGCATAATCTGAATCGGAGTAGCCGATTAGTTCGAACTCGGTAGATCTAAGATACCAAATACCGACATTAAGTGTACCCTTTAGATATCTAAGGATACGCTTAACTAGGGTTAGGTGAGACTCCTTGGCACAGGTTTGAAATCTGGCGCACATACTTACTGCAAATAAGATATCAGGTCGGCTTGCAGTTAAGTACAGGAGACTCCCTATTACACTCCTATAGTATTTTAAGTCAATGGACTTACTTGTTGGGATCGATCGGTTGGTCTATTGGCCGGCTAGAGGGGGGTGAATAGCCCTCGTTCGATGATCGTCGTATTTTGTTCGTCTACAAAGCGTTAGCGCAAGCGGAATATACAAATACAAACAAAGACAAACAAAATATAAGCAAGCAATACAAACACCGAGATGTAACGTGGTTCACGGCTACGCTACTAATCCACGGTCCGATTCGTCCACGGTGAATCACTCCGAAACCCAATCACTATTGGTCTCTCCTTTGCACCAAGCTAGGTGGAGGTAACCTTTACAAACACTCCTCTTACAAATAGAATGGAAATAAGCTTGAGTAAGAGGATGGAAAGCTTTAGGGAACTTTGGGAGAGTATTAGAGCATAAGCATTAGCCTCCCAAACCCTTACCCCCTTCCTTTTTATAGAGGAAGAGGGTTTCTTCCCGTTGACACAGGATCAGTCGACTGATGCCCTCGATCAGTCGACTGATCCCGTAGCCGTTGCCCAACAACGGCCGCTTTCCACGTTGGATTCCATCTAACGGTATTGACATCAGTCGACTGATGGGACCATCAGTCGACTGATGCTCGATCAGTCGAGTGCTTAGTCGAGTCAACTCCATTCTGCGCGTGCGATTCCATCGATCGGCCTTCCCGGTAAGCGATCAGCTGTATCGACATCGATCATTGCCGATCCATATGGCGATCGCGCCAAGCACTAAACCGGTCTTATACGATCGATCAACCATCGACTTCGGAAGCGATCATTGCCGATCCATGGCGATCGGCGTGTCGAAAACCATCCGAAACTTGGCCAAATGGCCAACTTTAACCTAAGAAACCTCCCTTCCCCGGGTTCTGATCGCTCACTCTCATCTCTCGGAGTCCCTCGCCTTCGAAGTTCTCTTCGTTCTCGGCCACGTCCCTCGGCAGCATCAGGCGCACGGCTCTGCAATGCTCCTTCGCGTCTCTTGCCTCGAAGTCTACTTCCTTCGGCTTCACTCCAAGCTTCTCGTCCGGTGGTCCCTCGGATGCTCCAAGCGCACGGCTTCCGCAAAGCAATCCTTCACCGACTCAAGGCCCGAGTGATGAGTTGGTGAAACTCGCCATGGCTCCATGTGCGAATTACTAAGTCCTGCACGACTTCAACGCACATATCAAATCAACAATACCAACCTAACTTAAACCCTTTACCACACCATCAAAACCATATCATGGCAAGAGATTGCCCTAACAATCTCCCCCTTTTTGATGTGTGACAATCCGTTTAAGTTAGGTAAAAACATTTGATATAAATTTTTAAGGAAAGAAAGCATGTAAACATAAACATTTGATAGCAACATGCAACTCCCCCTTAATTGAAACTCCCCCTTAATCTCTCCCCATATCATAATTAACTTAAACATACTCATTTCTCCCCCTTTGACACCATCAAAAATATGAATACTAAGTTAAGAGCATATGGCATCAAGTCTAATAGAAAGAAAATACCACAAGTTGATAAAAAATTGGAATTCAGCCGATCGTCTGAAATGTGCCATCATCGATCGGGTTCAGATATCGATCGCACGTGATTTTCGGAATTTCTGATTTTTCTGGCCGAAATTCAGAAATGCATAAAAAATTCCAGAAAATTTAAAAAATCATGAAATTTGGGGAACACATTTCATTTAAGTGTATCTATCAGGGAAAAATAGTTTTTCATGAAAAATCATTATATTTTCATGTTTTTGCCAAAAATCCAAAAGCTTTAAAAAACTACTAGGTTTTTGATCATGATAGTATCAAGTTTAACACCTAGTTTTGGTTCCAATTGTTTCAAAACATGAATACATGTATTTAAAGGTAAGAAATTGTTTTGAAAACATATGAAATATCCAACCATGATCTTTGGGCAATATGTCTATGAATTAAACATAAGCCTTCCCCATGATTGGTCTATTATTGCTATGTTGATACTTTAAATGACCATCTAAATGCCATAGGCATTAGTGGACATTTGTATCATCCTAACATCTCACTCATGCTAAGTTTTCAATCAAGGTAGCCTATAGTGAGTGTGAGATGCATCCTAGGGGGTATTTGAATATACTTAACCAATATATTCATGCAATTCTATCATGGTTAAGTATCAACCTAACAATTAACATGATCATAAAGACATATATGAATGAATTCTACATTATGATCATGAAACTCATGTATTCATCAAATAATAGTCATGCATTAGGTATTATATGATAACAAACAAAGTATTACCCAAAGCATGATTCAAACCTATTTCTTATGATAACGTGCCAAAAAAAATCATGATTGTAAATATACATAGGAATTACATCAATCATCATGATTTAAGCATTATTATCTATTTATGGGTACGTTATCATCACCCAACACTATCTAAAAAAAATGTTGTCCCGTCATCCTAAGTCAACCAAAATATGATATTGATTAGGTCCATGTGGTTGACTACCCTAGGGGTATCCTAACCCTTAAGGATGGATTTTGGAACCCAAAATAGATTTTTGCCTATGGGGTTCACTAGAAATTCCTTGGGGATCCATTTCTTAGTTATTACTTTGTTTTTGTCTTGTCCCCTAGCTATTAGGCATTTGTAGGCCTTTTCATTTTTCTTTTCCTTGTAGCCTAGGCCTTTTTTGTTAAAACTTGCCCTTTGGCTCCCAATTATCATGTTAAGGGTATTGGAGCCTATTGTGAATTTCTCTAGGGCTTTGGTTAAGTAATCTACCTTTTCCCTTAATGCCCTATTTTCTTCTATGCATGCATCACTAACATCTAAAGGCACATAATTATCATGTGAGCATGCATCATCTAAGCTAGAAGAAATATTATCATTTAAGCATGCATTTTCTAGCTTATTTTCTAAATCCTTAATTTTATCTAGCATGCTCTTATTTTTCTTTTTCATGCCAAATAAGTCCTTAGTTAAACTAGAGATTATGGAAACTATTTTCTTAGGAGAAGCATTCGTTACCATAGTTTCCATGTCTTCTTCTTCTTCTTCGGATGATGAGGATGTAGAAGCTCCCCCTTCATTTGAGCTCTCCCCACTTGAGCTTGATTCTGCATTTGAGGAGGAGGAGGAGCAATCCGAGTCATGAAGAGCCATAAGTGCTAGGTTGGAGTAGACATGCTCTTCTTCTTCGGATGAGGAGGCGGAAGCAACGTCATCCCATGTCTTGGCTTTGAGTGCCATGGCCTTCCCTTTTCCTTTTGCCTTCTTTTCTTCTTCCTTTTTCTTGCTCCCCTTCTTCTTCCTCTTTTCTTCTTTCTTGCTCTTGTTTAGGAGGGGACAATTATCCCTTATATGTCCCTCTCCTTGGCAATTATAGCATATGACCTTCCCCCTTGGTCTTCTATTCCTATCATGAAATTTATCAAATCTAAGATTCTTAAATGCATGCCTTACCTTCCTTACCATGTAGGCTTCTTCCGTGCTATCCATGGAGGAGGTAGAGGCTTCATCGGATGAGGAGGAAGGGACTTCTATCTTCTTCTTCCCCTTGTTTGCCATCAAGGCTACTCCTCTTGAGGGTTGAATTCTAGGCTCCTCTTGTATTCCTTCAAGCCTAGTCTCATGAAGCTCCATTGTTGAGAAGAATTCCTCCAAGGTGCTTACTTCTAAGTTCTTGGAGATGTAAAATGAGTCCACCATGGAGCTCCATCTTGAGGACCGGGGAAAGGCATCTATGGCCTTCATTACCATATCCCGGTTCGATAGCTTCTCACCTACACTCGTTAGCCCAATCAATATTTCTTTAAATCTAGAATGTAGGGAAATTACCTTTTCTCCCTTTTCAAGCTTGATATTTGATAATTGGGAGCGGAGGAGATCTCTTCTTGCTAGCTTTGCCTCCAAAGTGCCTTCATGAAGTTCAACCAACTTCTCCCACATCTCCTTGGCACTTGAGCACTCCCCTATTCTATTTACTTCTTGTTGAGGGAGCACATTGTATAGGTGGTGCTTGGCCTTTGAATTTGCCAAGTATTCTTCTCTTTGTCTCTTGCTCCATCTCGATTTCTCCAATGGCTCCCCATACTCGTTCCTAGGCAACTCGAAATCGTTTTCAATTATTAATAAAATTTCAAAGTCGGTTTCGAAGAATACCTCCATTCGCTTCTTCCACCAAGCGAATTCGCCGTCGAACTTCGGTGGATGGATATTTGAGCCGGCCATCTTTAGATGAAGTGTTTGTTGCGGCGGTTAGTCCTCGACAAACAACCTTGCTCTGATACCACTTGTTGGGATCGATCGGTTGGTCTATTGGCCGGCTAGAGGGGGGTGAATAGCCCTCGTTCGATGATCGTCGTATTTTGTTCGTCTACAAAGCGTTAGCGCAAGCGGAATATACAAATACAAACAAAGACAAACAAAATATAAGCAAGCAATACAAACACCGAGATGTAACGTGGTTCACGGCTACGCCGCTAATCCACGGTCCGATTCGTCCACGGTGAATCACTCCGAAACCCAATCACTATTGGTCTCTCCTTTGCACCAAGCTAGGTGGAGGTAACCTTTACAAACACTCCTCTTACAAATAGAATGGAAATAAGCTTGAGTAAGAGGATGGAAAGCTTTAGGGAACTTTGGGAGAGTATTAGAGCATAAGCATTAGCCTCCCAAACCCTTACCCCCTTCCTTTTTATAGAGGAAGAGGGTTTCTTCCCGTTGACACAGGATCAGTCGACTGATGCCCTCGATCAGTCGACTGATCCCGTAGCCGTTGCCCAACAACGGCCGCTTTCCACGTTGGATTCCATCCAACGGTATTGGCATCAGTCGACTGATGGGACCATCAGTCGACTGATGCTCGATCAGTCGAGTGCTCAGTCGAGTCGACTCCATTCTGCGTGCTGCAGTTCCATCGATCGCTTCCCGGCGATCGGCATATCGACTGTCGATCATTGCCGATCCATGGCGCCGATCGCTAAGCACTAAAGGTCTTATACCCTCGATCAACCCATCGACTCGGAAGATGGTAGTCGACTTGGCCAAATGGCCAAGTTTCACCTAAGAGCCACCCTTCCCGGGTTCTGATCGCTCACTCTCATCTCGGAGTCCTCGCCGGTTCTCTTCGTTCTCGCCACGTCCTCGGCAAGAGACGGCGCACGGCTCTGCAATGCTCCTTCGCGTCTCTTGCCTCGAAGTCTACTTCCTCCGGCTTCACTCCAAGCTTCTCGTCCGGCGGTCCCTCGGATGCTCCAAGCGCACGGCTTCCGCAAAGCAATCCTTCACCGACTCAAGGCCCGAGTGATGAGTTGGTGAAACTCGCCATGGCTCCATGTGCGAATTACTAAGTCCTGCACGACTTCAACGCACATATCAAATCAACAATACCAACCTAACTTAAACCCTTTGCCACACCATCAAAACCATATCATGGCAAGAGATTGCCCTAACATTACTTTCTAGGTCTTCTCCTATGTTAACATTAATCGCCATTGGGGTGTTTATTACCTTAGCGTCTTGCATTCCAAATATTTTAATTAACTCCTTAGTGTATTTTTGTTGATATAGGTATATACCATCCTTAGTTTGTTTAATTTGTAGACCTAAAAAGAAACTTAACTCGCCTACCAAGTTCATTTCGAACTCACTTTCCATGAGCGAAACGAACTCGTTTAGTAAGGCTGAGTTAGAGGTTCCAAAAATTATATCGTCTATGTAAATTTGAGCTATGAATATTTCTTTACCTAAGGTTTTTACAAAGAGAGTTGGGTCAACTAAGCCTTGGTTAAACCCTTTTGACTTAAGATGGATTGAAAGTCTCTCGTACCAAGCTCGAGGAGCTTGTTTAAGTCCATAGAGAGCTTTCTTAAGTTTTAGAACATGGTCGGGTTTATCTAGATTTTCGAATCCGGGGGGTTGGCTAACATAAACTTCTTCTTTAATGTATCCATTTAGGAATGCCGACTTAACATCCATTTGAAACAGCTTAAATCCTCGATGTGCGGCATAAGCTAGCAACATTCGAATGGATTCGAGTCTAGCCTCTTGGGAATAGGTTTTAAATCGTAATCTAAGCCTTCGACTTGGCTAAAACCTTTGGCGACTAACCTAGCCTTGTTTCTAACTACTTCACCTTTATCATCAAGCTTATTTCGAAACACCCACCTTGTTCCAATTATCGTTTTGTCTTTAGGTGGTGGTACTAATTCCCACACTTCATTCCTAGTAAATTGAGCTAGCTCTTCTTGCATTGCAATAATCCAATCGGGATCAAGAAGAGCTTGTTCAATTGATTTGGGTTCTATCTTTGAAATTAAGGAAATTTGACTAAGGTTCCTATAGGATGCTCTAGTTCGAACTCCTAGATTAGGATCTCCTATTACTTGATCGATAGGGTGGTTAGTCTGAATCCTAGATTGGGTTGGGTTTGTGTCACCTAATGCTTGATCAATGGGGTGACTTGGTTGAACACTAGTTTGGTTGGAGTCATCTATCACTTGATCAATAGAGTGACTAGGTTGACCTAGGTTAGGATTAACACTAGACCTGATCTCCGGATCAGAGTTAGGTCTAGTATGAATCGGCTCGCTAATTGGGGTTGCCGAGGTTTTTGTAGGTTCATGTCCTTCATCAAATACTACATTGATAGTCTCCTCGACTCTAAGGGTGTCGTGGTTATATACTCTATAAGCTCTACTTGTAGTCGAGTATCCTAGAAAGATTCCGGTCGTGGTTTTGGATGTAAATTTCCCTAGGTAATCCTTAGTGTTTAGGATATGTACCTTACACCCAAATACCCTAAAGTACTTGATGTTAGGTATTTTATCGTGATAAATCTCGTACGAGGTCTTAAGGTGCCTCTTTACCATAAGGATCCTATTTTGGACATAGCAAGCCGTGCTATAACGCTAAACCTATCGGGTAGATCGTATTCATTCAACATGGTCCTAGCGGCTTCTTGTAGAGTTCGGTTTTCCGCTCCACTAGGCCATTTTGTTGAGGGTCCTAGGGCAAGAGAATTCATGGTGGTATCCGCTTAGGTTCAGTCGGTGAACCTTTGATTTTCGAATTCACCACCATGATCGCTTCTAAGTCTTTTAACCTTAAGGTCTTTTTGATTCTCGATTAATTTGAATAGATTGATTAATTGATCTAGGGTATCATTTTTATGTTTGATGAACCTAACCCAGGTAAACCTGGAGTAGTCGTCAATTATGACTAAGCAATATTGACTTCTATTGAGTGACTTGGCTCCATGTGAATCGAATAGATCCATATGCAGGAGCTCAAGTACACTTGAGGTTCGTTCTTGGTTAGTTAACTTGTTTTGTGTCCTAGGTTGTTTTCCTTGTTGACAAGCATTACAGATTTTATTAACCAAATTGTTGAGGTTGGGTAAGCCTCTGACTAAGCCACTCTGACTCATCTTGTTGATAAGTCTTGGGTGCGAGTGACTGAGTCGTCGGTGCCACAACCATGATTCCTCTTGCCGTGTCATAAGACACTTAGTTGAGGAGTTGGTTAAGTTGATCGTATAAATGTTGTTATTTCTAGTTCCTTTAAGAATTGTTTTAGAGGTTTCGTTGGTATTAATTACGCATTCATTTTCTAGAAATATAACCTTATAGTTATTATCACACAATTGGCTTACACTAAGTAAGTTATATTCAAAATTCTCTACAAGTAATACATTTTTAATAACAAAATTCGTGTTAAGCTCGATATCACCTGATCCGATGATTTTGAGCTTGCCGTTATTCCCAAAGGCTACCGATCCTTGTCGTTTGAATCAAAGCTTTGCGAATTTGAGTTGATCCCTGGTCATGTGTCGGGAGCAACCGCTGTCCAACATCCATTGATCCTACACACAAGGTGGTTGGATTGGATGTTAGATTTTTGTTAAGAAAATTGGTTGTAAGTTGTTAACCCTAGGTCATCTCACCGGAGTCTATATGATCAAGCATGTTATACTTATGTGTTTATTTTGAGATGACTTCTAATTAAGTTGATTAAGTGGATTTAGGTTCAAGTAATTTTATGTTAGATTTGGATTTAACCCTAGGCTTGTCAAGTTTACCTTTTCAAGATCATGGCTTCCAGGTCGTGGCGAGGCACAGGGGCCTTCTTTTATCGGATCATCGACCACTTCCTTAGACAAAGCCATTTTCAAGAAAATGATGACTTGACTTACCTAAAATTATTTCCTCATCTAACTAGTTATTTTTGAAAAGAGGCTCCCCGAGGCTCAATCTTTTCGAAGAATTTTAGTTGGTTATGTTTTTGAAAAGAGGCTCCCCGAGGCTCAATCTTTTTGAAAAATTTTAGTTGGTTATGTTTTTGTTCTAAGTGAGTTCACAAGTTTTAAAGTACAAACTTTCTAAGTTAAAGCATGCAATTTCTAAGTTAAAGCATAAACATTCTAAGTTAAAACATGCAATTTCTAAGTTAAAGCATAAACATGTTTTATCGCTCCCTAGACCGTTGAATCGGTTCGGTCTATCCACATAGTGGATTTGGTCCTTGGGAACCCAGTACGGGTTGGATCCTAGAGTTGAAATCAAAAAGTTCTTAGGGACCCATGCTTGGACATGTTTCTTATGTCGACTTACAATCGACATATACGACCTATTAGTCGTGTTTGAGTTAAACCCGAGTCCTTGTTGTACACGGCCCTTTGAGATCCAAGTAGGAGGTCAAGTCCTTTGGATCCCGGCGAACCTTTCCAACGTGTTCCTAAGATCTTGACTTGACTTTTCAAGAGAGAGTTCTCAACTTCGAGCTTTTCAACTCGAGTTGAGTCCTTCTCTTGAACTCAACTAGTCGAAGAGGTTAGGGAGACCTCGTGTTTGAGGAGTTTAACCTCCTCAACAAGGGTCTCGACCTTGGACTCGGACTTAGCTAACTTCCTAGACAAAAACCTAACCATATTATGTAAAGTATTAAATAAAGTTCGACTCACCTTAAGGGTATCTTTTGAACCGGATGTGTATCCGTGGCTTGACTTGAAGGTAGCTTCGTAGTCCGAGTCATCCTCAGGTTCTGACTCAAGTTCGGTCTCCGTGTCTGACTCAATTGATTTCGCCATGAAGACGTGGTCTTCGTCTTCTTCGAATGACGCTTCTTCCCATGTCGCGTTGAGGGCCTTCTTGTGCTTAGGTGCTTGGTGGTTGAGCTTGGGGCACTCGGACTTTATATGTCCAAACCTGTTACACTCATAACACCTAATATTAGAACTTTTAGGCTTACCTTGGTTGGGTCGAGTTGTGGTTCGCTTTCGTCCCTTGGCTATCCTTCGAGCTAGGTTCATTAGTTCGGCAGTCAATTCCGGGTCAACTTCTTCTTCGGACTCATCTTCCTCCTCGGGTGGTGGTGGCTTGCTTGCGATTTTCTTCTTCTTTGAACCTACAAACAAGGCTATACCCCTCTCGGGTTCCGAGTTGGACTGCTCATGTAATTCAAAATCTGAAAAGAGTTCATCTAATCTAAGTTTAGAAAGGTCCTTAGAGACCTTATAGGCATCAACCATGGATGCCCATAAGGTAGTCCTCGGAAAAGAGTTTAGGACATACCTAATAAGGTCACGGTTTTCGACCTTTTGCCCGATTGCGTGTAGGTTGTTGACTATGTCTTGGACACGGGCGTGGAGTTGCATCGCGGACTCGTGTTCCTGCATTTTTAGTGTGTAAAATTTATTGAATAACAAATCACGTTTGCAAACCTTAGCTTGATCCGATCCTTCGTGTAACTCGATTAGCTTTGTCCAAAGATCCTTTGCGCTTATGAAGGGGCCGACGCGATTTAGCTCCTCCTTGGACAAGCCGCATTGGAGTATTTGTGTTGCCTTGGCATCGGCTTCGACTTATCGTTTTGTTGCAACGGTCCATTGATCATAATCCAAGGAGTCACCCACTTCATTAGTCGGAAGTGTGAAACCCGTTTGGATTATGATCCACATCTCGATTTGGGTTTTGAGAAAGCATTCCATCCGACCTTTCCAATAACGGAAATCATCTCCGTTGTAAAACGGAGGTCGGACGGTGCTAAAACCCTCGAGATGGGCCATTAGAACAAAAAACAAGGAGACTAAAAAGAAGATCTAACAAAAAAAAAACACACGAAAGTACCAAGACTTGCGTCTTGGATTAGTAGTGTGGGAAATAAAAAGAAACAAACGAAAAATAGAAAGTTAAGCAAAGAAATGAGAAACTAAATAAAAAGTAAGTACTCACAACCTTCGATGTCCCCGAAAGGCTACTAAACGTCGATTTTTGACGACGAAAACAACTTGTTACTAGGGTAAACACCTTAAGAAGTGTAGATCTCTTCGAGGGCTTCGATTTGGTAGGTAGACCGTGTCGTGGGTCAACTTGTACAAAAAGTTATGCCCGTTTGACCGTCGGCTACTCCAAAAGCGAATACTTGCAAAACAAAATCAAACGAAGAGTACCAAGACTTCGTCTTGGATTAGTAGTGCGGGAGAAAAATTTAAACGAACAAAAAACAAATCTGTAAAAAAAAATGTTAGATTGGTGGTTTCACCAAATCTAAGCGCCCCCGGCTCTGATACCAATTGTTGGATCGATGCGGTTCGCTAGAGGGGGGGTGAATAGCGAAAAACCTTTTCTTTTTCTTTCGTTCGTTAAAACTCTAGAGAAAATAAATTAATTGCAGCGGAAATGTAAATATAAAATAAAAGAGACAATCGACACAAGGGTTTTACTTGGTTCGTAGCCGAAGGCTACTACTCCAAGGCCCTAGTGGTCCTTGACCACGCACTGGAGGCGAAGCACTAAAGGAACTCCTCCTCGTTGGAGGTAGGAGTTAATCGATACAAAAAAAACTGTAAGGTAGAGGGACACTCCCCCTCTCCTCGTATACGATAAAAGCTCCAAAAAGTAGATGAACAACTGATAACACAATAATACCGACGTCTGAAAGACAAATCAAAAATTAAACCTAGACGCGTCGGAAGGAAGGACTTCGTTGTCGGAGAATTGTAGCTTTGGAGGCTTAGAAATGTTGATGAAACCCTAGGTTTGGCCCTCCTTTTATAGCCTTTGAGCCCCTTTTCGAGAGGAACCCTAGCCAATCAAATTTGAGCACATCTTCCCTTGAAATTTGGTGATAATCCTTGACTCCTCGAATCTGATCATTGACCATCAGTCGACTGATGGCCATCATCAGTCGACTGATGGCCATCATCGATCGGGATGCGCATCGATCGATTCGACCTTCGGTGATCGCTGTTTGGCAACGATGAGTCCTCCAAGCGGCGGATCGATGCTTGCTGCAAGTCAAAGTTAGCACAACAAAAACATAATTTCGATGGTCGTCGACCATCCGATCTCGACCTAGACCATCTATAAGAAGTCTTTGGTCGGATCTACACTTAAGATCATCCCCGTAAAGAGGATACGACCTTACTCTCGCACACACGAGCTTACCTCGATACTTACGTGTCGCTTTTGCTTCCGGCCTTCCACTCGATTCCTTCGGCTCCCTCCGAAGTAACTCGAGTATCACCCGACCACCACGGCTTCCTCCGGGTGTCGCTAGCCTTCATCTCCAGCTATATCAATCTTCTGCACACTCGATTCAGCTCGTGAGAAAACAAAATAGACTTAACTTTTGTGTCTTTGCTATAATCAAAACACAGGTTCGATTTCGGTGCCTCACTGCACCAACATATGATCATGCTTTGTATTTCTCCTCTCATATTTATGGAGTAGATTCTTCGATTCTAGGATTAAGGAGTAGTTTGTGTGCGTAGAACATGTTATTCCAAATTAAATTTAGTTCTTGAGTTTGTATTTGTTGGGATGTATACTGAAAGCCTTGCCTTTGTATGAACATCTTCATTTTGAAATAAGAATCACATGATCATTGTTTGTATTTTTGCATATTGTTTGATACTTTACATTGTAGATAACATGGTGTGTGGTGTCGCACAGAAGATCATATTATCAGTTCCTTGTAGAGTATAAGTAGAGGCTCAAAACCAAGATAGTTTTGGATAAACCATTGGCATGGTTGTAGTGTGATTTGGTATTGGTTTATCTTGACCATAGAAGTACACTAGTACACTTTGTGTGTATTGAGCAGGACCGATTTAGAGGTGATTCAATTTATACTGACTATATAATTGAATCGAATCTCAGATATGTTGGAACGTTGGTGGCCGACTAGAGGGGGATGAATAGCCCTCAATCGTCGTACGGTGGAATACGATCGTTCTTGCATGCTTGTCTACAATTGTCGTTAATATACGCAGCGGAAACAATAGAAATAATAACAACAATACAATCACACATAATACACAAGATATACATGATTCGGAACCAAATCGTTCCTACTCCATGGGGTGAGCTCAACGAGCTCGTGTTATACGCACGACACTAACAACACTCTTTCTCGACAACATGTCAGAGGAGGAGAAACCTCTCACAAGCAATTACACTAAGTAATATGAAATACAAGCAATACAAAGACAAATAGGAAATACACATAAAGAACACTTTACAAGGCTTGGTTTGAAACCATTGCTTGTTGCTTGCTTTAGATGGCTCTTGAAGGTCTGGAATGCAGCAGCAATTCCCCTCCAAAAGCTTCACAAAAGTCTTGGTGAAATCCTCCATCTTGAGCTCCATTTATAACCTGCATCAAGTTGATTTCGCGCCCATCAGTCGACTGATCCTGACCATCAGTCGACTGGTCATGTAGCCATTGTCTCACAACGACTCGATCCATGTTGGCCAAAAGCCAACGAATCCATCATCAGTCGATTGATCATGCCCATCAGTTGACTAATGATCCTATCAGTCGAGTGCTGGTGTGAGCACTCGACAGGAAACCATTCTGTGGCCGAAAATATGCCAATCAGTCGACTGATATCCCTCATTAGTCGACTGATGGTGTTATCAGTCGACTGTCATCTGTTGGAAATCGACTGATCAACCAAACCCTGTTCAGTTGAACACCAGTCGAACCCTAGTCGACTTGGAGCAGTCGACTGGCACCAATGCCAGTCGACTGATGCCGGGTAAAACCTCAAAAACCAAGTTGTTTGAGCATCTGACACTGAGTCTTAGCCACTTGGCCAAATCCACCTCATCCCTCATGCAGTTCCCCACCGAAGCTCTCTTCCCTCGGCCTACGTCCCTCGGATGCGCCAAGCGCACGACTTCGCAATGCCATCCTTCGTGTCTCTTGCCCTCGAAGTATGCTTCCCTTGGGCCTCACTCCATTCGCTCCCTGTCCGGCGGTCCCTCGGATGCACCAAGCGCATGACTTCGCAATGCCATCCTTCACCGACTCAAGGACCCCGAGCCTAGTGAACTTGCCAAGTCCTCAAGACTTCCCAAATGCACAAAGTGCATGGCTTCGCAATGCATTTCTAACCAAGCACCAAGCGCACGACTTCGCAATGCTTTGGACTTTTCCACACCAAGCCCCATGCTTGGATTTTCCATGCCAACTCCATGTTGGACTTTCCTATGACAATCCCATGTCATAAGTTTTGTCTATCATCAAAATACTGCTCGAGTCAAACTCGAGTCAACCCGGGCCGATTGCACCAACAATCTCTCCCTTTTTGATGATTGACAAAACTATCCCTCAAGTCTACCAATTATCCCTTGTTGACAATTCTCACATCCCAATGAAAATTCCAAACCCAATTGGTAACTTGGTAACTTATCCCCCCTTTTTGACTTACATCAAAAAGGTCCTCCCCAAGGGTATGAATGTCTCATATCTCAATGAGATATTACAATCTCTCCCTTGGAGGAACACACGCCTACAATCTTTCTAGTGATAAGTCCTATATCACTTAAAGAGAGGCTACCTAATTTTTCTCTCATGAGGAAAAGTACACATCCATCTTCCCATAATGGATACATCCCCCTAGAGGCTTGCTCCCCCTTAACCATTGCACCAACAATGTCTTGGAGAGTCCCTAAGCCAATAGGAACATTTAAACACTCAAAATTAAGGCAAAGTTCAACAATGAACTTCCATCCACCTTAAAATTGATACTCACCCTAAACACCTCTCCTAATCCATATCCAATGGATTTCCACCCTTTCTAATGCTCTCCATAGCATGTCCTAGGGTTAGGAGTGGTTGGGGGACCAAAACATAGTAGAACATGGGCCTGACCACCAAGATTTACCCGAAATCAATAGTATCAGTCGACTCCTTCCCACATTAGTCGACTGATAACTGCATTTGCAGTTTTCTGATTTTCAGAAATGAATTTCTAAAATTTGTAAGTAAATATACATAAGTTGAAAAATCTTGAAATTTTGTATGTATATTACTTATTACAATCATAATGGGTGAAAAATATTGGAAAATTTTTTTACCCACAAAATAGTGAGATTGATACAAAGTTAAAAAGTTAAGAAAAGCTTCAATATTGAGCCCTCTTTGTATCATCCCATTCAATGGTGATTGCTATCAAAAGATAGACTTCACCAAGGTTTTTCAAAATGTTTTCAAAATGTTTTTGAAACCTTTAATTCCTTTTTCCTAAACATCTCACTTGTATCTAGATGTGTAAAACACATACAAGTTAAATATTCTAGTGAGATGTGGGTTTTTGTTCTTTAATGGTCTCATGCATATTATAAGGCAACTCTACTTGATTCCCTTATGCATGGGACTTCAAGTCATGCCAATGGTCCTTAAATCAATTTTATTTTATGCATGATATGACTATGGCATATATATGATATAACTAAGCATGTGCCAAAATCATGATGTCATGGCATGTGAATGAAATTTTAGCATACATGACAAATAAAACTAAGTCTAAAACATGATCATGACATTTTTAGAGATAAAAATGAAAATGATGTCATGTCATGGCAAGGCAAACAAAGCATGACAATTATAAAATACTAAGGTATAGAATACCTAAGTGTTAAATCCAAATTGTCATTTCTAGGAATTAATTCTATTTTGCCTTAATACCATTATCTCCCAAGTGTGCCATAAACCCAAAATGACAAACCAATACCTCTAAGACCTAATTGTGCCAATTTAATAATTTTTCAACTTCTCAAGTACATTGGCACATCCTAATGTGTCAACTCACCATGGCTAGGTTAACTACCCATCCACTTAGGGTTGACACACCCTAACCCATCTAACACGAATCAATTACGCTTCTAGGAACCCAATACCTATTGGAGCTCCTTGGGTTAACAAGGTATTCACTAGGGATAACTTCCCTAGATACCTCTCTAATGACCCTTTTAGGTTTTGACACCTTAGTCATTGGGGTCTTTCCTAGGTCAACTCTAGAGGTGACTCCTCCTTTGACCTTCTTAGTGGCTTTCTTGGTTTTTCTTAAGTACTTAGCCACCAAACACACACCATGGCTAGCCTTAGGGATAACTTCCCTATTAGCCTTGGTTTTCCTAGACCTAGAAATTGTTCCATAATTAAAGGGAACATTATTATAAGTCTTCTTGGGCTTAGGTTTGTGACCCAAACCTTCCTTGCCCTTAGACCGTTCTTGAACCCTAGGTCTTGACTTTTGTGCATTTGACCCTTGAATAGAATTTTCTATAATCTTAAGGGTCTTTTCCATTCTCTCAAGTCTTGATCTCAAGACTTGGTTTTCTAATTCTAATTTTCCCAATTTTGATTGTTCATTAGGTTTTTGGGAAGGCCTCTTCTTCTTAGGCATGTGCCTAGACTTTTTGGGATTAATACCCAAATTTTCTTCTATTCTCCTAATTGATTTCCTAGACAAGATAGGTCTAGACTTATGGTGTCTAGGTTTGTCCTTAGATAAATTAACATGCTTGGCTCCTAGACAAACATATTTATTCCTACTAGCATGCTTTTCATTAATCATGGCAAGTGAACTAAAATAATTTTTAGCATGCTTGTTAACCCTAGAAATTGAAGGTGCATTAATTAAATTTACTTTAGGGTTAGCTTTAGAAGCTCCCCCTACATGAGATGCCCCTTCTTGCATTTTCTTCCCCCTAGGGCATTGACTTCGGTAGTGTTCCCGTTGGTTGCATTTGAAGCACACAATGTGCTCTTTGCTCTTAATTTTGGGGACTTCGGCATTTTTGACTTTTGGTGCCGGTTGAACCTTCTTCACCTTCTTAAGACACTTACTTTTATAGTGTCCTTGTTCCCTACACTCAAAGCATGTTATATTATTTTTATTTATAATAACAACACTTGAGTTACCTAGGGAATTTTCGCTTCTCCCGGATGTTGAAGCTTCTTTTTGAACTTGTTCTGGGATAGAAGGCCTCTCCTCCCCCTCAATGCTAAAGGTGGAGGTCTCCACCAAATCATTAACATCTTCGAATGTGGTGGGCAATTCTTCAACATCCTCGGATCTGGATATTGATGGTCATTCTTCCTCTTCATGGACCAATGTGGGCTCTTCATGAAATCTTATCACCTTGTCCCATAGGTCCTTAGCATCCCTAAAATTACCTAGCCTAGACCAAATGTTGTTAGGAATCAAATCACTAAGTAATTCGATTACCTTGAGATTTGTCTTGAAGTCCTTGATTTGGTCTTGGGTCCACCTTGACTTCTCAATTTGCTTATTGCTTTCATCGCTAGGCAATTCGAAACCATTTTCTAGAATTAACATGAAATCGAAATCGGTTTCGAGATATACCTCCATTTTTCTTCTCCACCATTGAAAGTCCCCTTCAAATTTTGGTGGTTAGAGGTTGTAGCTGGACATTGTCGATGATTATGTGACGGTTAGTCCGGTGACAATCTCCTCGCTCTGATACCACTTGTTGAAATGTTGTGGCTGGCTAGAGGGGGGTGAATAGCCCTCAATCATTGTACGGTGGAATACGATCATTCTTGCGTGCTTGTCTAGAATTGTCGTTAATATACGTAGCAAAAATAATAGAAATAATAACAACAATACAATCACACGCAATACACAAGATATACGTGGTTCGGAACCGAATGGTTCCTACTCCACAGGGTGAGCTCAATGAGCTCATGTTATGCGCACGACACTAACAACACTCCTTCTCGACAACACGTCGGAGGTGGAAAAACCTCTCACAAGCAATTACACTAAGTAATAAGAAATACAAGCAATACAAACACAAATATGAAATACACGTAAAGAATACTTTACAATGCTTGCTTTGAAACCTTTGCTTGTTGCTTGCTTTAGATGGCTCTTGAAGGTCTGGAATGCAGCAACAATTCCCCTCCAAAAACTTCACAAAAGTCTTGGCGAAATCCTCCATCTTGAGCTCCATTTATAACCTGCATCAAGTTGATTTTGTGCTCATCAATCGACTGATCATGACCATCAGTCGACTGGTCCTGTAACCATTGTCTCACAACGACTCGATCCACGCTGGCCAAAATCCAACAGATCTATCATCAGTCGACTAATCATGCCCATCAGTCGACTGATGATCCTATCAGTCGAGTGTTGGCGTGAGCACTCAACTGGAAACCATTCTATGGCCGAAAACACACCGATCAGTCAACTGATGGTGTTATCAGTCGACTGTCATCCCTCGATAGTCAACTGATCGGCCATACCCTGTTCAGTAAAACCCTAGTCGACTTGGAGCAGTCGACTGGCACCTATGCCAGTCGACTAATGTCGGGTAAAACCTTAAACATCAAGTTGTTTGAGCATCCGACACTCAGTCTTAGTCACTTGGCCAAGTCCACCTCATCCCTCATGGAGTTCCCCACCGATGCTCTCTTCCCTCGACCTACGTCCATCGGATGCACCAAGCGCACGACTTCGCAATGCCATCCTTCGCGTCTCTTGCCCTCGAAGTATGATTCCCTAGGGCCTCACTCCATTTGCTCCCTGTCCGACGATCCCTCGGATGCACCAAGAGGATGGCTTCATAATGCCATCCTTCACCGACTCAAGGACCCCGAGCCTAGTGAACTTTCCAAGTCCTCAAGACTTCCCAAATGCACCAAGCGCACGACTTCGCAATGCATTTCTCATCAAGCACCAAGCGCACGGCTTCACAATGCTTTGAACTTTTCCACACCAAGCCCCATGCTTGGATTTTCCATGCCAACTCCATGTTGGACTTTCCTATGACAATCCTATGTCATAAGTTTTGTCTATCCTCAAAATACTGCTCGAGTCAAACTCGAGTCAACCCAGGCCGATTGCACCAACAAGATATTATGGTGCACATGCTCTTAATCCCGATATAATAACGACCACATGTAATTAGTATTTATTTCTTTGATTTACCAATGGGTGAGATTTATGTATTAAATTGATAGGCCTGGTAAGTTGGGAAATAATATTATTTACATGGTATGTCGTTGATTATAGGAGGAAACAGTGTCCTATACACTAGGATGATGATGTCCCCTTGAGGAACTCAGAAAGTTCATCATGTAAATCCTGCAGGTGGACTTGGTCCAACATGATGATAAGGATGAGTGATACTACTCATGGAGTTAGATATTAATTAATTAAATTGTCAATAATTTAATTAATTAATGGACATTCGATATCTTAAACACGGAGAGATATTTTATACAAATAATATATAGAGCCCATATTTATTTATGGGGGTTGGTGAGGTAGATCAATGATGATCCTCTAGTGGAATGGATCATCATTAATGGATCGGGTTTTATGTGGTTCGGATCCATTAGGTGGCCAAGATCCAACTCCTCTTCATGGTTCCTATTGTAGCCTATTATAAATACCTCATGAATCCTCGATCTATATAAGAAAGGGAAGAGGCTTGGGCGAATTGAACAACAACCTAGGGTTTATTATTGGTGTGGAAGAGGCTTGGGCGGCAAGCAAGGTTGGGTGGCTAGGGTTTGGTGGCTTTTCTGCTAGCGCCAGCGGCAACACAAGGGTGGCTAGGGTTTTGGTTTTTCCTTCCCTTCCCTTCACTTGGCCAGCACCCCTTCACCCTCTCCCCTTGGCCGATGGTATTCTCTCTCCCTCTCCTTTGGCCGATGACAACAAGAGATCTCTTGGCCGGCGCATCCTTCCCTCTCCTTAGGGCCGGTGGCAACCTTACTTGGTGCTTGGTGGTCGACACAAGCAAGGAGAAGAAGGGAAGGTTATCTTCCCTTGTTCGGAGCGAGCAAGGAAGGGAAGATATGAGATCTAGGAGGCTTCGACTCTTGGAAGATCATCGCCCACACGACGTCCAAGAGGAGGATAGGAATACAATAGAAGATCAAGAGGTAAAACAAGAGGTATAATCTTGTTTAGTTTTGATTCTAGTTCTCTTGTATTTTGTATGTTATTGATTAACATGAACCCCAATGATAAACACAAAAACCGGCGATCCGTTCATCATCTATTTCGTAGCTAATCGAGGAAAAGAGTTAGGTCACTTGAACAATAAGTTTGTTCAAGCGACTACTCAAATCGAATAACACAATGATGGATTGGTTGCTTGGGTAATCCATCTCCGTCCGGATTAGTTTTAGTTGATAAAATTTTAATCTGGGGACGTGAGATAGGATCGCCATGCACAAGCGACCGAAGTGGGAAGCAATTCCCTTCAAGTGGTATCAGAGCCCAGGTTCTCCGATTTTGTGTATTTTGGATTCGGTTACTTTCATGCATTTATCATATATTTTATGCTGGATAATAGTAGGATGTGCGTAGGCTAACTTTTTTCTTGCAAGCATAAGATCCAACTAGTATGGCTATATGTGATTGTATGTGTGTGCTTGTAATTATTTATTTGAATTCTTGGGGTTGACGAGGCTAATTAGTATTTAATTTTTTGTAATTAAATACGGCACTGTTTAGCCGCTCATTTTAATTTACTTTCAATCTAGATATGTTGTACACTCCTTCGTGGAGTATAGGATCAATGGATGTAAATTAAAATAGTTTATCTTGGCTCGGATCCCCTTATGGCTAGAGCATGGTAAAGGGAGGAGCGGACGAGGTGGCGACACGACGGGAAGCATATTGGAAAACAAAAGCCATAATAGTTGGAAAAAAATATTTTTTTCATATTTTTTTCTTATTGTTTGATATGCATGTTGTGTGTTTGTAAAAATTCCTCAATTTTAAATTACTAAGTGGGAGAGGGATATTTTTTAATTCCCGTGGCCTCAATTACAATTTGACATGTGATGCGAACAAACTTGCACGTTGGCCCTGAGTGCCTTCCTCCATATCAGATGAGTTTGTTTTCCATATCACTAGGTCAAATATGGTTATAGGAAATTATTTAGAAGAGTGTGTACTTTCCCATCGGAAGGCATATAATCCAAGGTAATTGCTTAGTATCGAGTAATGGTAAACACTTAAATGCAAATAAAAGTATCCTCCCCATCGGAGTCACTGCTTTTATTTATAGGGCCGAAGAGAAACCAATTATTAATTTTATTTGTCAAAAAGTAAGGTTGATAGGATAATAAAATTAATGGGTAAAACCTCCTCTTACAAATGTAAAATTCGTATACGTCCATACTATTGTGGCATATGATATTCTCGGTGTTTTGAGATGTTGGTTGATTTTAAAATTTTATTGTTTGAGGAATCAATAAATTTTTAAAATCTAATATTTTGATCACTGTGATTCTTAGGTTTTTCAAAATGACTTTCAACCCACTTGCTATGATTCTGAAAGAAAACAAACTTACTGGACATAACTATGTTGATTGGAAAAGGAATCTGGACATTGTCTTAACTGCTGAGGAGTACAAATATGTACTCTTCGAAGAGTGTCCTCTTAAGCCTACAGATGATTCTGGTGAAAAGGAGAAAGAGAGTTATAAGAAGTGGATCAAGGCTGATGAGATGGCGCAGTATTACATTTTAGCTTCTATGTCAAATGAATTACAATATCAGCATCAGGCCATGACCACTGCCTATGACATGATGCTCAATCTCAAGGAACTTTTCGAACACTAGAATCGGGCTGCTAGGCAAGAAGCTATGAGGAATTTGATGACAACCACCATGGTTGAGGGAACACCCATGAGGGATCATGTTATCAAGATGATGGCTCATTTGAATGAGCTAGAAGTCCTTGGAGCAGAGATTGATGGGGAAACCGATGTCGATATCATTCTCCAATCTCTACTTAAGAGTTTTGAGTAGTTTTGCCTGAATTACAACATGAATAAAAGGTTGTATTCATTGGTGGAGCTTCTGACAGAACTCTAGGCAGCAGAGGGACTTTTTCGTCAGAGTTCTCAGGCTTTGGTTGCTCAGAAGGTTTCTACTTCTAAGATGAAAGGAAAAAAGAAGAAAAAAAAAGTGTAGCAAAGATGGCAGCAGGACCTCAGGCAGGAGTGAAGAAGCCAAAAGGCAAGTGCTTCACTTGCAAGCAGACTGAACATTGGAAGGTGGACTGTCCCAACCAGAAATAGAACAAAGGTATATCTTTTAGTTTAGTCATTGAAACATGTTTAGCGATGTTATCTACCGATACCTGGTGTGTAGATACGAGAGCCACTCATCATGTCTGCAATTCTTTGCAGGGGTTCCAGGAAACCAGACGACTAGCTAAGGGGGAGATTATCATCTACATGGGCAATGCTACGAAGGTGGCGACTATTGCAGTGGGAGATGTTTATTTATCTTTTGATAGAAATAAAACTTTGGTTCTGAGAAATTGCCTTTATGTACCTTCATTTAGAAATATTTTGATTTCAGTTTTTAAATTATTTTTGGATGGATATTCTATTTATTTTAATGACAGAGTTGTTATAAAAAGGAATAAGAAGATTATCTGTTCTGGTGCATTGGTAGGAAATTTATATACTCTTGAATCAAAAGCTCCCACGATGTGAATAGAAATAAATAACTCATCTTCTAAATCTAATAAGAGAAAAGAACCTTCGAAAGTGAACCAAACATATCTTTGGTGTTGGTGCAATCGGCCCAGGTCACGATTGACCAGGACTCGAGTTTGACTCGAGTGATGTTTTGATGTTCGACAAAAACATATGACAATATAATTGTCAAGGAAAGTCCAAGCATGGGTCTTGGCAAATGGAAAGTCCAACATGGGTTGGCAAGGGAAAGCCCAAGCATGGTCTTGGCATGGAAAGTCCAACATGGGTTGGCAAGGAAAGTCCAAGCATGGTCTTGGCATGGAAAGTCCAACATGGGTTGGCAAATGGAAAGTCCAAGCTTGAGTCTTGGCATTTGGAAAGTCCAAGGGGATTGATATTGGCAGCGTAAAGTCCAAGCGGTAGTCTTGGCAGCATAAGTCCAATGGTTGGCGGTGTAAAGTCCAAGCGGTAGTCCTGGCAGCATAAGTCCAATGGTTGGCGGCGTAAAGTCCAAGCGGTAGTCCTGGCAGCATAAGTCCAATGGTTGGCGACGTAAAGTCCAAGCGGAGTCTTGGCGGCGTAAGTCCAATGTGCCTTGGCGGTGTAGACACCATTAGCATGGCATAGCCGATGGAAGCACCTGAAGGCTAGCGCAATGGATGAACAAGTCATGGATGACTTGGAGGGATCCGAGAGGCGTGAGGCTGATGGAGGTGGCTAGAAGGCTTAGGTCTAGGCTAAGGGTGGTCTAGAAAGTATGGGGGAACCATATTTAGGCTAAAACCTCATGTTTGAGGTGTGCCATGTGGCGATCGACCGTAGCCAACTAGGGTTTCGATCACGGAAGTGGTCTAGCAATGATCGCCAGAGGAGGGCAATGATCGATGGCTCGAAATGATCGATGTTGTGCATCAGTCGACTGATGCTCGAGAAATCAGCCACAGAGTGGAGTCTCACTCGACTGGTCGAGTGTAGGATACATCAGTCGACTGATGGTCATGATCAGTCGACTGATGAAGGTTCCGTTAGACTTATCCAACGTGGATCTAGCCGTTCTCTCACGACAACAGTGGCATCAGTCGACTGATGGTCCCAATCAGTCGACTGATCGTCTTTTTCCAGCACAGGTTGAAGCTTTATAAGGAGCTCGTGATGGAGGAAAATGCAAGAGTTCTTTGAGGCGATTTAGGGCGAGTTGCTGCTACAATTCAGGGTCTCCAAGTGCTACTCAATCAACCTAGCGATCAAGCATTCAAGAGCATTTGTAAAGTGTTTTTCTTTACTAGTCTTGCTTTGTATTTCATTGTATTTGCTTGTAGCTTTTGATTATTGTTGTAATCATCTTGTACGAGGTTTCTCCGCCTTCGGATTGTTCCGAGAAGGAGTGTTTATTAGTGTTTGCATGTGCATCACTAGAGCTCGTAGAGCTCGATCCGTGGAGTAGGAACCTTGAGGTTCTGAACCACGTTATATCGTTGTGTTCGTGTGTAATTGTCTATTTCGTTATTGTATTATTTCTATTTCCGCTGCGCTAATGAAATTGTAGACACGAACGAGATCGAATTCCATTAACGTACGGGAAAATGCTATTCACCCCCCTCTAGCCGTTACAAAGATCCTAACAAGTGGTATCAGAGCGAGGCCGCTCTACTAAGTCTAACAATGAAGAGAGCAAGCTAGAGGGTAAAAGATGGAATTCCAAGACAAGCTTGGATGAGACATCAACACTCCACCACCATATGATCGAGAAGACTTTTGGGCATGGAGAACAAGAATGGAGATGTTCTTGATGATGGATATAGAGGATTGGTTCATCCTCGTAGAAGGCTTTAAACCTCCTCGGGACAAAAACGGAAACGTCTTGAAATTGAAGAAGTGGACACGAGAGCAACGCCTCAAGTTCAAGACCGAAATCAAGGTAATAAAGCTTCTAGAAGATTTAATACCTAATGACATTTTGTCTAGTTTAGGTGAATTTCAAGGCGCCAAGGAGCTATGGGAAAATTTAGCAAAGCTCCATGAAGAACCATCCATGGTCCAAGAAGAAGAAGAAGAAGAAGAAGAAGAGTGCTTACCTTCTCAAGTTCAAAAAGAAGCAAGTACATCGTCATCCAAAGAGCTTGAGGATTCGGAGATTGATAGAGAATCAACATCCGGATCGGAAGAGGTGGAGGAAGTGGAAGAAGCATCCACCTCTAGGATTGAGGGGGAGGAAAGGATTTCCACTCCGGAGCGACAAGAAGAAGCTTTCACATCCGGTCAAGATGGAGAAGCTCCAACTCCGGCACCTACCACCACAAATACCCTAGGTAACTCAAACACTCAAGGTTCAAATAAAATTCATATCATTTGCTTTGAGTGTAGGGAATCCGGACACTACAAGAGTAAGTGTCCAAAAAGGGTCAAGAAGGCTCAACCAGTTCCAAAGGTCAAGGAGACCGGTCCCCCAACTATCAAAAGCAAGAAGCAAGTCATTTGCTTCAAATGCCGGCAACCGGGACACTATCGGAATCAATGCCCAAAGGGAGAGAAGAAGACTCAAAGGGGAGCTTCACAAGTAGGGGGAGTATCTAAGGCAAACCCTAAGGTATATCATTTTAATAATGCTCTTTCTAATTCTTATAGTCAAAAGCATGCTAGAAATAATTTTAGTAATCTTGCTATTTATCAAAAAGAGCATGCTAGAAATAGAGAATATTGCTTAGGAGCTAAGAAGGTCAACCTTAGGAGTAAGGAGAAATTTGGGACTAATATCCCTAAAAACAAATTATCTAAGGACAAACCTAGGTTAAATAACTCGAGAAAAATTTTACCTAGGGAGACCATTAGAAAGGTGCAAGAGCACCTAAGTGTCAATCCAAAATGGACTAGGCATATGCCTAAGAAGTCCAATGCCCAAGAGTTAAATCAAAATTTTAAAATTGGGCAATTAGAATTAGAAAACCAAGCCTTGAGGTCAAGGCTTGAAAAATTAGAAAAGACCCTAAATAAGATCCAAAATCAATTTCAAGGGTCCAATGGTCAAAGTCAAAGGTCTAGGACTCAAAGTCAACACCTAGGACCTTAAAGTCAAAAGTCAACCAAGGGCAAGCAAGGTTTGAGTCACAAACCTAAGCCTAAGGTGGCTTACCATAGTGTTCCTTTTGATTATGGGACACAAACTAGGTCTAGGAAGACCAAGGTCAATAGGGAAGTCATCCCTAAGGTTGACCAAAGGTTGTGCCTAGTGGGTAGGGTTTCTAGGAAACCTAGGGTGACCACTAAGAAGGTTGCAAGGGGAGTTACCCCTAGAGTCAACCTAGGTAAAACCACAATGACCAAGACTAACATGCCTAGGAGGGTCATTAGGAAGGTATCTAGGGAGGTTATCCCTAAGGAATACCTAATTAACCCTAGTAGCTCAAATCGGTTTTGGGTTCCTAAGAGCGTGTTTGACTCACGCTAGATGGGTTTAGGGTGTGTCAACCTTAGTTGGATGGGTAGTTAACCCAACCATGGCAAAGGTGGCACTTTAGGTTATTTTCAAGGTTATGGTTACCTTGGAAATACATTTTATTTGAATCCTAAAAGGTTTTTAGGATGTGACAATATGAATAGAGAAGTTTGATAAAATGATCAAATTGGCACAATTTAGGATTAGAAGTTAGTGTGCCATTTTGGGTTTTTGGCACACTTGGGAGAAAAGTAGAAATATGGAAAAATATAATTAATTATATGAAATAACAATTAATATTAAAATTTAGGTATTACTATACCTATATATTTTATATGTCATGCTTTGTTTGCCATATGACATGCCATGACATCATGCTTATTCTTAATCATTTTATATGTCATGTTCATGTTTAGGATTAAGGTTTCAAATGTCATGTGTTTTTAGATTTCATCTTATGCCATGACATCATGATTATGAGCATATGCTTATTTATATCATTTCTAATGCCATAATCATTCATGCATTTAAGACAATTTGGTTGAAATTGATTTAAGGACTATGACATGACTTGAAGTCCCATTTATAAGGGAATCAAGTAGGGTTGCCTTAGAGAATGCATGAAACCCTAGATTAGGATGAACAAAACCCACATCTCACATTAAATTGACATGTATGTGTATTTATACACCCTAGATACATGTGAGATGTTAGGATATGAGTTGAGTTCAAGGTGCATAGTTTTTGCATCTAGTTGAACCCAAACTCATCTTAACTCAACATGTGGATCATTAGGAAAGCTTGTGTACAAGTCATGTACATAGAGCCCAAGGAATATGATCCAAAATAGGGTTTTGAAAACATTTTAAAATCATTTTGAAAAACCTTGGTGAAGTATATCTTTTGATAGCAATCACCATTGATGAGATTGATACAAAGTGAGCTTAAACTTTAAAGTTTTTAGTCACTTTTGGATTTTGTATCAAATTTCACTATTTTATGGGTAAAATATTTTTTAAACATTTTTCACCCATTGTACTGGTCATAAGTGTCATATGTATCAAATTTCATGATTTTTCGATATACGTATAATTATTTATGATTTTCTGAAACTCATTTCTGATAATTGAAAATCGGATTTTTCAGTTATCAGTCGACTGCCCTGGGTGGCAGTCGACTGATGATCGTGTCAGTCGACTGATTTCTGAATCACTCGACTGATAGCCTGATTTCGGGGTAACCAAGGTTGTTTAACCCGATTTCAGCTGCGGTTAAGGTCCCTAACCACTCCTAACACTAGAATATGCTTTGGGAAGCATGATGAAGGGTGAAAATCCATTGGATATGGATTAGGAGAGGTGTTTAGGATTTGTATCAACTCTACGGTGTTGGAAAGTTCAATGTTGAATTTCTAACCTTAATTTTGATGGCTTAGAGTTTCTATTGGCTTAGCCAAGGACATTGTAGGTGCAATGGTCAAGGGGGAGCAAGCTTTTAGGGGGAGTTATCCATCATGGGATGATGGATGTGTTTTCTCTTCTTGAAGGGGGAGAAGGTATTAGGAGAGTATCATCAATTGGAAAATTGACGAGATTTTGAGAAACCCAATTTGGAAATTGAGAGAGTGAATAGGATTGCCTCTCTTAAGTGATATAGGACTTATCACTTGAAAGATGGTAGGCATCCTAAGTATTTTTGGATCAAGGGGGAGATTGTAAGATCTCATTGGGACATGAGACATTGACCTCCTTGGAGAGATAACCTTTTTGATGTATGTCAAAAAGGGGGAGAATGTTTGGGAGAGAACATTTGGAGAATGTTTAAGACTACTAATTTGGGATGATTGGTAAGGAATTTAAGTTAGTGTTCTAACTCAATGTTTTGTTTGGTTTTTGTCAAACATCAAAAAGGGGGAGATTGTTGGTGCAATCGGCCCAGGTCACGATTGACCAGGACTCGAGTTTGACTCGAGTGATGTTTTGATGTTCGACAAAAACATATGACAATGTAATTGTCAAGGAAAGTCCAAGCATGGGTCTTGGCAAATGGAAAGTCCAACATGGGTTGGCAAGGGAAAGTCCAAGCATGGTCTTGGCATGGAAAGTCCAACATGGGTTGGCAAGGAAAGTCCAAGCATGGTCTTGGCATGGAAAGTCCAACATGGGTTGGCAAATGGAAAGTCCAAGCTTGAGTCTTGGCATTTGGAAAGTCCAAGGGGATTGATATTGGCGGCGTAAAGTCCAAGCGGTAGTCTTGGCAGCATAAGTCCAATGGTTGGCAGCGTAAAGTCCAAGCGGTAGTCCTGGCATCATAAGTCCAATGGTTGGCGGCGTAAAGTCCAAGCGGAGTCTTGGCGGCGTAAGTCCAATGTGCCTTGGCGGTGTAGACACTGTTAGCATGACATAGCCAATGGAAGCACCTGAAAGCTAGCGCAATGGATGAACAAGTCATGGATGACTTGGAGGGATCCGAGAGGCGTGAGGCTGATGGAGGTGGCTAGAAGGCTTAGGTCTAGGCTAAGGGTGGTCTAGCAAGTATGGGGGAACCATATTTGGGCTAAAACCTCATGTTTGAGGTGTGCCAGTCGACTAGTGCAATGTGGCAGTCGACTGGTGGTAGCCAACTAGGGTTTGACTGCGGGAAGTGGCCTATCAGTCGACTGCCAGAGGAGGGCAGTCGACTGATGGCTCGAGCAGTCGACTGATGTTGTGCATCAGTCGACTGATGCTCGAGAAATCAGCCACAGAGTGGAGTCTCACTCGACTGGTCGAGTGTAGGATACAACAGTCGACTGATGGTCATGATCAGTCGACTGATGAAGGTTCCGTTGGACTTATCCAACGTGGATCTAGTCATTCTCTCACGACAATAGTGGCATCAGTCGACTGATGGTACCAATCAGTCGACTGATCGTCTTTTTCCAGCACAGGTTGAAGCTTTATAAGGAGCTCGTGATGGAGGAAAATGCAACGGTTCTTTGAGGCGATTTGGGGCGAGTTGCTGCTACAATTCACGGTCTCCAAGTGCTACTCAATCAAACTAGCGATCAAGCATTCAAGAGCATTTGTAAAGTGTTTTTCTTTACTAGTCTTGCTTTGTATTTCATTGTATTTGCTTGTAGCTTTTGATTATTGTTGTAATCATCTTGTACGAGGTTTCTCCGCCTCCGTATTGTTCCGAGAAGGAGTGTTTATTAGTGTTTGCATGTGCATCACTAGAGCTCGTAGAGCTCGATCCGTGAAGTAGGAACCTTGAGGTTCCGAACCACGTTATATCGTTGTGTTCGTGTGTAATTGTCTATTTCGTTATTGTATTATTTCTATTTCCGCTGCGCTAACGAAATTGTAGACACGAACGATATCGAATTCCATTAACGTACGGGAAAATGCTATTCACCCCTTTCTAGCCGTTACAAAGATCCTAACATTTGGCATCTAAGGTTAGGTCATATTAACCTGAGTAGAATTCAAAGGTTGATAGCTGATGGACCTTTGGGTTCATTAGTGGTGGAAGATTTCCCAACATGTGAATCTTGCTTGGAAGGTAAAATGACCAATAGGACTTTTAAGGTCAAGGGGTATAGAGCCAAAGATGTGTTGGAATTGGTTCATTCTGATTTGTATGGTCCTATGTCTATCCAAGCTAGAGGTGGTTTTGAATATTTTGTCTCTTTTATAGATGATTATTCAAGATATGGATATATTTACTTTATGTGCCACAAGTCTGAATGCTTTGACAGGTTCAAATAATTCAAGGCTGATGTGGAGAAACGTCAAGGTAAAAGTATCAAGACACTATGATCTGATCGTGGTGGTGAGTACCTCTTAGGAGAGTTTAGAAGTTACTTATCAGAGGTTGGGATTCAATCCCAACTGCCTGCACCTAATACATCCCAGCAAAATGGTGTGGCAGAGCGAAGGAATAAGACTCTTATGGAGATGGTTAGATCGATGATGAGTTATTCTGAGTTACTAGATTCGTTCTGAGGATATGCTCTGGATATGGCAGTGTATATTCTGAACTTGGTACCATCTAAATCAGTGCCTTCTACTCCCACAGAATTGTGGACTAGGCAAAAGCCTAGTCTGAGACATATTCGGATTTGGAGTAGTCCAGCACATATACTGAAGGGAGATGCTAGTAAGTTGGAATCTCGTAAAGAAGTGCGGCTGTTCGTTGGCTATCCTAGAGGAATGAAAGGTGGTTTGTTCTATAGTCCTAGAGAGCAGAGGGTGATCATTAGCACAAATGCCTGATTTTTAGAGGAAGACTATGTGATGAACCACAAGGCCATGAGCAAGATTATTCTGGAGGAATTAAGAGGGGAAGTCACTACTTCAGTACCAACGGTACAAGAGGACATACCACAAGTGACTGCACCGTGTGTCACAGAAGATACACAGGTGATACTGATGCACGCAAATGCGACCTCAAATCTCACGATGGAGGTCGTCAAGGACTCAAAGCGCGCGCTCATGCTCAATGCCCACAAGTGCACAGATGTCGTCAAGTAATAAAAGATTATCGATCCCACAGGGACTGGGATTCGAATATCGATATGTTCAGTGGCTAAAATTGTTCGAAAGTAAACTCTAAGAGGTTTCGATTTGTGAGGGCTATCGGTGGACTATACTCTATACAGTGTCACGTGGAGGAAGAAGGGAGCATGTCGGGGTCTTTAAAGGTGATTCTTGGACTTTGGTTTCACTTGTGTGTCACAAAACAGTGCTGTTAACTGGCGTTGTTTAGACGTTTAGCTATGGTTTTGTGGAAGGGACATCATACACTCTCCCGATGAGCCACCGCATCTACCGAATGCTATCTCCGCCTTAAAAGGATGGGATAGATGGTACGAGGATGCCGAATCAATCCCTACGATGAACCATTTCTGGTTCCATTGCATCCTTCTACCCACGATTATAGGAGATCAGATTTACCCCTAGGTTCCTTGTATAAAATCCCCTAAATCTTAGATACGAGGGTTGTCACCCCTTGTATCACCTAAGCACAGCAGGTAGAAACCCAAACACACATAGATATAGTTTAAACAACTTCCAATTGCCAAATTAAACTCAAAGATAGAATTTAACATGAACCAACATATAATCTGCACACAAGCTACTCCCTAATCCTAGAATCGAAGAAACTACTTCATGTATATAGAGGAGGAATCACAAAGCATGTATATGTTCGAATACATCAGAAATAAAATGCAGGAACAAGGAATTACAATGCTTTTGTGGTCTTCTCTCTGGCGTTGAAGTGCAAAGTGTGGACCTCTGGCAGCGTTCCTCCTCCCCGTTATGAGTTCCCGAAGCTTTTTAGGGATTCGGTGTGTCGTCCTAGCCGTTGTACCCCCCCCCCCTAGGGTATGGGGCAGAGCCATCCTTATGTAGACATCACCTTGGACCGCTGCAAAATTCGGAAAAAGCCCTAGTCATGCAAATTTTGCGGGCTGCCACACGACCATGTATTTCCACACAGCCAGGCCGTGTGCAGCTTTGGGGTGGCTGATCTCGCCCATTGGACATGGCCATGTGTATCCACACGCCCTGGCCGAGTCCCACTCTGTGTCTAGCGGCAAAATGTCCTTCTTTTGTTCCAAAGTGTTCCTTTTTCACCCAAAATGCTAATCTGCACACAAAAATATAAAGAGCAGACCTCTGAACCAGAAAATAGGAAATGCATGCAAAATAGAGTGACATATGCATGAAAACTAACATAAAACGTAATGAGATGTAAGCGAAAACTACTCCTAAAACCCTATATGTTTTGCTCACATCACTTCCCCCAGACTTAAATCTTTGCTTGTCCTTAAGAAAACCTCAGTGCCATGAAATTTAAAAAGACATTGTTCCATACTTAACATGTTAACTAAATTTATCAAGTGGTATTTACAATCAAAGCAAAATAAATATGTTCTAGAAATTCACTAAGTTATCTCCTCGTGCTTGTGCTAAGAGAATCATTCTTAGGGGATGCCCGTTCCATGGTGAGTTAAGTCATCATCCCATAGTTTTCCTAAGGTTTCCGGCTCTTAGGCACTTACCTGCCCAAAGCGAGGGTCGTTTCCTAGATCTAGCATAAAGTCTCAAAGGCATGCTCGGTATTGAGAGAAATTAGTAGGTGTTTCCCCAGTAACCTAACTTGGTCTCAAAGGGGCACCTAGTCATTTCCACCCACGACAATTGTTTTTTATCCCTCATAATCTTCTCTCTCTCTCTCCCTTTTTTTCTTTTCATTTTCTTTGTTTTCTTTTTCATCTTTTTCTCTTTCTCTCTCTTTTTTTTCTTCTCACTGGGATTTTGATTTTTCCAAATGGGCTTACACAATCCGAGCATCTCCAGTAACTAAAATGCTAAACCTAGAGTCACCTATGGATTCCAAAGTACTAGACTACTGAAATGAATCATAACTAGGTATGTACTAAATTCTCCCTTTCAGAATATTCGACATGTGTCGGTGTAAAAATAAAAGCTAACCAGTGTAAGTCTTGAACATTCATTAGAGTGAATAAAATAAAATACCACAAGATAAATGAAGTTAAGCTACCTATGGGAACAACTCATGTAGGCAACTTTTAAAAATACTACTGAGACAGCTTTACAGATAACAAAAACTAAGTACTGAAAGAAACTCAACAACCCATGCATGAATAAATGAATGAAAATACCAGAAAAGAAACTACTGCTAGAAAACAAACAAAATAAACTTTGGGGTCCCATTCAGACTTAAAATGAAAATATACCTCTAGTATGGTGGACGAGGTGGAAAGTCTGGGAGCTTCGGCATCTCGGGATCCTGGGATAACCTGCTGCTGAGCCGCTGATGCCACATGTACATGTGGTCAATCTGGGAGCTGGTGGATGCAGAAGCTGTTCGGTGCTCCTCCTCGATGACCCACTGTGCCTGTTGGGCATGCATGTGGTTCCGTATCTCCTAGTGGTAGGCGGCCTCATCCTGGCGACGAGCAGCCTCCTCCTGGAAGTATATGCGAGCCTCGTCATAGAACTCCTCAGCCCGCTGGAAGTGCTCCCAGAATCCTTGGAACTCCGCCTGCGTGTAGGCGGTCTGATCCTCCAATCGCTGACTCTCCGTCTACTGCTCGGTGTATATGTCGTCGAGGCACTATCGGAACTCCGAGAAATCATAGGCCGACATACCTACATCCTGCTCAAAGGTGGAAAAATGTGATGGTGCAGGTGCAGACTCATGTCGGCGTGGACTAGGGGGGCTCCTATGCATGTGTGGACTGGAGGGAGAGTGATGTAAAGGGGGTGAGATGGGCACCGATGCGGGTGGTCCCTCATGTGGAGAAGACTCCACTATCAGGTCCAAGCGCCAGTTGGTGCATGTAGTGATGGTGGTACGATCAAGGTTGTGGAGCCTAAGGGCCGTAAGATTTTTCCTTACAAAGCATAAGGAGTGTCCTTCTCTAACAATCATCTTCATGGCCATGCACACTCCTAGGTCGATCCTAGGGCTCCCCTCTATACTCTCTAATGCAGTGTAATCGTACCCCATCCTATGGAAAATATGGGTAAGTAGGCCTCCCACATTAATCTATCCTCGTGCTGCTTTTCCCATCTTCACTAAGTGTCTGATGAAGTGGGACCCTACATCGATGCTACTCCTTTCTTGTAGCATGTCCCAGAGGCAAAGCAACTCGCTAGCTCTAACTACACCGTCACTCTCCCCACGACCAAATATAGTATTGGCCATGATGCGGTGGAGGTATCGAAAGACGGGGTTTTGAAGGCACGACGCTTTGTCCCTAGAAGGGTCATAAGCGTGCTCCCCCGTCAACTCTGTCCAAAATGCCCGAGCATTGAACCCAATAGGGATTATTCTCTCTCCCCCACTCAGCAAGCCAAAGCATGAATTCCATTGGTGAAGGGTCCATTCATGCTCAATGTTAAAAATCCTAAAAGTTATCCTACCCTCTTCGCTCTCTCTAGCCGTTAAAATTTCCGCTCTTCCCACCCCATTTTTGCAAATAGGGCTTGAATATCACCCAACAACCCTAAAGACTCTAGCAAATCTTCATCTAAGTACCTAGTAGGAGTAAGTTTATGAGTAGAAAGCATATTATATCTATCTCTATGTTCATTATTGCTTAAAAGAAGAGTGGGTAGGGCGTTACCCTCCTCCGGAGCTTGAGGGGCGTCGGCTCTCCTTGTTCGTCGCTCCAAAGCACCGGATCGAGGTGCTACATGCTTGGTCCTCCTCATCCTTGCTTCTTTTGGCTTCCTTTGAGGTTAGAAGTTCTTCTAGATGGTGGGGAAGATGAAAACACATGGCTAGGGCAAGAGCACTCGAAGCACATGACGCAAATGGGGTGAAAACACATGGCTCGCCCCTTTTTAACCTTGCACGACACGACCGTGTGAAAACACACAGCCAGGTCATGTGAAAACACACGGCCAGGCCATGTGAAAACACACGTCCAGGCCATGTGCGCCTCGGGTCAGTTGGGCACGGCCGTGGGAAAACACACGGCCAAGCCGTGTGTCCCCATTTTTCTCCCCGTTTTGCATTCTGGACTGAATTTCCTCATACACTTCGCCGTGTAGGCTAAAATGGATTTATTTTTGCCTAGGAAAGTTCTTTTATAGTCCTAATTCTAAATGGGATGGTAATCAAAACTAAAATTAAATAAATGCAAGCAATACAATCAAAGGGAAATCTAAAACTAAACTTGGGTTGCCTCCCAAGAAGCGCTTTGTTTAAGGTCGTTTAGCTCGACCACACTCCACTATCAACTTGGCTCTAGAGGTTCAATGAACCTCCATTCATCCGTCTCGGAAGCTTCTATTGGGAGGGGAAACTTCGCTTCCCACTTCAACTCGATCGCTTGTTCATGGCGATCCCTTCTACGTCCCCGGATAAAAAAATTAATCCTTGACAAGAGGGATTTCCCATACAACCTTGTCATCGTCGTGCTATTCGATTAGAGTGGTCACTTGAACAAACTTGTTGTTCAAGCGAGTAACCTCTATTCTACGAGTTGCCACGGAATAGACGATGTACGGATCGCCGGCTTTTGTGTTTATGTTCGGGGTCCAAGTATATTTAGCCACATACATAAAGTAAACAACCACATACAACATGCATATAATTGAAAAACATTTATAGACATAATACAAAAGAACACTAATCAAAATAAACAAGATTATACCTCTTGTTATACCTCTTGATCTTCTATTGTATGTCCTTCCTCCTTTTGGACGTCGTGTGGGCGACGATCTTCCCAAAGTCGAAACCTCCTAGATCACCAATCTTCCTTTCCTTGTTCACTCTGAACAAAGGAAGATCATAAAATAAAACACTTCTTCCTATCTAGAACTGGCCACCAAGTCAATAGACTCGATGTTACCGCTGGCCAAGGAAGAGAACATGGAGTATAGGAACCGGCCAAAAGAGAATCAATGAGGGTGATGGCGTCGGCCAACACTTAGAGAAGAAAAGGGAAACCAATCTTCACCTTGTAGCCACCCAAAACCCTAACCCTAGCTCTACTAATTGCCGGCCAAGGAAGAGGGGAAGAAGAATAGGTTGAGCACCGGCCAAAGTATAGGGAAGAAGGATAGGTTGCTGGCCAAACCTTAGGAAGAAGAAGAAAGGTCCTCCTCCACTTGTTGCCGCCCACCCCAACACCAAAACCCTACCCGCCCACTCCTAATCCTAACCTAATTAGGATTGCTTGCAGCCCAAGGGAAGCAAACCCTAATCCTCATCCATCAAGTTGCCGCCCAAGCCATAGTCCTATATTTATAGAGTTGGGCTCAAGCCTCCTTTTAATCTCCACCATTGGTTCTAGGGATTTAATCTAAACCGTCGGATCTAGAGATTTAATCTCAACCGTCGGATCTAGAGATTTAATCTCTACCGTTGGATCTAGAGTTTTGTTTTCATCCATTGGATCTAAGCTTTATGAGGTATTAATAGGCTGCAATAGGGACCATGAGGAGGAGTTGGATCTTGGCCACCCAATGGATCAAGCCCACATAAAGTTCGATCCATTAATGATTATCCATTCCACTAGAGGATTATCATTGATCTACCTCACCAACCCCCATAAGTTAATATAGGCTCCATATATTATATGTACATTTTCTCCCCATATTTAAGATCTCGAATTTCCATCGATTAATTAATTTACTGACCATTAATTAATCAACATCTAACTCCATGAGTAGTACCACTCAACCTTTTCATCATGCCGGACCAAGTCCACCTGCAGGGTTTACATGATGAACCTTATGAGCTCCTCAAGGGGACATCATCATCCTAATATATAGGACACAGTTTCCTCCTATAATCAACGGCACACCATATAAATAATATCATTTCCCAACTTACTGAGCCTATCGATTTAATCTATAAATCTCGCCCATTGGTAAATCAAAAAAATGAATACTAAGTATATGTGCCCGTTATTATATCGGGATTAAGAGTATGTATAATATAATATCTGAGGTCCGATTCGATTATGTAGTCAATAATAAATTGAATAACCTCTAAGTCGGTCCTGCTCAATACACACAAAGTGTACTAGTGTGATTTTATGGTCAAGACAGACCAATACAAAATCACACTACAACCATACCAATGGTTTGTTCAAAGCCATCTCGATTGTGAGCCTTTACTTATACTTTACAAGGAGCCGATAACATGATCTCCCGTGTGACACCACACACCATGTTATCTACAATGTAATGTATTAGACAATATGCATAACCATAAAAATATGCAAACAATGATCATGTGATTCTTATTTCAAAAATAAAAATGTTCATACAAAAGATAGACTTTTCAGTATACATCCAAACAATCTCCCACTTATACTAAAAGACTATGTTGTCCTCATACTGCCATACATCTGATTCCCCTTCCATCCACATGCCTATCAAAGCTCTCGCTAAAAGGGCCTTAGTGAAAGGGTCTACCAGGTCATCCTCTGATGCAATCTAGGCGACAACAACTTCTACCTCCTTTACAATTTCTCGTATCAAGTGGTACTTGCGTTCTATGTGTTTACTTGCCTTATGGACTCGTGGTTCCTTCGAGTTTTCAACTGCACCACTATTATCACAATAAATTGTGATAGTTCTCGGCAAACCAGGAATTACATCCAAGTCCATCAGGAAGTTCCTGAGCCACACAGCTTCTTTGGCCACCTCAGAGGCTGCCACATGCTCAGCTTCCATGGTGGAGTCCGCCACGCATTTCTGCTTGACACTCCTCCATACAATGGCTCCGCCTCCCAAAGTAAACACAAAACCTGAGGTAGACTTACTATTATCCCTATCTGATTGGAAGTCAAAATCTGTATAATCCATAGGGAGTAATTGGTCTGCCTGGTAAACTAGCATATAATCCCTAGTCCTTCTCAGGTACTTCAATATATGCTTTACCGCAATCCAATGTCCCTGTCCTGGATTACTCTGATATCTGCTGACCATGCCCATGGCAAAGCATATATCTGGTCTCGTACATAGCATCGCATACATTAGGCTTCCTACTGCCAAAGCATAAGGAACCACCTTCATCTCCTCTATCTCCTCAGATGTTCTAGGACACATCTCCTTAGATAAAGGAACTCCATGCCTGAAAAGTAGAAAACCTTTCTTGGAGTTTTGCATGCTAAAACAATCCATAATAGTGTCTATGTATGAAGCTTGGGATAAGCACAACATCATTTTCTTGCGATCCCTTATAACCTTGATCCCAAGGATGTGTCCCACTTCTCCCAAGTCCTTCATATCAAACTGTTTGGACAATCATACCCTTACGTCCGATAACACCTTGACATTGTTGCCAATTAACAAAATGTCATCTACGTATAGTACAAGAAATACCACTACGTTTTCATCACATCTCTTGTATACACAAGACTCATCCAGACATTGAATAAATCCATAAGACTGGATTACCTCATCAAAGCGGATGTTCCAAGACCTCGAAGCTTGCTTCAATCCATAAATGGACCAATTAAGCTTACATACAAGATGCTCTTTGCCCTTCGCAATGAATCCCTCTGGTTGCTTCATATAGATGTTTTCCTCAAGACTTCCATTAAGGAAAGCTGTCTTGACATCCATCTGCCACACCTCATAATACATATGAGCTACAATGGATAAGAGAATCCAGATAGACTTAAGCATGTCTACCGGCAAAAAAGGTCTCCTCATAATCGATACCCTCTTTCTGAGTATACCCCTTCACAACAAGCCTCGCTTTGAAGGTCTCAACCTTCCCTTCTATTCCTCTCTTTCTTTTGTAGATCCACTTGCATCCAATGGTTATTACACCATCGGGTGGTTCTACTAGCTCCCAGACCTGATTTGAATCCATAGATTCAATCCTAGCATTCATTGCACTTCGCCAAGATACTGCATCTTTATCTTGGATTACCTCGTCATATGTCCAGGGATCAGGTTCATGTTCGCCAGGGACCAAATCAGAAGATTCTCCCAAGAACATGAATCTATCAGGTTGTCTCACAACCCTCCCACTACGATGAGATATCACCTATGTATCCTCTGTGACACACGGTGCAGTGACTTGTGGTATATCCTCTTGTATCGGTGGTACTGAAGAAGTGACTTCCCTTTTTATTTCCTCCAGAACAATATTACTCATGGGATTATGGTTCATTACATAGTCTTCCTCTAGAAATCTGGCGTTCGTGCTAACGATCACCCTCTGATCTCTAGGACTATAAAACAAACCACCTTTCGTTCCTCTAGGATAGCCAATGAACATGCGTACTTCTGTACGAGGTTCCAACTTACCAGCATCTGCCTTCAGCACATGTGCTGGACTCCCCCATATCTGAATATGTCTTAGACTAGGTTTTCGCCCAGTCCACAATTCTGTGGGAGTAGAAGGCACTGATTTAGATGGAACCAAGTTCAGAATGTACACTGTCGTATCTAGAGCATATCTTCAGAATGAATCTGGCAACTCAGAATAACTCATCATTGATCTAACCATCTCCATAAGAGTCCTATTCCTTCGCTCTGCTACACCATTCTGTTGGGGTGTGTCAGGTGTAGACAATTGGGATTGAATCCCAACCTCTGATAAGTAATTCCTAAACTCTCCCAAGAGGTACTCACCACCACGATCAGATCGTAGTGTCTTGATACTTTTACCTTGATGTTTCTCCGCATCAGCCTTGAATTCTTTAAACTTGTCAAAGCATTCAGACTTGCGGCGCATCAAGTAAATGTATCCATATCGCGAATAATCATCTATAAAAGAGACGAAATACTCAAAACCACCTCTAGCCTGGATAGACATAGGACCACACAAATCAAAATGAACCAATTCTAACACATCTTTGGCTTTATACCCCTTGGCCTTAAAAGGCCTTTTGGTCATTTTACCCTCCAAGCAAGATTCGTAGGTTGGGAAATCTTCCACCACTAATGAACCCAGAGGTCCATCAGCTATCAATCTTCGAATTCTGCTTAGGTTAATATGACCAAGCCTAAGATGCCAAAGATATGTTTGGTTCATCTTCGAAGGTTCTTTTCTCTTATTGGAATTAGAAGATGAGTTATTAACTTCTATTTGCATCGTGGGATCTTTTAGTTCAAGTGTATACAAATTTCCTATCAATGCACCAGAACAGATAATCTCCCTATTTCTTTTTATAACAACTCTGTCATTAAAAGAAATAGAATATCCATCCTTAAACAATTTAGAAACTGAAATCAAATTCTTTCTAAATTAAGGTACATAAAGGCAATTTTTAAGAACCAAAACTTTATTTTTCTCAAAAGATAAATAAACATCTCCCACTGCAATAGCCGCCACCTTCGTTGCATTGCCCAAGTAAATGGTAATGTCCCCTTTCGCTAGTCGTCAGGTTTCCTGGAACCCTTGCAAAGTATTGCAGACATGATCAGTTGCTCCCGTATCTACACAACAGGTGCCGGTAGATAATACCGCTAACCATGTTTCAATGACTAGACCAAAGGATATACCTTTGTTCTGCTTCGGATTGGGACAGTCCTTCTTCCAATGTCCAGTCTGCTTGCAAGTGAAGCACTTGCCTTTCGGCTTCTTCACTCCTCCATGAGATCCTCCCACCAGCTTTGCTCCACCTTGTTTCTTCTTCTTCTTGCTTTTCGGCTTAGAAGTAGAAACCTTCTGACCAACTATGGCTTGAGCCTGAGTAAGCCTTTCTGTCGACTGGAGAGTGATATCGACCTGGGTTTCCCCATCGATCTCAGCTCCAAGGACTTCCAGCTCATTCGCAAGCTTTAGAGGACACTCTTCGAAGAGTACATATTTGTACTCCTCAGCAGTTAAGACAATGTCAAGATTCCTTTTTCCAATCAACATAATTATATACAGTAAGTTTATTTTCCTTTAGTATTATAGCAAGTGAGCTGAAAGTCATTTTTGAAAATCCAAAGAATCACATAGATCATTACTTTAGATTTCAAAAAATTATTGATTCCTCAAACAATAAAATTTTAAAATCAACCAACACCTCAAAACACCGAGAATATCGTATGCCACGATCGTGTGGACGTATACGAATTCTACATTTGTAAGAGGAGGTTTTACCCATTAATTTTACTATCTCATCAACCTAACTTTTTGACAAATAAAATTAATAGTTGGTTTCTCTTCGGCCCTACAAATAAAAGCAGTGACTCCGATGGGGAGGATACTTATATTTGTATCTAAGTGTTCACCATTACTTGGTATTAAGGTAATTATCTCGGGTTATGTGCCTTACGATGGGGAAGTACACGCTCCTTAATAATTTTCTATAACCATATTTGAACTTGTGATCCGCAAACAAAGTCATCCGATGGGGAGGAAGGCACTCAGAGTCGACGCGCAAGTTTGTTTGCATCACATGTCAAATCGTAATGGAGGTCGTGGGAATTTATAAAAATATCCCTCTCCCACTTAGTAATTTAAAATTGAGGAATTTTCTAGCCTACGACATGCATATCAAACAATAAGCAAAAAATATGAAAAATAAATTATTTTCCAACTATTATGGCTTTTGTCTTCAATATGTCTCCCATTGCATCACCATCTCGTCCGCTCCTCCTACGCCATGTACGAGCCATCCGGAGATCCGAGCCGAGACTAAAAACTATTTTAATTTACATCCATCGATCCTATACTCCACGAGGGAGTGTACATGAAATCTAGAACGAAAGTAAACTAAAATAGAAAGAGTGGCTAAACAATGTCGTATCTAATATACAAAAAATTAAATACTAGCCTCGTCAACCCCGAGGATTCAACAAAATATACTATTACACACATACAATCACATACACACATATGGCCATAATAGTCGGATCTTATGCCTGCAACCAAAGAGTTAACCTACGCATATCCTACTATTATCCGGTACATATAATATATGAAAAATGCATAAGAGTAACCGAATCCTAAACACACAAAACCGAAAACCGTGGCTTTGATACCACTTGTTGGGAGGGGAAACTTCGCTTCACACTTTAACTCGGTCGCTTGTTCATAGCGATCCCTTCTACATCCCCGGATAAAAAAATTTATCCTTGACAAGAGGGATTGGCCAAGCAACCTTGTCATCATCGTGCTATTCGATTGGAGTGGTCACTTGAACAAACTTGTTGTTCAAGTGACCAACCTCTATTCTACGAGTACCCATGGAATAGACGATGTACGGATCGCCGTCTTTTGTGTTTATATTTGGGGTCCAAGTATATTTAGCCACACACATAAAGTAAACAACCACATACAACATGCATATAATTGAAAAACAATTATAGACATAATACAAAAGAACACTAATCAAAATAAACAAGATTATACCTCTTGTTATACCTCTTGATCTTCTATTGTATGTCTTTCCTCCTTTTGGACGTCGTGTGGGCGACGATCTTCCAAAAGTCGAAGCCTCCTAGATCACCAATCTTCCTTTCTTAGTTCACTCCAAACAAAGGAAGATCATACAACAAAACACTTCTTCCTCTCTAGAACCGGCCACCAAGTCAATAGACTCGATGTTACCGCCAGCCAAGGAAGAGAACATGGAGTATAGGAACCGCCCACTCCTAATCCTAACCTAATTAGGATTGCTTGCAGCCCAAGGGAAGAAAACCCTAATCCTCATCCATCAAGTTGCCTCCCAAGCCATAGTCCTATATTTATAGAGTTGGGCTCAAGCCTCCTTTTAATCTCCACCATTGGTTCTAGGGATTTAATCTCAACCGTCGGATCTAGAGATTTAATCTCAACCGTCAGATCTGGAGATTTAATCTCTACCGTTGGATCTAGAGTTTTGTTTTCATCCATTGGATCTAAGCTTCATGAGGTATTAATAGGCTACAATAGGGACCATGAGGAGGAGTTGGATCTTGGGCACCCAATGGATCAAGCCCACATAAAGTCCGATCCATTAATGATTATCCATTCCACTAGAGGATTATCATTGATCTACCTCACCAACCCCCATAAGTTAATATGGGCTCCATATATTATATGTACATTTTCTCCCCGTGTTTAAGATCTCGAATGTCCGTCGATTAAATAATTTACTAACCATTAATTAATCAACATCTAACTCCATGAGTAGTACCACTCAACCTTTTCATCATGCCGGACCAAGTCCACCTGTAGGGTTTACATGATGAACCTTATGAGCTCCTCAAGGGGACATCATCATCCTAATATATAGGACACGGTTTCCTCCTATAATCAATGGCACACCATATAAATAATATCATTTCCCAACTTACCAAGCCTATCGATTTAATCTATAAATCTTGCCCATTGGTAAATCAAAGAAATGAATACTAAGTATATGTGCCCGTTATTATATCGGGATTAAGAGTATGTACAATATAATATCTGAGGTCCGATTCGATTATGTAGTCAGCAATAAATCGAATCACCTCTAAGTCGATCCTGCTCAATACACACAAAGTGTACTAGTGTGATTTTATGGTCAAGACAAATCGATACCAAATCACACTACAACCATACCAATGGTTTGTCCAAAACCATCTCGGTTGTGAGCCTTTACATATACTTTACAAGGATCCGATAACATGATCTCCCGCGTGACACCACACACCATGTTATCTACAATGTAATGTATTAGACAATATGCATAACCATAAAAATATGCAAACAAAGATCATGTGATTCTTATTTAAAAAATAATGATGTTCATACAAAAGATAGACTTTTCAGTATACATCCCAACAGCTTTATCGGGTGGTTCCGGCTTCATTCTGCTAAACGTGAAACCGTCGAGGTAGGGGACTCTGTGCTTCGAAAGGCTGAAGAGGATGATCTCCCCATCTACCTCTAGGGAGATCTGGTGTGCCTTCACGTCTATGCATGCCCCTGCAGTCGCTAGAAAAGGTCTTCTCAGAATGATGGAATTCTGGGGATCAGGTCCTGTGTCCAGTATGATGAAGTCCATGGGTATCATGAAATCCTCAATCACCATAGGCACGTGTGCCAGCAAGCCGACGGGTTCCTTAACTGAGTCATCCCCCATACGAATACTAAGATTCACTGGTTGGAGCCCATTCAGTCCCATCTTCAGATAGTATGCGTAGGGCATCACATTAACTGATGATCCCAAGTCACCAAAAACTTGATGCACGCGAACGCGACCTCAAATCTCGAGATGGAGGCCATCGAGGACTCGAAGCGCGTGCTCACGCTCAATGCCCATAAGTGAACGAATGTCGTCAAGTAATAAAAGATTATTGATCCCACAGGAACTGGGATTCGAATATCGATATGTTCAGTGGTTGAAATTGTTCGGAAGTAAACTCTAAGAGGTTTTGATTTATGAGGGATGTCGATGGACTATACTCTATATGGTGTCACGCGGAAGAAGAAGGGAGCGTGCCGGGGTCTTCAAAGGTGATTCTAGGAATTTAATTTCGCTTTTGTGTCGCAAAACAATGCTGTCAACTGGCATTCTCTAGACATTTAGCTATGGTTTTGTGGAAGGGACATCATACACTCTCTTGAAGAGCCACCGCATCTACCGGGAGCTATCTTCGCCATAAAAGGACGGGATAGACGGTACGAGGATGCCGAATCAATCCCTATGATTAACCGTTTCCGGTTCCATCGCATCCTTCTACCCACGGTTACAAGAGATCAGGTTTACCCCTAGGTTCCTTGTATAAAATCCCCTAAATCTTAGATACGAGGGTTTTCACCCCTCGTATCGCCTAAGAACAGCAGGTAGAAAATCAAACACACATAGATATAGTTTAAATAACTTCCAATTGCCAAATTAAACTAAAAGACAGAATTTAACATGAACCAACATGTAATGTGCACACAAGCTACTCGCTAATCCTAGAATCGAAGGAACTACTCAATGTATATAAAGGAGAAATCACAATGCATGTACATGTTCGAATACATCATAAATAAAATGTAGGAACAAGGGATTACAATGCTTTCGTGGTCTTCTCTCCGACATTGAAGTGCAAAGTGTGGACCTTCGGCGGCGTTCCTCCTCCTTTTTGTGAGTTCCTGAAACTTTTTAGGGCTTCAGTGTGCTGTCCTAGCCATCGTGCCTCTCCCTAGGGTTTAGGAGCCTTAGGGAAGCTCCCTCATGATCCCTCGCCTCTTGGATGAGTTTCCTATATATAGAGGCGGCTCCGGCTTTCAATAAATGCTTGAAAAACCCTATTTCCTTGAATTTGCGGTGCCACCACATGGTCGTGTGCAAGGCTGGAAAACAGATGAAATCTTGGCTAGAAATTGAGCTGAAAAAAGGCACGACCGTGTGTTTTCACACGGCCTGGCCGTGTCTTTTCTTAGAGCCTCCGTTTTGATCCATTTCACTTTGGAAACATGCCCAAGACTTAGGACATTTCCAGTGCGTGTTCCCTAAGGTCCGTGATCCACAAATTGCTACATTTATGCTCCAAAAGTGCACCATTTTCCCATGAAATGCTATCCTGCACACAAAAGTACAAAGAGTAGATCTCCGAACCAGAAAATAGGAAATACATGCAAAACAGAGTGACATATGCATGAAACTAAAATAAAATGTAATGAGATGTGAGCGAAAACTACTCCTAAAACCCTATAAGTTTTGCTTACATCACTTCCCCTAGACTTAAATCTTTGCTTGTCCTCAAGTAAACCTCATTGCCATGATGTTTTAAAAATATATTGTTCCATACTTAGCATGTTAACTAAATTTATCAAGTGATATTTGCAATCAAAGCAAAATAAATATATTCTATAAATTCACTAAATTATCTCCTCGTGCTCGTGCTAAGCGAATCATTCTTAGGGGATACTCGTTCCATGGTGATTTAAGTCATCATCCTATAGCTTTCCTAAGGTCTCCGCATCTTAGGCACTTACTTACCCAAAGCGAGGGTCGTTCCCTAAATCTAGCACAAAGTCTCAAAGGCGTGCTCAGTATTGAGAGAAATTGATTGGTGTTTCCCCAGTAATCTAACTCGGTCTCAAAGGGGTACCTAGCCATTTCCACCCATGACAACTATTTTTTTATCCCTTAAATCTGTTGGATCGATTTGAAACGCTAGAGGGGGGGGTGAATAGCGTTAACACTTTTTTTTTTCGTTTGTTCGTTTAAAATTCGAGTAGATAATTAATTTGCAGCGGAAAAGATAAGCAATAAGTAAAAGAGACAATTTTTTTTACTTGGTTCGTAGCCTTCGGCTACTACTCCAAGGCCCTAGTGGTCCTTGACCACGTACGGAGGGCAAAAGCACTAAAGGAACTCCTCCTCGTTGGAGGTAGGAGTTAATCGATACAAGAAGGAACAAAAACTTGAGGTAGAGGGACACTCCCCCTCTCCTCGTATACGATAAAAGCTCCGAAAGATTAAAGTAATGAACTTAAAATAAAAGCTAAAACCGACGTTACAATAAGAGAGAAATTAAGACCTAGATGTCGGAGAGAAAGCACTTCGTTGTCGAAAAAGTTGTAGCTTGGCGGAGGCTTTTGGAAGCTTTAGAATTGATGAAGAAACCCTAGGATTGGCCCTCCTTTTATAGCCTTTGAGCCCCTTTTCGAGAGGAACCCTAGCCAATCAAAATTGAGCACCAATCTTCTTGAAATGGGGTGATAAGCCTTGACTCCTCGAAGCTGATCATTGACAATCGCTGATCGATATCCATCATCATCACGATCGATGGCGATCATCGAATGTCGACCTCAGCAAATGACTTTTTGACGACAATCGAGTCCTTCAAGCTAGCAGTCGATTGATGCTAGCTGCAAGGCAAAGTTAGCTCAAAGAAAACATTATTTTGACGGCCTTCGACCGTTCGATCTCGACCTAGACCATCGATGGGATGTCTTTGGTTGGATCTACGCTTAAGACCATCCCCGTAAGGAGGATACGACCTCACTTACGCTCGCACACACGAGCTTACCTCGATACTTACCATGTCACTTTTGCTTCCAGCCTTCCACTCGATTCCTTTGGCTCCCTCCGAAGTCACTCGAGTGTCGCCCGACCACCTGGCTTCCTTCGGGTGTCGCTAGCCTTCAGCTCCAGCTTTAGCAATCTTCTGCACACTCGATTCAGCTCGTGAGATAACGACATGAGCTTAACTTTGTATCGTTTGCTATAATCAAAACTCAGGTTCGACTTAGGTGCCTACTGCACCAACAATCTCACCCTTTTTGATTTATAGCAAACCCACATACAAAGTTAAGTAAATAGCAAGCATGAAGAATAATGTGCATTAGAAACAAACAAAAAATAAAGAAGATTAAGTTGGAGTAGTAAGGATTTTCTTCAAGTACTCCCCCTTGAGGAAACCTCCCCCTTGACCGAGGGTTAGTCTTGAAGAAAGACCTTAATCCTCCCCTTGAGGGTTGCTTTAAGTAATTAACATTACTTAAAGTTGGCCTTAGTAAAACGTTTAAGTTCTTCTTAACTTGGCCCTTTCTCCTCCTTAAGTAAAACATTAAGGGCATAAATAAGTAAAACGTTGATGGCACAAATAAGTTTAAGTTAAGAATTCTCTTAACTTGGCCTTTAATAAGTTTTCAAAACTTAAAGTTAACTTTTGGTTTAAATATAAAGTAAGAGTTAAGTTATCAAAAAAAATTTTGACCCCTTAACTTTTGCCTTTTTCTCCCCCTTTTGCCATATATCGAAAAGAGTGAGGGTGTGTGTGGAAAACAAAAATAAGTGTTAAATTTAAAGTCCAAGCATGTTCCACATTATTTTGAAAATAATATACTGAAAATAAGTTCTTCTATAAAATGTTTGACTCATATTTGGCTTGATTGATATAAAAGATCAACCAGTCCTGGTCAGAGTCGGTTAGTATAAATGATTATACTCTGTGGTTCATGGCGATGCACTAGCTCTACATCTGGAACCAGGAGTAAGGTCCTAACATCTCACGCCCATCTACGTGGCTAAGTACACAAACACATTAGTCCTATGTGTTGTGAGATGTATTGGCTCTTTAAATCTATAGGTGCATGATATCTAAGGTATGTCCTATGCTAGTTCCATAAAAAATGAAATTAAAGAAATAGTAGTAAGAACATATAATTTGCAAGTTCCTATTCTATTACGCACATGCCCAATTTTCGTCTTAATTGACTAAATTCGGCTTTGGGTAGGGGTTTAGTAAATAGGTCTGCTAAGTTAGACTTCGATTCGATGTATTCGAGTTGTATGGCTCCGTTGGCCACATGTTCTCGAATGAAATGGTGTTTGACTTCTATATGTTTGGTCCTAGAGTGACATATCGAATTCTTAGTAAGATTAATTGAACTAATGTTATCTACGTGAAGTTTAGTATTCGTAAAGTCTAACTTAAAGTCGCGGAGAGTGTGCTTCATCCAAAGAAGTTGAGTGACACACTCACCCATTGCGATGTATTCGGCTTCGGTGGTAGATAAGGCAACACAGTGTTGCTTCCTACTGCACCAACTCACTAGACTCGAGCCGAGAAGTTGACAACAACCACTCGTGCTCTTTCTATCGAGCTTACTACCGGCATAGTCCGAATCGGAGTAGCCGGTTAGTTCGAACTCGGTAGATCTAGGATACCAAATACCGACATTATGTGTACCCTTTAGATATCTAAGGATACGCTTGACTAGAGTTAGGTGAGACTCCTTGGCACAGGTTTGAAACCTTGCACACATACTCACTGCAAATAAGATATCAGGTCGGCTTGCAGTTAAGTAAAGGAGACTCCCTATTATGCTCCTATAGTATTTTAAATCAATTTGGTTTCCAATTACTTCTTCTATATTAACATTAGTTGCCATTGGGGTATTAATAATTTTAGCGTCTTGCATTCCAAAGCGTTTAATTAATTCCCTAGTATATTTGCGTTGATGTAGGTATATTCCATCTTTAGTTTGTTTAATTTGTAATCCTAAGAAGAAACTTGATTCGCCTACTAAATTCATTTCAAATTCACTTTCCATAAGTGAAATAAACTCATTTAATAGGATTGAGTTGGTGGTTCCGAAAATAATATCATCTATGTAGATTTGGGCTATGAATATGTCTTTACCTAAGGTTTTTATGAAAAGGGTTGGGTCAACTACACCTTGGTTAAAGCCTTTGGACTTAAGATAAATCGAAAGTCTCTCGTACCAAGCTCGTGGAGCTTGTTTAAGTCCATAAAGAGCTTTCTTTAATCTAAGGACATGATCGGGTTTGTCTAAACTTTCGAAACCGGGGGGTTGACTAACGTAAACTTCTTCTTTAATATATCCATTTAAGAATGCAGATTTCACATCCATTTGAAACAATTTAAATCCTCGATGTGCTGCATATGCTAATAGCATTTGAATGGACTCTAATCTAGCTACTGGGGCATAGGTCTCGTCGTAATCTAAACCTTCGACTTGACTAAACCCTTTAGCAACTAGTCTAGCTTTATTTCTAACTACTTCACCTTTATCATCAATTTTATTTCTAAACACCCGCCTTGTTCCAATGATTGTTTTATCTTTAGGTGGTGGTACTAATTCCCATACTTCGTTCCTAGTGAATTGAGTCAACTCTTCTTGCATTGTAATAATCCAATCGGGATCAAGAAGAGCTTGGTCAATAGTTTTGGGTTCAATTTTAGAAATCAAAGATATTTGACTAAGGTTTCTGTATGAGGCTCTAGTTCGAACTCCTAGACTTGGATCACCTATCACTTGGTCGATAGGATGATTCGTTTGAGTCCTAGTTGGATTTGGATTTGAGTCTACAACTTGATCCATAGGATGGCTTGTTTGAGTTCTAGTTTGGTTGGAGTCATCTATCACTTGATTAATAGAGTGACTTGGTTGACTTAGGTTAGGATTAACACTAGACCTAATCTCCGGATCAGAGTTAGGTCTAGTATGAATCGACTCGCTAATTGGGGTTGCCGGGGGTTTTGTAGGTTCTTGTCCTTCATCGAATACTACATTGATAGTTTCCTCGACTCTAAAGGTGTCATGGTCACTCTATAAGCTCTACTTGTAGTCGAGTATCCTAGAAAGATTCCGGTCATAGTTTTGGATGTAAATTTTCCTAGGTAATCTTTAGTGTTTAGGATATGTACCTTACACCCAAATACCCTAAAGTACTTGATGTTAGGTATTTTATTGTGATAAATCTCGTATGAGGTCTTAAGGTGCCTCTTTACAATAAGGATCCTATTCTGGAAATAGCATGCCGTACTCATGGCTTCGGCCCAAAACCTATCGGGTAGGTTATACTCATTAAGCATTGTCCTAGCGGCTTCTTGTAGGGTTCTATTTTTGCGTTCTACTAGGCCATTTTGTTGTGGAGTTCTAGGGCAAGAGAACTCATGGTGGTATCCATTTAGGTTACAGAATTCTATAAACCTATGGTTTTCAAATTCACCACCATGATCAGTCCTAAGTCTTTTGATTTTAATACTTTGTTGATTTTCTATTAACTTAAATAGGTTGATTAATTGATCTAGGGTATCACTTTTGTGTTTGATGAACCTAACCCAAGTAAATCTAGAGTAGTCATCAATAATGACTAAACAGAATTTACTTCTGTTAAGTGACTTAGCTCCGTGTGAATCAAATAGATCCATGTGTAGGAGCTCAAGCACACTTTTGGTTTGTTCTTGACTAGTTAGTTGATGTTGTGTCCTAGATTGTTTACCTTGTTGACAAGCATTACATATTTTATTATCCAAGTTGTTGAGGTTAGGCAAACCTCTGACTAAATCACTCTGACTCATCTTGTGGATGAGTCTTGGGTGTGAGTGACCGAGTCGTCGGTGCCACAACCATGATTCCTCTTGCCGTGTCATAAGACACTTAGTTGAGGAGTTAATTAAGTTGATAGTCTAAATGTTGTTATTTCTAGTCCCTTTAAGAATTGTTTTAGAAGTTTCATTTGTGTTAATTACGCATTCATTTTCTAGAAATATGACCTTATAGTTATTATCACACAATTGGCTTACACTGAGAAGATTATATTGAAAATTTTCTACTAATAAAACGTTTTGAATGACAAAATTTGAGTTAAGCTCAATATCACCTGATCCGATGATTTTGAGCTTGCCGTTATTTCCGAAGGCTACCGATCCTTGTCGTTTAAATCGAAGCTTCGAAAACTTGAGTTGATCCCCGGTCATGTGTCGGGAGCAACCACTGTCCAACATCCATTGATCCTACACGCAAGGTAGTTGGATCGGATATTGGATTTATTAAAAATTGGTTGAAAATTATTAACCTAAATCATCTCACCCATGTCTACATGATCAAACATGTTAATCCTATATGTTCTTGTGAGATGACTTCCAATTTTAGTTGAATTAAATTTAATGACTTAAACACTTGTCAACCTTGCGTTAGATTCGGATTTGACCTTAGGCTCATCAAGTCACCTTTTCAAGATCATGACTTCCAGGTCGTGGCGAGGCACAGAGGCCTTCTTTGATAGGAAAAATGACCACTTCCTTAGACAAAGCCATTTTCAAGAAAATAGAGACTTGACTCACCTAAGACCACTTCCTGGTCTAACTAGTCTAGGATACGGCGAGGTAGCTTCAGCTAGTTTCGCTCGGTCAAGTGCACCGAACTAGATACGCCTTATCTAGCCCGAATACACAAGACTCCGCTTTCCTAGCGTACTATCATCTCGCCGCATCCTGGTACTATGTTATCAAGTATTGACGAGTTATAGTCCTATCTAACCATTCTAAAAAGAAAAATCAAACTAAATAAAAACCTAAGCATGCAATTTCTAAGTTAAAACACAAACAAATTTCGTACTAGCTCCCCCTGGACCGTTGAATCGATTTGGTCTTTCCACATAGTGGATTTGGTCCTTGGGAACCCAGTACTGGTTTGATTCTAAGTTTGAAATCAAGGTGGTCTTAGGGACCCATGCTTGGACACGTTTTTTATGTCGACTTACAATCGACATATACGACTTATTGGTCGTGTTTGAGCTAAAACCTAGTCCGGCCTTGTTGTACTCGGCCCTTTGCGATCCAAGTAGGAGGTCAAGTCCTTTGGATCACAAAGTAAACCTTTCCAACATATTCCTAAGATCTTCGACTTGACTTTTCAAGAGTGAGTTCTCAACTTCGAGTTTTTCAACCCGAGTTGAGTCCTTCTCTTGAACTCGACTAGTCGAAGAGGTTAGGGAGACCTCGTGTTTAAGGAGTTTAACTTCCTCAACTAGGGTCTCGACCTTGGACTCGAACTTAGCTAACTTTTTATTTAAAAACTTAATTGCACTATAAAGAGTAGTAATAAGAGACCGACTTACCTTGAGTGTATCTTTTGAACCAGATGTGTATCCGTGGCTTGTCTTGAATAGTGTTTCGCAGTCCGACTCGTCTTCGGTTTCCGATTCAGGTTCCGGTTTCGACTCTGTCTCTGATTCCACCGGTTTAGCCATAAGGACTTGATCGTTGTCTTCTTCCTCAGAAGCTTCTTCCCAAGTAGCGTTGAGTGCCTTTTTATGTTTTGGTGCCTTGATCTTGAGTTTTGGGCATTCGGACTTAATGTGTCCAAACCTGTTGCATTCATAACATCTTATGTTTGAACTTTTAGGCTTACCTTCGTTGGGTCGAGTGATGGCTCATTTTCAGCCCTTGACTATCCTCCGAACTAGGTTGACTAGTTCGGCTTCCATTTCCAAGTCGACCTCCGAATCCGACTCATCCTCTTCTTCCTTCGGGGGTGGCTTGCTTGCGGTTTTCTTCCTCGAACTTGCAAAAAGTGCTATACCCTTCTCGGGTTCTGAGTTAGACTGCTCATGAAGTTCGAAATCAGAAAAGAGTTCATCTAACCTAAGTTTAGAAAGATCCTTGGAGACCTTGTAGGCATCGACCATGGATGCCCACAAGGTAGTCCTCGGAAAAGAGTTTAGGACATACCTTATAAGGTCGCAGTTTTCGACCTTTTGCCCGATTGCGTGTAGGTTGTTGACTATGTCTTGGACATGGGCGTGGAGTTGCATCGCGGACTCGTGTTCCTGCATTTTTAGGTTATATAGTTTATTGAATAGAAGATCACGCTTACATACCTTGGCTTCATCGGTCCCTTCGTGTAGCTCCACTAGTTTTGTCCAAAGGTCCTTTGCGCTTATGAAGGGGCTGATGCGATTTAGCTCTTCCTTGGATAAGTCGCATTGAAAGATTTGAGTTGCCTTAGCATCGGCTTCGACTTGTCTTTTTGTCGCAATGGTCCATTGGTCATAATCCAAGGATTCACCCACTTCGTTAGTCGGAAGTGTGAATCCCGTTTGGATTATGATCCACATCTCGATTTGGGTTTTGAGAAAGCATTTCATCCGACCCTTCCAATAATGGAAGTCATCTCCGTTGTAAAACGGAGGTCGGACGGTGCTAAAACTCTCGAGATGGGCCATTAGAACAAAAGGCACAAGGAGACGAAGACGAAGAAACTAGCAACGACAAAAACACACAAAAAAGTACCAAGACTCGCGTCTTGGATTAGTAGTGCGGGAGAAAAAGTAACAAAGTGAAATAAATCTGAAATAAACAAAATTAAAAAGAAAAAAAATCTGTAAAATGGCTAGATTGGTGGTTTCACTAAATCTTAGCAACCCCCGGCTCTGATACCAATTGTTGGATCGATTTGAAATGCTAGAGGGGGGGGGGTGAATAGCATTAAAACTTTCTTTTTTTGTTCGTTCGTTTAAAATCCGAGTAGATAATTAATTTGCAGCAGAAAAGATAAGCAATAAGTAAAAGAGACAATTTTTTTTACTTGGTTCGTAGCCTTCCGCTACTACTCCAAGGCCCTAGTGGTCCTTGACCACGTACGGAGGGCAAAAGCACTAAAGGAACTCCTCCTCGTTAGAGGTAGGAGTTAATCGATAGAAGAAGGAACAAAAACTTGAGGTAGAGGGACACTCCCCCTCTCCTCGTATAAGATAAAAGCTCCAAAAGATTAAATTAATGAACTTAAAATAAAAGCTAAAACCGACGTTACAATAAGAGAGAAATTAAGACCTAGACGTCGGAGAGAAAGCACTTCGTTGTCGGAAAAGTTGTAGCTTGGCGGAGGCTTTTGGAAGCTTTAGAATTGATGAAGAAACCCTAGGATTGACCCTCCTTTTATAGCCTTTGAGCCCCTTTTCGAGAGGAACCCTAGCCCATCAAAATTGAGCACCAATCTCCTTGAAATGGGGTGATAAACCTTGACTCCTCGAAGCTAATCATTGACCATCAGTCGACTGATGACAAACATCAGTCGACTGATGGCAACATCACCGATCGTCGACCTCGAGCAATGATCGCTTGATCAAATGAGTCCTTCAAGCCGGGCAATATCGATGCTAGCTGCAAGGAAAAGTTAGCTCAAAGAAAGTATTATTTCGATGGTCTTCGACCGTCCGATCTCGACCTAGACCATCGATGGGATGTCTTTGGTCGGATTTATGCTTAAGACCATCCCCGTAAGGAGGATACGACCTCACTTACCCTTGCACACATGAGCTTACCTCGATACTTACCATGTCACTTTTGCTTCCGGCCTTCCACTCGATTCCTTCGGCTCCCTCCGAAGTCACTCAAGTGTCGCCCGACCACCCGGCTTCCTCCGGGTGTCGCTAGCCTTCAGCTCCAGCTTTAGCAATCTTCTGCACACTTGATTCAGCTCGTGAGATAACGACATGAGATTAACTTTGTATCGTTTGCTATAATCAAAACTCAGGTTTGACTTAGGTGCCTACTGCACCAACAAAATCTTCTCTCTCTCTCTCTCTCCCCCCCCCTTTTTTTTCTTTTCTTTTTCTTTGTGTTCTTTTTCATCTTTTTCTCTTTCTCTCTCTTTTTTTTTTCTTCTCACTGGAATTTTGATTTTTCCAAATGGGCTTACACAATCCGAGCATCTCCAATAACTAAAATGCTAAACCTAGAGTCACCTATGGATTCCAAAGTACTAGACTACTGAGATGAATCATACCTAGGTATGTACTAAATTCTCCCTTTCAGAATATTCGACATGTGTAGGTGTAAAAATAAAAGCTAACTAGTGTAGTCTAGAACATTCATTAGAGCAAATAAAATAAAATACCACGAGATAAATGAAGTTAAGCTACCTATGGGAACAACTCATGTAAGCATCTTTTAAAAATACTACTGAGGCAACTTTACAGATAACAAAAATTAAGTACTGAAAGAAACTCATAACCCATGCATGAATAAATGAATGAAAATACCAGAAAAGAAACTACTGCTAGAAAACAAATAAAATAAACTTTGGGGTCCCCCCAAACTTAAACAAAAATATATCTCTAGTATGGTGGACGAGGTGAAAAGTCTGGGAGCCTCGGGATCTCGGGATCCTGGGAGAACCTGCTGTTGTGCCGCTGATGCCACATGTACATGTGGTCGATCTGGGAGCTGGTGGATGCAACGACTACTCGGTGTTCCTCCTCCCTGGCCCACTATGCCTGCTGGGCATGCATGTGCTACCGCATCTCCTTGCGGTAGGCGGCTTCATCCTGGCGACAAGCAGCCTCTTCCTGGAAGTATATGCGGGCCTCATCATAGAACTCCTCAGCCCGCTGGAAGTGCTCCCGAAAGCCCTTGAACTCCGCCTGCATGTAGGCGCTCTACTTCTCCCATCGCTGCCTCTGCATTTGCTGCTCAGTGTATATGTCATCGAGGCACGATCAGAACTCCGAGAAATCATAGGCTGATGTACCTGCATCCTGCTCAAAGGTGGAAAAATGTGGTGGTGCAGGTGCAGACTCATGTCGGCGTGGACTAGGGGGGCTCCTATGTATGTGTGGACTAAAGGAAGAGTGATGTAAAGGGGGAGAGATAGGCGCCGATGTAGGTGGTCCCTCATGTGGAGGGGACTCCACTATCAGGTCCAAGCGCCAGTTGGCACGTGTAGTGATGGTGATACGATCAGGGTCGGGGAGCCTAAGGGTCGTCAGATTTTTCCTTACAAAGCATAAAGAGTGTCCTTCTCTAACAATCATCTCGCGACATGACCATCTGCACTTAGTGTGGGGGGACCCCAAGTTTTGATTTATTTTGTTTCTAGCAGTAGTTTCTTTCCTAATATTTGCTTTTTAGTTTTAGTTAGCATTCATTTATTCATGCATAGTGTGTTTAGTTTCTTTCTGCACTTGGTTTTGCTATCTTTAAGCTGTCTCAGTAGTATATTTTAAAGTTACTTACATGAGTTGTTCCCATAGGTAGCTTAACTTCATTTATCTCGTGGTATTTTATTTTATTTGCTCTAATGAATGTTCTAGACTTACACTGGTTAGCTTTTATTTTTATACCTACACATATTGAACATTCTAAAAGGGAGAATCTAGTACGTACCTAGTTATGATTCATCTTAGTAGTCTAGTACTTTGGAATCCATAGGTGACTCTAGATTTAGCATTTTAGTTACTGGAGATGCTCGGATTGTATAAGCCCATTAGAAAAAATCAAAATCCCAATGAGTAGAAAAATAAAAGAGAAAAAAAAAAGAGAGAGAAAAAAAAGAGAGAGAAATGAAAGAAAAGAAAAAAAATATAAATATTATAAGGGATAAAAAAAACAGTTGTCGTGGGTCGAAATGGTGAGGTGCCCCTTTAAGACCGAGTTATGTTACTGGGGAAACACCTACCATTTTCTCTCAATACCGAGCACGCCTTTGAGACTTTGTGCTAGATCTAGGGAACGACCCTCGCTTTGGACGGAAAGTGCCTAAGAGCCGGAGACCTTAGGAAAGCTATAGGATGACAACTTAACTCACCATGGAACGAGTATCCTCTAAGAATGATTCGCTTAGCACGAGAACGAGGAGCTAACTTAGTGAATTTCTAGAATATATTTATTTTGCTTTGATTGCAAATACCACTTGATAAATTTAGTTAACATGCTAAGTATGGAACAATATCTTTTTAAAAACTTCATGGCACTGAGGTTTGCTTGAGGACAAAAAAAGATTTATGTCTGGGGGAAGTGATGTGAGCAAAACATATAGGGTTTTAGGAGTACTTTTCGCTCACATCTCATTACATTTTATGTTTGTTTCATGCATATTTCACTTTGTTTTGCATGTATTTCATATTTTCTAGTGGGGAGATCTACTTTTTATACTTTTGTGTGCAGGATAGCATTTCATGGGAAAATGACACATTTTTGGAGCAAAATGGAGCAATTTGTGGAGCACAGACCTTAGGGAACACGCACTGGCAATGTCCAAAGACTTCGGCATGTTTCTGAAGCGAAACGGATCAAAACGAAGGCTCTAGGAAAAGACACAGCTAGGCCATGTGAAAACACATGGTCATGCCTTTTTTCTAGCTCAATTTTTAGCCGAGATTTCATCTGTTTTCCATCCTTGCACACGGTCGTGTGGCGGCACCGTAAATTCAAGGAAATAGGGTTTTTCAAGGATTTATAGAAAGTCGGAGCGACCTCTATATATAGGAAACTCATCCAAGAGGCGAGGGATGACGAGGGAGACGCCTTAGGGCTCCCAAACCCTAGGGGGAGGCATAACGGCTAGGACGGCACACCGAAGCCCTAAAAAGGTTCAGGAACTTGCAACGGAGAGGAGGAACGTTGCCGGAGGTCCACGCTTTGCACTTCAACGCTAGAGAGAAGACCACGGAAGCATTGGAATCTCTTGTTCCTAGATTTTATTTATGATGTATTCGAACATGTACTTGCTTTATGATTCCTCCTTTATATACATGGAGTAGTTCCTTCGATTCTAGGATTAGGGAGTAGCTTTTGTGCACATTACATGTTGGTTCATGTTAAATTCTGTCTTTGAGTTTAATTTGGCAATTGGAAGTTGTTTAAACTATATCTATGCATGTTTGGTTTTCTACCTGCTATGCTTAGGTGATATGAGGGGTGACAACCCTCGTATCTAAGATTTAGGGGATTTTTTACAAGGAACCTAGGGTTAAACCTGATCTCCTGTAACCGTGGGTAGAAGGATGCGATGAAACCGAAAATGGTTCATTGTAGGGATTGATTCGGCATCCTTGTACCGTCTATCCCATCCTTTTAAGGCAGAGATAGCTCCCGGTAGATGCGGTGGCTCATCGGGAGAGTGTATGACGTCCCTTCCACAAAACCATAGTTAAACGTCTAGACAATGCCAGTTGACAGCATTGTTTTGCGACACATAAGCGAAACCGAAGTCCTAGAATCACCTTTGAAGACCCCGGCACACTCCCTTCTTCCTCTGCGTGACACCGTATAGAGTATAGTCCACCGACAGCCCTCACAAATCGAAACCTCTTAGAGTTTACTTCCGAACAATTTCAACCACTGAACATATCGATATTCGAATCCCAGTCCTTGTGGGATCGATAATCTTTTATTACTTGACGACATCCGTGCACTTGCAAGCGTTGAGCGCGAACGCATGCTTCGAGTCCTCAATGGCCTCCATCGCAAAATTTGAGGTCGCATTCGCGTGCATCAAGTTTTTGGCGTCATTACCGGGGACTGATTGATTCGATATCGAATCGAGAAGTGGATAGTTTGATCGGACCTTGGATAGATTTACTTTTCTTGTTTTATTCTATTTTATTTTATTTTATTTCAGTTTTGTTTATTTAGTTGTTCTTTCCTTATTTATAATTTCCTACATATAACGATGCATGCTTTTACTCATGATTATGGTCAATTGAATGCTATAAGTTTTGGCAACATTTATTGTGAACATTGTGGTGAAACATGACATACTATTAACGATTGTCCGGATATATTCAAACCTTCACAATTTGAACAAGAAGATGTCACCTAGAGTTACAATCAGTGACCACAAGATGATTTCTATTCATATAGTTATGACCCTGGATACTTAAACCCTCAATATTGTCTGCCTAAATCCCGACTTGAGCAGATGATGGAAGATTTCATTCTAATAGAACAAGCAGCAAACGATGAATTTCGACGGCGGCATTCGCAGACAAAGACTCAATATTGTGTCCCAAGTGAGAACGAGTGCTATGAATCGCCATGCGAATTTTATCCAGAACCAAGTCTCCACCCAAATGCCTTGCAAGATAAAGTTACTATGGAATGCAAGAACCATAATCAACAATTCACAAAGTTTATGTGACAAAATCTAGTAGATGAAGAAACCAAATGACTAGAATGTGGCTTTGATGACTGGATTGCACCTAACATGGTAGAGACTCACTTTGAGCGAATGGATGAGGAAGACGTAGATGATATTAGAAGAAAAGAAGGACAATCCATTCAATCACCACTTGAAGAAGAACTTGAGGATTATTTAATTAATACTTTAATCGAGGAATGCATTGCTTCAATTAAAAAACCTCCTAACCTCAAGGATCTAGAAGAGCCTACCTTAACCCTCACTGAAACTTTAGTTACTAGTAACAAAACCCTTTTGGTTATTGATAATGATAAAATTTCATTCGACATAAAAGAATCTACTAATCAATCTTTTGGTGAGGATGTCTATGGTGAGTTAAATTATTTAAAACATTTAGAATATAATGATTAAACTATTGATAATTCATTGAGACTAAGCATGTTCAACCTCGAGTCAAGGAAAGCAGCGCACAAGTATCTTACCCCTCTACGAGGAAGATTTAAAATATATAGTAACGGAGGACCAAAAGGCAGGAAGCGAAAGGTGAGAAAGTATCTGGCCCCTCCACAAGCAAGATTTAAGGGATATAACGATAGAGGACCACCAGGCAAGAGGAATATGGAGAGCAAATATCTTGCTCCCCCACGAGCAAGATTCAAATGCCTTAAATGAAACGTAGGAATAAGGTCGAGCTAAAAGACCTTAAACAAAGCGCTTCTTGGGAGGCAACCCAAGTTTAGATTTTGTGTTTATTTCTTATTAGTTTGTTGCATTCGTTTGTTTTGAACTTTGAATTATATTCATTTAGCATGTTGCATTTGAATTAGGACTAGAAAGGACTTGCTAGGTAGAAACAAAAATCATTTTGAACCTGCACGACTGAGCATGTAAGGAAAATTTAGACCGTTGTACACAATGAGAGAGAAACGGAGGGCACACGGCCTAGTCAGTGGTTTTCACTGCCCAAATTAGGTTTTTACACTACCCAGGTTTTTTTACACGCCCACCCGTGTTTTCACACAGTTGTGCCCCACATTTCAGTAGCACACACGACCTGGCCGTGTATTTTCACATGACTGTATTGCGTAAGGGGAAAAAGGGGCGACGCACCGTGCATTTTTTCCTTGTACATTACTATCCCTCCAGTCCACACATGAATAGGAGCCCACCTAGTCCAGGTCAATGTGAGCCTATACCTTCACCACCACCTTTTTCTACTTTTGAGCAGGATGCATGTACATCTGCCTATGATTTTTCGGAGTTTCGATCGTGCCTCAACGACATATATACTGAGTCGCAGACACAGAGGCAGCGAGGGGATGAGCAGAGCACATACACTCAGGCAGAGTTTTAGGGCTTCTGGGAGCACTTCCAACGGGCCTAGGAGTTCTACGACGAGGCCCGTATTTATTTCCAGGAGGAGGCTGCCAACTATAAGGAGATTCAATAGCACATGCGTGCCTAGCAGGCATAGTGGGCCCAGGAGGAGGAGCACAGAGCAGCCGCTGCATCCACCAACTCTTAGATTGACCACATGTACATGTGACATCAGCGGTTGAGCACCAGGTTTTCTCAGGAGCCCGACATACTGATACTACTGGACTTCACACCTCCTCCACCATATTAGAGGTACTGCTTCGCTTAAGTCTGGGGGGACCCCAAGTTTTGATTTATTTTGTTTCTAACATTAGTTTCTTTCCTAATATTTGCATTTTAGTTTTAGTTAGCATTCAGGTATTCATGCATAGTGTGTTTAGTTTCTTTCTGCACTTAGTTTTTGCTATCTTTAAGTTGTCTAAGTAGTATATTTTAAAGTTACTTACATGAGTTGTTCCCATAGGTAGCTTAACTTCATTTATCTCATGGTATTTTATTTTATTTGCTCTAATGAATGTTCTAGACTTACACTAGTTAGCTTTTATTTTTACACCTACACATGTTGAACATTCTGAAAGGGAGAATCTAGTACGCACTTAGTTATGATTCATCTTAGTAGTCTAGTACTTTGGAATCCAAAGGTGACTCTAGGTTTAGCATTTTAGTTATTGGAGATGCTCGAATTGTGTATGCCCATTCAGAAAAATCAAAATCCCAATGAGCAGAAAAATAAAAGAGAAAAAAAAGAGAGAGAAATGAAAGAAAAGAAAAATATATATATAAATATTATGAGGGATAAAAAAATAGTTGTCATGGGTGAAAATGGTGAGGTGCCCCTTTGAGACCGAGTTAGGTTACTGGGGAAACACCTACCAATTTCTCTTAATACCGAGCATGCCTTTGAGACTTTGTGCTAGATCTAGGGAACGACTTTCGCTTTGGGAAAGTAAGTGCCTAAGAGCTGGAGACCTTAGGAAAGCTATAGGATGACGACTTAACACACCATGGAACGATAATCCCCTAAGAATGATTCACTTAGCACGAGCACGAGGAGCTAACTTAGTGAATTTCTAGAATATATTTATTTTGCTTTGATTGCAAATATCATTTGATAAATTTAGTTAACATGCTAAGTATGGAACAATATCTTTTTAAAAACTTCATGGCACTGAGGTTTTCTTGAGGACAATAAAAGATTTAAGTCTGGGGAAGTGATGTGAGCAAAACATATAGGGTTTTAGGAGTAGTTTTCGCTCACATCTCATTACATTTTATGTTTGTTTCATGCATATTTCACTTTGTTTTGCATGCATTTCATATTTTCTAGTGCGGAGATCTACTTTTTATACTTTTGTGTGCAGGATAGCATTTCATGGTAAAATGGCACGTTTTTGGAGCAAAAATAGAGCAATTTGTGGAGCACGGGCCACGCACTGGCCATGTCCCAAGAGTTAGGCATGTTTCCGAAGCGAACGGATCAAAATGGAAGCTCCAGGAAAAGACACGCCCTGACCGTGTGTCATGCCTTTTTTTCCAGCTCAATTTTTAGCCGAGATTTCATCTATTTTTCAGCCTTGCACACGACCAGGCCATGTGAAATTCACACGGCCGTGTGGCGGCGCCGCAAATTCAAGGAAATAGGGTTTTTCAAGCATTTATGGAAAGTCGGAGCCACCTCTATATATAGGAAACTCATCCAAGAGGCGGGGGATGACAAGGGAGCCACCCTAGGGCTCCCAAACCCTAGGGGGAGGCATGACGACTACGACGACACACTGAAGCCCTAAAAAGCTTCGGGAACTCGTAACGGGGAGGATGAATGTCGTCGGAGGTCCACGCTTTACATTTCAACGCCAGAGAGAAGACCACGAAAGCATTATAATCTCTTGTTCCTGTGTTTTATTTATGATGTATTCGAACATATACATGCTTTGTGATTCCTCCTTTATATACACAAAGTAGTTCCTTCGATTCTAGGATTAGGGAGTAGCTTGTGTGCACATTACATGTTGGTTCATGTTAAATTCTATCTTTGAGTTTAATTTGGCAATTGGAAGTTGTTTAAATTATATCTATGTGTGTTTGTTTTTCTACCTGCTGTGCTTAGGCGATACGTGGGGTGACATCCCTCGTATCTAAGATTTAGGGATTTTATACAAGGGACCTAGGGGTAAACCTGATCTCCTATGACCGTGGGTAGAAGGATGCGATGGAACCTGAAACAATTCATTGTAGGGATTGATTCGGCATCCTCGTACCGTCTATCCCATCCTTTTAAGGTGGAGATAGCTCCTGGTAAATGCGGTGGCTCATGGGAGAGTGTATGATGTCCTTTCCACAAAACCATAGCTAAATGTCTAGACAACGCCAGTTGATAGCATTGTTTTGTGACACACAAGCGAAACCGAAGTCCTAGAATCACCTTTGAAGACCCCGGCACACTCTCTTCTTCCTCTGCGTGACACCATATAGAGCATAGTTCACCGACAACCCTCACAAATCGAAACCTCTTAGAGTTTACTTCCGAATAATTTCAACCACTGAATATAATGATATTCGAATCTCAGTCCCTGTGGGATCGATAATCTTTTCTTACTTGACGACATTCATGCACTTGCGTGCATTGAGCGTGAGCACGTGCTTCGAGTCCTCGACGATCTCCTTTACGAAATTTGAGGTCACGTTCGAGTGCATCAAGTTTTTAGAGCCATTGTCGGGGACTGATCGATTCGATATCGAATCGAGAAGTGGATAATTAGATCGGACTTAGGCTAGATTTATTTTCTTGTTTTATTTATATTATTTCAGTTTTATTTCATTTTAGATTTTTTCTACTCAATTTGAAGTTTAGATTAATTACATCTTTCTTTCTTTCAGTTTTTAGTAGTGCTCTAGTTTAAAAAAGAAAAAGAAAAAAAAGGAGACTCTTGCCGACCCACTGTTATTTCTTTCCTTACCTATAATTTCCTATATATAACGATGCATGCTTTTACTCATGATTATGGTCAATTTAATGCTGTAAGTTTTGGAAACATTTATTGTGAGCATAGTGGTGAAACATGGCATACCATAAATGATTGTCCTGATATATTCGAACCTTCACAATTTGAACAAGAAGATGTCGCCTACAATTACAACCAGTGCCCACAAGATGATTCCTATTCATATAGTTATAACCCTGGGTACCTAAACCCTCAATATTGTCCACCTAAATCCCGACTTGAGCAGATGATGGAAGATTTTATTCGAATAGAACAAGTGGCGAACGCTGAATTCCGACGGTGGCATTCACAGACAGAGACTCAATATTGTTTCCAAAATGAGAATGAGAGCTATGAGTCACCATGTAAATTTTATCCAGAACCAAGTCCCCACTTAGAAGCCCCGCTAGATAATTTTACTAGGGAATGCGAGGAGCATAGCCAACAATTTGCGGAGATTATGGAAGGAGATCTAGCAAGAGAAGAAACTAAACGACTAGAAGGTGGCTTTAATGACTGGATCACACCTAATAGGGTGGAGACTCACTTTAAGTGAATGGATGAGGAAGACATAGATGACATTGGAAGTAAAGAAGGACAATCCATTCAATCACCACTTGGAGAAGAACTTGAGGATTATATAATGGACACTTTAATCGAGAAGTTCATTGCTTCAATCAAAATACCTCCTAACCTCAAGGATCTTGAAGAGCCTACCCTAACCCTCACTGAAACTTTAGTCACTAATAATGAAGCCCTTTTAGCGAATTGTGACGATAAAGTATCATTTGACATAATACAATCTGCTAATCAATCTTTTGGTGAGGATATTTGTGGTGAGTTACATCATTTACAACATATGGATGAAATGAAATATTATGATCAAACTTCTGAAAATTCTTTGAGGCTAAGCATGCTCAATCTCAAGCCAAGGAAAGCAGCTAACAAGTATCTTGCCCCTCCACGAGAAAGATTTAAGGGATATAGTGATGGAGGACAAAAAGGCAAGAGGGGAAAAGTAAGCAAATATCCTGCTCCCCGATGAGCAAGATTCAAACACATCAAATGAAATGTAGGAATAAGGTCGAGCTAAAAGACCTTAAACAAAGCGCTTCTTGGGAGGCAACCCAAGTTTAGTTTTTAGGATTTCTTTCTATTGTATTCAATTTTTTGTAATTCGAACTTTGATTTATGGTATTTAGCATTTGTAGGTAAGGAAAGAACTTGCTAGGTAAAAAAAAAGTCATTTTAAGTTTATGCGGTGAAGTGAGTGAGAGAAATCAGACCATTGTGCACCACGAGAAAAGAAACAAAGGGTGCACGACCAGGCAGTGTGTTTTCACATGGTCGTCCCTTGACTTTCAGAGTCGCATACGGTCAGGCAGTGTGTTTTCACATGGTCGTGACCTGACTTCCAAAGTCACACACGGTCAGGCAGTGTGTTTTCACACGGTCGTGCCCTGACTTCCAGAGGCGTACACGGTCAGGCCGTGTGATTTCACACGGTCGTGTCGTGCCCCCTAGTCCACGTGAAAAGCCTACACCTGCACCACTTTCTTTTCCTACTTTTGAGTAGGATGCAGGTACTTCTGCCTACGATTTCTCAGAGTTCTGATCGCACCTCGATGACATATATGTCGAGTAGCAGACGCAGGGGCAGCGATGGGATGATCATAGCTCCTATATGCAGGCAGAGTTTACAGACTTACGGGAGCACTTCTATTGGGCTGAGGACTTCTACGACGAGACCCATATTTACTTTCAAGAGGAGGATGCCCGACGCTAGGAGGAGGCCACCTACCGCCAAGAGATGTGGTAGCATATGCGTGCCCAGCAGGCATAGTGGGCCCGAAAGGAGGAGCACAGAGCGATCACTGCATCTACCAGCTCTCAGATCGGCCACATGTACATGTGGCATCAATGGCTTAGCACCAGGTTTTTCCAGGAGTCTGACATGCCAAGACTACCAGACTTCCTGCCTCGACCATAATATTAGAGGTATTGTTTCATATAAGTCTGGGGGAGGGACTCCAAGTTCTGATTTATTTTGTTTCTAGCAATAGTTTCTTTCATGATATTTGCATTTTAGTTAGCATTCATTTGTTCATGCATAGGTTGTTCAGTTTCTTTCATCACTTAGTTTTTGCTATCTATAAGCTGCCTCAGTAGTATTTTTAAAGTTACTTACATGAGTTGTTCCCATAGGCAGCTTAACTTCATTTATCTTGTGGTATTTTATTTTATTTGCTCTAATGAATGTTCTAGACGTACACTGGTTAGCTTTTTCCGGATTTTGAAGCGGTCCGAGGTGATGTCTATATAAGGATGGCTCTGCCCAAACCCTAGGATAGAGGCACGACGGCTAGGATGGCACACCAAAGCCCTAAAAAGCTTTGGGAACTCACAACGGAGAGGAGGAACATCGCCGAAGGTCCACGCTTTGCATTTCAACGTTGGAGAGAAGACCACGAAAGCATTGTAATCCCTTGTTCCTGCATTTTATTTCTGATGTATTCGAACATATACATGCTTTGTTATTCCTCCTTTATATACATGGAGTAGTTCCTTCGATTCTAGGATTAGGGAGAAGCTTGTGTGCACATTACATGTTGGTTCATGTTAAATTCTACTTTGAGTTTAATTTGGCAATTCGAAGGTTTTTAAACTATATTTATGCATGTTTGGTTTTCTACCTACTGTGCTTAGGTGATACGAGGGGTGATCGCCCTCGTATCTAAGATTTAGGAGATTTTATACAAGGAACCTATGAGTAAACCTGATCTCTTGTAACCGTGGGTAGAAGGATGCGATGGAACCAGAAATGGTTCATCGTAGGGATTGATTCGGCATCCTCGTACCATCTATCCTGTCCTTTTAAGGCAGAGATATCTCCTGGCAGATGCGGTGGCTCATCGGGAGAGTGTATGATGTCCCTTCCACAAAACCATAGCTAAATGTATAGACAACGCTAGTTGATAGCATTATTTTGCGACACACAAGCGAAACCGAAGTCCTAGAATCACCTTTGAAGACCCCGGCATGCTCCCTTCTTCCTCCGTGTGACAACGTATAGGGTATAGTCCACCGACAACCCTCATAAATCAAAATCCCTTAGAGTTTTCTTCCGAACAATTTCAACCACTGAACATATCGATATTCGAATCCCAGTCCCTGTGGGATCGATAATCTTTTATTACTTGATGACATCCGTGCACTTACGGGTGTTGAGCATGAGCGTGCACTTCGAGTCCTCGACGGCCTCCGTCGCGAGATTTGAGGTCGTGTTCGTGTGCATCGAGTTTTTGGCACCGTTGTTGGGGATTGATTGATTCGATATCGAATCGAACAGTGGAAAATTTGATCGGACTTAGGATTAGATTTATTTACTTGCTTTATTTTCTTTCTAGTTTGCTTTATTTACTTTAGTTTTATATTTTCCATATTTAGATTTAGTTTTTAATTTTATTTTTTTTTGCATCCTTGATTTTGTTAGCTAGATTTGCTTATTTCCTTTTTCTTGGTATTAGGTAAATACTCTGAACTTTTCTCCTTAACTAAATCTTTGGTTTCCCCCTCCAAGTCCTCTTTTTATATGATCTATTAAGCATCTCTCATCAAAGAACGTTGAAATGTTGACACAACCCGCTCGACCCTTGAAAGATTACATAGCGCCTAGACGAAAAGCCTAAAACTCCTGCATTGTTATTCCCCGAATTCAGGCCACAAGATGGGAAATAAACCCTGCATTAATTGCTCTTATTCAAGAAAAGCAGTTTGGAGGGGCTCAGATTGAGGAACCCTATCTGCACCTTGAAGAATTTCTTGCATACTGTGGCACAGTGCAGTATGAAGAAGTCCCAACAAATGCCATTATGCTTATTATGTTTCCATTTTCACTGAAAGGAGGGGATAAGCAATGGATACGTGCACTACCCACAGGAAGTATAATGACATGGGAACAAATGGAAGACACTTTCCTAAGTAAATTCTTCCCCCCTCCCCCCCCCCCTCCCCCCACAAAACAACATACCTTAGGGATAAAATCCTTTCACTTGAGCAAGGGTGAGAGGAGACTCTGATCGAGGCATGGAAGAGGCTACGTCCAAACCCTAGGGGAGAGGCACGATGATTAGGATAGCACACTGAAGCCCTAACCTCGAACTACTGCTAAACCTTGAGTCACCTATGGATTCCAAAGTACTAGACTACTAAGATGAATCATAACTAGGTACGTACTAGATTCTCCCTTTCAGAATGTTTAACATGTGTAGGTGTAAAAATAAAAGCTTCCTATCAACTCCACTATCAACTTGGCTCAGTGGTATAGGGTGAGTATTCCCGCCTGTCACGCAAGTGATGTGAGCAAAACATATAGGGTTTTAGGAGAAGTTTTCGCTCACATCTCATTATGTTTTAGTAGAAAAACATATAGCCGTAGGAAAATACACAGCCAGGCCGTGTGTCCCCATTTTTCTCCCCGTTTTGCATTTTGGTCCGAATTTCCTTATACACTTCGCCGTGTTGGCTAACATGGATTTTATTTTTGCCTAGCAAAGTTCTTTTTGTAGTCCCAACTCTAAATGGGATGGAAATCAAAACTAAAATTAAATAAATGCATGCAATACAATCAAAGGGAAATCTAAAACTAAACTTGGGTTGCCTCCCAAGAAGCGCTTTGTTTAAGGTCGTTTAGCTCGACCACACTCCACTATCAACTTGGCTCTGGAGGTTCAGTGAACCTCCATTCATCTGTCTCGAAAGCTTCATCGGGTGGTTCTGGCTTCATTCTGCTAAACGTGAAGCCGTCGAGGTAGGTGGCTCTGTGCTCCGAAAGGCTGAAGAGGATGATCTCCCCATCTACCTCCAAGGAGATCTAGTGTGCCTTCACGTCTATGCACGCCCCTGTAGTTGCTAGAAAAGGCCTTCCCAGAATGATTGAATTCTGGGGATTTGGTCCTGTGTCTAGTATGATGAAGTCCATGGGTATCATGAAATCCTCAATCACCACAGTCACGTGTGCCAGCAAGCCGACGGGTTCCTTGAATGAGTCATCCCCCATACGAATACCAAGATTCGCTGGTTGGAGCCCATTCAGTCCCATCTTCAGATAGAATGCATAGGGCATCATACTGACTGATGATCCCAAGTCGCATAGAGCTTCATCGAAGCTCTCCCCATAAATTGACCAGGGGATAACAAATTCACCAGGGTCCTCAAGCTGTAGTGGAGTCTTATCTTCAATTTCAGCTTGGTCAGGTAGGGTGGTAATCATGGTTGCACACCCCTTGGCGAATTTTCTACTCTGCCCCACTCCTTCCTCTTTAGCTTGACTCATTGGAGAGCTCTTCACAGGTTGCGACACGGTTTGGGCTATCTGGGCCACTTGCGTCTCCAACATCCTAGTGTGACTTGCAAAGCCATCAATGGTGCCCTTCAAGTCTCTGAGTGATTCTTCAGACTTCTGATGTTGGCGACGAAATTCCTCATTGGCCTTAGTTTGGGTAGCAATGAAATCCTCCATCATCAGTTCCAGTCTGGACTTTTGTGGTCGCTGCCCATTGCCCTGCTGCTGCCCATACCCCCCCCCCCTGATGGTTGTGAATTTTTTGAGTTATTCTTATAGGAGAAATTCGGGTGATTCCTCCATCTGGGATTCTAGGTGTTGGAGTATGGGTTGTTGGGCCTTTGGTCGTAGTCCCTAACCGCGTCAATATGCTCAATCTGCTCCTCTGAGGTTCCCTACCCTCCAAAGTGGTCCTCTCGATACGTTGTCGCTCCCTCTCCAAAGTTAATGGTCGCACATGTAGATGAAGGATTCAAAGATTCAAACCGTCTGCTGAGCGCGTCCATCCTTGCTACCAGGTGGTCCATGGAGTTGACAGTGTATCGTCCCGTTGCAGGCATAGGTTAACCACATTCGGAAGCCCATTGATGGTGGTTCTGGGCCACCACTTCTATCATCTTCTCTACTTCCTCTATGGTCTTGTTCATCAGTGCTCCTCCTGCAGCAGAATCCAGGGACATCTTCGTGGCGTATGTGATCCCATTGTAGAAGATGTGGATCACCAGCCACCTCTCCAGTCCGTGGTGGGGGCATTGGTAGCGTAGCCCCTTGTATCGATCCCAAGGTTCGAATAAGGACTCTCCCTCCTTCTGGCAGAAGCTCGTGATGAGATGGCGCATGTGAGCAGTCTTGCTTGGTGGGAAGTATTTGTTCAGAAATTATTGCTCGCATTGCTCCCATGTAGTGATGCTACCCGAAGGTAGGGAGTGAAGCCATGCCTTAGCCTTATCCTGCAATGAGAATGGGAATAGGCTCAGGCGGATCACGTCAGTAGAGATTCCGTTCATTTTCATTGTCGAGCAGATTTCAAGAAATGCCTCAAGGTGCCGGTTCGGGTCTTCAGTTGTAGCTCCCCCGAATTGACTCTACTGGACCAGATGTATAAGTGTCGATTTCAGCTCAAAGTTATTTGTGGAAATAGATGGCCCAACTATACTCGGCCTAAATCCTCAAGCGCTAGGGCTGCATAGTCCCGCAGAGGTCGGCTACCAATGTTTACTTCGGATGCGGCTTGATCCTCCATCCTTCGCTGCTCTACTTTTCGGTGATGAAAGGTTCGCTCAATTTCTAAGTCGATCGGAATCAGGCCTTCCGATCCTAAGCGTCTAAGCATACGATGAACCAAGCCACAAAAATTTTGAGTGCTACCTAATCCTAAGAGGCAGAAAATAAAATAATCTAGCTAATAAAACCTAAGATGAAATAAGGAAATGGAAAACTACTGCTAAAATTAAAAATTAAAAACTAAATCTAAATATAGAAAATATAAAACTAAAGTAAATAAAGCAAACTAGAAAGAAAATAAAGCAAGTAAATAAATCTAATCCTAAGTCCGATCCAATTTTCCACTGTTCGGTTAGATATCAAATTGATCAGTCCCTGACAATGGCGCCAAAAACTTGATGCACGCAAACGCGACCTCAAATCTCGTGATGGAGGTCGTCGAGGATCCGAAGCGCGCGCTCATGCTCAACGCCCGCAAGTGCACAGATGTCGTCAAGGAATAAAAGATTATCGATCCCACAGAGACTGGGATTCGAATATCGATATGTTCAGTGGTTGAAATTGTTCGGAAGTAAACTCTAAGAGGTTTCGATTTGTGAGGGCTATCGGTGGACTATACTCTATACGGTGTCACGCGGAGGAAGAAGGGAGCATGCCAGGGTCTTCAAAGGTGATTCTAGGACTTCGATTTCGCTTGTGTTTCGCAAAACAATGCTATCAACTGGCGTTGTCTAGATGTTTAGTTATGGTTTTGTGGAAGGGACATCATACACTCTCCCAATGAGCCACTGCATCTATCGGGAGCTATCTCCACCTTAAAAGGACGGGATAGATGGTGTGAGGATGCCGAATCAATCCCTACGATGAACCGTTTCTGGTTCCATCACATCCTTCTACCCACAGTTACAGGTGATCAGATTTACCCCTAGGTTCCTTGTATAAAATCTCCTAAATGTTAGATACGAGGGATGTCACCCCTCGTATCGCCTAAGCACAGCAGGTAGAAAACCAAACACGCATAGATATAGTTTAAACAACTTCCAATTGCCAAATTAAACTCAAAGACAGAATTTAACATGAACCAACATGTAATATGCACACAAGCTACTCCCTAATCCTAGAATCGAAGGAACTACTCCATGTATATAAAGGAGGAATCACAAAGCATGTACATGTTCGAATACATCAGTAATAAAACGCAGAAACAAGGTATTACAATGTTTTCGTGGTCTTCTCTGCGGCGTTTAAGTGCAAAGCATGGACCTCTGGCGGTGTTCCTCCTCCCCGTTGCGAGTTCCTGAAGCTTTTTAGGGCTTCAATGTGCCATCCTAGCCATCGTGCCCCCCCCATTAGGGTTTGGGCGGAGCCATCCTTATATAGACATCACCTTGGACCGCTGCAAAATTCGAAAAAAGCCCTAGTCACACAAATCTGGTGGGTCACCACATGGTCATGTGTTTCCACATGGCTAGGTCGTGTGCGGCCCTAGGGTGGTTGATCTCACCCATTGGACACGGTCGTGTGTAGCCACACACCCTGGCCGTGTCCCACTCTGCATCTAGCTGCAAAATGTCCTTCTTTTGCTCCGAAAGTGCGCCTTTTTCACCCAAAATGCTAACCTACACACAAAAGTACAAAGATCAGACCTCCGAACCAGAAAATAAGAAATGCGTACAAAATAGAGTGACATATGCATGAAAACTAACATAAAACATAATGAGATGTGAGCGAAAACTACTCCTAAATCCCTATATATTTTGCTCACATCAGATACCTCATCGTAGTGGAAGGGTTGTTAGACAACCTGATAGATTTATGTTCTTGGGAGAATCTTCTGATTTGGTCCCTGGTGAACATGAACATGATCCCTGGACATATGACGGGGCAATCCAAGATAAAGATGCGGTATCTTGGCAACGAGCGATGAATTCTGAGATAGAATCTATGGATTCAAATCAGGTCTGGGAGCTAGTAGAACCACCCAATGGTGTAAAAGCCATTGGATGCTGATGCACATGAACGCGACCTCAAATCTCACGATGGAGATCATCGAGGACTCAAAGCGCACGCTCGCGCTCAATACCCGCAAGTCCACGGATGTCGTCAAGTAATAAAGATTATCGATCCCACAGGGACTGGGATTTGAATACCAATATACTCAGTGGTTGTAATTGTTCGACGTGACTCTAAGAGGTTTTGGTTGGTGAGAGCTATCAGTGGACTCTACTCTATACGATGTCACACGGAGGAGGAAAAGAGTGTGCCGAGGTCTTCAAAGGTGATTCTAGGACTTCGGTTTCGCTTGTGTATCACAGAACAATGTTGGCAATTGGCATGGTCTAGACGTTTAGCTATGGTTTGGTGGAAGAGACATCATACACTCTCCCGCAGAGCCGCCGCATCTACCGGGAGCTATCTCCACCTAAAAGGACGAGATAGAGGGTATGAGGATGCCAAATCAATCCCTATGGTGAACCATTTTCGATTCCACCGCACCCTTCTCCCCGCAGTTTTAGGAGATCAGGTTTACCCCTAGGTTCCTTATATAAAATTCCCTAAATTTTAGATTGCGAGGGCTGTCACCCCTCGTATCACCTAAGCACAGTAGAAAGAAAGTCAAACACGCATAGATATAGTAAAGAGCAACTACCAATTGTCAAATCAAACTCATAGGCAGAATTTAACATGAACCAACATTGTATGTGTACACAAGCTACTCCCTAATTCTACAATCGAAAGTACTACTCCATGTATACGAAGGAAGAATCACAAAGCATGTCTAAGTTTGAATACATAAGAAATAAAATGCAGGAATAAAGATATACAATGCTTTCGTGGTCTTCTCTCCGACGTTGAAGTGCAAGGCGTGGACCTCCGGCGGCATTCCTCCTCCCCGTTGCTAGTTACCGAAGCTTTTTAGGGCTTCTCCTTGCCATCCTAGCCATCGTGCCTCCCCCCTAGGGTTTGGGCGGAGCCATCCTTATATAGACATCGCCTCGGACCATTGCAAAATCCAGAAAAAGCCCTAGTCATGCAAATATATCAGGCCGCCACACGGCCGTGTGTTTTCACATGGCCAGGTCATGTGCGATCGTGGGGTGTTGATCTCACCCATTGGACACGACCGTGTGAATCCACACGCCCTGGCCGTGTCTCACTCTGCGTCTAGCTACGAAATGTCCTTATTTTGCGCCGAAAATGCATCTTTTTCATTTGAAAAGCTAACCTGCACACAAAAGGACAACGAGCAGACCTCCAAACCAGAAAATAGGAAATGCGTGCAAAAATAGAGTAACATATGCATGAAACTAGCACAAAATGTAATGAGATGTGAGCGAAAACTACTCCTAAAACCCTATATATTTTGCTCACATCAGATGCAAGTGGATCTACAAAAGAAAGAGAGGATCAGACAGGAAGGTAGAGACCTTCAAAGCAAGGCTTGTTGCGAAAGGGTATACTCAGAAAGAGGGTATCAATTATGAGGATACCTTTTCACCGGTAGTCATGCTTAAGTCTATCCAGATTCTCTTATCTATTGCTGCTCATATAGATTATGAGGTTTGGCAGATGGATGTCAAGACAGCTTTCCTTAATGGAAGTCTTGAAGAAAACATCTATATGGAGCAACCAGAGGGATTCATTGCAAAGGGCAAAGAGCATCTTGTGTGTAAGCTTAATCAGTCCATTTATGGATTGAAGCAAGCTTCGAGATCTTGGAACATCCGCTTTGATGAGGTAATTCAGTCATATGGATTTATTCAAAGTCCGGATGAGTCTTGTGTATACAAGAGATGTGATAGAAACGTAGTGGTATTTCTTGTACATTTTGCTCATTGGCAATAATGTCAAAGTGTTATCAGACATAAGGGTATGGTTGTCCAAACAATTTGATATGAAGGACTTGGGAGAAGTTGGACACATCCTTGGGATCAAGGTTATAAGGGATCGCAAGAAAAGGATGTTGTGCTTATCTCAAGCTTCATACATAAACACTATTTTAGCTCGTTTTAGCATGCAAAACTCCAAGAAAGGTTTTCTACCTTTTTGGCATGGAGTACCTTTATCTAAAGAGATGTGTCCTAGAACATCAAAGGAGATAGAGGAGATGAAGGCGGTTCCTTATGATTCGACGATAGGAAGCCTCATGTATGCTATGTTATGTACGAGGTCGGATATATGCTTTGTCGTGGGCATAGTTAGAAGATATCAGAGTAATCCAGGATAGGGACATTGGACTGCAGTAAAGCATATATTGAAGTACCTAAGAAGGACTATGGATTATATGCTGGTATACCAAGCAGATCAATTACTCCCTGTGGGTTACACAGATTTTGACTTCCAATCAGATAGGGATAACAGTAAATCTATCTCGGGTTTTGTGTTTACTTTGGGAGGTGGAGCCATTATATAGAGGAGTGTCTAGCAAAAATGCGTGGTGGACTCTACCATGGAAGCTGAGTATGTGACAGCCTCTGAGGCAGCCAAAGAAGTTGTATGGCTTAGGAACTTCTTGATGGACTTGAATGTGATTCCTGGTTTGCCCAGAACTATCACAATTTATTGTGATAATTGTGGTGTAGTTGCAAACTCGAAGGAACCACGAGCCTATAAGGCAAGTAAACACATAGAGCGTAAGTACCACCTGATACGAGAAATCGTAAAGCGAGGAGAAGTTGTCGCCAAGATTGCATCAGAGGATAACCTGGCAGATCCTTTCACTAAGGCCCTTCCAGTGAGAGCTTTTGATAGGCATGTAGAGGGAATGGGAATCAGATGTATGCCAGTTTAATGGAAGCATAGTCTTTTAGTATAAGTGGGAGATTGTTGGGATGTATACTGAAAGCCTAGTATTTGTATGAACATCTTCATTTTGAAATAAGAATCACATGATCATTGTTTGCATTTTTACATATTGTTTGATACTTTACATTGTAGATAACATGGTGTGTGGTGTTGCACAGAAGATCATGTTATTAGTTTTGTAGAGTATAAGTAGAGGCTCACAACCAAGATAGTTTTGGACAATCCATTGGCATGGTTATAGTGTGATTTGATATTGGTTTATCTTGAAAATAGAATTACACTAGTACACTTTGTGTGTATTGAGCAGGACCGATTTAGAGGTGATTCAATTTATACTGACTATATAATTGAATCAGACCTCAGATATCATGGTGTACATGCTCTTAACCCCGATATAATAATGGGCACATGTAATTAGTATTTATTTCTTTGATTTACCAATGGGCAAGATTTATGTATTAAATCGATAGGCCTAGTAAGTTGGAAAATAATATTATTTATATGGTGTGTCATTGATTATAGGAGGAAACCGTGTCCTATACACTAGGATGATGATGTCCCCTTGAGGAGCTCATAAAGTTCATCATGTAAATCCTGCAGGTGGACTTAGTCCAACATGATGATAAGGATGAGTGGTACTACTCATGAAGTTAGATATTAATTAATTAAATTGTCAGTAATTTAATTAATTAATGGACATTCGATATCTTAAACACGGGGAGATATTTTGTACAAATAATATATGGAGCCATATTTATTTATGGGGGTTGGTGAGATAGATCAATGATGATCCTCTAGTGGAATGGATCATCATTAATGGATCGGGTTTTATGTGGTTCGGATCCATTGGGTGTCCAAGATCCAACTCCTCCTCATGGTCTCTATTGTTGCCTATTATAAATACCTCATGAAGCCTAGATCTATATAAGAAAGGGAAGTGGCTTGGGTGAATTGAACAACAACCTAGGGTTTATTGTTGGCGTGGAAGAGGCTTGGGCGGCAAGCAAGGTTGGGTGGCAAGGGTTTGGTGGCTTTTCTCCTAGCACCGACAGCAACACAAGGGTGGCTAGGGTTTTGGTTTTTCCTTCCCTTCCCTTCACTTGGCCGGCGCCCCTTCACCCTCTCCCCTTGGTCGGCGGCATTCTCTCTCCCTCTCCTTTGGTCGGCGGCAACAAGAGATCTCTTGGCTAGCGCATCCTTCCCTCTCCTTAGGGCCAGCGGCAACCTTACTTAGTGTTTGGTGGTCGACATAAGCAAGGAGAAGAAGGGAGGGTTATCTTCCCTTGTTCGGAGCAAGGAAGGAAGGGAAGATACGAGATCTAGGAGGCTTCGACTCTTGGAAGATCGTCGCCTACACGACGTCCAAGAGGAGGATAGGAATATAATAGAAGATCAAGAGGTAAAACAAGAGGTATAATCTTGTTTTCTTTTGATTCTAGTTCTCTTGTATTTTGTATGTTATTGATTAACATGGACCCCGATGATAAAGACAAAAACCGGCGATCCGTTCATCATTTATTCCGCGGCTAATCGAGGAAAAGAGTTAAGTTGCTTGAACAACAAGTTTGTTCAAGCAACTACTCAAATCGAATAGCACGTTGATGGATTAGTTGCTTGGGTAATCCATCTCCGTCCGGATTAGTTTTAGTTGATAAAATTTTAATCCGGGGACGTGTGAATGGATCGTCATGCACAAGCGACCGAAGCGGGAAGCAATTCCCTACAATATTTGCAATTGGTATTAGTTTAGACCGATATCTATGTGTTTTGGTTTTCTATCTACTGTACTAGCCGATACAAGGGGTGACAACCCTCGTATCTATGATCTAAGAGAATTAAGGAGGAACCTAGGGGTTGGCCTCATCTCCTGTAACTATGGATAGAAGAGTGCGATAGAATTGGAAATGATTTATCGCAGGGATTGATTTGGCATCCTCGTACTGCCTATCCCATCCTAATGCTAGGGGTCGACCTGGTAATGGCAAAGATAGCTCCCGATAGATGTGAAGGCTCATTGGGGGAGTGAATGATGTCCGTTTCACAAGGCCATAGTTAGACGTTTAGACAACACCCAATTGATAGCATGTTTTACGACACACAAGTGAAATCGAAATCCTAGAATTCCTTCCAAAGACTCATAGCAAGCCTTTTCTTCTTCCGTGTGACACCGTATTGAGTTAGGACCGCTGACAACCCTCGCAATCACAACCATTAGAACTAAATTCTGAACAATAACGTCCACTTAACAAATCAGTACTCGAATCTCAGTCCCTGTGGGATCAATAATCTTTTTATTACTTGACGACATCTGTGCACTTGCGGGCATTGAGAATGAGCGCGCGCTTCAAGTCCTCGACGATCTCCATCATGAGATTTGAGATCGCATTCATGTGCATCAAGGGGGCTGAGGTTCGTTATACTAATTTAGAGAAATTGACTTAGGGTCTGGTTCTGACTGCTCGAGGGTTGCAACCCTATTTTTTATCTCATCCTTTAGTGGTACTCACTGACACTCCTTTGGGAAGAATACTTACACACCCGGAAGCTATGAGAAAGCTTATTAAATGGGCTACTGAGCTCAGTGAGTATGACATTACCTGTCAGCCTCGTACCTCTATCAAAGCACAAGCATTAGTTGACTTCTTAGTGGAAACCATGCACAAGGAAGAATGTGAACCATGGATGATATATGTAGATGGGTCTTCTAAAAAAGAGGGTTGTGGGTAGGAGTAATTCTGATTTCACCACAAAGAGAAGGGTTGTCTACATCAAGTAGTGGCCTATTTTTTGAAGCAATAGTGATGTTAGCAAAGAAGGGTTGTTTTGGTAATAAAACTTGTTTGAATGGGCATTTATTGCCCGAGCAGTTTGAATGATCAGTTATTTTTTGGGTAATTTTATTCATGTTAGGATGATATTATAATAAAGGGAAAGGCATGAAGCGTGATTAACTAGAATTTTGAGTACTTTGTGTTTAAAAAGTGATCGGGGAAGGGTCATTGATAAAGATATAAGATGTGACTCACTAGTGTCCTGGGATCAATCAGAGAAAACATGTTATAATAGTTTTTTGGAAAAAGTGGTAAAAACAGGTTAAACGGGTACAAGTTACATTTTATCATCAGGAGGAAATGGAAAAGATAGTAGCTCAGGGGGAGTACGGTCAATGGTACTGCCCATATCTAAAAAGCTAAGAGAGTGCCCGGGAGGAGAATAGCCAGTTGCTTTGAATTGTGCGGTGCAGTCCTAAAAGCCCCATTGTAGAAAGGCAAATCCTCTATCTAAGAATAGATCGTTGATGGAAGATGAAGCCCAGAGGGGTCTTGAGTAGTACTGTTTCTTTCGCATAGTGGTCGGGACTTCATGATGTCCAATGTATTCTGTAGGAAAGTGGTCTAGAATTGGAGAGATGATAATTCTGCTCAGTCGCCTTATGCTTTTATAAGAGAGGCTTGCAATTCTCTTTCGAGTCGATAATAGGCTTGTTGTAGTGATGATTCTCTAATTTGATACTCCTGTATTTCCTTTTTAAGAATATCAGTATATTGAATCCATTGGTTATTTAAATGGCTTATGTTGTTGATGCCCTGAAAAGGAAAGTATTAATATTGAAAAGAAAGATCTATAGGAAAATAATATGCTAACCTCATTGATACTGGAGAGTAGAGAATCTAGGAGATCGGGTATGGAAAAGGAGAAAATGGGTGTTGGAGGAGTTTGGCAAATAGGAAGATGCTGAAGAAGTGTTAGTTGATGGGAAGGAGGGGGAACAGTATTGTTGTGGGATGATGGGGGATTTTTTGCAGCAGCTTGCAGTAGAAGAGACTCTAGAGTAAGAGATGTAAATTAAATTTTACAAGTATAAAAATAGTATACAATAATCTGGATGAAGTTGGGAGACTTACCAAGCGTGCCAGTCGACTGTAAGGGTTAGCTATTTCGAATAAGTGACATTGCAGATTTGGTTAAAAGATGGGTTAATTCAAATTGTTCCTTTGAGAATGATAAGGTAATCATCTGGTATTCTTCATTGTCTCGATAAGAGCCTAAGGGGGGTCAAGGAGGAAGGGTAGTTAACCATGTGGAGGGGAAAGGAAAAGGGGAAGTGGAGTGCACGAAGAAATAATGTTCTTTCCATCCTTTATGGGAGGAAGGGACACCTGTGAGGAATTGGAAGTCTGATCGGGCTTGAAAATAGATTATACATATTTTAGATGATTTTATTTGGAAAAAGTAATGGAAAAGGAAGGTTGAGGGAGTAATTGATAAGAAGGAGCTGGTAAGGTAAAAACCTAGTATAAATTGAAAAGAATTGGGGCTTAATTGGTTTAAGGGAATGGAAAAGTATTATGATTTTTCAATAAGAAAGGGATGAATGGGAAAGAATAGACTAGCTTCTACTCTAAGAAGAAAGCTTTGGTGCGTCTAGGAGGATGGTGAGGGCGTTCAGTTGAATTAGCTGCAATAATATGATAACCGGAGGGAAGTTGTAGATGAGAGGAGAGGGATCGACAATGTTCCCCTGTCATTTTGGAGTGTATGGAAGCAAACCAGGGTCGGAGGATTGAGGTAGTAGGCTGCATTTTCTAGAAATTTCGGGACGGTGTAGCTGGAAGGGGCTCTTGGCAGGATTGGGGGAGGAAGAGGCTTTTGTATTTATAGAGAGGGTAAAGGGTTAAATGGGAGGGAAATAACAATTTTTCCCGCTAGATATGGTGAGGTGGGGAGTCTGGGATGAGGTGACATAAGTTTGTTAGGGTACAAATACGAGGTAGGTGAAAGATTCAACTTGTTAGTAAGGTAAGATGAGGGTATAATAGTTTCTATTTTAGGATAATTGGGCGGGGCACTTTTTGAATAACAAAGTGTTGTTTTATACAGTATTGTTGGAGGGTGTTCTGTTTGGTATGCCTGTTCAGATAAATGAAGAACATAATGAAAATATTCCTTTTCTATATAGGTTAACAGTATAATTGATACAAGGTGAATTTTTTATAAAGGAGATTAATAGGCTTGTATAAAGCAATGTAAGGATAAGTAGATATGAGCATGTTTCGAAAAAGTATATATTGTCTTTAACATTCATTGTTAAGGATGTTCAGAATATATACAAAATTGATCTGAGAACTGAAATGTAATTCTTCAAAAATATTACAGGAACAGAAATCTATTATTCTGAATCAGTATCAGAATCAGTCAGTAGGGCTTCTGGAGGGATACTGTTGTATGTCTCTTCTAAGTCAAGTTCATGGTAAGGTGCACCATGTATGAAGTATTTCTTCTCGTTGGTCTGGTGTAGGGCACCTTCGAATCCTCTTTGAAAATATTTTTTCAGTTGTTTGGAGAATCTTTTCAGGAGTTTGGTCTGCTCTTTCACCCATCTTTCACCTTTTGTCTCCTTTAGTTCAGATAGCTCTTGGTGAAGTTGGTTGGCTCTGATAAGCTGGTCGTGGGTAGTAGTAGCTAACGTGTTGAAATGTTGTTTCAGAATGTTGAATTTGAATTGAAACTCATCTAGGCTAGTGTAGATGGTGTCTTTCAAATTTAGGTGGCCATCTATAATATCCTCTAGAGGTTGAAACAGCTTGCTAGAATGGAGGTGCTAGTTAATTTCCTTTTGTTTCCACTGGGAATGTTTAGCTTGTTGGCGGGATATGGATTGCTCTGATATCTTAAGCTGCTCTTGTAGTCGCCTGATGTGGGCATCCTTTAAGTGTAAGTCTTTTTCATTTGCTGATATTTGGTCCCGATTTGCAAAAACGGATGCAACTTGGAGTTATAGCCAGTTTATTTGTTGTTGAAGCTCGTTCTCCCTAGCTGTTCGATCGGGGGAGGATGGAGGGTTAGTCTGTATGCTCAAATGGTGTGTTGTTTCTGCAGAATCAACTTGAATTCCTGGGGGAGATGTGGGATGTATTGTGGGTGTAATCACAGGTGGTGGTGGCTTTGTAGCAGAGGTGGAAGGCTGATTAAGCTAGTTCTGGTGGTCATTATACCATTGCTCAAAAGCTTGGAGTTGCAGGGCACTCTGAAAATTGGAAATGGATATGTGAGACAAATTGTTAAGCATATGAAATTAAGTCATTAAGTGAGAAACTTACTATCTGGAGACTCTCTTTTAGTTCTTGAATAAAAGTAGCAATGTCAGAAGAAGAGGGGTGTTGAGGAGGATCCTGGAGAGATGAATCTGGTATGGGGGGTATGTGATTAGAGGGGGTATTAGGAGGAGGATTTGAAGAAAGAGGAGTTGAAATAGGTGTAACGGGAAGGGTGCAAAGTAGATGGCTGGGGTAGGAATATGATACAGCCTGTACCAGTAAGTCTAAAGGGGTGGAAGATGTAGGTTGAAGAGTGGGGTGGCTGGTGGAATGTAAGGGTTTTTGTTGTCTATAGGGGGAATAAGGTGATCAAAGGGCGATCATCTGTGGAGGAGGAAGAGGGTGATGAGGAAATGTCAATGGGTTCAATAGGGGTGTCAGAAGGACTGGGTGTAGGTGAATCAGAAGAGGGAAGAGGATTTAAGGGAGGAATGATGGAAGTAGGGTCAGAGGAAAATGCAGGGATTATGAAGGGAAAAAGGTTGGGAATTGGGTCTATTTGGGGAGGAAGGGAAATGTTAATAAACATATAGGGGGGTTAATCTGGTGTATCTGAAGTGATGATGGAGACTTGTGTTAATACGGGAGGAACATGTGCCAAAGAAATGTGTCATGCTGGTAAGAATGTTGAACATGTTGGTTATAAGTGATAAAGGTTGAGTAAAGGTTACTTACTGAGGTGAGTGGTTCAGGGGTGGAGGGCGATGTAGTATTTGACCTTTTTCTTTTCTTCTATTTGAGGGCTAAGTGTTAGGACCCTTGGAATGGCTAGAGGGGGGGTGATTAGCCTTTCTTTCTTTCTACAAAAACGTTAGCGGAAGCAATACAAATATAAACACAAATAAAAGCAAGAAACAAAGCTAACACCCGATGTAACGTGGTTCGGAGATGACGCTCCTACTCCACGGCAATCCGAAAGGTGGATTAGCCCTAATCAATCCTCACTAGAACCTCCTTTGGATGAACCAAGGTGGAGAAACCTTATCTTACAATGCACTCCTCTTCTTTACAATGATGGAAGATTAGGATTAGAGAAGAGGAGGTTTTGGATTGCTAAAAACACTTGGAAAGCTTGGTGAGCACGTAGGTGTAGTTGGGAGCAAGAGCACTAGCTTCACCAAGCTCCCAATGGCCCCTTTTTATAGAAGAGGAGTTGTTTTTCCCGTTGAGCCTCGACACGATCGATGATGCTTGCCATCGATCGATCACCGGCCAACGGCACAAACTCGACCGCAGAGATTCGTAGCTGCAATCTCCAATGGTCAGGTGATCAGTCGACTGATGGGGTGATCATTCGAGTGATCAAGGCAGCAGTCGAGTGAGACCGCGTGCGTGGCGAGATTCTTTAATCACCGATCGATGCCCTTAGCGATCGGCCCGATAGCGATATCGACTGTTCTACCCAAGGCAGTCGACTGATGGTTAGGGTTTCACCCTGACTCAGTCGAACGCCTGACCAGTCGACTGATACTCATCAAGTATGAGTAATTCACACTTGATTTTATACCCTAGACCTAGACTCAACCTTCTAGCTCCTCAATAAGCCTTACGCCTTCAGGATCCCTCCGAGTCCGCGACTTGTTCATCCTTTGTGCTTTGCTTCCAAGAGCTTCCTTCGATTTCGTCATGTCTTGGGTTGCCAAATGCTTGGACTTTACGCCGCCAAGACTACAAGCTTGGACTTAAGCTGCCAAGACTTTACTTTGGACTTCCTTTGCCAAGATCATACTTGGACTTCCTTTTACCAAGTCTTCATCCTTGGATTTCCCTGTCACTTGAACATATTAGATCACAAAACATTGTCTAACTTAGATGATTATTCAAACATCAAAACATATATAAATGCTTGGAGCATTGTTGCACCAACAATCTCCCCCTTTTTGATGTTTGACAATCATTTAAGTTAGGTCTTTAAAGATACACACTTAATCATCTAACTTAAACATTCCTTCTCCCCCTTTGACATACATCAAAAAGAGAAGGATTCAAAAATGAAAGAATTAAAGGTGTTGGATCTTGGACTAAGGCATAAGATAGAAATTAAGCTCCCCCTTAATCCAAGATATGCTTTATAATGTGTAAACAATAGCTGAAGCAAAGCATATCAAAAATTCAAAAAATTAAGTCCTAACTTTGCACCAACAATGGTTTTGGGGATGAAAAAGATATAATGTATGAAAACTTCCCCTAAAACACTGCATTAATTAGTCCTAAAACTTGTTTATACGCAATTTTATCATACTATAGTGTTAGGACATCAAAGATACACCAAATATCAGAAAATGGAGTTTATTATCAGAAAACACGATTATATCAGTCAGTGGTTTACGAACCGATCATTCTAGGCCTGAAACCGAAATTTCAGCCTTTTCAGCCCAATTTCAGAAATGCGGTAGAAATTCCAGAAATCTCGAAAAATCACGAAATTTTGCGTACACATTTCTAAAATCATACTTCATCAAGTAAAAATAATTTGAAAAATATATGTCTTCTAGATTACGAGATTGATATAAACTTGGAACCTATCAAGAGTTCTAAAGATTTTGCAAACTTTGTATCACTTTTGTGTTCCATTTGAAAACTGTTTTTCAAAATATGATGAACATAGTTTAAAATATTTATTATTTGGAATTTCCAACCATGTTCTTTGAGCTATGTATTCATTACTTGAATACAAGCCTTCCCAATGATTGGTCCATAAGGTTTTTATGTCTCTAGGTGTGTCATTGGCTCATAGTAATTCATCATAACAAGCATGATGAGCCAAGTACACCTTCCCTATCATCTCACATGTTTCTAAGTATTTCAATACAAAAATCAAGGTTTCTTAAGGCTTTTGTGAGATGCATCAAGGTATAAAGAAGCTATATAAGTATAGGATCATGCAAACCTAGAATTTTACTCTACAAAGCACATACCAAGCTCTCTCCTTAATGATGAAAATTCGGCTTCGGAAAGAGCTTTGGTGAAGATATCAGCAAGGTTGGACTTAGATTCTACATAATTAAGTTCAATGTCCCCTCTTGCCACATGATCTCTTATGAAGTGATGTTTCACTTCAATGTGCTTGGTTCTAGAGTGATGTACCGGATTTTTGGTTAAGTTGATGGTACTCACATTATCACAATAAACTTTAATGTTAGAGTAGTGTAGCTCATAGTCCACAAGAGTATGTCTCATCCAAAGTAATTGAGCTACACGACCACCCATAGCCAGATATTCGACTTCGGTGGTTAATAAAGCAACACAATGTTGCTTCCTACTACTCCAACTAACTAGGGAGGACCCAAGAAATTGGCATCCACCACTAGTACTCTTCCTATCCAATTTGCACCCGGCATAATCGGAATCGGTATACCCAAGCAATTCAAATGACCTAGTCCTAGGATACCAAAGTCCTACATTTAGAGTGCCTTTAATATATCTTAGTATTCTTTTGACGACTACTAAATGTGATTCTTTGGCACAAGATTGGTATCTTGCACACATACCTACCGCAAATAAAATGTCGGGTCTACTAGCGGTTAGGTATAGTAGGCTACCAATCATACTCCTATAAAGTTTAAGATCAATTGATTTACCTTCATGATCACTATCTATTCTAGTGCTAGTGGCCATAGGAGTGGTTACAATTTTGGCATTTTCCAAACCAAATTTCTTGATCATTTCATTTGCATATTTGGTTTGATAAATATGAATACCCTCATTGGTTTGTTTGACTTGTAAGCCTAGGAAAAAGGTAAGCTCTCCAACCAAACTCATTTCAAATTCATTTTCCATATTTTTTATAAAGTCTTGAAGAAGATCATTATTCGTTGACCCAAAAATGATATCATCAACATATACTTGGGCTATGAATATATCTTTTAATGTTGACTTTATAAACAAAGTTTGATCTACTTGGCCTCTTCTAAAATCCTTAGAAATTAAGAAAGATGACAATCTTTCATACCATGCCCAGGGAGCTTGTTTTAACCCATATAATGCTTTCCTAAGCTTACATACATGATTTGGATAATCTAGGTTCTCAAATCCAGGTGGTTGCTCTACATATACTTCCTCCTTAATAAAACCATTTAAGAATGCCGATTTAACATCCATTTGGTAAAGTTTAAATCCCATGTAGGAAGCATACCCTAAGAGAATCCTAATAGATTCTAACCTCGCAACCGGGGCATACGTCTCATCATAGTCAAGCCCCTCAACTTGATTGAATCCCCTAGCAACCAACCTAGCCTTATTTCTAGTGATATTTCCTTGATCATCTAGCTTATTCCTAAAGACCCATCTTGTAGTAATTATGGTGCTATCATTGGGTCTAGGTACTAATTCCCACACTTGACTTCTCTCAAATTGAGCCAATTCATCTTGCATTTCCAAAATCCAATCCGGATCATGTAATGCATCATTGATCGATTTGGGCTCAATTTGTGAGATAAGAGCTACTTGACTAGTAGGAGGTCTATGAAATGACCTAGTTCTTACTCCTTGAGATAGATCTCCTACTACTTTGTCAAGTGGATGATCTTGATGAATTCTTAGGTTTCTAGAAGGTGTTTCAATTTGATCATTGTTATCTTCCACCCTTCTTTCATCATCGGAGTCTCCTCTTCCTCCCCCTTGATCATTACCCCTAATGGACAAATTTTGAAGTTTTTGGGTAATGTCTTGATTATTGTCATTAATATCCTTATCAATGGAGGACTTTCTAGGGTAGGTACTAGTATTTTCATCAAATTGAACATTGGAAGACTCCTCAATCCCTTTGGTTCTCTTATTGTAGACTCTATACCCTCTACTTGTGGATGAGTATCCAACTAGGATTCCCTCATCCGCTTTTGATTCAAATTTTCCTAAGTTATCTTTGGTGTTTAGAATATAAACTTTACATCCAAAGACTTTGAAATAATGAATTGTGGGTATAGTCCCATTCCATAATTCAAATGGTGTTTTTCCTAAAAACCTATGGATTTGAACCCTATTTTGGATATAGCAAGCGGTATTAACCGCTTCCGCCCACAAGTAGCTAGGTAGAGAATATGCATTGAGCATAGTCCTAGCCGCCTCTTGTAGGGCACGATTTCTCCTTTCCACCACCCCATTTTGTTGGGGTGTTCTAGGACAAGAGAACTCATGCTTGTACCTTTGCTCTAAACAAAATTGTGAAAATTTTATGTTTTCAAATTCACCACCATGATCACTACGGATCCGGTTAATTTTGAGACTCTTTTCATTTTCAACCCTTTTACTAAATCCTATGATTATTTCTAAGGTATCATCCTTATGTTTCATAAAGTAGACCCAAGTATACCTAGAAAAATCATCTACTATAACCAAACAATATTTATTACCATTTAAAGATGGAGTACTATGGCAATCAAACAAGTCAAGATGCAATAACTCTAATGGTAAAGAGGTGTTAGTTAGAGTTTTACCTTTGTGTGATGCCTTTGTTTGTTTTCCTTCTTGGCATGCATCACACAATTTATCCTTGACATACTTGATCTTTGGTAGCCCTTTGACCAACTCCATCTTGGCTACCTTGGCTATGTTTTTCATGTTGATGTGCCCCAATCTTCTATGCCATAGCCAACTTTCCTCTTCTTTTGCAACAAAACACTTAGTAGAAATGTTAGAAGCATATGAAAGATCAACATAATAGATATTTGATTTCCTATATCCAATTAACATGCAATCATTTAATTCCTTATGTCTAATCATGCATTTAGAGGATTCAAAGGAGACATGATAGTTTGCATCACAAAGTTGACTAACACTTAATAAATTAAACTTCATATTTTCAACTAGCAAGACTTTGTGAATAATAATTTTGGGGGATACCTCAATTGTACCTCTACCTAATATCTTGAGTTTTCCACTATTCCCAAAGGACACCGCTCCCTTCTTCACATATTTAATTGTGGAGAACTTGCTCACATCCCCGGTCATATGTGTTGAGCAACCACTATCCACAATCCACATACCTCGCTCTCCTACCTAAATCACATGAAAAACATAAGCTTTTGGTACCCACACATTTGGACCGGTAACATTAAGTAAAAACTTCTTAGGTACCCATGCTTTCTTAACTTTTCCCTTAATGGTTGCTTTCCTATTAATTAATGAAATATAAGCAACTTCTTTTTCTTTTGGCTTATATCCTAAACCGGCCTTGTTATAAACCGCTCTTTTCTTACTAAGAATCATATCAAGACACTTTGAGCCATTTGAAAATTTTTCTAAACATGCTTTTAATTCACTAACCTCATCCTTAAGTTTGTCATTTTCTTCCTTAAGCATGCAAGAATCAACATGTGAAGGTTTTTCATTTCTAATAGCCTTTAGTTCTACCTTCATGCTCTTAACCTTAGATTTAGACTTATCTAGAGCTTCTTGAAGATAGGCAATTGATTTATAAAGGAGCTTAACCTTGGGAGAGTTCATTACCTCATCGTCACTAGATGACGATTCATCGCTTGAGGAATCTTCTTGGCTTGATGTGCCCAAATCATCTCCTAGTGCCATGAGTGCCACATGGCGTGTGATGTGGCAAAACTCATCATCGGAGGAAGAGTCTTCAACACTTGGTGTGTCCCATGTGGTTTGAGCCACCATGGCCTCCTTCTTCTTCTTCTCCTTTTTGTCCTTCTTTTTCTTTTTCTTTTCCTCCTTCTTCTTTAGCTCCGGGCAATTCGGCTTTATGTGCCCCTTCTTGTTGCAAGCATGGCAAATCACATTATTGTTAAAACTTGAATTACCACTATTTTTACCTCTTGAAGAATGGAACCCCTTTCTTGCATCTCTATTCTTGAATTCCTTTGATTTTCTAAGGAACTTCTTGACAAAATGGGCCATCTCACTAGCCGAATCTTCGTCACTACTTGACTCACGCTCCGACTCGGATGATGATGACACCTCTTTCCTTTCTTTCTTCTTCTTTTCTTTCTTCTCAACAAATAGAGCTAAGCCCTTTTCCTTAGAAGACATGTTAGTTTGCTCATGCAATTCAAACTCACAAAATAGTTCATCAATTTTAATTTGCGAAAGATCCCTAGTTACCTTAATGGCATAAACTATAGAAGTCCATAAAGAATTTCTCGGAAATGCTTGTAAAATATACCTTACCAAATCCCGGTTGTCAACTCGCTCACCTATGATATGGAGTCCGTTAACAATTTCTTTGAACCTTCCATGCATTTGGCTTACGGTTTCATGCATCTTCATTTGGAAGGCTTGAAGTTGTCCAATTAGTAGGTCCTTCTTGGCCCTCTTTGACTCCTTGGAACCTTCATTTAGCTCAATGAGCTTTTCCCATAGCTCTTTGGCGGATTCGAAAGGCCCCACCTTGTTGAGTTGCTCCATGGTAATGCCGCATTGAATGGTGAGTACCGCCTTGGCATTTGATTCGAATTTGCGGTTCATTTCCCTTGTCCAATCCTTGCTTGGAATAAGATCTCCATGTTCATCCACCGGTTCCTCGAAGCCACCTACAATGCTATGCCAAATTTCAATATTACTCATAAGATAGTACTTCATCCTACCTTTCCAATACGCAAAATGACTCCCGTCGAAGAGCGGTGGCTTGGCGGTGCTATATCCCTCTTGAAGAGCCATTGATGTCTTGGTTGATGGTGAGATCTTCCAAGCTATCCGTGCTCTGATACCACTTGTTAGGACCCTTGGAATGGCTAGAGGGGGGGTGATTAGCCTTTCTTTCTTTCTACAAAAATGTTAGCGGAAGCAATACAAATATAAACACAAATAAAAGCAAGAAACAAAGCTAACACCCGATGTAACGTGATTCGGAGATGACGCTCCTACTCCACGGCAATCTGTAAGGTGGATTAGCCCTAATCAATCCTCACTAGAACCTCCTTTGGATGAACCAAGGTGGAGAAACCTTATCTTACAATGCACTCCTCTTCTTTACAATGATGGAAGATTAGGATTAGAGAAGAGGAGGTTTTGGATTGCTAAAAACACTTGGAAAGCTTGGTGAGCATGTAGGTGTAGTTGGGAGCAAGAGCATTAGCTTCACCAAGCTCCCAATGGCCCCTTTTTATAGAAGAGGGGTTGTTTTTCCCGTTGGGCCTCGATCAGTCGACTGATGCTTGCCATCAGTCGACTGCCGCCGAAGCCAACGACTTCTAAAACTCGATCTCCGCGGAGATTCGTAGCCGCAATCTCCAACGGCCAGGTGATCAGTCGACTGATCCCTCCATCAGTCGACTGATGGGGTGATCAGTCGAGTGATCAAGGCAGCAGTCGAGTGAGATTGCATTCGCAGGGCGATATTCCCTTGATCACCAATCGATGCCCTTGGCGCGATCGGCGATAGCAGACGATCGTTTCTACACCAAGGCGGTCGATCGATGGTTAGGGTTTCACCGACTCGATTGAACGCTCGACGGCCGATCGATACATCGTATCAGTCGACTGATACTCATCAAGTATGAGTAATTCACACTTGATTTTATACCCTAGACCTAGACTCAACCTTCTAGCTCCTCAATAAGCCTTGCGCCTTCAGGATCCCTCCGAGTCCGCGACTTGTTCATCCTTTGCGCTTTGCTTCCAAGAGCTTCCTTCGGTTTCGTCATGTCTTGGGTTACCAAATGCTTGGACTTTACGCCGCCAAGACTACAAGCTTGGACTTAAGCTGCCAAGACTTTACTTTGGACTTCCTTTGCCAAGGTTCACTTGGACTTTACGCTGTCAAGACTACAAGCTTGGTCTTATGCTGCCAAGTCCATCCCTTGGACTTCCTTTGCCAAGATCATACTTGGACTTCCTTTTACCAAGTCTTCATCCTTGGATTTCCCTGTCACTTGAACATATTATATCACAAAACATTGCCTAACTTAGATGATTATTCAAACATCAAAACATATATAAATGCTTGGAGCATTGTTGCACCAACACTAAGGTCCTAGCAATGGTTTTGCCCATCATGTCTTCTGCAAGGATAAAGAGTGATTAGGAATTATAAGTGCAGTAAGAATGCAAAATCTGATAGTGATAGTTCAATTTTTAGCACGGGGTGACAATGTAAAGGGGTGGTGCAAGTTTCTAAATTAGGGGGGTTTTGTTACATGGTGCTGGAAGAATTGAACAAGAAAACATGATATGTTGTTAGTTAACAGGTTAAGGAATAATATGGCAATATTTTCTATAAAGACAGTTACTGTATAAAAATAAAGGGAAAAAGGAGGCTTACTGATGGGATGAGCGTCCGGTGAGGGAATGGGAGATAGCCTATAATAAGATAAGATGGGCTCTTTTATGAGTTCTGCGATGCTAAAATATTTGTTCTTCAACTTGGCTTTGATAGAGGGGAAGTCGATAGTAGCTTTGATGATTTTCGGGTCAGGGAGATCTGGAAGGGTAGTTTTCCAGCAAGAAGAAAAGGGAAGAGGAGGATCTGCAGCAATAAAGAAATAGAGCTCTTTCCCGCCCATATTGGAGGAGGGTGTGTCAATTAGGAACTGGTAGCCTTGACGGGCCATGAAATAGAAAACGCCATGGTTGACCATTTTCAATTGATAGACACAGTAGAATATGTGGGGTACTTGAGGGATGTTGAGGTGATGGAAGATGATGATGGTGCCAACTAGGATGCGAAGGGAGTTAGTTGTTAGCTGGTTGATCGGAATACCGTAGAAAAAGAGAATGTGGTAGAGAGATTTTAGGAGGGGGAGACAGAGACCTCCTTCCAGTTGCCCTGTGAATAGGGTACTGGTTCCAACCGAAGGTAGATGGGGGCGCTGGGATTGATTGGGGATGATGATAGTGGAATCTTCGGGGAGGTATTTAGGGTCGCGACGGAAAAAAGAATGGTTGAAGGAGAGTTGGCTGGCTATGGTTTCATACCAAGGAGAGGTGGAGGAGGAGGAGACCATGGAGGAGGGGGAGTTGTCAGAGTATGGAGGGTTGCAGGGAAGAAGGTTAGGGTTTTTGAAGAGGAATCGCAGGGGAACGGTGTGGAGTTAGTGAGGGCAGGGATGGTATGTATTAGTTAGAAGTGGGTTGCGGTAAAGTGTTTTTTTAATATTTTAGGGGGGAGGTTTTCCTTGTTTTTAGTGCTCATTATGGTATTTAGAGGAGGATGGAAATGATTTTGGAAGGTTATTAATTTTTCTAGAAGATTTCAGGTTATTTGATGATTTTTAATAGAAGGGCATGATGTGTTTATAATCTAAGATTTTGGCATGTGTTATACAAAAACCCATTAATATTTTTTTATATATTCATATTCTTTTTGGCAGTTGTTAATGACGTTGATGTGAACGGTTATTATGCTTGGTGGGAATTCCTTCTTTCTTGCTTCAATGGTATTATTTCTAAGGTATGATAAATTTGGGGCTATTTCTTTTAAGTGTGGGAAACTAATTTAGGCTCTGTGCCTACTATAACAGCCTAAGGGATAAATAATTTTATGCCCCTACAAAGAACTATAATGCCTCTATATGGCATATGTAAAGGGTTCTTATGGTTTTACTATAACAGCCTAAGGGCTAGATAGTTTTATGCCCCTATGGGGAACTATAACGCCTCTATATGGCATATGTAAAGTGTTCTTATGGATTTACTATAAAAGCTTAAAGGCTAAATAGCTATTTTTCCCTACGGGCAATTATAATGCCAGATATAATGGGCAGGTAACATGCTAACACAGCTCAAAGCCTCTTACAGTATTCTAAGGCATAAATGCCTCTTACAGTATTCTAAGGCATCAACGCCTCTTATAGTATTCTAAGGCATAAATGCCTCTTACAGTATTCTAAGGCATAAATGCCTCTTACAATATTTTAAGGCATAAACGCCTCTTACAGTATTCTAAGGCATAAATGCCTCTTACAGTATTTTAAGGCATAAACGCCTCTTAACATATTCTATGGCATAAACGCCTCTTATAGTATTATAACGCATAAATGCCTTATACAATATCTTAGGTATGAAATATCACAAATGATTAGTCAGGGTGCAGTGCTTCATATGGTATGCAGGGATTCAGGTGTGGTATATTGGTATTGTAAAGTATGGTTGTGGAGGTTAATATGATAATGTTTGCACATTCATGGGAACTTGTAAAACCTAATTCGACTTCGCTCTTCAGTTTTACTAAAGAGGGGGAACTTATTGTTGGGATGTATACTGAAAAGTCTATTTTTTGTATGAACATCTTTATTTTTGAAATAAAAATCACATGATCATTGTTTGCATAATTATGGTTATGCATATTTGTCTAATACATTACATTGTAGATAACATGGTGTGTAGTGTCACACAGGAGATCATGTTATCAGTTCCTTGTAGAGTATAAGTAGAGGCTCACAACCGAGATGGTTTTGGACAAACCATTGGTATGGTTGTAGTGTGATTTGGTATTGGTTTGTCTTGACCATAGAATTACACTAGTACACTTTGTGTGTATTGAGCAGGACCGACTTAGAGGTGATTCGATTTATTGCTGACTACATAATTGAATCGGACCTCGGATATTATGGTGTACATGCTCTTAATCCCGATATAATAACGGGCACATGTACTTAGTATTTATTTCTTTGATTTACCAATGGGCGAGATTTATAGATTAAATCGATAGGCTCGGTAAGTTGGGAAATGATTTTATTTACATGGTGTGTTGTTGATTATAGGAGGAAACCATATCCTATATATTAAGATGATGATGTCCCCTTAAGGAGCTCATAAGGATCATCATGTAAACCCTGTAGGTGGACTTAGTCCGGCATGATGATAAGGTTGAGTGGTACTACTCATGGAGTTAGATATTGATTAATTAATTGTCAGTAAATTAATTAATTGACGGGCATTCGAGATCTTAAACATGGGGAGATATTTGTACAATTAATATATGGAGCCCATATTTATTTATGGGGGTTGGTGAGGTAGATCAATGATAATCTTCTAGTGGAATGGATTATCATTAATGAATCGGATTTTATGTGGGCTAGATCCATTGGGTGGCAAAGATCCAACTCCTCCTCATGGTCCCTATTATAGCCTATTAAAACCCTCATGGAGCCTAGATCCGATGGTGAAAAATGAAACCCTAAATCTGGCGGTGGGAATTGAATCCCTAGATCCGACGGTGGAGATTCAAAGGAGGCTTAAGCCTAAATCTATAAATAGGAGTCCAAGGCATGGGCGACAACTAATCTTGAGGGGATTAGGGTTTTGCTTCCAAGGTTTTGGTCGGCTAGGGTTTGGAGTTGGCTTGAGAGAAGAGGTGGGCGGCAACCTAAGTTGGTCTTCTTCCAATTAGGCGATGGAAAAATTAGGTTTTGGCTCTTCTTGGTCGGCGGTGCCTCACCCTCTCTCTCTAGATTGGCCGACGACTCCTCCCTCTCTCTCTCTCTCTTTTGGTCGGTGGTAACCTTTCTTCAAGGTTGGTCGGTGCTCCTTATTCCTCTCCTTGGCCGGCGGCAACCACCAAGCAAGGTGGCTTGGTGGTCGGTTCTAGATAGGAGAAGAAGTTTTGTTTTATTCTTCCCTTTGTTCGGAGCGAGCAAGGAAGGGAAGAACGTGATCTAGGAGGCTTTGACTTTTGGAAGATCATCGCCCACACGACATCCAAAAGGAGGAAGGACATACAATAGAAGACCTTGAGGTAAACAAGAGGTATAATTCTTGTTTTGGTTTCCTTTTGCTTCTTTGTATTATGTATGTAATTGCATGTGTCTAATTTACTTGGACCCCGAAGATAAACACAAAAACCGGCGATCCGTATATTGTCTATTCCGCGACTAATCGAAGAAAAGAGGTAGGTTGCTTGAACAATAAGTTTGTTCAAGTGACCACTCTAATCGAATAGCACGACGATGGATCAGTTGCTTGGGTAATCCCTCTTTGTCAAGGATTAATTTTTTTTAATCCGGGAACGTAGATGGGATCGCCATGCACAAGCGACCAAGTTAAAGCGGGAAGCAAAGCTTCAACCTTTACTTATGATGGGTATGGGGTCTTTTCGGTTAAGATGGAGAAATTTTTTATTGTAGACACTTATAAAACTTCATTCAACTTCGCTCTTTAGTTTTACTAAAGAGGGGGAACTTGTGATGGGGTCGAGGTTTCCAAGGCAGTATAAGCAATTCCAAGGCAGTATAAGCAAGTCCAGCACAGTTCCAAGGCAATATAAGCAAGGCCAGTGCAGTTCCAGGGTAGTATAAGCAATTCCAGTGCAGTTCTAGGATAGTATAAGCAATTCCAGTGCAGTTCTAGGGCAGTATAAGCAAATCTACTGTAATTCCAAGGTAGTATAAGCAATTCCAGTGCAGTTTTAGGGCACTATAAGCAATTCCAATATAGTTACAGGGCAGTATGTGGAGTTCCAGACCAGTATATGTATTTCTATGGTAGTTTGGACAGGTTCAGAGCACTATGTGTATTACTAGGGCAGTATGAAGCATTCCACGGCAGTATGTGTATTCTCAGAATAGTGGGAATAGAGCCAGGACAGTATATGTATTTCCAGGGCAGTGTGAACAAGGCCAAGGCAGTACGGTAGCTTCAGGGAAGTGATTAATTCCAACTCAGTAGATGTAGTTTCAAGGCACTATGTGTATTCTCAAAACAGTGGGAATAGAGCCAGGGCAGTATGTGTATTTCCAGGGTAGTGTGAACAGAGTCAGGGTAGTATGTGTATTTCCTGGGCAGTTTGAACAGAGCCAGGGCAGTGTGTGTATTTCTAGGGCAGTGTGAATAGTATTTTTCAGAGCAGTTGGTGTAGGTCTAAGCGGTCTGAATGTGTCCAGGGCGGTTAGTACATCTGCCAAACGGGAAGAGGGGCATGCCAAAGGAGGAGGTAACGATGAAAGGTTGAAAGTGGTTAGTTTAATATAATCATATGTATCTTTGTATTTTATTTAAGATTGACACGTGGCAGAAGATATTTTTGAATTAGGAGCGGGAAAAATGGTTAGGAGGATAGCTTGGCAAAGGGCATTTTTGTAAATACACTACTAGGAAAAGGCGGGTTACTTCATCTATAAAAGGGGCAGAAGATGACGGGATTGAGGATGGTTGTTTTCTTCTCAATTTTGTATCTCTGAGATCTCTCTTCTTTTCCAATTCATTACTTTCTTCTCAAACCCATACTAACTTGATCGTCGGAGTGGCCGCGCCGAGAAGCCGGTCAACCCTTAATGCCTTCCTTTGGTGTATCAGATTCAACTCAATTCCTAGGATCATGAGTGACCTTCCCAGCTAATCTTCTTCCCTTCAAGCCTTTGCCTTGGTGTTAGATCTATCTATTCAGAGGGAGAGGAAGGGGGATCTTAGTGATCCAAAGAAGCAAGCACCATCAGTTCCTATGTTTAATCAAGATTTTCTTCTTATGGCAGTGGTATTCTTTTTAAGGTATGACAAGTTGGTTATAATTTTCTTGTAAAATTAATAGTATTTTTTCTAAGTGTTGAAACCTAACTCAGGTTCCTACGCCTCCTATAACAACCTATAGGCTAGATAATTATTTTCCCCCACAGGGAGCTATAACGCCATTATATGGCATATGTAAAATTTTTCAAGGCTTCACGCCTACTATAATAGCCTATGGGCTAGATAGTTACTTTCTCTTACATGGAACTATAACATCATTATATGACATATGTAAAGTGTTCTTAAGGCTCCTACGCCTTCTATAACAGCTTATGGGCTATGTAAATACCTTCCCCCATGGGGAACTATAACGCTGGCTATAATGGGTAGGTAAATTGCTAACAAGGCCCAGCACCTCATATAGTATTTAAGGCTTAAACACCCCATATGATATACAAGGCTCAAACGCCTCATACTATAGTCAAGGCTTAAATGCCTCATACAGTAGTCAAGGCTCAACGCCTCATACAGTGTTCAAGCTCAGTATTGCATGCAAAATCTAAGGCACAATGTCTAATATGTCAGTGTGATAGATTTGGGTGTTTAAGGTTGATATGATAAGTGTCTATGCATTCATGAGAACTTGTAAAACTTCATTTGACTTCGCTCTTTAGTTTTACTAAAGTGGGGGAGCTTATGATGGGTGTGGGGTTTTTCAGCTAAGGCAGGGAAATTTTTTGTTATAAGAACTTGTAAAACTTCACTCAACTTCACTCTTCAGTTTTACTAAGGAGGGGGAACTTGTAATAGGGTTGGGGGTTTTAGAGCAGTTAGAAGGTTTCCCGAGTTGTTTATATGTCTCCCGAGTAGTCTATATGTTAAAAGAGCAGTGTTTTTGTTTCCCAAGCAGCATATGTTTTTCCCGATTAGTATATTTGATGGCCGAAGTGGTAGTAATGAGCAGTGCAGGGTTGATTAGAAGAAGAGTACAATGATTGACAGAGCAATTTATGTTTATGTTTTTTCCGAGTCGTATATGTGTTTCTCGGGCAGTATGTATGATTCTCAAGCACAGTGGGGATGAGCAGTGCAGTATTGTTCAGAGGTGAAGTATGGTATTAACATAGTAGTGAGTACTTTTCCCGAGCAGTGTATGTGTTTTCCAAGGAGTATATGGGTTGCCCGAGCAGTGTGTATGATTCCTAAGCACAGTATGAGTGAGCAGGACAATGTTGTTCAGTGAATAAGTATGGTGCAAGCAGAGCGGTTAGTGAATTTCCCGAACAGTATGTTTATTCCCCGAGCAATGTGTTCATTTCCTGAGCAGTATGTTTATTTCTTGAGCAATATATATGATTCCTAAGCATAGTAGAGTGAGCAGGGCAGTGTTGTTCAATGAATAAGTATGGTGCCAGCAGAACAGTTAGTATGTTTCCCGAGCAGTATGTTTATTACCCCACAGTATGTTCATTTTCCGAGCAGTATGTTTATTTCCCGTGCAGTGTGTGTATTATCCGAGGGGTATGTTCATTTCCCAAACCACTTATGGGTTTCAGGGTTTCTTTCTAAATATGACGAAATAAGGAGGAAGGGGTTTGTTGGAGTAGGGGAAGTGGTAGGAGGAGGTTGAAGATGATTAGTTTAATATATTTAATCATTTATTTTTATATTTTGTTTAATTAATACATGACAGGGAAGCATACAGTGTATAAGACATTTGAAGGAGATATTTTGAATTAAAGCAAGAAAAAAGGTTACAGGGTATAGCTTGGCAAAGGGTATTAAAGTAAATTCACCCCAAGGGGAAAGCAGGGCGAACCATCAAAAAAAGGGGCAGAGGTGGAAGGAAGCGAGGGATGGTTGTTTCTTCGCTATTTGGTACCTCAAAGATCTTTTTCTCACTTCTTCTTCTTCATTCTTTCTACATTTTTTTCATAACTTTACTGACTTGAGCGTTGGAGTGGCCGCGCCAGAAAGCCTACCTATTTCTAACATTTCTTCTCAGAGTGGCAGATCTACCTCTACTTCCAGGATCCGAGGTGATTCAAGAAGAAGATATCTCTTTATCTCATCTTTAACCCTCTTTGGTGACAGATCTGACAATCCACAAGAAGGGGGAGGGAGATCTTGGCAGGCCAAAGAAGTGAACACCATTAATACCCTAATCTTAGACTTAACCTTCTAGCTTCTCGTCAGCCTTGTGCCTCCAGGATTTCTCCGAGTCCACAACTCCTTCATCCTTGTGCTTGCCTTCAAAATCTTCCCTCAATTTTGTCATGCATTGGGTGTCTTATTTGCCAAAGTCTGCATGGATTTTACACCGCCAAGACTACATGCTTGGACTTACGCTACCAAGACCTTTCCTTTGGACTTCTTTTTCCAAGGTCCTCTTGAATTTTACGCTGCCAAGATTACATGCTTAGACTTATGCTGCCAAGACCTTCCCTTGGACTTTCCTTGCCAAGATTCACACTTGGACTTCTCTTTACCAAGTATTCACACTTGGATTTTCCTGTCACTTAACAATTCATTATTAGATCACAAATATTGCATAACTATAAATAATTATTCAAACATCAAAACACATAAATGTTAGGGCAATCTATTATCATGATAAGGTTTTGATGTGTGTGGCAAAGGGTTTAAGTTAGGGTGTTAGTGTGATTTGATATGTGTGTTGGAGTCTTGAAGGGCTTAGTAATTCGCATATGGAGCCGTGGCGAGTTTCACATCTCATGACTCGGTCCTTGAGTCGGTGAAGGATTGCTTTGCGGAAGTCGTACGCTTGGAGCATCCAAGGGACCGCCGGACGAGAAGCTTGGAGTGAAGCCGGAGGAAGTAGACTTCGAGGCAAGAGACGTGAAGGAGCATTGCAGAGTCGTGCGCCTGATCCTACGGAGGGACGTGGCCGCGAACGAAGAGAACTTCGAAGGCGAGGGACTCCGAGGGATGAGAGTGAGCGAATGTAACCCAGGAAGGGGTAGCTCTTAGGTGAAACTTGACCATTTGGCTAAGTGTCGGATGAGTTTTCCCGACACGATCATGCCATGGTGAAGTCGACGCTACGAGTCGAACTCAGGTTCCGTTGGTTTAAGACTAGGATTAGTGCTTGGTAGTCGATCGCCAGTGGGAATGGCAATGATCGGCACAAGATCGCGGCACTGTAATGTAGTCGACTTCATGGAGTACTCGACTGATCGAGCATCAGTCGACTGATGCTAGTACCGTTGGATGAAATCCAACGTGGAAAGTGGCCGTTATTGGGCAACAGCTACAGGACCAATCGACTGATTGGGACATCAGTCGACTGCTCCTGTGTCAACGGGAAGAAACCCTCTTCCTCTATAAAAAGGAAGGGGATGGGGCTTTGGGAGGCTAATGCTTATGTTCTAATCTTCTCCCAAAGTGCTCTAAGGGTTTTTCCACTCTTCTTACTTGTTTTATTTCCATTCTATTGTAAGAAGAGAAATTGTAAAGGTTACCTCCACCTAGCTTGGTGCAAAGGAGAGACCAATAGTGATTGGTTTTGGAGGAGTGATTCACCTTGGATGAATCGGACCGTGGATTAGCGGCGTAGCCGTGAACCATGTTAAATCTCGGTGTTTGTATTTCTCTTTGTTTAATTTGCTTGTCTTTGTTGTTTCCGTTGTGCTAATCTCTTTATAGACGAGCAAATTACACCATCCAACGAACGAGGGCTATTCATCCCCCTCTAGCCGACCGTTTCGATCTCCAACAAGGGTATCAGAGCCAAGGTCGCTTGTCGAGGACTAACCGCCGCAACAAGCACTTCATCAAAAGATGGCCGGCTCGAACATTCATCCACCGAAGTTTGAAGGAGAATTCGCTTGGTGGAAGAAGCGAATGGAGGTATTTTTCGAAACGGATTTTGATATTATGATTACAATGGAATCCGGTTTCGTTTTGGCTAGGGATGAAGAAGGGAAGCCAATAGAGAAGTCAAGGTGGACCAAGAGGCAAAGAGAGGAGCACCTTGCAAACTCAAAAGCCAAGCACCATCTATACAATGTGCTTCCTCAACAAGAAATAAATAGAATTGGAGATTGCCTAAGTGCCAAGGAGATGTGGGAGAAGCTAGTAGAGCTTCATGAAGGTACCTCGGAGGCTAAACTTGTAAGAAGATATCTCCTCCGCTCCCAATTATCCAACATAAAATTAGAAAAGGGAGAAAAGGTAACTTCATTGCATTCTAGGTTTAAAGAGATTTTAATTGGGTTAACAAGTGTAGGTGAAAAGCTCTCCAACCGGGATATGATAATGAAAGTCATAGATGCTTTTCCCCGATCATCCAAGTGGAGTTCAATGGTGGACTCATTTTATATTTCAAAGAATCTAGAGGTAAGTACTCTAGATGAATTTTTCTCCACTGTGGAATTGCATGAATCTAGGCTTGAAGGAGTAGTAGAAGAGCCAAGAATTCAACCATCAAGAGAAGTAGCACTTTTGGCCAACAAGGGGAAGAAGAAGATAGAGATCCCCTCCTCTGATGATGAAGCATCCTCCTCCTCCTCCATGGATAGCACGGAAGAAGCGTATATGGTAAGGAGGGTAAGGCATGCATTAAAAGGTTTTAGATTTAATAAATCTAATGATAGGAATAGAAGACCATGGGGGAAAATTATTTGCTACAATTGCCAAGGAGAGGGACACATAAGGGACAATTGTCCTCTCCTAAACAAGAGAAAAAAAGAAAGGAAGAAGAAGGAAGAAAAGAAGAAGAAAAAGGGGAGCAAGAAAAAGAAGGAAGAAGAGAAGAAGGCTAAAGAAAAGGGGAAGGCCAAGGCGTTCCAAGCAAAGACATGGGATGATCTTTCTTCCTCATCCTCATCCGAAGAAGAGGAACAAGTCTACTCCAATCTTGCTCTAATGGCCTTCGACGACTTGGATTGCTCCTCCACCGAAAATGAAGAATCAAGCTCAAGTGGAGAGAGCTCAAATGAAGGGGGAGCCTCCTCTACCTCCTCATCCGAAGAAGAAGAGGACATGGAAACTATGGTAACTAACCTTTCACCACATAAGATAGTTTCCATGATTTCTAGTCTTACTAAGGATTTATTTAGAGCTAAGAAAAAGAATAAGAGCATGCTAGATCAAATTAAGGACTTAGAAAAAAAACTAGAAAAAGCATGCTTAAATGAAAATGAAAATGTTTCTTCTTGTCATGATGATGCATGCTCACATGAATATATGTCATTTAATGTTAGTGATGCATGCATGGATGAAAATAGGGCTTTAAGGGAAAAGGTAGACTATTTGACCAAAGCCCTAGAAAAATTCACTATTGGCTCAAATACATTGAACATGATAATTGGGAGCCAAAGAGCAAGTTTTAACAAAAATGGCCTAGGATATAAAGAAAAGAAAAATGAAAAGGCCTATAAATGCCTAATTGCTAGGGGACAAGATAAGAAGAAGGTAATTGCTAGAAAATGGATCCCCAAGGAGTATCTTGTGAACCCCATAGGAAAGAACTTGTTTTGGGTTCCAAAATCCATCCTTAAGGGTTAGAAAAACCCTAGGATAGTCAACCAAAGGGAATTTACCTATATCTTATTTTTGGTTGACTTAGGATGGCGGGACAACATTTTTAAAATAGTGTTGGGTGATGATAATGTGCCCATAAATAGATAATAATGCTTAAATCATGATGATTAATATATTTGTTACACATGTTTGCAATCATGATTTATGACTTTGATATTTGGCACATAATCATGAGAAATAGGATTTAAATCATGCTTTAGGTGATACTTTGTTTATTATCATGATATCATACCTAATGCATGATTATTGTTTGATGAACACATGTGCTTCATGATCATAATGTGAAATTAAGTCATATATATCTCTATGATCATGAGGATTGTTAGGATGATACTTAACCTTGATAGAATTGCATGAATAAAATGGTTAAGTATATACAAATACCTTTAGGATACATCTCACACTCACTATAGGCTACCATGATTGAAAACTTAGCATGAGTGAGATGTTAGGATGATACAAATGTCCACTAATGCCTATGACATTTAGATGGTCATTTAAGGTATTAAAATAACAATAATAGACCAATCATGGGGAAGGCTTATGTTTAATTCATAGACATATTGCCCAAAGATCATGGTTGGATATTTCATATATTTTCAAAACAATTTCTTACTTTAAAATCTATGTATTCATGTTTTGAAACAATTGGATGCAAAACTAGGTGGTAAACTTGATACTAGAATGATCAAAAACCTAGTGATTTTTAAAGCTTTTGGATTTTTGGCAAATCTCAGAAAATATAATAATTTTTCATTAAAAAAAACTATTTTTCATTGATAGATATACTTAAAATAAATGTGTTCCCCATATTTCATGATTTTTTGAATTTTCTGGAATTTTTAATGCATTTCTGAATTTCGGTCCGAAAATTAGAAATTTAAAAGCCGGTGCTACGATCGGTAGTACGAACCGATCATTGGTGGCTCAAAATCAGACCAGTAAAGGCTGAATTCAGATTTTAAATCAATTTTTGGTATTTTCCTTCTATTAGACTTGATGCCATGAGTTTATAACTTAGTATTAATCTTTTTGATGGTGTCAAAGGGGGAGAAATGATTATGTTTAAGTAAATTATGATAGGGGGAGAAATATGTATGGGGAGTTTCATGGATTAAGGGGGAGTTGCATGTTACTATATCATGTTTATGTTTACATGCTTTCTTACCTTAGAATTTCTATCAAATGTTTTTACCTAACTTAAACGGATTGCCACACATCAAAAAGGGGGAGATTGTTAGGGCAATCTCTTGCCATGATAAGGTTTTGATGTGTGTGGCAAAGGGTTTAAGTTAAGGTGTTATTGTGATTTCATATGTGCATTGGAGTCTTGCAGGGCTTAGTAATTCGCATATGGAGCCGTGGCGAGTTTCACATCTCATGACTCGGTCCTTGAGTCGGTGAAGGATTGCTTTGCGGAAGCCGTGCGCTTGGAGCATCCGAGGGACCGTCGGACGAGAAGCTTGGATTGAAGCCGGAGGAAGTAGACTTCGAGGCAAGAGACGCGAAGGAGCATTGTAGAGTCATGCGATCGCCGAGGGGCGTGGTCGCTGACGAAGAGAACCGGCGAGGACTCAGGGATGAGAGTGGCGAATGTAACCCGGGAAGGGTAGCTCTTAGGTGAAACTTGGCCCATTTGGCTAAGTGTCGATGAGTTTTCGACACCGATTATTGCCATGGGTGATCGGCCTCTCCTAGTCGAACTTCGGTTCAAGCCCGGTTTAAGACTAGGGTTTAGTGCTTGGCGATCGCTTGCCTTGGGTAGCGATCGGCTGATGTCGCAGCGATCAAGCTGCCGAGGAATGACAGATTGGTATCGCCGCTGCGAACCGAGAATGTAGTCGACTTCGCGGAGCACTCGACTGATCGAGCATCAGTCGACTGATGGTAATATCAATCGACTGATGCCAGTACCATTGGATGAAATCCAATGTGGAAAGCGGCCGTTATTGGGCAACGGCTACAGGACCAGTCGACTGATTGGGACATCAGTCGACTGCTCCTGTGTCAACGAAAAGAAACCCTCTTCCTTTATAAAAAGCAAGGGGATGGGGCTTTGGGAGGCTAATGCTTATGTTCTAATCTTCTCCCAAAGTGCTCTAAGGGTTTTTCCACTCTTCTTACTTGTTTTATTTCCATTCTATTGTAAGAAGAGAGATTGTAAAGGTTACCTCCACCTAGCTTGGTGCAAAGGAGAGACCAATAGTGATTGGTTTTGGAGGAGTGATTCACCTTGGACGAATTGGACCGTGGATTAGCAGCGTAGCCGTGAACCACGTTAAATCTCGGTGTTTGTATTGTTTGTATTTCTCTTTGTTTAATTTGCTTGTCTTTGTTGTTTCTGTTGCGCTAATCTCTTTGTAGATGAGCAAATTACGTCATCCAACGAACGAGGGCTATTCACCCCCCTTTAGCTGGCCGTTTCGATCTCCAACAATAAATGCTTAGGGCATTGTTGCACCAACAAAATCCAGGTTGAACGGGAAATCGTTCAATAATTTCTTGAGTAAATACTCAGGAATGGTTATCGAGTCAGAGTTCGTGGAATGTCGTTCTAGTCCGTGTTCTTGTCTGATGTTGTGAAACATGAATTTTATTTATGTATGTTGTTTTTTCACTGTCTTCGTGGAAGAGACAATGAACAGTATTGAGTGGCACTGTCCAGTGAGAAACATGACATCGTCGAGTGGGACACGATGATGCCGAGTGACTCACTGTATCGAAGAGTACTTTACTCTAAACATGTAATGCTTTGGCCAAAGACTTTAGTAACAATCCGACGAGAGGCCATGGGTATACATCTCCTCGCAAGGAGTGGTGAATCCTTTATAGGCTATTCAAACAACCCGATCACTTCGACTTATACCCAATCATCGGGTCCACATCTCCTTAGAGATGTTTGCTTAAGATGTCAAAGCATAAGTCTCCATGATCAAGATGACTTGAATACCGCAAGTCAAAGGAACATCGCACTTAAGCCACAAAGAAGAACTTCATTGACATATCTATATATGCAGAGAACCATATGAAGTCTTACTACCGGTCACTCCAATGAACTAGTTACCATAACTAGCATCCACGATTAACTCCGACATCACAATGTCTCCACCAAAGGAGAATCACCGCTTGGATACACCAAGGAGTATACCTCGTGCTAGTCTCGACAGAATTGATGGTGTCCAAATCCATCAATTCATCGACTAGGGATAATTCCGATACATCACAATTACACATGTAGAGATACTCACTAGTTGTGATCAAATCACAAATTCTCTCATGCTGTGAATCGTATCGTGGACATTCAATAAATGAGTTTAAGATCCAATCAAATACATTAAACCTGTATACTCAAATAGTGAATCTTCATTTATCATATAAATGGTTCATACATAAGGCGATTGCCTTAGGACATCTCTCATATATTACTAACAGACTCCCACTTGGCCTAATGCCAATCGCTACGGTATCCAATACCATAAGCTCTAACATGACCCTCAAACTTATTTTGAGGTAATGCCTTAGTCAAAGGATCCGCTAAGTTCCTTTCAGTGGGAATTTTCTCGATTTGTATTTCGTTCCTACTGATGATCTCTCTGATAAGATGATAGCGGCGAAGCACATGTTTGGATCATCGATGAGACCACATCAAGTTCAGAGATGAACTTCTTGATCCAAACCGCTTCCTTTGCTGCTTCCAAAGCTGCAATGTATTCTGCCTTAGTGGCAGAATCCGCTATACCGTCAAGCTTGGAACCTTTCCAACTTATTGTGCCTCCATTCTAGGTGAATACATACCCAGACAAAGACATGGAATCATCCTTGTCTGTCTGGAGCTGGCATCCGTATACCCACGTATCACCATGTACCCTTCTCCATATATTAGGAACACATCCTTAGTTCTTCTCAAGTACTTAAGGATCGTCTTAACAGCCGCCCAATGATCCATTCCTGGATCGGACTGGTATCTGCTCGTGACACTCAGAGCATACGATACATCGGGCCTCGTACATAACATAGCATACATGATAGATCCTATTGCGGATGCATAGGGAATCTTACGCATGCAAATCCTCTCGTCTTCTGTGTGCGGACACATAGACTTCGAAAGGTGTACCCCATGCCTGATGGGTAAGAAACCTTTCTTGGATTCCAACATGCTAAACCTCTTTAGCACTCGGTCTATATATGTAGACTGTGAAAGACCAAGCAACCGTTTCGATCTATCTCTATAGATCTTAATCCCAAGGATGTAGGTTGCTTCTCCCAGGTCTTTCATGGAGAATGTTTTGGATAACCAAACCTTCACTGACTGTAAGATTGAGACATCGTTTCCTATAAGTAATATGTCATCGACATACAATACTAGGAACACGACTGCACTCCCACTAACCTTCTTGTACACATAAGGTTCGTCTGGATTTTGTGAGAAATCAAACCTTTTGATTGTCTCATCAAAACGGATATTCCAGCTCCTGGATGCTTGCTTCAATCCATAAATGGGTCGTCGCAATTTGCATACCTTGGTTTTATCAACCGATGTGAAACCCTCAGGCTGTATCATGTACACGTCCTCGAGCAGGTTTCCATTAAGGAAAGCTGTTTTCACATCCATCTACCATATCTCATAATCATAATGAGCCGCTATGGCCAGAAGCATCCGAATGGATTTAAGCATAGCTACAGGCGAATAGGTTTCGTCATAATCAACACCTTGTTTTTGACGATATCCTTTCGCCACCAATCTAGCCTTATAGGTAATCACATTACCATCCATGTCGGTTTTCTTCTTGAAAACCCACTTGCACCCTATAGGCTTTATGCCTTCAGGTGGGTCAACCAAGTTCCAAACTTGGTTTTCGTACATGGAATCCATTTCCGACTTCATGGCACCAAGCCACTTATCCCTTTCTGAACTTGTCAGCACTTCTTCATAACTGGTAGGCTCCTCATCATCAATGAGTAACACGTCGTTCGATTCACTTACGAGAAATTCATATCTCTCAGGAATATTGCGTGTTCTACCAGATCTACGAAGATGTGGTGTTACAATAGGTCCAACCGATTGCTCATCATTATGAGTTGTCAGTTGTTGTGCTTCACCAGGTATCTCATCAATGTCTATTTGAGTCTCTCGAGCCTCCTCAATCTCGATGACACTCCCACTATTTTCCTGTAAGAGAAACTCTTTCTCTAGAAACACAGCATGCCTTGAAACAAACACCTTTTGTTCCACAGGATGATAGAATTGGTAACCCCTTGTTTCCTTAGGGTATCCAATAAATAGACATTTATCAGACTTAGCATCCAGTTTGTCTGATAAAGTCCGCTTCACATAAGCAGGACAACCCCATATCTTCAAGTAAGATACATGAGGTTTCTTACTAGCCCATATCTTATATGGAGTAGTAGAGACTACCTTGGTCGGGACTCTGTTTAACAAGTAAACAGCTGTCTGAAGTGCATAACCCCAAAAGGACTTGGGAAGAGTCACATGATTCATCATTGACCTGACCATGTCCAACAAGGTCCGGTTACGCCTCTCAGATACACCATTATGCTGTGGTGTATATGGCGGAGTCCATTGAGACAATATGCCATTGTCTCTTAGATAATCAAGAAACTCTTGACTTAAGTATTCACCACCTCGATCCGATCGAAGTATTTTAATACTTTTGTCATGTTGTTTCTCTACTTCATTTCTGAATTCTTTGAACCTTTCAAAGGCTTCAGACTTGTGTTTCATCAAGAACACATACCCAAACCATGAGTGATCATCGGTGAAGGTAATGAAGTAGTTATAGCCTCCTAAAGCTTGAGTTGACATAGGTCCACATACATCAGTATGTATTAGACCTAGTAACTCTCCCACTCGTTCACCTTTTCCAGTAAAAGGTAACTTAGTCATCTTGCCTTTTAAGCATGATTCGCATGTATCGTATGAATCCAATTCAAACGATTCCAGAATTCCACATCGGTGTAATTTGGACATGTGTTTCTTGCTTATATGGCCAAGACGACAATGCCACATATAGGAGTCTATATATGATTATCCTTTCGAGCACGCGTGTTGCTCGCTTCGATATTGAAGATGTCACTGGATACGTCCAACGTATAAACACCATTGCTTAAAGCTCCAGTTTCTTAAAGAACTCCATTCAAAGTTATGTAACAACAATTGTTACTAAAAGTCAAATGGCACCCATTTCTATTTAAACAAGAAATAGAAATGATGTTCTTTATCAACGAAGGAACATAAAAGCAATTGTCCAGTTCTAAGACAAGTCCTACAGGGAGTTCCAACAAATACGTTCCAATGGCGAGTCAAAAGAACCTTGCTCCATTCCCAACACGTAAATTTGACTCTCCCTTGACGAGTCTTCTTCTATTCCTTAGTCCATGTATGTCATTACATATATGTGAGGCACACCCAGTATCAAATACCCAAGTGTCTGAGGAAATAGAATGACAATCAATAAGGAAGATTTCTGTAGAAGATGGGGCATCCGATGCCTTATCCTTCTTCATGGACTCAAGATAAATCTTGCACTTTCTTCGCAAATGGCTCTCCTTGCCATAATGATGGCAAGTTTCCTTTTGTGCTAGTTCTACATTCTTAGCCCTTCTCTTCTTTCCCTTCTGCTGTTCCTTTGACTTCCTCTTAGAACCTTTCTTCGAGGAATCAACTAACAGCACCGTCCCCTGCTCATGCTTCTCAGAAGAATCCACAGTCTTCAACATATTGAGCAGTACCACAGATGAACCTCCTAGCATCTCAGAGTTGAAGAGGAGCTTTGAGACTTCGAACCTTTCGAATCTCACTTGCTCATCAACCAACTCACAAAGATGAAGGACTACGATATGAGCATCCATATGCTCATGCTGCTTTCGTAGCTTGGGTTCCATCGCGGCTAGCATGATGCAACTCATTTGTTCAGAATCACTCACATGTTTCTGATAGGCCAACAATTGGTCTAGAGTTGCATCGTCACTAGGATGGGCGGGAAGAGGCGCTTCGAGGACATTTGCAAGCTTTTCCACCTTGAGAACAATTCTCAAGTTTCTAAGCTAGTCCAAGAAGTTCGGCCCAGTCAATTTATTTGAATCCAAAATGGAACGCAAATTCAAACACATCATGATCAATATATTAACTTAGAAATACAAAACGAGCATATATGAGAAAGATGATTTTAAAATGCATCAATATACATTTATAAATCCCATTCATTTTTTGAATTTCAAAAAACCCTTAAAATCACTTCGGGAGATCGTAGGTCCATCTCCGAATGGGCTGATATCCATCATAGATAAGAACAACCTTGGAGTGAGTCCAACAAGCCATTCTTAGCTATGATGGTGGGTATCAAGTATACCGATTATATATCATGTATATGTAACTATCACAATGTGCTATCAACTAATTGAATGTTTACACATACATTGGGTTGTTAACACATTAACAAGTATGCATCATATGCATAGCACCCAACTTCACCTCTCTTCACATCGACCTTGGAGTGAGTCCAACAAATCGATGCTCCAAGTTAAAGCCGACCCATTAATCGCGAAATAGTTTTAATATGGTTAGAGCGCATTCAACCAATTAGCGGCTTGGAGTGAGTCCAACAACCCAAACTAACGATTGACCTCTGACTCTTACCATATTAGAGTTAAACTATTCCAATGATTTGAACATGTTCAGGTTCGAGCCGGGCTTGGAGTGAGTCCAACAACCCAAACAAGAAACAGAACTATGGTTCTAACCATATTAATGGAAGGTGTAGGCTTTAATATTGAGTTAGGGTTTTTATGTCTCATCCTCTTTGCATGCAAATAACTATTATCTACATGGCATGACATACATGGCATACATCTACATGTCACGACACGCATGGCATAATGTTATGCATCTAATGCAATTACATGGCATACAATTATGTCATGTATATAATTTCCTTATATGTCATAACTATTTATGGAAATAAAATATGTTTAAGATTTGATTCTCCAAATCAAATCATAATTAAATTAGGAAACAAATTTCCAAATCTAATCACATATTTTATTCATGGAATTATTTGATTAAAGAAAATCTATTTAGGAAACCAATTTCCTAAATCATTAAAACTACTTATGGAAATAAAATATTTTAAGATTTGATTTTCCAAATCAAATCATGATTAAATTAGGAAATAAATTTCCAGAATCTAATCAAATATTTTATTTATGGAAAATATCAATTTCCATAAATACTTCCAACTTTCCAAAATTGGAGGATTTCCATAAATACTTCTAGACTTTCCAAAATTGAAAAATTTCCATAAATACTTCTAAATTTCCAAAATTTAGAAAATTTCCAGAAATACATTATGACTATCGCAAAACCATTTTTACGATTATGTCGAAACACAACCTGGGCTCTGATACCACTGTTGGGTTTCCGGCACCGCGGCGTGTGTGTGTTCGATCATGTTTCGTAAACATGAGCGCAGCGGAAGCAATTAAAAATAATAAATCTATATTTATTACAACACACACAACACACGCATGCTATTACAACAAGTGTAGACATAACCGTAAATTAAAATTTGCAATAAAAGAAATTATCTACGTTATGCCTTTCGTATGACGTGTAGCGGGAACGGCATCAACCGGAACGATCCTCGTAAGAATCGTCTCTATCCGTATCCACGCCGAGCTCCTCGGGATGACTTCGCTAAGTCACGAGCTTCGTCTTCGTACGGGTTACTAGCCTCGTGTTGAAGACGACGTGATCGAGAGATGATCACGATCCGAATCCAAATTCGGATCCTAAAACGAGTTCTCAAAACTCGCTTCTCCGGAGAGGTATTCGTCAACCAATTGACGAATCCTTTGTCCTCCACCTCAGAGGATTACCGGAGATCAAATCCCCGGTAAGTTAGGCGCTATCGGAGCACTAACCGTCGTCCAAACGACGCTCCGACAACAAAGAAACAAGCTGTCCAGAAAAACTGGACAGCTTTTGGTGGAGGAATAGAGGCTGGCCAAGGAGAGATGGAAGCTCACCTTATCACCGAACTTAGAGGAGATCACCGGAGGGTCGCCGGAAGTCCACCGGCTGAATCTTGGTCGCCGGCAACAAGTTGGACGGCGGCACAAGAGGTTGGGCGGCGGCACACTAGGGTTGGCGCCGAAAACCTCCTTCATGGGGTGGGCAGCAACTCCAAGGGCTTTGATTAGGGCTTAATTATCCATTAAGCCCTCTTTTATAGAGAACTAATTCTCTTAATGGTTAATGGATCATATCCATAAAGCCCGTTAACCCGCTCCATTAAGATAAGTTAAAATAAACCAAACCATGATGGTTTATTTTAAGTTAAAACGAACCGAACCAACCTTTGGTTCATTCGTTTAATATAAACCAAACCCTTTGGTTTATTCTCATCCATTGGATTAGAACCAAACCATTTTGGTCCATCCATTATGTCTTCATAAGACACGGACCATCCACGCTTCCATTGCGACTGAAACAATTTCATGCTCGCTTTATGTTTGGTCCAACCAAACATAGTTTCTCTCGGTCTGAGAATCCCATTCTCAAGCTCGTTTTAAATCCTTTGGATTACACTCGTTGTGCGTGTGACCAAATAGGTTCTCGGTTTATGTTGGCCATCTATAATTAACCATTAATTATAGAACGATCATGAGTGGCACCTAGTAGTACATCATGATCCCCAATTAATCGAAAAGATCAACGGTTGATCCAGAACTATTTCTGAAACCCTTCAGTAGCTCGAATGAATCGTGCCCCATTCCCTTCACTCATCTTATACCCACTTGGTTCAGGACATGGTCTATTGTGTCAGCCCCTCACTAGGTCGACTCACGCCACACCTAGCCCAAGTATCATTTCCTCGTCCTACGGATTCTAGTTACTCCACATGTATCAAGAGTACCTTACTCTAAACATGTAATGCTTTGGCCAAAGACTTTAGTAACAATCCGAGAGGCCATGGGTATACATCTCCTCGCAAGGAGTGGTGAATCCTTTATAGGCTATTCAAACACCTTCGATCACTGACTTATACCCAATCATCCCGGGTCCACATCTCCTTAGAGATGTTTGCTTAAGATGTCAAAGCATAAGTCTCCATGATCAAGATGACTTGAATACCGCAAGTCAAAGGAACATCGCACTTAAGCCACAGTAAGAACTTCATTGATATATCAATATATGCAGAGAACCATATGAAGTCTTACGGCTGGTCACTCCAATGAACTAGTTACCATAACTAGCATCCACGATTAACTCCGGACATCACAATGTCTACCAAAGCTGAGAATCACCGCTTGATACACCAAGGAGTATACCTCGTGCTAGTCTCGACAGAATTGATGGTGTCCAAATCCATCAATTCATCGACTAGGGATAATTCCGATACATCACAATTACACATGTAGAGATACTCACTAGTTGTGATCAAATCACAAATTCTCTCATGCTGTGAATCGTATCGTGGACATTCAGTAAATGAGTTTAAGATCCAATCAAATACATTAAACATGTATACTCAAATAGTGAATCTTCATTTATCATATAAATGGTTCATACATAAGGCGATTGCCTTAGGACATCTCTCATATATTACTAACATAGTGAAAATGATTGTGGGGCTTAATATACCTGCGCACTTAGATTGGCTCAGGTGTGCACAGTGCTCGACATGCCCACGGTGGGACACAATGCTCGAGCGACATTGAGGTGCTCGGGCATGCACAGTGCTCAGGATGCTGACGTATACAGAGATGCTCAGGCGTGCACAATGTTTGGCTCGTCCGAGAAAGTTACTCGGGCATGCACATTAACGAAGTCGCATGTGTATTGCTCGGGCATGCAATGCTCGGGCACCAAGTGGTGATCGGTGCTAGAGATGCTTGAGACATTCGTGCACGTGAAGTTTTTAGACATGGTGAACTGAGTAACGTGGTGCTCGGGTGCCTTGAAGAACTTGGGATCAGGCGATGCGGAGCTCAAGAGTAGAGGTGCTCGGGTGAGAAGAGGTGCTCGAGCCTTTTGAGAAACCTGGAGCCTTGCGTGTAGTGCTCGGGCACCCAGTGGTGCTCGATGCTAGAGGTGCTTGATGCAGTCGAGTTTCTCTGGTGTTGTGCTCTGAAAAGACACAATTCTTAGTTGGGAGTACTTTGCCAGCTAGGAAGTTCTCGACAGCGCTCAAAGTACTCGGCAATGAGGTTGGCAATGCTCGGGAGAGCTCGGCAGGGCTCAAATGTGCTCGGTAGTGCTCGGCTTGATGTATTTGAGAAGAGACGATAAGCTATGGGTACTCGGGAAGAGTCAAGGTGCTCTAGAGCTTGAGATGTTGGGCACATGCATAGATTCTCGGGTACTCATGAAGAGCCGAGGAGCTTGGGAGCTTGACATGAGCAAGGTTCTCGGTGCTCAGAACACTGAGGATCTCGAGAGATCGACATAAGTAGAGGTACTCAGGTCACATTGAGTTGCTCAACATGAGTAGTATGAAGGACCAAAAAACCACGCTAGAGGGGGAGGGTGAATAGCGTTTAAAACCTTTTCTTTTCTTGTTTAGTAAACCTCGTAAAATCAAAGCAAAGCACAACGAAATAAGTAAAAAATAAAAACACACAAGGACACACTTTATTTTACTTGGTTCACAACCAAATGGTTGCTAGTCCAAGGCTCGCGATCCTTGATCGCTTTCAGTGGGCAATCAACTAATTGATCTCTTCCTCATTGGAGGTAAGAGACACGGACTTACAAAAGATAAAGGAAGTAGTAACAACCTTACCACTCCTTTTAGAAATTAAGTACAAGTAAATCAAAAAATAAAGGAGGTGATAACAACCTTACCACTCCTTTTATAAATTAAGTACACGAAAAACTAAGCAAGAATATTCCAACAATTAAAGTAAGAAGATGAAGCATGGTCGAAGAAGCATTGTAGCACGAAGGAACACAGTCGGAGAGCAAGAGCACTTGGAAGATTATTAATTGCTAGGGTTTGTGTCCTCCCCTCCTTTTATTGACCTTCCTAAGCCTTTGAAACCATCACTTTCATCCAGATCTAGATCTAGATCTAGATCTGGATAGACCTTATCCAACAATCTTATCTCTGAGGTGGTAACTTAGATCTTCACATGCACACCAGTTGACTGCTCCTATTGCTAGTCGATTGGACCCAATCGACTGTTGATCCTCCCAGTCAATTGTTGTTCTTGAGTTTCCAATTCAATCACCTACATCATAAGGTTAGCACAAGATATATAATAATAGTGATCATGATAGTCTTTGACCGTCCAATCTCGATTTTTGCATTCCTCCGGAAGGGTTGATCAGATCGACGCCTACGGTTGTCCCCATACCGAGGACGCGACCTTACCGTCACTCCTCACACGAAGCTTACCTTTGGAAAACCCCTGGTCCTCAGACCTGTTGGACTTTTCATCTAATCTTGCAAACTTACTAAGACCTGCAAGCTTAACACAGAATATTAGACATAATATGACTTAACTTTCAACCTTTGTCATTATCAAAACCCAGGTTTGATTATCTAGTTCCCTTACACCAACAATCTCCCCATTTTGAATTTATGGCAACATGATTCAAAGTTAAGGAAATAAATATATTAATAAAATGAAAGACAATGCATGAATCATGAAAGACTCCACCTTAGTAATGTTTCCTTTTAATATTTGGTGAATTTATTAACTTAACATCTCTCCCCCTTTAACATATATCAAAAATAAAAATGTCTAATAGGTATTATATCAAACTAGAGGTAGTTAGAGATATTAAATTTGTTTAACAAACCAATGTACTAAAACATCTAATCAATCTTATGTCTAACTAGAGGTAGCTAGAAATATTAAGTTTGTCTAACTTAAGTCTTCTCTCCCCTTTTGACATATTATTAAGAAGAATGTGATTTTAGATTCTCTAAGTCCTACACCAACAATAGTAAAGTTTTATCTTTTGAAAAGAATGTATATTTGACATGTATTAAAGTTTTCAAAATACTTTTAATAGTTATAATATTCAAGAATTTAACAAGAATATTTTCAATGAATGGTTAAAGGAAAAGATATATGTTTCAAATCATATAGCATTTTTCAAATCATGTTTTTTTTTAAATCTTATAAGTACTGATTTTTCAATTTGAACCTCCCTCTTAATCTGACATCCTTGTTAATCATAAGGAAGGCTTATCCAAAGTTCTAGAGGGGCCCAATCAATCAAAACCCCCCCCCCCTTTAACCTGACATACTCTTAGGACATCCTTATTAACTACAAGGAAGATTTTTCTAAATGTCTAGAGGGTCTCGGTATTTGAAATTGACTTAAGGATCTGATCAATAAATCATTATTTTAAGAAAATACAAATTTTCAAACACAAATATGATAATCAATAAAATATACAAATAATTTTAAGAAAATATATATTTATAGATTTCGAAATTATGTTTTTTTAAAATCAATTTGATTGTCCTTAACATCTCACTCATTCCAAATGTCTCAATACAAACAGTACATGTTAACCTTATGAGTTTAGTGAGATGAGGATTCATTATTTTTTTTAATTTTGATGACTTAAATTAATTAATCTTTGGTTAGATTCAGATTTAACTTTTAGTTAGTTAAGTGAAGATTTCAAAAGAGGACTTCTAGGTCGTGGGGAGGTACAGAGACCTTCTTTGATTGGAACAACGACCACTTCCTTAGACAAAGTCAACTTAAGAAATTATACACTTAATTTACTTAGGGTTAAATCCTGGTCTAACTAGTTTAGGATGTTGTGAGGTAGTTTCAGTCAATTACACTTAGCCAAGTGCACCAAACTACATACTCCGTATCTAATCCGAATAGACGTGACTTCGTTTCCCTAACGTATTATTATCTCACCGCGTCCTGATACTATGTGGTCAAGATTAACTAACCTTTGGTCCTATCTAACCATTCTATGATAATTAATTCAAGGCTAATATGTATGACATGACTTAAATAAATATTGATGCGGACGTACGCAGATTTTCTCACCTCCCTTTAATGCCAAAGAGCGTCCAAGAGGCTTAGGGTTCTCTCCGGCCGCAACAGTAATGAGAAAAATAAATAGATAATGTGAAAAACCCACACAAAGAAACAAGGCACAAGGTTTAACGTAGTTCGGAATTCTAATTCCTACTCCACGGGATGAGCTCTATCATGAGCTACAATGCCAAAGCACTTTCACTATAAAACTCCTCATTCTTGGAAAATACTTCCAGAGGTGAAGGAAAAACCCCTTACAATACTTGTAGTATACAAGAACAAAGAAATGGAGCAAGCTCCCAATAGTCACCTCTTCCGGCTTCTTGCCTCTTCCTCTTTGACGATGCAGTTTCCCCCTGAAGTTCTGGTGTGATCAGAATTAGAATCCTCTCCTTCTCTCTCCATCTTCCTTGGTTTTTATCTTTTTCTCCCTTTGCTAGCTGTCCGGTAACAAACTATTCCCATCACCATCCACGTGGAGGCTCCTCCTTCCTAGATAATCATTCTGTTAAGAAGATAAGGAGTGGAGGCTCCTCCGAATATTGTGTGTGGGGCCCTAGTTTGTTATATAACAAACTCTCATAGATAAACACCTCGGGAAATATTCTGCCCCTCTTCTTCACCCTCTCTTCCTTTGCTAGGTATAATATTGACTCGATCATTCTCTCGGCGGGATCCTTCTGATTAATTGCCACCCTGGTATACATTATTTATTAATACCTAGACTTACTTTGATTCTGTTACTCAGTACCTTATGCTTGCTGTAACTACTCGAGTCAACCCTCGACTCACTTACCGAGTCAATCTCAGACTCACTTACCGAGTCAACTCCCAAACTCGTACCCCGGGTCACTCATTTGATCTCCCTTTAGCCCTAGAACTTATCTTTTCATTCCTACATCTTCATCTTGCCAGCCAGGTCGGCCCTCCTGGGTCAGGTTCCACTGGATCAGTTAGTGTTTCACGCATGAGATTCTTCATTCTAATCCCTAAATTAGGTCACAGCAGTATCATTAGTCACCCCCTAGAAATAGTCAAACGAAGCATTGAGTTTGACTTTCCAAGTGAAACACTTTGCTCTATCCTTCTCCCTATCAATCTCACCACATCTATGTGGCCTTCCTCCTTCACTTTATCATATATGCCCGGAACGGCTTATTGGGCCCATGGGCCTTGCCTTCTTTCTTTCACAAGGAAGTTTAAAAGATGCAAACATGGTATGAGTCGTTCTCCACACGACCCCTTCAACTTCTCAGCTTCGACTCTTCTTATTCCTTCTTCGGTGACTCTCATTAGCGGCGATCCTTCCCTTCTAACTCCCAACACTCAGGAGTTCTTCTTCCTTCTCAAGCACCTTTTCTTAACCCTAAGTAAGTTTCGCATCCCTAACTCCTCTTATTTCCTCTTCTTTTACCACTAGCTGTCCTTCCCCTTCCTAGTCATGGTCTCAAAAAACCCTAAACTGACCCCCTGCTATGAAAAAAATTGTTACCCGCCTAAATGTTCAAAGCTCCTTCTTCGCCACCAAAGACCAATACATAGATCCTTCTGTACCATATCGCTTTGCTACAACTTCTTTTCGACCCCATCATCCCCCTTCTGCTTACATTGCTTCTTCTCTGACCAACTACTGAACGACCTGTGTTTGCCTATACCCCCTATTTATGCTGACATACTAGATTTCTACGAACTACCCATTAACCAACTGGCCCCCAATGCCTTCCGCATATTGACAGGGCAGTAATAGTTTTCCGACATCTTAACCTTAACTGTCCCCCTACTATTCCACTGTCTTTTCCAGCTAAAGTCTTCTAAGGAAGGCATTTTCTATTTTGCTAGTCAACAAGATTGCTAGTTCCTCATGAACATGCTATCCTCCCATAAGGGCTGGAAGGATCTATACTTTTTTGCCCAACTTCCCACTCCCATACCTCACTCGAAAGTCTAGAAAACCACTCTACCCGACCTGCCCCCCTATCAAGAAAGTAGAGCTTAGGGCCCTTTCTAAGAAGTCTTCCATGTGCTGAGGGAATGCCACTATAATTCTAACGATTTGATAAATCCTTCTCTACTGAGTTGCTATGGGTTTTCTCCTTTTCCCCTGGCTAATCCAGGTGTCATAGGTAGGATATTGCTCCTATCCGAACCTATTACCTACAATGTCTATAGTTATTGCTAAACATTATTCTCATTGTTCGATATTGCAGACGATATGATGCAGGATGCCATGGTCAAGGGGGAACAAATTGTGGTAGCAAAGAAGAAACCTTCCAAGAAGCGAATTAGGGGCAAGCCCCCTATTATACCTTCTTCTCCCCACAAGAGGTTTCGCCCTCGCAGGGAAGATGTCCCCAGTTCTTCTACCCTTTTGGTATCTTCTTCCTCTCACTCTTCTCCTCCTCCTCCTCCTCTAAACCTAAATAGGCATCAATGCCTAGTCATCTCTGAGCCCCCAGAAGAGGAGTCTGTTTTTATAGCCCATACTTCTTCCCTGCAAGAAGAACTTTCTCCTTCCCCTTCTATTCCTTCTCCTCCACTGATTACCAATACAGCCTTACCTCCTTCTCCTCCTCCTACTCTGACCGTGGACCCTTTTGCACCTCATACATCCATGGCAGAGCCCTTTTTGATTCCATCCACTTCTTTAGGATCCTCTCTTAGGATCCACAACATAGAAGAGTTACGACTCTTCAACCAGTCCCGTCTACAATGCCCTTACGAACGCCTGTGCAATTTCATGACTGAGGTAAATTCTCCTCTTCTTCACATTTAATATATATATATATATATAGTGCTTATTCTCCTAACACTCTATTTCCATCTCCAGGCGATTACTGCTTGCAATGAGACAATGCCTAACAAAGTGAACTATCAGTCACCATGGCTGCTCGCCACTTGATGCACACAAACGCGACCTCAAATCTCATGATGGAGACCGTCGAAGACTCAAAGCGCGTGCTCGCGCTCAACGCACACAAGTGCACGGATGTCGTCAAGTAATAAAAAGATTATCGATCCCATAGGGACTGAGATTCGAATACCGATTTGTTCAGTGAATGTTATTGTTCAGGACTAGACTCTAAAGGATGAAATTAGGACGGATGTCCTAACTCTAATACGGTATCACACGAAGGAAAAGATGGGTCGCTATGGGTCTTTAGATGAATTCTAGGATTTCAGTTTCGTTTGTGTGTCGCGGAACACGTTGTCAATTGGGTTTGCTTAGGTTTCTAGTTATGGTTTTGTAGAAAGGTCATCATACACTTCCCCGATAAGCCTTCACATCTATCGGAAGCTACCTCTACCATACCAGGTCAACCCCTGGCTTTAGGACGGGATAGTCGGTACAAGGATGCTGAATCGATCCCTGCGACGAGTCGAAAATGAGGCACATTTTCTACTCTATCGCATCCTTCTACCCACAATTACCGGCGATGAGGCCAACCTTTAGGTCCCTCTTTAATTCACCTAAATCTTTGATATAAGGGTTGTCACCCCTTGTATCGACTAAGCATAGTGACTAGAAAACCAAAACGATAACTATAGATCAAAACCAAAACACCAATTGCAAATATAAATTCAAGAACGAAAAGATATTTGAATTTACATGTTCTGACTCAACACAAACTACTCCCTAATCCTAGAATCAGAGAATCTACTCCATAGATACGAGAGAAGAAACACAAGGCATGATCATATCTATATAAACAATAGAATTTACACAAAGAATAGGATTTACAATGCAATGTAGGTCTTCTCCTCGGCGTTAAAGTGTAGAATCTTGACCTCCAACGGCGTTCTTCCTCCTCGTTGCGAGTTTCCGAAGCTTTTTAGGGCTTCGGAGTGTCGTCCCAGCCATCGTGCCTCCCTCCTAGGATTTGGACAGAGCTTTCCTTATATAGACATCACGCTGGATCACTGCGAAATCTGGAAAAAACCCTAGTCGCATCAATTTGCTGGGCCGCCACATGGTCATGTGAAAACACACGGCCTGGTCGTGTATCAGGCTGTGGCGGCCATTTTCGCCCTCTGAACACGGCCGTGTGTGGGCACACGCCCTGGTCATGTTCCCTTCTGTGTCCAGCTTCCAAATGTCTTCTTTTTCTCCGAAATTGCACCGTTTTTCCTATAAAATGTTATCCTGCACACAAAAGTAAACAAAGCATATCTCCGAACCAGAAAATAGGAAATGCATGCAACATAATGTAAAATATGCATGAAACAAACATAAAATGCTATGAGATGTGAGCGAAAACTACTCCTAAAACCCTATATATTTTGCTCACATCAATTTCCCCAGACTTAAATATTTGCTTGTGCTCAAGCAAACCTTAGTGCCATGAAATTTTAAAAAGATATTGTTCCATACTTAGCATGTTAACTAGATTTATCAAGTGGTATTTACAATCAAAGCAAATTAAATATGTTCTAGAAATTCACTAAGTTAGCTCCTCGTGCTCGTGCCAAACGAATCATCTTAGGGGATACTCATTCCAGGATAGGTTAAGTCATCATCCTATAGCTTTCCTAAGGTCTCCAACTCTTAGGCACTTACCTGCCCAAAGCGAGGATCGTTCCCTAGATCTAGCACAAAGTCTTAAAGGCATGCTCGGTATTGAGAGAAATTGGTAGGCGTTTCCCCAGTAACCTAACTCGGTCTCAAAGAGGCCCACGACAACTATTTTTTTATCCCTCATAATTTTTTTTTCATTTCTTTTTCTCTCTCTCTTTTTTTTATTTTTCGGCTCACTGGGATTTTGATTTTTCCGAATGGCCTTACACAATTCGAGCATCTCCAGTAACTTAAATGCTAAACTTAGGGTCACCTATGGATTCCAAAATACTAGACTACTGAGATGAATCATAACTAGGTATGTACTAGACTCTCCCTTTCAAAAAGTTTGTCATATGTATGTGTAAAATAAAAGCTAACTAGTGTAAGTCTAGAATATTCATTCAAAGCCAATAAAATAAAATACCATGAGATAAATGAAGTTACACTACTCATGGAAACAACTCATGAAGAAGACTTTTAAAAATACTACTGAGGCAGCTTATAGGTAGCAAAAACTAAGTGCTGAAAGAAACTAAACAACTAATGCATGAATAAATGAATCCTAACCAAAATGCAAACATTAGGAAAGAAACTACTGCTAGAAACAAAACAAAACTTGGGGCCCTCCCCAGACTTAAGTGAAGCATACCTCTAGTATGGTGGACGAGGTGGAAAGTCTGGTAACCTCGGCATCTCGGGGTCCTGGGAGAACCTGCTGCTGAGCCGCTGATGTCACATGTACATGTGGTCGATCTGAGAGCTGGTGGATGCAACGACTGCTCTGTGCTCCTCCTCCTGAGCCCACTGTGCCTGCTGGGCACGCATGTGCTAGCGTATCTTTTGGTGGTAGGCGGCATCCGCCTGGCGACGGGTAGCCTCCTCCTGGAAGTAGATGCAGACCTCGTCGTAGAACTCCTCGACGAGCTAGAAGTGCTCCCAGAAGCCCAAAAACTCTGCCTGCATGTAGGCGCTCTGCTCCTCCCATCGCTACCTTTGCTGCTCGGCATATACATCATCGAGGCACGATCGGAACTCCAAAAAATAATTGGTCGATGTACCTGCATTCTGCTCAAAAGTAGAAAAAGGTGGTGGTGCAGGTGCAGGCTCATGTCAACGTGGACTAGGTGGGCTCCTATGCATGTGTGGCTTGGAGGGAGAGTGATGTAAAGAGGGAGAGATGGGCGCCGATGTGGATGGTCCCTCATATGGAGGGGACTCCACTATCAGGTCTAAGCGCCAGTTGGCACATGTGATGATGGTGTTACGATCGGGGTCGGGAGCCTAAGGGTCATCAGGCTTTTCCTTAAAAAGAATAAGGAGTGTCCTTCTCTTACAATTATCTTCATGGCCATACACACTCCCAGGTTGATCCTAGGGCTCCCCTCTATGCTATCTAGCGTAGTATAGTCGTACCCCATTCTATGGCAAATGTGGGTAAGCAGGCCCCCCATATTAATCTCTCCTCTCACTGCTTTGCCCATTTTCACTAAGTGTCTAATGAAATGGGACCCTGCATCGATGCTACTCCTTTCTTGTAGCATGTCCCATAGGCAAAGTAGCTCACTAGCTCTCACTACACCGTCACTCTCCCCACAATCAAAAATAGTGCTTGCCATTATTCGGTGGAGGTATCGGAAAATGGGGTTTTGGAGGTATGATGCTTTAGCCCTAGAAGGGTCGTAAGCATGCTCTCCTGTCAATTCAGTCCAAAAGATTCGAGAGTTGAACCCAATAGGGGTTCTTTTCTCTCCCCCACTTGGCAAGCCAAAGCATGAATTCCATTGGTGAAGTTTCCATTCATGCAATGTTAAATATCCTAAAGGTAATCCTACCCTCTTCGCTCGCTCTACCCGTTAAAATTTCCACTTCTAAGGAACTAAAAAAATTCTAAAACTATCTTAGGGTAGGTTGGGTGTCTTATTCTCATTATCTCTTCCCACCCCATTTTTGCAAATAGGGCATGAATGTCACCCAACAACCCTAAGGACTCTAGCAAATATTCATCAAGATACCTAGTTGCAGTGAGTTTATGAGTAAAAAGTAGGTTATATCTATCTCTATGCTCATTGTTGCGAAAAATAAGGGTTGGTAGGGTGTTACCTTCCTCCGGAGCTTGAGGGGTGTCGGTTCTCCTTCCTCGTCGCTCCGAAGCACCAGATCGAGATACCACTTGCTTGGTCCTCCTCATCCTTGCTTCTTTTGGCTTCCTTGAAGGTTGGAAAAGCTTCTAGGTGGTGGGAAAGAAGGATCCACATGGCTAGGGCAAGAAAAATCGAAACACATGGCGCGTTTGGGGCAAAAATGCACGGCGTGCCTTTTTTAACTTCGCGCGACATGGCCGTGTGAAAACACACGGCTAGGCCGTGTGCGCCTTGGGTTAGTCGGGCATGGCCGTGGGAAAACACACGACCAGGTCGTGTGTCCCCTATTTCTCTCCTTTTGTGCACAACGGTCTAAATTTTCTCACACGCTTCACCATGTAAGCTAAAAATTGATTTTATTTCTACTTAGCAAGTTCTTTTTGGTCCTAATGCTAAATGAAATGGAAATTAAAGTTCAAATTAACTAAATGCATGCAATACATTCAAAGGAAAACCTAAAAACTAAACTTGGGTTGCCTCCCAAGAAGCGCTTTGTTTAAGGTCATTTAGCTCGACCACACTCCATTATCAACTTGGCTCTAGAGGCTCCGTGAACCTCCATTCATCCGTCTCGGAATCGACATTCAGTGGACTTGACTTTAACCTGCTGAAAGTGAAGCCGTCTAGGAAGGGAGCTTTATACTCTGATAGGCTGAAGAGGATGATCTCCCCATCTACCTCCAATGAGATCTGGTGTGCCTTTACATCTATGCACACCCCCGCAGTTGCCAGAAAAGTCTTCCCAAAATGATGGGATTCTGGGGAATGGGTCCTTTGTCTAGTATGATGAAATCCGTGGGTATCACAAAATTCTCAATCACCACAGGCACCTATGTTAGCATGCCAACGGGTTCCTTGACTGAGTCATCCCCCATACGAATACCAAGGTTCGTTGGTTGGAGCCCATTCAGTCCCATCTTCAAATAATATGCGTAGAGCATCACACTTACTGATGACCCCAATTCACACAGTGCTTCATCGAAGCTTTCCCCATAAATCGAGTAGGGGATAACAAATTCACCAGGGTCCTCAAGCTGGGGTGGAATCTTGTCCTCAATTTTGGCTTGGTCAGGTAGTGTGGAAATCATGGCTGCATACCCCTTGGAAAATCTATTTCTCTATGATATTCTCTCACTGCCCACTCCTTCCTCCTTAGCTTGACTTGGCTCAGGTAATGATGGAGAGCTCTCCATAGGTTGCGATACGGTTTTGGCTATCTGGGCCACTTGTGTCTCCAACATCCTTGTGTGACTTGCAAGACCGTCAATAGTGGCCTTCAAGTCTCTGAGTGACTCCTCTGTTTTCTGATGTTGGCAACGGAATTCCTCATTGGCATTTGTTTGTGTACAATGAAGTCTTCCATCATCAATTCTAATCTAGACTTCTATTGTTGCTGCTGCCCATTGCCCTACTGCTGCCCATACCCTCCTAATCATTGGAAGTTCCCCGAGTTATTCCGATAGGAAAAATTCAGGTGGTTCCTCCATCTGGGATTGTAAGTACTAGAGTATGGGTTGTTGGGCCTTTGATTGTAGTCCTCAATCGCATCACAGTGCTCAATTTGCTTTTCTAAGCTGCTCTACCCTCCACAATAGTCCTCTCGATACGCTGCTGCTTCTTCTCCAAAGTTAATGGCCAACCGCACATGCAGATGTAGGATTTAAAGAGTCAAAACATCTGCTAAGTGCGTCCATCCTTGCTGCTAGGTGGTCCACGGAGTTGACAATATATCGTCCCACTGCAGGAGCTGGTTGACCACATTTGGAAGCCCATTGATGGTGGTTCTGGGCCACCTCTTCTATTAGCTCCTCTGCTTCCTCGATAGTCTTGTTTATAAGTGTTCCTCCTATAGCAAAATCGAGGGACATCTTTGTGGCGTACGTGATCCCATTGTAGAAGATGTGGATCACCAGCCACCTTTCCAATCCATGGTGGGGGCATTGGTAGAGTAGCCTCTTGTAGCAATCCCAGGCTTCAAATAGGGACTCTCCTTCTTTCTGATGGAAGCATGTAATTAGATGGCGCATGTGAGCAATCTTGCTTGGTGGGAAATATTTGTTCAAAAACTGCTGCTCACATTGCTCCCATATAGTAATACTTCCCGAAGGTAGGGAGTGAAGCCATGTCTTAGCCATATCCCGCAATGAGAACGGGAATCGGCTTAGGCGGATCGCGTCCGCAGAGACTCCATTTATCTTCATCGTTGAACAGATTTCCAAGAATGTCTATAGGTGCTGATTCGGGTCTTCAGTCGTAACTCCCCCGAATTGACTCTGATCGACCATATGTATGAGTGTTGACTTCAGTTCAAAGTTGTTTGCCGAAATGAATGGTCCAGCTATACTCGGCCTAAATCCTCTAACGCTAGGGGCTGCGTAATCCCGCAGAGGTCGGCTACCTATATTTACTTCGGATGCAGCTTGGTCCTCCATCCTCTTCTATTCAGCTCTCCAACGATGATAGGTTCGTTCGATTTCTAAATCGATCGGAATTAGGCCTTTCGATCATAAACATCTAAGCATACGAAGAACCGAGTCACAAAAATTAGGAGTATTTCCTAATACTAGAGAACAGGAAATAAACTAATCTAGTTTCCAAAATTAAAGAGTCAATAAGAAAATAGAGAACTACTGCTAAAATAAAATAAAACTAAATCTATATATGGAAAATCTAGAACTAAAGTAAATAAATAAAAATAAAAATAAAAAAAGGAAGTAAAGCAAGTAAATAAATCTAATCCTAAGTCCGATCCAATTATTCACCTCTTGATTCGATATCGAATCAATCAGTCCCCAGCAACGGCGCCAAAAACTTGATGCACACAAATGCGACCTCAAATCTCACGACGGAGACCATCGAAGACTCGAAGCGTGCGCTCACGCTCAATGCCTGCAAGTGCACGGATGTCGTCAAGTAATAAAAAGATTATCAATCCCACAGGGACTAAGATTCAAATACCGATTTGTTCAGTGGATATTATTGTTCGGGAGTAGACTCTAAAGGTTGCAATTAGGAGGGTTGTCGGCGGTCCTAACTTTAATACGGTGTCACACGGAGGAAAAGAAGGGTCGCTACGAGTCTTTAGATGGATTCTAGGATTTTGGTTTCGTTTGTGTGTCACGGAACATGTTGTCAATTGGGTTTGCTTATTTTTCTAGTTATGGTTTTGTGAAAAGGATATCATACACTCCCTTGATGAGCCTTCACGTCTATCGAAAGCTACCTTTGCCATACCAGGTCAATCCCTGGCTTTATGACGGGATAGTCGGTATGAGGATGCCGAATCGATCCATGCGACGAGTCGAAAACGAGGTGTGTTTCCTACTCTATCGCATCTTTCTGCCCACAATACTGGCGATGAGGCCAACCCTTAGGTCCCTCTTTAATTCTCCTAAATCTTTGATACGAGGGATGTCACCCCTTGTATTGGCTAAGCACAGTGACTAGAAAACCAAAATGATAACTATTGATGAAAACCAAAACACCAATTGCAAATATAAATTCAAGAACGAAAAGATATTTGAATTAACATGTTTCGACTCAACACAAACTACTCCCTAATCCTATAATTAGAGAGTCTACTCCATAGATACGAGAGAAGAAACACAAGGCATGATCATATCCGTATAAACAATAGAATTTACGCAAACAATAGGATTTACAATACAATGTAGGTCTTCTCCTCGACGCTGAAGTGCAGAATTTTGACCTCCGACGGTGTTCTTCCTCCCCGTTGCGAGTTTCCAAAGCTTTTTAGGGCTTCGGAGTGTCGTCCCAGTCATCGTGCCTCCCTCCTAGGGTTTGGGTGGATCTTTCCTTAAATAGAAATCATGCCGGCTCGCTACGAAATCTGGAAAAAAAACCCTAGTCATGTCAATTTGCTGGGCTGCCACACGACCGTGTGAAAAAACACGGCCTGGCTGTGTGTCAGGCTGTGGCGGTCTTTTTCACCCTCTGAACACGGTCGTGTGTGGGCACACACCCTGGTCATATTCCCTTCTGTGTCTAGCTGCTAAATGTCTTCTTTTTCTCCGAAATTGCACCGTTTTTCCTATAAAATGCTATCCTACACATAGAAGTAAACAGAGCATATCTCCAAATCAGAAAATAGAAAATGCATGCAACATAATGTAAAATATACATGAAACGAACATAAAATTCTATGACATGTGAGTGAAAACTACTCCTAAAATCCTATATGTTTTTCTCACATCACCACTCTGCCTTCCTCTCCCAGCAAAAAAAGCTAACTCATCAACTGGTGGAGAGCCAACAGAAGGAAGCCACTCTGACCACGCAATGCGAAGACCTAATGACGCAATTAGCAATGGTTCAGAGTGAAAAAGAAGAACCATTAAAGAAGAATGTTGACCTTCATCACCAACTATTCCTACAATTCAGTTAGCTTCAACAAATTGATTTCCTTACCCAGGAATTAGGGGAGCATAAAAGGCAACTTAATGAAGCAGAGACTCAAGCTTCCCATTCTTCAACGGTTCTTCTTCAAATTCAAGAGAAGCACCAAGCATTGGAGGCCACTCTGATATCCTGTCGACAACAACTAGAAAGCCTCTCTCTGACTATGTCCATTCTTCCTAGGATGTTGGCTTCAATTGCCGAACAACAACGGGAACTTCAGAGAGAGCATTCTGAGGCCATGGCCTCCTTGGTACAGCAAGCTGTAGAAGTGGCTAAAGACAGACACCCTGGCTGCTCAACTAGCTAAACATCAAGCCCAATGGAAGGAGTGGGAAGAAGATCTAAAAATGCAGTATGCCCGGAAAGGAGTGCAATTATTCATATTGGGCTTTGACGGGTCTTCCGCTCAGAATGCTGCCAAGGTTACCCTCCGTCGGGCGCTGATACAAGCCACCTCGATCCTGAGGTTTCCCTAGGCAATTACCCTCTAGAGATTTTTGAATTGTAGTTTTCATACTTTCCCTGATGTATTAATCAATTATTATTAACAACGATTTTCAAATTGTAATGTTGAATACTCTTTACGATGTATGAACGATGATTATCCATGAAAAATATTCAAGTACCACACCTACGCTCCTCCCTTTTCCTTGAAACGAATTAAATTTATCCTTTTTATCACTTAAAGATTAGCCATCCCTCGGGGTGTCAGTCGACTGCTATAATCTTCCACTCGGGGATTCATTCGAGCTACCACATCCCTCATTCCTCACGATTCAGAGTCACTTCCCAAACGGTAAGACGTATTACAACCTACCAAGCCCAATCACTTCTTCTCATCAGACAAGGATGTAATCACCCACTTAGGGATTAATACTTTGATTATTTCCCATACTGATGCCACTACTTCCTTCGACCTTTCACCTTTTCCTCCCCTTCCCAAGGAGTAATGTGAACCTTCCTTCGTTGCTATAAATTACTACTACGAGTCTTGGCTATTCTCATTCTACCTTCATGGCTTCTGCAGGGCACCCCATCAATGTAACCTTAGACTCCGACTCCCTTAACTTATATGACCTTGATACGGGCTTCTCCGACGATTCTGATACTCAGTCTACAACCACTTCTGCGTACCGGCCTCTTCCTCCTCCAACTTCAGTCGATGCTTTGGGCTCCCTGTTGGTGCAATCGGCCCAGGACTTGAGTTTGACTCAAACTATATTTTGATGTTAGACAAAACGCATGACATGGGATTATCATGGGAAGTCCGACATAGGGTTGGCCACGTAAATCCAAGTGTGTAGCCTTGGTAGTGAAAAGTCCAAGCATGGGGCTTGGTGTTGGAAAGTCCAACATGGGTTGGCCACATAAGTCCAAGCATAGGGCTTGGCGGTGAAAGTCCAAGCATGGGGCTTGGCATGGAAAATCCAAGCATGAGGCTTGGTGTGGGAAGTCTTGAAGACTTGGCAAGTTCACTAGGCTCAGGGTCCTTGAGTCAGTGAAGGATGGCATTGCGAAGTCGTGCGCTTGGTGCATCTGAGGGACCACCGGACTAGGAGCGAATGGAGTGAGGCCCAAGGGAAGCATACTTCGAGGGCAAGAGACACGAAGGATGGCATTGCGAAGCCATGTGCTTGGTGCATCCAAGGGACGTAGGCTGAGGGAAGAGAGCTTCGGTGGGGAACTCCATGAGAGGACGAGGTGGACTTGGCCAAGTGGCTAAGACTGAGTGTCGGAGGCTCAAACGTGGTGTTTGAGGGTTTACCCGACGGTCGGATGCTCAAAAAACTTGGTGTTTGAGGTTTTACCCGATAGCAGTCAACTGGCATAGGTGTTGGTTCGACTGATCCAAATCGACTAGGGTTCGACTAGTGTTAGATGTTGGGGATCGAAACGGCCGGCTAGAGGGGGGGTGAATAGCCCTCTTACGATGGATGTCGTAAATTGCTCGTCTACAAAAGATTAGCGCAAGTGGAATATACAAATACAAATAGACAAAGCAAAAGATAAACAATAAAAATAACGCTAACACGATGGTATAACGTGGTTCATGGCTACGCCGCTAATCCACGGTCCGATTCGTCCAAGGTGAATCACTCCTCCAAAGCCAATCACTATTGGTCTCTCCTTTGCACCAAGCTAGGTGGAGGTAACCTTTACAAACAAGATCACTCTTCTTACAATAAGAATGGAGTAAAAGCAAGTAAGAAGAGTTTAGAGCTTGTGGGACACTTGGATGGTCGTTTTTAATAAGAGCATTAGCCATCCAAAAGCCCACACCCTCTCTTTTTATAGAGATGGACCTCATCACGATCACGCTCGTAGTCGATCGCCTACGGCCACGAGCGCCTGCGGCTAAACCCTGACTACCGATCGGCCGCCAGCTAGCCGATCGATGGTCTTGGCCGACGCCATTATATGGCAGCGATCACGCCTCAACACACTCGGGCCGAATACCACGAACCACGCTCATCTCAGGCGCCGATCGCCATTCCATGGCAGTCGACTGGTGTCGAGAAATCCCATCCGACACTTAGCCAAATGACCAAGTTTCACCTAAGAGCTACCCTTCCCGGGTTACATTCGCTCACTCTCATCTCCTGAGTCCTCGCCTTGAAGTTCTCTTCGTCGCGACCACGCCCTCGGCGATCAGCGCACGGCTCTGCAATGCTCCTTCGCGTCTCTTGCCTCGAAGTCTACTTCCTCTGGCTTCACTCCAAGCTCCTCGTCCGGCGGTCCCTCGGATGCTCCAAGCGCACGGCTTCCGCAAAGCTATCCTTCACCGACTCAAGGACCGAGTCATGAGATGTGAAACTCGCCATGGCTCCATGTGTGAATTACTAAGCCCTGCAAGACTCCAACGCACATATCAAACCAACATATCAACCTAACTTAAACCCTTTGCCACACACATCAAAACCTTATCATGGCAAGAGATTGCCCTAACAATCTCCCCCTTTTTGATGTGTGGCAATCCGTTTAAGTTAGGTAAAAACATTTGATATAAATTTCTAAAGTAAGAAAGCATGTAAACATAAACATGATATTGCAACATGCAACTCTCCCTTAATCCATGAAACTCCCCATACAAATTTCTCCCCCTATCATAATTAACTTAAACATAATTATTTCTCCCCCTTTGACGCCATCAAAAAGATTAACACTAAGTTATAAACTCAAGGCATCAAGTATAATAGAAGGAAAATACCAAAAATTTGTCTAAAACCTGAATTCAACCTTAACTAGTCGATTAGTTACCAAGATATCAAGATGGCAATGACCGCACAATGAATTCCGAAATTCTGATTTTCTGGGCGAAATTCAAAAATGCATTAAAAATTCCAAAAAATTTGAAAAATCATGAAATTTTGGGAAAACATTTATTTTAAGTATATATATCAATGAAAAATAGTTTTTCATGAAAAGTCATTATATTTTCTGAGATTTGCCAAAAATCCAAAAGCTTTAAAAACCACTAGGTTTTTGATCATGTAAGTATCAAGTTTAACACCTAGTTTTGCATCCAATTGTTTCAAAACATGAATACATAGATTTTAAAGTAAGAAATTGTTTTGAAAACATATGAAATATCCAACCATAATCTTTGGGCAATATGTCTATGAATTAAACATAAGCCTTCCCCATGATTGGTCTATTATTGCTATTTTGATACTTTAAATGACCATCTAAATGCCATAGGCATTAGTGGACATTTGTATCATCCTAACATCTCACTCATGCTAAGTTTTCAATCATGGTAGCCTATAGTGAGTGTGAGATGTATCCTAGAGGTATTTGTATATACTTAACCATTATATTCATGCAATTCTATCAAGGTTAAGTATCATCCTAACAATTCTCATGATCATAAAGACATGTATATATTAATTTCACATTATGATCATGAAATACATGTATTCATCAAATTGTAATCATGCATTAGGTATTATATCATGATTATAAGAAAATATCACCTAAGGCATGATTTAAATCCTATTTCTCATGATTATGTGCAAAATATCAAAATCATAAATGATGATTGCAAACATGTGTAACAATTACATCAACTATCATGATTTAAGCATTATTATCTATTTATAGGCACATTATCATCACCTAACACTATTTCAAAAATGTTGTCCCACTATCCTAAGTCAACCAAAATATGATATAGGTTAAGTCCATATGGTTGACTATCCTAGGGTTATCCTAACCCTTAAGGATGGATTTTGGAACCCAAAATAAGTTCTTGCCTATGGGGTTCACTAGATACTCCTTAGGAATCCATTTCCTAGCTATTACTTTCTTCTTATCTTGTCCCCTAGAAATTAGGCATTTATAGGCCTTTTCATTTTTCTTTTCTTTATATCCTAAGCCCTTTTTATTGAAGCTAGCTCTTTGGCTCCCTATGATCATGTTCAAGGTGTTTGAGCCTATAGTGAATTTTTCTAGGGCTTTTGTCAAGTAATCTACCTTTTCCCTTAGAGCCCTATTTTCATCCATACATGCATCACTAACATCCAAAGGCATATATTCATGTGAGCATGCATCATTTAAGCTAGAAGAGTCATTTAAGCATGCTTTTTCTAGTTTATTTTCTAGATCCTTAATTTGATCTAGCATGCTCTTATTCTTCTTCTTAGCTCTAAATAAATCCCTAGTTAAGCTAGAAATCATAGAAACTATTTTACTAGGTGAAAGGTTAGTTACCATAGTTTCCATGTCCTCTTCTTCTTCGGATGAGGAGGATGTAGAGGAGGCTCCCCCTTCACTAGAGCTCTCTCCACTTGAGTTTGATTCTTCGTTTTCGGTGGAGGAGCAATCCAAGTCATCGAAGGCCATTAGAGCAAGATTTGAGTAGACATGTTCTTCTTCTTCGGATGATGAGGAAGAAGGGTCATCCCATGTCTTTGCTTTGAATGCCTTGGCCTTCCCCTTTTCCTTTGTCTTCTTCTCCTCTTTCTTCTTGCTCCCCTTCTTCTTCTTCTTTTCTTCCTACTTTTTCTTCTCTTCCTTGCTCTTGTTTAGGAGGGGACAATTATCCCTTATGTGTCCCTCTCCTTGGCAATTGTAGCAAATGATTTTCCCCCTTGGTCTTCTATTCCTATCATTAGATTTATTAAAATGAAAACCCTTTAAAGCACGCCTTACCCTCCTTACCATATACACTTCTTCCGTGCTATCCATGGAGGAGGAGGAGGAGGAGGAGGAGGAGGATGCTTCATCATCATCAGAGGAGGAGGGGATCTCTATCTTCTTCTTCCCCTTATTTGTCATCAATGCTACTCCCCTTGAAGGTTGGATTCTAGGCTCTTCTTGTATTCCTTCAAGCCTTGTTTCGTGGAGCTCCATTGTTGAGAAGAATTCCTCCAAGGTGTTTACTTCTAAGTTCTTGGAGATATAAAACGAATCCACCATAGAGCTCCATCTTGAGGACTGGGGAAAGGCATCTATGGCCTTCATTACCATATCCCGGTTGGAGAGCTTTTCACCTACACTTGTTAAACCGGTTAGTATTTCCTTAAATCTAGAGTGTAGGGATTTTACTTTCTCTCCCTTTTCAAGTTTGATATTGGACAATTGGGAGCGAAGAACATCTCTCCTTGCTAGTTTTTCCTCGGATGTGCCTTCATGGATTTCTATTAGTTTCTCCCACATTTCCTTGGCGCTAGCACACTCTCCTATCCTATTGACTTCTTGTTGAGGGAGGACATTGTATAGGTGGTGCTTGGCCTTTGAATTTGCCAAGTATTCTTCTCTTTGCCTCTTGCTCCACCTTGATTTCTCCAATGGCTCCCCATTTTCGTTCCTAGGCAACTCGAAACCGTTTTCCATTATTAATAGAATTTCAAAGTTGGTTTCGAAGAATACCTCCATTCGCTTCTTCCACCAAGCGAATTCGCCGTCGAACTTCGGTGGGTGGATGTTGGAGCCGGCCATTTTGAATGTTGCTTGTTGTGGCGGTTAGTCCTCGACAAGCTTTCCTTGGCTATGATACCACTTGTTGGGGATCGAAATGGCCGGCTAGAGGGGGGTGAATAGCCCTCTTACGATGGATGTCGTAAATTTCTCGTCTACAAAAGATTAGCGCAAGCGGAATATACAAATACAAATAGACAAAGCAAAAGATAAACAATAAAACAAACGCTAACACGATGGTATAACGTGGTTCACGGCTACGCCGCTAATCCACGGTCTGATTCGTCCAAGGTGAATCACTCCTCCAAAGCCAATCACTATTGGTCTCTCCTTTGCACCAAGCTAGGTGGAGGTAACCTTTACAAACAAGATCACTCTTCTTACAATAAGAATGGAGTAAAAGCAAGTAAGAAGAGTTTAGAGCTTGTGGGGCACTTGGATGGTCGTTTTTAGTAAAAGCATTAGCCATCCAAAAGCTCACACCCTCTCTTTTTATAGAGAGGAAGCTTTTCTTCCCGGTGGCTGCCATCAGTCGACTGTTGCCCTTGGCAGTCGACTGCCGCCACTCCAATGGCCTCCGAACACGTCGGATCCTGACCGTTGTAGTCCAACGGAACACTTGGCAGTCAACTGATGGACCTCATCGGGCCGATCGGCCGCTTCTCCGTAGTCGATCGCCTACGGCTACGAGCGGTTCTGGGCTAAACCCTTTCGACTACCGATCACGCCTTCGGCCGATCGATGATCTTGGCAATTAATCGCCTACATATGGCGCCGATCGGCTCTCAACACACTCATCGAATACCACCAAACCACATTCGACTTAGGAAGCGATCGCCATTCCATGGCCGACCGTGTCGAAATCCCATCCGACACTTAGCCAAATGGCCAAGTTTCACCTAAGAGCTACCCCTTCCCGGGTTACATTCGCTCACTCTCATCTCTCGGAGTCCCTCGCCTTCGAAGTTCTCTTCGTTCGCGGCCACGTCCCTCGGCAGCATCAGGCGCACGGCTCTGTAATGCTCCTTCGCGTCTCTTGTCTCGAAGTCTACTTCCTCCGGCTTCACTCCAAGCTCCTCGTCGGACGGTCCCTCGGATGCTCCAAGCGCACGGCTTCTGCAAAGCTATCCTTCACCGACTCAAGGACCGAGTCATGAGATGTGAAACTCGCCACGGCTCCATGTGCGAATTACTAAGCCCTGCAAGACTCCAACGCACATATCAAACCAACATATCAACCTAACTTAAACCCTTTGCCACACACATCAAAACCTTATCATGGCAAGAGATTGCCCTAACATTAGACTGCATTTTGTGGCTTGGCAATCGACTGCAAAGGGATGGCAGTCGACTGGTGTCGACAACAGTCGACTGCCGAGGGATGGCAATCGACTGATGGAAGTGTCATGGGCACGGGAATGCCCGTGGCCATGCGCCGATCGGCTACAGGTCGGTGATGGGTGATGGTCATCATCAGTCGACTGATAGAAGATCCGTTGGAACTTGTCTAGTGTGGATCAAGTTGTTGTGAGACACCGGCTACAGGAGCAGTCGATTAGGACCTTTTGGCAGTCGACTACTAGGCACGAAATCAGCTCGATGCAGGTTATAAATGGAGCTTGAGATGGAGGATTTTCCCAAGACTTTTGGGGTGACTTTGGCGGGGAATTGTTGTTGCATTCCAGACCTTCAAGAGCAAACAAAAGCAAGCAACAAGCAAGTGATCAAAAGCAATCGATGAAAAGTTATCTTCTGTATTGTATTTGTATTCTTGTTTGTACTTCGTGTATTACTTTGTAATTGCTTGTACAAGGTTTCTCCACCTCCGACGTGTTGTTGAGAAGGAGTGTTAGTGTCGTGCGCATAACTAGAGCTCGGTGAGCTCGCCCGTGGAGTAGGAACCATTCGGTTCCGAGCCACATATATCGTGTGTATTTGCATGTGCTCATGTTGTTGTTAGTATTTCTATTTGTTTCTATTATTTTCGCTGTGCTAACAATAAGTGTAGACAAGCGACGCACGACAAACAATCATATTCCACTGTACGACGATTGAGGGCTATTCACCCCCCTCTAGCCGCCACCTACATTCCAACAAGTGGTATCATAGCCAAGGAGCTTGTCGAGGACTAACCGCCAACACAAGCACTACAAGATGGCCGGCTACTACCTCCAACCACCAAAATTCGAAGGAGATTTTCAATGGTGGAGAAGGGAGATGGAGGTATATCTAGAATTTGATTTTGATATTATGTTAATTCTAGAAAATGATTTCAAAATGTCTAGGGATGAAGAAAATAGGCAAATTGAGAAGTCAAGGTGGATCCAAGACCAAATCAAGGACTTCAAGAAAAATCTCAAGGTAATCAAATTGCTTAGTGATTTGATTCCTAACAACATTTGGTCTAGATTAGGTAATTTTAGGGATGCTAAGGAACTATGGGACAAGGTGATAAGATTTCATGAAGAGCCTGTTAGTTATAGCCCTAAGAACCAATCATGTGATGGTTGAATAGGGAACATTTTGTATCATATTCTATAAAGGCAAAGGATTGGTTATTATATTTAAGTCTTGCTTGTGCCAGCTAAATTAAATATAGTAATGCCCTAGAAAAGTAGGTTCTTATCTACAGCACATCAATTGGCAGAATTGATTATGAGAGGCTGTAGAGAACACTTTCTAAATGTTCCTAGTCAAGTATTAATATGCAAGGGCAATATTAATACATAAAGACTAGCATGTAGGTCAATTGATGACTTGATCTCACAAGTCATGGATATATGATATCAAGTTGACACATGGGTATATATTAGAGAATATATAATTAAATGACCCGACATGAGAAAGTTTCATGGATCGTCATATTATTGTCAAAAAATTTCTCATGTGACTATTGGTATGAATAGTCCTCGGACACGAAGTCACTACGGTTCCCTACATAAGGAGTTATGTACTTTGGTATCACAAACGCCACCCGTAGCAGGGGTGGACCATAAAGGCGACATCGGGTATATAACAAATTATGCGGAGGGATGTGAGTGATGTAGATGGGATCTATCCTCTCATATGACGAGTGATATCGGTGGGCCCCTTGATTGAGTAGAACTACTAAAACGCATGGCCATGCTCGAATGAGTCAATATGAGATATTGAGCTCATTTGTTTGAGTTATTTTACTCAGGGATCAAGAAACACATAGATTGATCGAGGATGACACGGTCTATGCCTCATTGATCAATCTGATATCAAGGATAGAAGGACACGGTCATATATTATAGTAGTCACGGAAAGGTTAGTCGGATCTTGACTTATCTCGTAACTTGGGTAGCAATGATGTATTGCTAGATGCCGCTCATTGCTTGTGTATCTAAAAGAGTTTAGGTCCACTGCCAACGTTATGAGAGCCTATAGGGTCACACACAAAGAGCATGATAATTAGAGGAATTAGAGTATTCTAGTTTGACTAGAATAATTTGGGAATAAGCTTAAGTACAAAATGGTTTTTGGACTTTAAGCTTAATGAGAATTTTAGCTAATTGATTTAATGAGATTAATTCAATATTTTACCTTATTGATTTAATAAGATTAATTCAATATGATAACATAAGCTTAATTGAATTAATAAGATTAATTCAATATGATTGAATTAATAAGATTAATTCAACATGATAACATAAGCTTAATTGAATTAATAAGATTAATTCAACATGCATGAATGCCACATAAGCATGCCACATAAGCATGCCACCTAAGCATCCACCTAAGCTAGATAAGGTGGAAGGAAACAAAATGGTTTTGTCTCCTTAAGTGGCCGGCCAAACTTGTGTCCCAATGCAATGGATTGCATTGAATGTGTGGAGGTGAAAGGGTTTTTCCAACCCTATAAAAGACCCCATGAAGTGGCCGGCCAAAGCAAGTGTTGTTGTGGTTGTGAGAGAGCTTGGTGGAAGCTTTGGTTGTGTGGGTTTGTGAGTGTAGGCTAGCAAGAAGAGGAGTCTTCTTCTTCCTTTCTCCTTTTCCCTCTCTTCCTCTCCTTTAGGGACTTCTCTAGCAAGAAGTAAAGGAGAGCTCCTCTAGTTTTTCTTTTGTGAGACAAGAGCTTGCTCGTGTGGATACATATAGAGGCACGGACACTTGAACGTGCTAAAGATCCAACAAACAAAAGGAAGAAGCGGGATTAACAAGGGCACACAACAAAGGTAATCCTCTCCTATAAGATAGGTTTGGTTTAGAGAAATTTATTTTATACGAGTTTGCTTTCGCATGGATCACTTGGAAGGGATCCTAATTTTTCCGTTGCGCATATGCCATTTGGCATAAAGAATAACCTACAGTGGTATCAGAGCCACTTGCGAAAGATCGTATAAAATAGGTTTTCTCTATTTTATATGTGATATAGAAGTAGGATAAATTTTATTATGAGTTGATAATTGCATTAGCAATTGTCAAACATAATAAAATTTCCAATGTCTTTTAAAAGTTAAAATGACATGGTGCATGGTTATGGCCTAGTCCCAAAAGGTTTGTGAATGTGTGTGTGTTGTAATTCTCAAATACGGCCTGCGTGTCGTGCCTTCCTCCTAAAATTCTTGTTGTAAAATTAGTTTTAGACTCGAATGTAACTCGAGTATTTCTCCTTTTGTAATGTACAAAACAAAGATGGAGGGTCCATTGGAAGATGAGGTTACAAGGAGGAAGTCAACACACAAGACAACCAAAAGGAAGCACTTAGGAGAAGATGCTATCCCTAGGTTGACCAATCAATCTTTTCATTGGCTTGAGAAGATTGTAGAATAAGGGCCATAACCATGACACGCTTAGTTTAATATGTATGTGATGCATGTTAGTTTAGCTTGTATGTGATGCATAGCTTATATGTGATGTATGCTAATATGTATATGATACATGTTTATTTCTTAATAAGTCAAAAACGATATGCCTACCAAAGCTTGGTACTCACTACTTCCTCGATCATTTGTTATTGGGTTTGCCAAAGCAAAGCAATGCATTTTATCTTGGAAGAGTGCGAGTGGACAATCGTGATGTCCCGCTATCAAACTTGGTTAAGACTTAATTAAGTTTTCTTAATTAGTTAAGAAAGTAGAGGCATATATTAGCTTTGAACATAAGTTTTAAAATTAGTTTTATGTGATTTCCGAACATCAGCTTTGTCTTAGAAGTGGTCGTTGCTCCGATATCCCAAGAAGGCCCCTATGCCTCGCCACAGCCTGGAAGCTGGTTTAGGAATAAACACTAAACTAATCTAAAACTTAACCAAAGCTATTAAAGAGTTACATCAGATGTAATTGGCAAAAGATTGCCTACCTAATTATACTACGTCTTGGGCGATTAGCCAAAGCTAACTCAAGACGAATTATAATGTGGATCTTTATCCCATATAAATTTATAGCTAAATAGTAGCTATGAGAATTTAGTGGGAGCCTCATTTAATTAAAGGCCTAATTAAATGATTTAGGTATGATACTTAACTTTGCATTTTAATGTTGTAGATCACCATGACATCTAACACGACACACCCCCTCAACTTGCGATCTGTCCTTGAGAAGGACAAGCAATGGAGCGAACTTTCTTGACTGGTATAGGAACTTGAGGATTATCCTCAAGCAAGAAAGCAAACTTTATGTCCTAGAGCAGTCTACACCTGAAACACCCTCCCATGCGGCCACTCGTGCTGAAAAGGATGCTTATAAGAAGCATCAAGATGACGCATTAGATGTGTCATGTCTTATGCTTGCCACCATGAACTCTGAGCTTCAGAAGCAACATGAGAACATGGATGCCTACGATATGGTTGAGCATTTGAAACAACTATATCAAGGACAAGCTAGGCACGAGCGTTTTGAAGTGTCTAAGGCTCTTTTTGCATGCAAGATGCAAGAAGGAACACCTGTAGGAACTCACGTACTCAAAATGATTGGGCACGCTGAGAACCTGAAAGACTAGGTTTTCCATCGAGCCAAGAATTGGCAACCGATGTTATCCCGCAATCGCTTCTTAGGAAGCATATAATCAATTCGTCATGAATTATAACATGAATGAAATTGATAAACCTTTGCCGAGATTCTCGATGTTAAGAATCACAACCGAATCTCAAAAAGAAAGTTAGTACTAATGGTCAAGAAGGGCAAAGGTAAGCGCAAAGGCAAGGGTAAGACCCAAGCCAAAGGCAAGGCCAATTCATCCACTTCAAAGGGTAAAGGTAAAGTACCTAAGGAAGGGATCGCTTCCATTGCGGTGAGATCGACACCGGAAGCGAATGCAAAGTCTACCTTGAGGAAGTAAAGAATAAAAGAAGTGGGACTTACGCCTCGTATACACGTTATAGAAGTTAATCTATCTATTTCTTCTACATGGGTATTAGATACGGATGTGCATCTCACATTTGTAATAATGTGGTGGACCGAGAAATAGTAGACAAATGGCAAAGGCGAAGTAGACCTCACGAGTAGGCAATGGCGCAAAAGTTGTCAGAGTGTAGGAACATATTCTTTGTCTTTGCCCACTGGGCTTATCTTAGAACTAGAGGAGTGCTTATATGTACCTGCATTGACAAAGAACATAATTTCTGTATCTTGTTTAGACAAGAAAAATTTTTCTTTTATAATAAAGGACAAATGTTGTTCCATTTATTTAAATGAAATGTTCTATTGTAATGCACCACTTATGAATGGTCTCTATGTTCTAGATTTAGAAAACCCAATTTATAACGTAAATACCAAGCGGTTCAAATCGAATGATTCGAACCAAACATATCTCTGGCACTGTCGCCTAGGTCACATAAATCAAAAACGCATATCCCAACTCCATAAAGATGGATTATTGGACTCATTTGATTTTGAATCATATGAGGTATGCGAATCTTGCCTTTTAGGAAAGATGACTAAAACTCCATTTAGTGGACATGGAGAGAGCGAGCGTAATTGTTAGGACTCATACATACCGATGTATGTGGGCCTTCAATGTCGGGCGGAGGAGGCTATAAGTACTTTATTACTTTCCGATGATATGAGTAGATTTGGCTACTTATATTTGATGAGACATAAGTCAATCCTTTGAAAAGTTCAAAGCATTCAAGAATGAAGTACAAAACCAACTTGGTAAGCGATCAAGCTACTTCGATCGGATCGAGGTGGTGAATACCTTAGTCAAGAGTTTCGTGATCACTGGTGAGTGTGGGATAATATCCCAACTCACTCCCGAACACCACAATGGAATGGTGTATCCGAGAGGAGAAATCGTACTCTATTAGATATGGTACGATCAATGATGAGCCGATCGATCTACCTACTTCCTTTTGGGGACTAGCTCTAGAGACACCGCCACACTTAATCGCGTCCCCATCAAAAGCCGTAGAAAAGACACCATATACGATATGGATCGGGAAGAGTCCCAAAATGTCTTTTATAAAGATTTGGGGTTGTGAAGCTTATGTAAGACGCCAAGTCTCGGATAAACTAGGACCCAAATCGGATAAGTGTTATTTTGGGATATCCCAAGGAAACTAAGGGATATTACTTTTACAATCCCACACTTGGCAAGGTGTTTGTTGCCAGAAATGCTGTCTTTCTAGAAAGAGAATTTATTTCTAGAAAAACTAGTGGGAGTAAAATTCATCTTGAAGAAGTTCAAGATGACGATAACACTAAGGCTTCGATGGAAAATGAACAGGAACCACAAAGTGTTGTGGATGAGGAAATTGTTGCCCAAAGAGTTGTGGAGTAAACACCTGTTCAAGTAGACCAACCTCTTCGTAGATCTGATAGGATCCGTCGTCAACCTGAGAGATATTCTTTTCTCTTGACTGACAACGGTGAGGTATTGCTTGTCGATCTTGACGAGCCTACATCCTATCAAGAAGCTATGATGAGCCCAGATTCCGAGAAATGGCTAGAGGCCATGAGATCCGAAATGGAATCCATGTACACTAACCAAGTATGGACCTTGGTTGATCCACCTGAAGGGGTAAAACCCATTGGGTGTAAGTGGGTCTTTAAAGTAAAGACTGACATGGATGGTAATAAGCATACCTATAAAGGTAGATTGGTGGCTAAAGGATTCAAACAAATTCATGATATTGACTATGATGAAACCTTTTCACCAGTTGCGATGCTTAAATCCATTCGGATCATACTTGCTATTGCAGCCTACCACGATTATGAGATCTGGCAGATGGATGTCAAAACTGCTCGAATGGAAAGCTACTCGAGAATGTGTACATGACACCGAGGGTTTTGAAGATCCAAAGCATCTGAAAGGTATACAACTGCAAAGGTCCATTTATGGACTAAAGCAAGCCTCTCGGAATCTTCGATTCGATGATGCAATCAAGGAGTTTGGTTTCATCAAGAATGAAGATGAACCTTGTGTCTACAAGAGAAATAGTAGAACACAGTTGTATTTCTTGTCTTGTATGTAGATGACATACTTCTCATCGGAAATGATATTCCCTCCTCTGTGAAGATGTGGTTAGGGAATTGTTTCTCGATGAAAGACTTAGGTGAAGTGCCTATATTCTAGGCATCAAGATCTATAGAGATAGATCTAAAAGATTACTTGGCCTAAGTCGAGTACATACATTGATAAAGTGCTAGATCGCTTTTGCTATGCAAAATTCCAAGAAAGGATTTCGCCTTTATCACATGGTGTGAGTCTTCGAAGACTCGCTGTCCTCTTCTAAGGAGGAGAGAGGATCGCATGGATAAGATCCCTTATGCACCGCTATAGGGTCTATCATGTACGCCTATGCTTTGTACTGCTCCGACGCCTCGTGATGCTTGAGCATGACGAGTAGATACTACCGGATCCAGTGAAAGTCATCGGATAGCAGCCAAAAATATTCTTAAATACTTACGAAGAACGAAAGAATATTTCGATATTCGAGGCAATGAGGAGCTAGTCAGAAGGGTTACAGTGATGCAAGCTTCCAAATGCATAAGGATGACTATAGATCGCAATCGGGTACGTGGTTTTGCCTCGAATGGTGGAGCCGTGAGTCGAAGAGTTCAAAGCAGACACAGCTTGCGATTCTACAATGTAAGCGAGTATATTGTCGATATCCGATGCAAAGAAAGGAGGTCGTTGCCCGTAAGTTCATCGCTGAACTTGGGGTAGTTCCTAGCATTAGATCCAATAGACTCTATCAGTGACAACAATGGGGCTATTGACAAAGCTAAGGAACCTCGATCACATCACGACCAAACACATATCGCGCTCCATCTCATTCGAGAGATCATCGATAGAGGAGATGTGAGGATATGCAGAGTACCGACAGAAGCTAACATCGCAGATCCATTGACCAAGGCTTTGGCACAGAGGAAGCATGATGGTCACACTAGGTCACTAGGCATTAGATATCATAGTGATTGGTACTAGTGCTAGTGGGAGATTGTTAGTTATAGCCCTAAGAACCAATCATGTGATGGTTGAATAGGGAACATTTTGTATCATATTCTATAAAGGCAAGGATTGGTTATTATATTTAAGTCTTGCTTGTGCCAGCTAAATTAAATATAGTAATGCCCTAGAAAAGTAGGTTCTTATCTACAGCACATCAATTGGCAGAATTGATTATGAGAGGTCAGAGAGAACACTTTCTAAATGTTCTAGTCAAGTATTAATATGCAAGGGCAATATTAATACATAAAGACTAGCATGTAGGTCAATTGATGACTTGATCTCACAAGTCATGGATATATGATATCAAGTTGACACATGGGTATATATTAGAGAATATATACTGAACTGACCCGCCATGAGAAAGTTTCATGGATCGTTATATGAGTGTCATAAACTTTCTCATGTGACTATTGGTATGAATAGTCCTCAGACCTGAAGTCACTACGGTTCCCTACATAAGGAGTTATGTACTTTGGTATCGTCAAACGTCACCCGTAACAGGGTGGACCATAAAGGCGACATCGGGTATATAACAAATTATGCGAGGGATGTGAGTGATGTAGATGGGATCTATCCTCTCATATGACGAGTGATATCGGTGGGCCCCTTGATTGAGTAGAACTACTAAAACGCATGGCCATGCTCGAATGAGTCAATATGAGATATTGAGCTCATTTGTTTGAGTTAGTTTACTCAGGGATCAAGAAACACATAGATTGATCGAGGATGACACGGTCTATGCCTCATTGATCAATCTGATATCAAGGATAGAAGGACACGGTCATATATTATAGTAGTCACGAAAAGGTTAGTCTGGATCTTGACTTATCTCAGAACTTGGGTAGCAATGATGTATTGCTAGATGCCGCCATTGCTTGTGTATCTAAAAGAGTTTAGGTCCACCGCCAACGCTATGAGAGCCTATAGGGTCACACACAAAGAGCATGATAATTAGAGGAATTAGAGTATTCTAGTTTGACTAGAATAATTTGGGAATAAGCTTAAGTACAAAATGGTTTTGGACTTTAAGCTTAATGAGAATTTTAGCTAATTGATTTAATGAGATTAATTCAATATGTTACCTTATTGATTTAATAAGATTAATTCAATATGATAACATAAGTTTAATTGAATTAATAAGATTAATTCAATATGATTGAATTAATAAGATTAATTCAACATGATAACATAAGCTTAATTGAATTAATAAGATTAATTCAACATGCATGAATGCCACATAAGAATGCCACATAAGCATGCCACATAAGCATGCCACCTAAGCATCCACCTAAGCTAGATAAGGTGGAAGGAAACAAAATGGTTTTGTCTCATTAAGTGGCCGGCCAAACTTGTGTCCCACTGCAATGGATTGCATTGAATGTGTGGAGGTGAAAGGGTTTTTCCAACCCTATAAAAGACCCCATGAAGTGGCCGGCCAAAGCAAGTGTTGTTGTGGTTGTGAGAGAGCTTGGTGGAAGCTTTGGTTGTGTGGGTTTGTGAGTGTAGGCTAGCAAGAAGAGGAGTCTTCTTCTTCCTTTCTCCTTTTCCCTCTCTTCCTCTCCTTTAGGGACTTCTCTAGCAAGAAGTAAAGGAGAGCTCCTCTAGTTTTTCTTTTGTGAGACAAGAGCTTGCTCGTGTGGATACATATAGAGGCACGGACACTTGAACGTGCTAAAGATCCAACAAACAAAAGGAAGAAGCGGGATTAACAAGGGCACGCAACAAAGGTAATCCTCTCCTATAAGATAGGTTTGGTTTAGAGAAATTTATTTTATACGAGTTTGCTTTCGCATGGATCACTTGGAAGGGATCCTAATTTTTCCGTTGCGCATATGCCATTTGGCATAAAGAATTCCCTACAGAGCCCACATTGGTCCATGCCGAGGAAGAATGCCCATCAACATCCAGATCTAAGGATGTTGAAGAATCACCATCCACCTTCGATGATGTTGATGATTTGGTGGAGACCTCCACCTCTAGCATTGAGGGGGAGGAGAGGCCTTCGATCCCGCAACAAGTTCAAGAAGAAGCTTCAACATCCGTGAGAAGCGAAAATTCCCTAGGTAACACAAGTAATGTGATTATAAATAAAAATCATATAACATGCTTTGAGTGTAGGGAACAAGGACACTATAAAAGTAAGTGTCCCAAGAAGGTGAAGAAGGCTCAACCGGCACCAAAAGCCAAAAATGCCGGAGTCCCCACAATTAGAAGAAAGGAGCACATTGTGTCCTTCAAATGCAACCAAAGGGGGCATTATAGAAACCAATGCCCTAGGGGGAGGAAGAAGGGGCAAGAAGGTGTATCTCATGTAGGGGGAGCTTCCAAAGCTAACCCTAAGGTAAATTTAGTTAATGCACCTTCAATTCCTAAGGTTAACAAGCATGCTAAAAATCATTTTAGTTCACTTGCCATGATTAATGAGAAGCATGCTAGTAGGAATAAATATGTTTGTCTAGGAGCCAAGCATGCTAGTTTATCTAAGGACAAACCTAGACATTGTAGTTCTAGACCAATCCTACCTAGGGAGTCAATTAGGAGAATAGAAGAAAACTTGGGCATTAACCCCAAGAAATCTAGGCATATGCCTAAGAAGAAAAACAATTCCCAAAAATCTAATGATAGATCAAAATTGAGAAGATTAGAGGTGGAGAACCGAGCCTTGAGGTCAAGGCTAGAAAAATTGGAAAAGACCCTAGCAATTATTACAAATTCATTTATGTCACGCCCCGAGAGCATGCCGAGCCGAAAATCAAACGGACGGCATCTCCCCTGTACGTGGCAACATTTCGGGTTAATACAAGGCCCGTAGGCCCACAACAACAACATAATATATCATAATAACAGCAGCGGAAATAAAGAGCACATACCCACAACATACATACCAAAAACATACAGGTGTACACCACCTGACAAATCCACAACCATAAAACCGTAAATAAAACGACTACACAAATAGAGTCCACGACATCACGACAAAATCCATAACAACAACAAGTCCATACATATCAAAGTCCAAGACATAACCAAAAAATGAACTCCTCGGGAGACTCGGAAAACGGAGATGGGATGGATCGGTCGGCGCAGCTCCAAGTCGTCACAAAGGCGTCTACCTGTTACCTGGGCGACAGAAAAACCCAGGGTCGGAGGTGGTGAGTAAAACTCAGCAGGTAATCAGAGAAAACATGTAAATATATGTATCGATATTACATGTCATTCAACAGTTTAATCTACTCATACAACAAGTATACATCAGCATAACAATAGATATGCATGCATATACTAAATAAACTGAACATCAACGATGCTGACATACCTGGCAGTCAGCTACCCTATCCTGATCCAACCTGGGCATATAATCACATCATAGGGTATAAAAGTATAGTACTAACACAATACCCTAACCTGAGTCAAGAGTATCACTGTGAATATCCGATAGGTATACAAGTATCAACCTACTACCATACAGGAATATGCAATAGCATGTATGAATATGTACAAACAAATGCAACAAGCATAGTACATACAAATGCATCATCAAAGTGAGTATACATATAGACTGTATCTGTATGTATACTAATCACCATCGTCCATATATATATATATATACAAGCAGGTATGTATATATATATATATATAATCATATGCAAAACACCGTATGATACGGCAATGCAACATGCATGGTCATATCTGCTCACCCCTACTCGCTACCACGACCCCAGTGTGGCCTAGGTGGCACGACATGACAACTATCCCGACTCCAGCCGCCACCACTCTCGAGTGACCGAGTTGGGTAGTATGATCCAGTAGCATATGAGCGTAAGTAGCTCGCTACGCAACGGGGGTCCCTGCTGCTGGTCACTCCGACTAACACTACTAATGAGTGGTCGAGTACCACGCACCCAGGACAACTGCACGCAACTCCAACTACCATCGTCAATAATGGTAGAGTGCGGCACAACAAATGCTATGCCCTCACACCAGTTACTCCTCTGGAAGTAACCTGGGAGGCAGGATGACTGACGACTCTCTCTCAACCCCAAGGGGAGACGATGTCGTCAGTATGCATGCAATGAAATGAGGGTACTGTCTCACATACAGAACATCTACCCTAGACTCTCTGTCCAACCAAGAGTCACACCCAATTGATCAGTACACTCTCTACCCTGTAGAGAGTCACTCATCAGATCATGACAAGCTAGGACCATCGGTCCGTAGCGACACACTGTCCACGACTCACATGACCATTCACACAACCCGTGGTTGGTGAATAAATGTGTCACATACAAGTATGGAATAAGTCCTACTTCTAGGGTCATACTTATCCACAGAGGATCTTTTTGCCAAATTTACAATTTAGGTCATCCTCCGTACTCTAACATCTACACCCTACTAAACCGTTCGACCTACTTACATCACATCTGTAAGTTCTAGATCATGCTAGGGAATATGCGTTATCAATAATCGAGCACACATATATATCAACGGTAAGTTCAAGCATACGATAAACAGAGCATGATCAAGGTAATATGAACACCTAACATGTTCATATCTATATCTAAATCTGGAAATCATTACATCTACCCGACCAGTAGGAAATTACCTACCTGCTATGTAGACTATGTCGATAGTCTTCACGTCCATGACCCTATCTTGAATCAAGGTCCTGAAATCATCATCCTGCAAACGAAACATATATGATCCAATCATAGTGTCAATTCTAATATTAGGATCAAATCCTAATCCTGCATCAATTTTATATCTCGATCAACTAACTAAATAGTTTCTTCCATTAGCTCTTAATCACACTACTAAACTATCCATTTAATCATAGCTAATCGAGCTAACTAAATAACATCTCAATCTACAGTAAAAGTAACAATTCATAACATTTACCTAGTTCCAAATCCAGGACAAGAGCTTCTTGATCCACCGTTTGAGTATCAAATCTATTGTGATTAGATTGATTCAACCGCAATCCATACTTGATCACCCGCACACCCAAGAACGTAGGAATGGATCAAAACCTCTGGCCACAACTTCTTCATGATACAAAATAATAATCTGCTCTACAACTCCAAATCAACAACTACTAAAATAAATTAGATCAACAAGAAAATCATAACTACACATACCTTTAGTTGATCCAATCTCCCTCAACTTATCTGGAAGACGAACCCATTATCGAAACACCCAACTTCTTGATTCACTCCTGGGAATATGTTCTAAACCCATCAATTGAACTGTAAGCACAATCCACAACTTAATAATCCCAAACAAGTATAGTACTTAAGCTTACCCATCCTCATTCCATCACCCACTGTGGATCGAAACCAAATCGAGCAGAATCAGCACCCTCCCCCCTCAAATCTGAACTTACCAAATATTGCTTCAACTGTCCATAGCAATTCTAAAACAACATCCTACTGCCGTGGCAAAGCCAGGTACCAAGGGGATGTCCACGATGTCGAAAGAAACAACGGAATCGTAGCCTGTCCTAGTGCAGCCGAAACTGGCGATGATGCAGAGGGTCAATGTTGTTCCGTCCGCGACTGTAGCGGCGCACGAACGAGAAACCACCTGTCGGTACGATGGCCGGAGCGATCAGAAGAGGATATCGATGATCGGGAGGCAAGCGATGTTGATCGATGGAAGTGGGAGGCTGTTGGCGCTCGCTGTCATCAGGATCGGCAGAGCACGGCAAGGAAATCTGATGGCACAACTAGGGCAAAGCGCTCGGGATGCTTGTTTGGTCGAACACCGACGAGACGAGCACAAGTCACTGGCGTGGATCTGAGTTGGCGATGATCGCCGCCAGATCTAGGGAACTCGAGGGAAGTCGGCCGCCGAGACTGTCCGTGGTGGCCGGAGACTCATCGCCCGACAGCAAATAAGCGACGGAGCGAGTCTCGATCGGGTGGCGGCGGTGAGTGAAGCGGCGGCGAGTGAAGCGGCAGTGGCGATTTGGAGCAGCGCGGCGATCGGCGCGGCGTGGAGGCGGAGATCACCCGCGGCGAAAAGGCTTATCGCGATCGGGGAGGAGAAAAGGAAGAAGAGAAGTCGGGGAAAGGAGTCGACGAGAAACGGAAAAGGATCGGCGAAAATAAATGCACCAGTTAATCCCTTTGTAATTCCTCAATATAAACAGGCTTCACAAAAGCCTGTTTGCTTTATCCCCATGAAATGTCCATAAGACCTCCGTTTAAATCCAGAAAAATTTCTAAAAATTCCTGAAAAATTCCATAGGATATTTTATCAATTACCGAGGAATAATATTTTTTTTTTCTCCGGTATTTTACAATTTAAGGGGTCTAGTGATCAAAATTTAATGCCTAGGAAACAAGAAATGTCCAAGGGCAAGAAAGGTTTGGGTAACAAACCTATGTCCTACCATAATGTTCCATTTAATTATGGAACAAGTTCTAGGTCTAGAAAAACCAAGGCTAATAGGGAAGCTATCCCTAAGACTAGCCATGGTGTGTGTTTAGTAGCTAAGGACTTAAGAAAAACCAAGAAAGCCACTAAGAAGGTCAAAGGAGGAGTCACCTCTAGAGTTGACCTAGGAAAGACCCAAATGACTAATGTGTCAAAATCTAAAAGGGTCATTAGAAAGGTATCTAGGGAAGTTATCGCTAGTGAATACCTAGTTAACCCAAGGAGCTCCAATAGGTATTGGGTTCCTAGAAGCGTGATCGATTCACGCTAGATGGGTTAGGGTGTGTCAACCCTAAGTGGATGGGTAGTTAACCTAGCCATGGTGAGTTGACACATTAGGATGTGCCAATGTGGTTTGAGAAGATGAAAAATGATTAAATTGGCACAATTAGGTCTTAGAAGTATTGGTGTGCCATTTTGGGCTTTTGGCCCACTAGGGGAATAATGACATTAAGGCAAAAATAGGTTTAATCTTAGAAATGGCAATTTGAGTTTAACACTTAGTTTTTTTATACCTTAGTATTTTATAATTGTCATTCTTTGTTTTCCTTGCCATGACATGACATCATATTTATTTTTATCATATAAAATTTCATGATCATTTTTAGGGTTATTTTTATATGTCATGTATGCTTATAATTCATTCACATGCCATGGCATCATGATTTTGGCACATGCTTATTCATGTTATCAATTATGCCATAATGATCATTCATGAATAAATAAAATGGATTTAAGGACTAAGGCATGATTTGAAGTCTCATGCATAAGAGAATCAAATAATGTTGCCTAGAGATATGCATGAAACCCTAAATAACAAAGTCCCCACTGATGATGCAGTGAGCATCACTCCTTAGTTTTAATGTATGAACCACAGTTAAAGGTTAGGATTCACTTGTGATCTAATATAAGTATTAAGTATACAAGCTTAACAGGAAGTCCTAATAGGTTGAGTTGACTAGATACTAGGCATGAATCTTGACAGATCAGGAGGACCAAACACCAGGCATAAAGTCCAGATGGATCGCGTGGATCGAACATTTGGCATGAAGACCGATTGAGTTAGGAGACCGGACAATCGGCCAAAAGTTCAGCTGGGTCAGGCAGACCGGACAGCTGGTGGAAGCCCTGGTGGGTCAGATCAAATGTCAAGAATGGTAAGTCCGACAGATAGTCGGTAGGTAAGCCTCGAGTGAAGAGGTTAGGCCGAGTCCTCGGTAGAGGGACAAAGGTAGGCGTCGATCCAACGAAAAGTCCGCGTGGGACTTAGTAGTCGAGTTCGAGTAGTATTACTACTTCTATCATAATTCACATTATCTATTTTGTGTTAATCCTGTTTTGTAGGGACCAGTCGACTAAATGGATTCAAGTCGACTGAAGTCCAGTGGACTGAAGATGTATCAATCGACTGGATGCCAATTTGGCAGGATCAGCTTGTGATCAATTGGAGATCGTGCGATGCAGATGGAAAGAGCTTGAGTCGACTGAAGATGTTGAGTCGACTGATGAAAGGAATTTTCCGATGCGGAACCGAGTGACGTGGAGTTGACTGAAGGGGATTCAGTCGACTGGAAGACCATGACTTCCATATCGACGGACTGATGTGGAGTCGACTGGAAGGAATTCTAGTTGACTAGAAAGAGTTTATAAAAGTTGTGCTCGTTCAGATCCATTTATCGAAATTCAATCAACGTCGAAGTGCTGCCAAAATACTTGCTCGTCCACTACACTTTGACTCCATGACAAGACGTTCCTCCGACACTCTGTGACTACCTCTATGATTATTAAGTGTCGGTATAAAGTTTTGTAATCTCTTTACTTTATTGTTTCGCTTGTATACTTAATTCTCCGAGTGGGTGGTTTGTCACCTAACTCTATCATTTGTAAAAGTGAAACCCTCCGAAGTCGAGAGCACTCGAGTGGGAGGGTATTTAGTGAATTGCCCATCGAGGTAGCTCGTGGTAGAGCTACGGGCCTTGAAGTAGCAACCCAGTCTGGGTTGTGAACTAAGTAAAATTGCTTGTGTTGTTAATTGTCTTTATATTCCGATGCATATGTTTATTAGTTTAAAATTATAAAATACCGAGATTCACCCCCCTCTCTCGATTCACTCAACCCTACAATTGGTATCAAAGCGGAGGCACTCCGAATTGGTGCAACCACCATCGTTGAGCTTTAGATTAATTTAGAATAATTTTGATTAATTTTTATTGCATTAGATTAATTTTTATTATTTTAGAATAATTTTTATTGCATTAGATTAATTTTTATTGTTTTAGAATAATTTTTATTACATTAGATTAATTTTTATTGCATTAGAATAATTTTTATTGCATTAAATTCATTAAATTAATTTTATGCATATTTAAATTCATTAAAAAAAAAATTTCATATTTAAATTCATTTTATGGATATTTAAATTCATTAAATTAGTTTCCTGCATTTTAAATTAGTTTTCTGCATTTTAAAATAGTTTTTTGCATTTTAAAAATAGTTATCTGTACTTTAAAATAATTTTCTGCATTTTAAAATAATTTTCTGCATTTCAAAATAGTTTTCTGCATTAAAATAATTTTCTCCATTTATAAATTGATAAAAATCATTTTCTGCATATTTAAATTTATAAAAATCATTTTCTTCATATTTAAATTCGTAAAAAAAATCATTTTCTACATATTTAAATTGCTAAAAATAGTTTTTCAGCATTTAGATAATTTAGAATATTTTTTTTCAGCATTTAAAAATTTGCTAAAAATTGTTTTTCAATATTTAGATAATTTAGAATATTTTTTTCTACATATTAGGAAAGCATTTATTAATTTTCTACGCTTAGAATATTTTTCATTAATTATTCCATTTAGAATTATTTAATTTTAATAACTCTAGGAATATTTTGGAAAAATAAAAATGTCACATTTAGAGAGTCTAAGCACCGTTCACCCTCCTCTCTTTAACGGAGAGGATTTTCCTTCTTGGAAGAGGTGAATGGAGTGTTTTTTGAAAACCGACCTAGAGGTCTGGTTCTCGATTAGGAAAGGGTTCGTAGCTCCGGTAGATGACTCGGGTGAGTTGTTAGATCCGGAGAAATGGACCGTAAACTTTAGAAAAAAGGCTCAAGTCGATTACAAGGCTTTAAACACCTTGCAATGCGGACTTACAAATGATGAGCTAAGTCGAGTCGGGCCGGTTTAAAATGCTAAAGAATTATGTGACAAATTAATTAAATTGCATGAACAGGCTAACTTGAGTCATCCCGAGGATGGTTTAGTTTTGATGGAAAGAACAAACAAAAAAGGAAAGAAATCCAAATCGAGAAAAAGAAAAAGGAAGAAAGCATCTAAGGAAAATTTGATCAAGTTATCATCGGAAGAGTCGGACACGAAAATATCTAAGACATGCTTCGTAGCACTCATGGCAGATGACGAGTCCGAAGCCGAATCAAGACATGAGTCTGAGTCCGAGTCCGAGAGAAGCCACAGATCCGCATCCATTTCTGAAGGTTCTGACGAGGTAACTTCTCCTCTAGAAGATAAATTGTATAATATTATTGCATGCTTAGGTAGGAAACTAGCCAAGTCCGAGAATCGAGTCAACTCGCTTCTTGAGGAAGTCCAAGTACTTAAGGAGCAAGTCAACTCGAAGACTTCGACTTGCCAAATTAAGGATAGAGACTCAACTCGAGTTGCAAAGCTTGAGGAAGAGAACTCGGTCCTAAAAAGGCAAGTAGAAGATCTAACCGGATCGTTGGAATGGTTCACTTCGGGCTCCAAGTATCTCAACATGATGCTTGGATCTCAACGAGCCATGTACAACAAGTTCGGACTCGGATACAAGGCTAAGCACACAAATAGATCATACATGTCCTTGTTTAATAGAAATGCTAAGGGTCGAGTCCAAGCTTAGGTTCCTAAGACTAGCTTAGTCAACCAAGTTGGACCGAATCAAGTTTGGGTTCCCAAGAGTCAAGTTCACTTAGTGAACAAAACTCAAACTAGCTACCACTTAGGGGGAGCTAACACTTGGCTTGTTTCCTTGCCTACTTAAACACTTGCATGTTTTAGTTAACTTTCCTTGTTTTAGTTAAACACTTGAATATCTTAGTTTACTTTACTGGCTTAATGTAGAATGGATTAGATAGGAAACAAAGTAGTTTAAACTTGAACAACCTAGTACTAAGATAAGTGAACTGATAGTAAGTTGGGGAAGCTCTTCGAAGTGCATGTCTAGGAAGTGGTCGTTGCTCCGATAACTAAGAAGGTCATATGCCTCACCACGACCTGATGCACTAAGTCGAGTGGAACTGATCGAAGCTAACTCACTAAGTCTTTAACTAGTTAGACCAAGGCTTAGTCTAAAAGTGAATCAAGTACTTGATTCCCTTATTGACTTTGTCTAGGAAGTGGTCATTGCTCCGATAACCAAGAAGGATATGTACCTCGCCACGACCTGGAAGTCAATACTGGAAAAACCTACTTGACTAGCTCAAACCAAGCTTGAATCTAACACAAGTTTAAACACTTTGAAATTGCTCATTAAATGTAATTAAGATAAAAGAAATCATCATCTCACAAAACTCATAGGATTAACGTGTATTGAAAACCTAGCCTAGGTGAGATGATTTAGAATTTAATTAAGCCTAATTAGTTTAATCCAATTCACCCAACTTAACAACTTACTAAATTTACTTTAACTAAACAACTCAACATAATTAAACTTAATCACAACTTAATTAAACTTAATCACAACTTAATCAAACTTAACAATAACTTAAACTTAATTACAACTTAATTAAACTTAATAATAACTTAATTACAACTTAATTAAACTTAACAATAACTTAAACTTAATCACAACTTAATTAAACTTAACAATAACTTAAACTTAATCACAACTTAATTAAACTTAACAATAACTTAAACTTAATCACAACTTGATTAAACTTAATAACAACTTAATTAAACTTAACAATAACTTAAACTTAATTACAACTTAATTAAACTTAATAATAACTTAAACTTAATCACAACTTAATTAAACTTAACAATTATTTAAACTTAATTACAACTTAATTAAACTTAACAATAACTTAACTTAATCACAACTTAATTAAACTTAACAATAACTTAAACTTAATTATAACTTAATTAAACTTAACAATAACATAAACTTAATTACAACTTAATTAAGCTTAACAATAACTTAACTTAATTACAACTTAATTAAACTTAACAATAATTAAATTTAATCACAACTTAATTAAAGTTAACAACAACTTAATTAAACTTAACTAAAAAACTAAACATAATCAATTAAATTAAGTCAATTCTAATCAACTTAATTAATCATCTGATCAATTCAACTTAACTATTTCAACTTAAATAACCTAGTCAACTTAATTGATTCAACTCAGCTAATCAACTCAAATAAAATCAAAGCAATTAACACAATTAATCCCAAATCAATTCAAGATAATTCGCTCCATTCAAAATTTAGTCAAGGGGAGAAAATAGTTTCAAGTTTATTAAATATTGAAAAGATTCAATTAAGGGGGAGTCTTAAATGTGTTTCAAACACTCTAGCTTTAAGGGGGAGTTAAGATACTTTCAAATATCTTTTTTTTAAAAAAAATAAAATAAAAACATAATTCTAGGGGGAGTATTGAAAATTTAAAACTTAAATTAAGGAGGAGAAAAACTTACTTTGAAAATATTAAGTCTTAAAAAAGCTTAAAGATTTTTAAAATTACTACTTAGGTTTTGATCTATGGGAAGAAAACAATTAAACATTATAAAGCTTTATTCAAGGGGGAGTTTTGAAAAAACTTTAAAGAGTTAGAAAATTTTGAAATTCTTTAATATTTTTGGAATTTGAAAATTTAAAAAAAAAATTGAATAATTCAGGGCGAGTTTTTGAAAAACTTGAAAATTTTAAAAATCTTGAATGATTCAGGGGGAGTATTTGAAATATTTGAAAAAGTTGCATATTTAAAAAGGGGGAGTATTTAAAAATTCTTCAAGGAGTGTTAAAAGTTGTAAATTTTTAAAAGTTTGATTTTTTTTTTTTTGACAATTTTTGAAGTTAGAAATATTGTTGAAAAGCTGAGTAAATCAAATTTCAAAGTTTTTTTTAGTTTGATAATTTGTCATGTTAATAACTCTCCACTACATTGTGTTGGCATATTTTTAACTTAACCCTTATTTTGATGTATGCCAAAGGAGGAGAGAAGAGATATAAAATTATAGATTTAAAAAGAGATATAAAGTTAAGAGGATGCAAAAATTTGATAAGGACCTATGCATTTCATACATGGTTAAATTTATGCATGACAAAAGTTGTTAGTTCATTTCTTATAGATGTCGAAAAATGAAGATTGGAATTTTATTCTCCTAACTTTAACTGATGTGTTGTCATACATCAAAAAGGGAGAGATTGTTGATGTAGTGAGCATCACTCCTTAGTTTTGATGTATGAACCACAATTAAAGGTTAGGATTCACTTGTGATCTAATATAAGTATTAAGTGTGCAGGCTTAACAAGAAGTCCTAGTAGGTCGAGTTGACCAGATACTAGGTATGAATCTTGACAGATCAGGAGGATCGGACATCAGGCATGAAATCCAGATGAGTCGCGTGGACCGGACATTTGGCATGAAGACCAGTTAAGTCAGGAGACCGGACAATCGACAAAAAGTCCAGTTGGGTCAGGCAGACCGTACAGCTGGTGGAAGCCCTGGTGGGTCAGATCAGATGTCAAGAATGGTAAGTCCGACAGGTAGTCGGCAGGTAAGCCTCGAGTGAAGAGGTGAGGCCGAGTCCTCGGTAGGGGGACAAAGGTAGGCGTCGATCCAACGAAAAGTCCGCATGGGACTTAGTAGTCGAGTTCGAGTAGTATTACTACTTCTATCATAATTCACATTATCTATTTTGTGTTAATCCTGTTTTGTAGGGACCAGTCGACTGAATGGATTCAAGTCGACTGAAGTCCAGTCGACTGAAGATATATCAGTCGACTGGATACCTATTTAGCAGGATCATCTTGTGATCGATCGGAGATCATGCGACACAGATGGAAAGAGCTTGAGTCGACTGAAGATGTTGAGTCGACTGATGAGAGGAATTTCCTGATGCGGAGCCGAGTAATATGGAGTCGACTGAAGGGGATTAAGTCGACTAGAAGACAACGACTTCCATATCGACGGGTTGATGTGGAGTTGACTAGAAGGAATTCCAGTCGACTGGAAAGAGTTTATAAAAGTTGTGCTCGATCAGATCCATTTATCGAAATTCAATCAACGTCGAAGTGCTGCCAAAATACTTGCTCATCCACTACACTTTGACTCCACGATAAGACGTTCCTCTGACACTCTGTGACTACTGTTAGGGAAATCAACTTGTGATATGGTTTTGATGTGTGTGGCAAAGGGTTTAAGTTAGGTTGTTATTGTGATTTGATATGTCCATTGAAGTCATGCAGGACTTAGTTATTCGCACATGAAGCTTTGGCGGGTTCACCACTCACAACCTCGTGCTTGAGTCGGAGAAGGAGCATTGCAGAGTCGTGCGTTTGATGCTGTCGAGGGACCGTCGGACGAGATGACTTGAAGCGAAGCCAAGGAAGCAGACTTCGAAGGCAAGAGACGCGAAGGAGCATTGCAGAGTCGTACGCCTGATGCTGCGAGGGACGTGGCCGCGAACGAAGAAAGCTTCGATGAGGGACTTCGAGTGAGATGAGAGAATGAGTGAATTATAAGTAGCTCATTAGGTGAACTTGGCTGAATGGCCGAGTGTCGGAGGCTCGACCACAAGGATTGAGGTTTACCCGACCGCCGGAAGCTCAAACGAATGTTAAGTTTGAGTTTCACACGGCACCAGTCGACTTCCATGAAATGGCAGTTGACTGCTCTGAGTTGAACGAGGTTCGACTAATGTTCGACTGATGGGTTTAGGCCCGGTGATCCCATCAGAATAGCGACGGCAGGAAGTCACGGGCACAGAACCTCCCGTAGCCGACTGACCAGTTGACTATGGAGGCAGTAGTCGACTGATGGTTACATCAGTCGACTACCAAGAGATCTGTTAGACTACAACGGTCGAGATTCGACATGTTCAAAGATCGTTGTAGCGGCACCAGTCGACTGCCAAAGGCAGCAATCGACTGATAGCGACCAACGGGAAGAAATCAGCCCTCTCTATAAAAAGAGAGGGTGTTGGGCTTTGGGAGGCTAATGCTTATGCTCTAACCTTCTCCCAATGCGCCCTAAAGTTTTTCCATCCTCTTACTTGGTTTTATTTACATCATATTTGTAAGAGGAGTGATTTCTTGTAAAGAGGTTACCTCCACCTAGCTTGGTGCAAAGGAGAGAATAGTGGAAGCTTGTGGAGTGATTCACCGTGGACGAATCGGACCGTGGATTAGCGGTGCAACCGTGAATCACGTTACATCCTTTGTTAGCGTTTGTATTTTTATTTATATCTGCTTGTCTTGTTTTGTTTCCGTTGCGCTAATATTCTTTGTAGACGAGCAAATTCCATCATCGTACGAAGAGGGCTATTCACCCCCCTCTAGCCGGCCAACCACATCGATCGACCCTATAAGTAGTATCAGAGCCGAGGAAAGCTTGTCGAGGACTAACCGCCACAACAAGCACATTCAAGAATGGTCGGCTCGAACATTCATTCACCGAAGTTTGAAGGAGAATTCTCTTGGTGGAAAAAGAGAATGGAGGTATTTTTCGAAACCGATTTCGAAATTCTTTTAATTATGGAAAAATGGTTTCGAAATGCCTAGGGATGAAGAAGGGGAGCCATTGGAAAAATCAAGGTGGAGCAAGAGGCAAAGGGAAGAGTACTTGGAAAACTCTAAAGCCAAACATCACCTCTACAATGTACTCCCCCAACAAGAATTAAACCGGATAGGAGAGTGTGCTAGCGCCAAGGAGATGTGGGAGAAACTAATAGAGATTCATGAAGGCACATCTGAGGCGAAGCTAGCAAGGATAGATGTCCTTCGCTCCCAATTATCCAATATCAAACTCGAAAAGGGAGAGAAGGTAAAATCCCTACACTCTAGATTTAAGGAAATTCTAACTGGTTTGACAAGTGTATGTGAAAAACTCTCCAACCGAGATATGGTAATGACGACCATAGATGCCTTTCCCCAGTCCTCAAGATGGAGCTCTATGGTTGACTCCTTCTACATCTCCAAGAATTTGGAAGTGAGCACCTTGGAGGAGTTCTTCTCAACTATGGAGCTCCACGAAACAAGGCTCGAAGGAATAGTAGAAAGAGCCAAGGTTTCAACCTTCAAGAGGAGTAGCCTTGATGGCTAACAAAGGAAAGAAGAAGATGGAGACCCCCTCCTCCTCCGATGAAGCATCCTCCTCTTCCTCCATGGATAGCACGGAAGAAGCATACATGGTAAGGAGGGTAAGGCATGCATTAAAAGGTTTTAAATTTAATAAATCTAATGATAGGAGAAGAAGACCAAGAGGGAAGGTGATTTGCTATAATTGCCAAGGAGAGGGGCACATAAGGGACAATTGTCCCCTCTTGAACAAGAGCAAAGAGGAGAAGAGAAAGAAAGAAGAAAAGAAGAAGAAGAAGGGGAGCAAAAAAAAGGAAGAGAAGAAGGCCAAGGAAAAGGGGAAGGCAAAGGCACTAAAAGCAAGGACATGGGATGATCCCTTTTCTTCATCATCCTCATCCGAAGAAGAGGAAGAACATGTCTACTCAAACCTTGCCCTAATGGAATTTCATGACCTAGAATCCTCCTCCTCCGAAAATGAAGAAGCAAGCTCAAGTGAGGAGAGCTCAAGTGAAGGGGGAGCTTCTTCTACATCCTCATCATCGGGAGTGGATTTGGTAAGTGAGGTAACAAATCTTTCCCCTAAGAAAATTATGTCAATTATTTCTAGTCTCACTAAGGACTTGTTCACGGCAAAGAAAAAGAATAAATGCATGCTAGATCAAATTAAGGACTTAGAAGAAAAATTAGAAAAAGCATGCTTAAATATTAATGATGATACTTCTTCTAGTCATGATAATGCATGCTCGCATGAATATATGCCTTTTGATGTTAATGATGCATGCATTGAGGAAAATAGAGCTCTAAGGGAAAAGGTAGATCATTTGACCAAGGCCCTAGAAAAGTTTACAATTGGGTCAAATACATTGAACATGATAATTGGGAGCCAAAGGGCTAGCTTCAATAAGAAAGGTCTAGGATATAAGGGAAAAACTAATGAAAAGGCCTATAAATGTTTGATTGCTAGGGGTCAAAAAAAAATAAGACAATTGCTAGAAAATGGATCCCTAAGGAGTATTTAGTGAACCTCATAGGAAAGAACTTATTTTGGGTTCCTAAATCCATCCTAAAGGGTTAGGAAAACCCTAGGATAGTCGACCATATGGAATTTATCTATATCATATTTTGGTTGACTTAGGATGGCGGGACAATATTTTTGAAATAGTGTTGGGTGATGATAATGTGCCCAAAAATAGATAATAATGTTTAAATCATGATAGTTAATGAAATTGCTATGTATGTTTGAAATCATGATTTATGATCTTGATATTTGGCACATAGTCATGGGCTTTAGGGTTCAAAGCATGCTCTAGGTGATATTTTAATTTTTATCATGATGGAATACCTAATGCATGATTATAAATTGATAAATACATTTGTTTTATAATCATAATGTGGAAACAATACATATATGTCATTATGATCATGTGGATTGTTAGGATGATACTTAACCTTGGGTAAAATTGCATGAAATTAAAGGTTAAGTATATATACAAATACCTTTAGGATACATCTCACACTCACCATATGCTACCTTGATTGAAAACATAGCATGGGTGAGATGTTAGGATGTTACTCATTGTAAGACATGAAAAAAAAAATAATAATACCTAGTTAATGGAGAGATTGTCTTATATATTTTCTCAGGAGTTTACATAAATTTTTTCGGATTCAAAAGGAGTCCATACGAGGAAGATTTAAGCTTAAATAGATGGTTGGGTCAATTTGGACTAGCTTGAACTTAACCTAGGTTTTTAGAAGGCTTATAAAGGGGTTTGGATTCGGTTTAGGTTGACCCGATCCGACCCATTTTCCTCTTTTTCTTTTCCCAGCCGCAACTTCTCCCTCAAATCACGATTTTCCTTTCCGATCGTGTGATTCCTTCTTCTTCTTCTCTCTCGCGACGTCGATTCTTCTCTGCCGCGAATGCCTTCTCTCCGAGCTTCCTCCCATCGGTTCTTCTTCCTAATCTCCACTGCTCGAGCTCTGGATTCTGGTACCTTTCCTCTTCTACCGCATTGTCGCTGCTGCCGGAGCTGCTCGTCGTCACCAGTTTCGTCGAATGTCTGCAAGTGCCACACCCAGTTGCCGCCTGCATTCATCGGGGATTGGTCGTCGGAGGTGTTCTCTTCCTTATCCAGATCTCATAGGCAGCGAGCTCCTCCAACCGACGCGATCACCATCGCCTTTCCCATTTTCGTTAGTCGCCTATTCTGGCTAGTTTTCCCAGGCCAGTTTCTTTCTTCTATCTGCGGTCGTTGCCAGAACTCCCTATTGTCGCCCTCTGTTGATCCAGGCAGCAGCGAACTCAGTTCGACAGGATCGGTGATGTCATCGTCTTGTTGTGCTCTGCCGATCCGGATGAGGGTGAGTGATGATAATTTGTTTAATCTCGATCCCTTGTGCCATCACCCAACACCGACAGTTTGGGTTTGATTTGTCACCGCCTACTTCCTCAGAGGATGTTCCAAGGGATAGGCAAGAGGGTCGATTTGCGCAGGGGATTTCGACTGGCTAGGTTCCATCGTCCCAGATTTGGAAATTTCAGTGATGGATCCAAAAGCTGTTTAACAGATGCTAGGCTAGGTGAGTTGGATCCAGGTAATTTACGAATGCATATCATTATTGGTGAGGTGTAGTTTGAGTTGATGATATGTTTGTTACTGATAGAAGAGTATTTGTTGGCTGGAAATGTTGTATAGGATTGACAGGAATTTTGGTGAGAGTAATTGGGTTCATTGGAGGGAATCAAGAAGTTGTGGTTGATTGCAACAGTTGAAGGTATGCCTTGAATTGTATGTTATACATTGGATGTGTGATTAGAGTAATTAATTCTTGAAGGAGAATGCACAATTGTATTGCTAGAATTATTGATCAGTGTGATAATCATGATTAGATTTTGGTTAATGTCATGAGATTTACTTGCAGTTAATGGTTGGGCAGATCAGATTCCATCAAATGGATTAATAGGTTGTTTGTGATTCAAGTGGAGATTAGTTCAGGACTTTGATACGAGGCAGGTTCCTGGGCCAGAGGACTATTGTTACAAGATACATAGCAGGTGGGTAATATCTACCTGGTCCGGTAGTTTTGATCAAATTCTAGTGCATGAATTTGGATATATGTTTATACCTGTTTGCCTTAAATCCACTCTTATTTAATCATATGCTTGTACTGCCTTTGACCTTTGAGATATTGTTGTTATTTCATTGATTATCTAGCACGGATAGGAACTACAAACCCTATTATGTGTTAACCGATGGATGTTTAGTAAGTACAGGTGGTTAGAGTTATCCTTGTGACCTTAGATTGGATTACTGTGTTACATCACTAGGGTTAGGTGATGGTTTGGGTTATGAAGTCGATTGTTGTATCGTACACATGTTAATTGTACATCTATGGTGGATTTAGTTGTTCGTGCATAGATAAATGTGTGTGGTTGTCAGTATGTGGTTATGGACTAGAGGTCCTAGCATGATTGTATATCCATTATGGATCATATATCTGTGTATGGTTATATGGATGGTCGATAGTATCTCGCTACTGACTAGAGGTCTTAACGTGGTTGACTGTTAGATGAGTATAACTCTTTGTACGATAGAGAGAGTCTTGTAGATTATAGTCCTTACATAGTTGACTTTTGGTTGACCAGGACTCCCCGTGAGATAGGAAGTGTTGCGAGGATATTTGTGTGGAGCTATGCATCATTACATTTGCATGCATGCTGTTGACTGGGTCTCCCTTATGGTTGAGACGGGTCGTTAATCATCCTGCCTCCTCGGCCACTCAAGGTAGTGGTAGCAGGGTTGAGGGCAGAGTATTGGATGTGCCGCGCTCGGCCACTATGGATGGTGGTAGCTGGAGATCTTTGTGCCCGAGTAGAGTGGTGTGCTTTTCGCCCACTATAAACAGTGGTTGTGTGACGTGCGGTTGTCCTATGTGCGAGCTCGTCTACTCATGGGTAGTGTGGGCGACCAATGTGAGGACCAGGAGTAGTTAGCTTTTTAAACTTATATGCTACTCATTCATACTACCCAATCGGTCACTCGAGTAGTGGCGGTGAGTCGGGCTAGTCGTCATCTTAGTGCCACCACAGCCCATCTTGGGTCGTGGTTGGGAAGTCATGAATGACCATGCATATGCATTCTTGATATATATGTATGCATGTATTTGATATATATTTTACATATGCACGTGAGATCTTTGCATTTGATTGCTATGATTTATGTTGCATGCCATTTGCATATTTTATACTGCTATGTGTTGAGCATGATATATGCGTTGGTCCAGACTATTGTATGTATTTGATTAGCGTCATGTCATAGTGTGGTATGGACCGGGATGTTACTACATGTGATTATATATTGTTCATATGTCTGAGTGTTGGTCAGGTATGAGACTGACCTTGTACGTTATATGGGCTATGTTATTGTATATCTGTTCAGAATGATATAGCTTATGGTGTTGCAGACCGTCAGGTACGTTGGTACATTGCTTTATGTTCAGTTGATCAGTTTAGTATATACATTGAGTATGACTATATTGTGGTTACTCGCTATTAGATTTGGATAGGACTGTATGTCTATTGGACTCATGTTGTATACCTGTAGATCTTCACATGTATACTTGTAGATCTCTTTACCCTATATGTTCATGGACTTTCTATATATTACCCCTGAGTTTATACTCACCACCCCTAGACCCTGGGTTTCCTGTCGCCAAGGTAACAGGTAGAAGATTCCTTGGACATTCAGAGCTCCTCCAGCTGATCCCATCTCCCATCGAACAATTGGGGTTTTCCACGTATTTGCTTCCGCTATTGTTTTGTATTATGGCCATGTATAATCAGTGTTGTATTTGGTTGTTGGTTTGTATGTTATTTTGTGTAGTATGTTAGAGTCGCACCGGTGCGCACCTTTTGTGTTGTTGGTTATGTATTGTTTGGTATTGTCCATATATATGTCATGTTGTTATGGGCCTACGGGCCTTGTATTAACCCGATATGTTGCCACGTACAGGGGAGATGTCGTCCGTTTACTTTTCGGTACAGCATACTCTCGGGGCATGACAATTTTATTGGTATTAGAGCCCTAGGTTGTGAAGTCCATTTCGGATTTTATTTCGTTCCGACATCGAGTTTTGCTTTACTCGGTTTTGGTTTTGTGAGTTCTGGGATCTGGCTGTTGCGGACATCTCCGAGCTACAAGGTTTAAGGTATCTTAATTGTTATTACATATCCTTCTGTTGGTTATGCATTTAGTTGCTTATAACATGGATGACTTGTAGTGTGTTAGTCACTATCCGTAATCGTGGTTTGAGTTGACCACGGGAATGACATGTTGAGGTTATTAGACATGTACCTGCTATCGAAAAGGTGATTACCTTTGAGAGTCGATTGATACCGAGTCGGAAGCAGGGGTTAGGTAGTCACATCTCTTGTGGAGATCAAAGATTACAGTCTTAGGGATTTTCACTAATTATACTTGTCAGATTGTTATCTGCGGGGTATTGGAATAAGCGAGTATACTATTGATGATGCAGATAGTAGAAAATTAAGGGATGATATTCATAGGAATGTTGATCCCTGAGATGGTCGTTCTAGGTTGTATAACTTTGAGAGTACTTTTGAGTACTTAACTCGTGTTATACGAAGAAAGTAGTGTTAGTGGAATACCATTATCTGGATCTAGCCGGTACTTGGTGGAAGATATAGGAAATAACCTACGGGAAATAATGTATCACTTAGTTACAGTTCAGTGATGTTGTGAGATAGTATTTCCCCACGTCATCTTCTTTGACTCATCGTCAGGGAATTCTTGAGCTTCAGGTTAGGTGATTGTTTGGTAATGAAAGTACCATGCAGAGTCGTTAGACTTGCGAGGGTTACGATCACCTAATAGCTCGAGAATGTGATCGACATGTCTTAAGCCACCCATGGTTTACTGGCTGACATCTTGATCAGGATGTTTGGATCTCCTACCAGATCCTACCGGAAGTCCTTAGACCGAGTCATGTGTATAGAAATGACTCCGTAGTAAGTGTTTTAGAAAGTTGGAGATTTGATAAGCAGATATTGCAAGTCAAAATTATTGGAATTGGAAGTCTCTGAATGTTTGACAAAAGGAGCAAGATTAGAGTCATGAGTCACGAGCGACTATTGGAGAGTTTTTTCGATCATAGAAGACCGATTGCTCGTCAGATCGTCAGCATCTTCTCATGTTTATTAGTGAAATCAAAGGAAAAACTCCGAAGAGAGATTGTGTGTGTGCAGTGCGAGTTACGATGAGACACAGAGCCAGATTATCCGATGGACCATTGTATCTATTTCTACTATAAGCAGTCAGAATCTACGAGGAGAGTATGTACTTTGAAGACTCAGTGGAAGACTATGGATGATGCTTTCGAGCGGACGATCCACAACCTCGGAAGTCGAGATCATGATAGAAGAATGGATTATCACATCAGCAGTGATCTACTACCTCAGATATAGTTGGAGCTCTTTGATACTTTCATCCGGAAGAAGTAAGTTACTCAGCAGTATCAGCAGAAGATATCTCAGAAGATTCAGACATCCAGACGACATCAACTGTTACCTTCCCAGGCGTAGTTATGATTTGTTTAGAGGAGAGAGAGTATACGATGATGGTCGTATCTATGCGGTATTCTTCAGTTGCAGCTATACCTTTCGCAGAGTTGGAGCGTGCTACAATGTTGACAGTTCTTCAGTATTTTACAGCCTGATGTGTACCCTTTTGCCAGTACAACAGTGTTTACCATCTCCATTGCAGTTGTTGTAGTTTGTACCTCAGTTCAGCAGTTGATTTCAGTTCCTCCATGGCAGATTTTTGCAGTTACTTGAGCTCAGCCGTCAAGAACAGATGTTGGGCGAGTTTACATTATTACTCGAGAAAAGATATAGTAGACCGAAGAATTGATCATTTGGACATTCGGGGTATTACTTTAGGTTACCCTATTGGTGAATGCATCAAGAGATACTGGTGGTTTATAGGTATCTTTGTCTAGAACATTCTTGGATAGGGTTCGAAGGGTTCCTATCGACTTGTGGGTTGGTGATTTTCTCTACCATCAGGTGAGATGTTGATCGACAACCAAGAAGTCAAGGGATACCCTTGGCCTTTGCTAGACATACCCCTACTATAGACATATCCTTATGGATAGTTAGACTGTTGGAGCGTTGGTATACTAGGACTCTCGGATGTACATATAATTCGAGAGTATTCGGATATAGTTTTGGATGAACTCTCGAGCTTGCCACTACATGGGCAAGTGGAGTAAGCGATTGAGGTGATTTCGGGAATAGTTTCGATATTGAAGACCTCATACCGGGAGATGATTTTACGGGTATTAGTGTTGCTAAACACTATGGGAGATTTATCTTTCCTAGTGTTTCTTCTTGAGAATACTCGTAACTCTTTATTAAAAGAGAGATAGACCTTTGAGGTTAGGCATCGATTATCGATGATTGGAACACAATAGTTAAGAATGAGTATCCTTCGTTAGGGATAGAGGATCTATTTAGATCAGCTTAAGCGACACCTGTGTATACCCTAGGGTTGATATACGATTGGAGGGTTGATATTGTAGTGACTTAATGTCATACAATTATCATTGTTGGTGTGATGATTGAGCAATCATCAGCTTGGAGTAAAAAGGATACAGGTGTGTAAAAGACGACATTTCATACTTGGTATGAATTTTAGGAGATGTTGATAATGTCGTTAGACTTATTAACAATTTAGTCGTTCATGGACTTGAGGAATCAAGTACTCTTGGAGTATTTGAGATTGATTGTGTTGGGTTTCCGGCACCGCGGCATGTGTGTGTTCGATCATGTTTCGTAAACATGAGCACAGCGGAAGCTATTAAAAATAATAAATCTATATTTATTACAACACACACAACACACGCATGCTATTACAACAAGTGTATACATAACCGTAAATTAAAATTTGCAATAAAAGGAAATTAAACTACGTTATACCTTCCGTATGACGTGTAGCGGGAACGGCATCAACCGGAACGATCCTCGTAAGAATCGTCTCTATCCGTATCCACGCCGAGCTCCTCGGGATGACTTCGCTAAGTCACGAGCTTCGTCTTCGTACGGGTTACTAGCCTCGTGTTGAAGACGATGTGATCGAGAGATGATCACGATCCGAATCCAAATTCGGATCCTAAAACGAGTTCTCAAAACTCGCTTCTCCGGAGAGGTATTCGTCAACCGTTTGACGAATCCTTCATCCTCCACCTCAGAGGATTACCGGAGATCAAATCCCCGGTAAGTTAGCCGCTGTCGGAGCACTAACCGTCGTCCAAACGACGCTCCGACGAGAGGAGGAGAAGCTGTCCAGAAAACTGGACAGCTTGGTGGAGGAGTAGGCGCCGGCCAAAACAAGGAGAGAAAAAGCCCACCTTGATGCCGAACCTATAGGAGATCACCGGAGGGTCGCCGGAGGTTCACCGGCTGGAGCTTGGACGCCGGCAAGGGTCTTGGACGGCGGCACAAAGCTGGGCGGCGGCAGCTTGTAGTTGGGCGCCGAAATCACCAACAAGGGGTGGGCGGCAACTAGGTTGGGCGGCCAAAATAGATTAGGGTTTTGGATTAGGGTTTAAGCCCTATTTTATAGAGAACTAATTCTCTTAATGGTTAATGGATCATATCCATAAAGCCCGTTAACCCGCTCCATTAAGATAAGTTAAAATAAACCAAACCATGATGGTTTATTTTAAGTTAAAATGAACCGAACCAACCTTTGGTTCATTCGTTTAATATAAACCAAACCCTTTGGTTTATTCTCATCCATTGGATTAGAACCAAACCATTTTGGTCCATCCATTATGTCTTCATAAGACACGGCCCATCCATGCTTCCATTGCGACTGAAACAATTTCATGCTCGCTTTATGTTTGGTCCAACCAAACATAGTTTCTCTCGGTCTGAGAATCCCATTCTCAAGCTCGTTTTAAATCCTTTGGATTACACTCGTTGTGAGTGTGACCAAATAGGTTCTCGGTTTATGTTGGCCGTCTATAATTAACCATTAATTATAGAACGATCATGAGTGGCACCTAGTAGTACATCATGATCCCCAATTAACCGAAAAGATCAACGGTTGATCCAGAACTATTTCTGAAACCCTTCAGTAGCTCGAATGAATCGTGCCCCATTCCCTTCACTCATCTTATACCCACTTGGTTCAGGACATGGTCTATTGTGTCAGTCCCCACTAGGCTGACTACGTCACACCTAGCCCAAGTATCATTTCCTCGTCCTACGGATTCTAGTTACTCCACATGTATCGAAGAGTACCTTACTCTAAACATGTAATGTTTTGGCCAAAGACTTTAGTAACAATCCGACGAGAGGCCATGGGTATACATCTCCTCGCAAGGAGTGGTGAATCCTTTATAGGCTATTCAAACACCTTCGATCACTTCGACTTATACCCAATCATCCCGGGTCCACATCTCCTCAGAGATGTTTGCTTAAGATGTCAAAGCATAAGTGTCCATGATCAAGATGACTTGAATACCGCAAGTCAAAGGAACATCGCACTTAAGCCACAGTAAGAACTTCATTGACATATCTATATATGCAGAGAACCATATGAAGTCTTACGGCTGGTCACTCCAATGAACTAGTTACCATAACTAGCATCCACGATTAACTCCGGACATCACAATGTCTCCAGCCAGTGAGAATCAGCTGCTTGGATACACCAAGGAGTATACCTCATGCTAGTCTCGACAGAATTGATGGTGTCCACATCCATCAATTCATCGACTAGGGATAATTCTGATACATCACAATTACACATGTAGAGATACTCACTAGTTGTGATCCAATCACAAATTCTCTCATGCTGTGAATCGTATCGTGGACATTCAGTAAATGAGTTTAAGATCCAATCAAATACATTAAACATGTATACTCAAATAGTGAATCTTCATTTATCATATAAATGGTTCATACATAAGGCGATTGCCTTAGGACATCTCTCATATATTACTAACAGATTGTCATCATATCTGTGGAGGATATATTTATGGATATATTCCCAATCTTGAGGGAAGTTGTGGTTTCCCTAGATTGATTTGGTATTTACCGTAGGTGTGGGTAGGATGTTACTAGCGATACTATACCGCTGATTTGTTGGACCAAGAAGGTGATGGAAATCACTTGGTCGGAAGTTGGGGAAGCTAGGTTTCAAGGCCTAGAAGGTGGCTGACTTTTGTGTCAGTGTTAGTTAATCCGTTCGATATGGATGGAAGGGTATTGTACGTAGATGCATCATTTCAGGGATTAGGAGCGATCCCGATGCAGTTGAATGAGACGTATATTATGTGTATGCTAGTTGAGAAACTAGCAAGATTAGTCATTATAGTCTTCCAGTTACTTTCATTTCTGGGTGACAGAGTGAATTTTGGACATTAGATTAATTTCTCTTGTGAGAATAAATCTCCGTCTCTGGGAAGGATGGTGGTTTCCAGAGTTGCATTCGCTTTAGGAAGAGTTATTTCAGGAGACTCTTCATTCGAGAGTGATGATTTATTCGGAGTGTATCCGAAAATAGTGAGTATTGAGACGTTCATGTTGGTGGAACGATATGTGGGACACGGTTGATTGCGTAGTTTGATGTTGGGTATGCCAACAAGAAAAGGTGGAATATTGTGATCGGTAGGGTTACGTACCGTAATGAAGTGGGAGCCTAGTACGATGGACTGTGTTGGGAGATTATCTAAAATTCGGAAAGGACTTGATAGGATTTGGGTAGTCGATGATCGATTAGCTAGGTTCGCTCATTTTCTTCCGAGCCGTAAGATGAATTTTGTTGGATCGCTTGACAGAATTATATTCATGGAGTATCCTTGAGTATCATTTCTGATAGTGATTCATGATTTATCTTACGATTCTAGCAAAGTTTCCAACATGTCACGGTTATAGAGCTCCACTTTGGTACGATTATTTACCTTTTAATGAGTTGGTTAAGAGTGTATGTAAGAGCTGGAATATAATGTTCGAGCACAGTACCCCACTTAGTCACTTGAGGTGTGTGACTTTTCTCCGGATACTTGAGATTGTTGTTGAGACATCTCATACTCGTACATGAGTCAGAAATTTGGGGACCAAATTTTTATTAGTGGGGGAGAATGTAAGACACAAAAAAAAATAATAATAATACCTAGTTAATGGAGAGATTGTCTTATATAGTTTCTCAGGAGTTTACAGAAATTTTTCCGGATTCAAAAGGAGTCCATACGAGGAAGATTTAAGCTTAAATAGATGGTTGGGTCAATTTGGACTAGCTTGAACTTAACCTAGGTTTTTAGAAGGCTTATAAAGGGGTTTGGATTCGGTTTAGGTTGACCCGTTTTCCTCTTTTTCTTTTCCCAGCCGCAACTTCTCCCTCAAATCGCAATTTTCCTTTCCAATCGCGCGATTCCTTCTTCTTCTTCTCTCTCGCGACGCCGATTCTTCTCTGTCGCGAATGCCTTCTCTCCAAGCTTCCTCCAGTCGGTTCTTCTTCCTAATCTCCACTGCTCGAGCTCGGGATTCTGGTGCCTTGCCTCTTCTACCGTATTGTTGCCGCTGCCGGAGCTGCCACATCGCGCTTATCATGTCAGAATCGCTTGCCACCCGATTCTGCATTCATCGTGATTCGGAGGTGTTCTCTTCCTTATCCAGATCTCATAGGCAACGAGCTCCTCCAACCGACGTGATCGCCGTCGCCTTTCCCATTTTTGTTAGTCACCTGTTCTGGCTAGTTTTCCCCGGCCAATTTCTTTCTTCTGTCTGCGGTCGCTGTCGGAACTCCCTATTGTCATCCTCTGTTGATCCGGGCAGCAACGAACTCAGCTCGATAGGATCGATGATGTCGTCGTCTTGTTGTGCTCTGCCGATCCGGATGAGGGTGAGTGCTGATAATTTGTTTAATCTCGATCCCTTGTGCCATCACCCAGCACTGACAGTTTGGGTTTGATTTGTCACCGCCTGCTTCCTCAGAGGATGTTCCAAGGGATAGGCAAGAGGGTCGATTTGCGCAGGGGATTTCGGCTGGGTAGGTTCCATCGTCCCAGATTTGGAAATTTTAGTGATGGATCCAGAAGCTGTTTAACAGATGATAGGCTAGGTGGGTTGGATCCAGGTAATTTACGAATGCATATCATTATTGGTGAGGTGTAGTTTGAGTTGATGATATGTTTGTTACTGATAGAAGAGTATTTGTTGGCTGGAAATGTTGTACAGGATTGACAGGAATTTTGGTGAGAGTAATTGGGTTCATTGGAGGGAATCAAGAAGTTGTGGTTGATTGCAACGGTTGAAGGTATGCCTTGAATTGTATGTTATACATTGGATGTGTGATTAGAGTAATTAATTCTTGAAGGAGAATGCACAATTGTATTGCTAGAATTATTGATCAGTGTGATAATCATGATTAGATTTTGGTTAATGTCATGAGATTTACTTGTAGTTAATGGTTGGGCAGATCAGATTCCATCAAATGGATTAAGAGGTTGTTTGTGATTCAAGTGGAGATTAGTTCAGGACTTTGATACGAGGCAGGTTCCTAGGCCGGAGAACTATTGTTACAGGATACATAGCAGGTGGGTAATATCTACCTGGTCCGGTAGTTTTGATCAAATTCTAGTGCATGAATTTAGATATATGTTTATACTTGTTTACCTTAAATCTACTCTTATTTAATCATATGCTTATACTGCCTTTGACCTTTGAGATATTGTTGTTATTTCATTGATTATCTAGCACGGATAGGAACTACAAACCCTATTATGTGTTAACCAATGGATGTTCAGTAAGTACAAGTGGTTAGGGTTATCCTTGTTACCTTAGATTGGATTACTGTGTTACATCACTAGGGTTAGGTGATGGTTTGGGTTATGAAGTAGATTGTTGTATCGTACACATGTTAATTGTACGTCTATGGTGGATTTTGTTGTCCGTGCATAGATAAATGTGTGTGGTTGTCAATATGTGGTTATGGACTAGAGGTCCTAGCATGATTGTATATCCATTATGGATCATATATCTTTGTATGGTTATATGGATGGTCGATAGTATCTCGCTACTGACTAGAGGTCTTAGCGTGGTTGACTGTCAGATGAGTATGACTCTTTGTACGATAGAGAGTCTTATGGATTATAGTCCTTGCATAGTTGACTTTTGGTTGACCAGGACTCCCCGTGAGATAGGGAGTGTTGCGAGGATATTTGTGTGGAGCTATGCATCATTACATTTGCATGCATGATGTTGACTGGGTCTCCCTTGTGGTTGAGACGGGTCGTCAGTCATCCTGCCTCCCCGGCCACTCGGGGTAGTGGTAGCAGGGTTGAGGGCAGAGCATTGGATGTGCCGCGCTCGGCCACTATGGATGGTGGTAGCTGGAAATGCGCACCTGGCCACTGAGCAGAGTGGTGTTAGCACTCGCCCACTATAGACGGTGGTTGTGTGATGTGTAGTTGTCCTGTGTGCAGAGCTCGTCTACTAATGGGTAGTGACGGAGCAACCAGCAGCAGGGACCCCCGGGGAGTAGTTAGCTTTTTACGCTTATATGCTACTCATTCATACTACCCAACTCGGTCACTCGAGAGTAGTGGCAGCTGGAGTCGGGCTAGTCGTCATGTCGTGCCACCCGGGCCATCGGGGTCGTGGTTGGGCGGTCATGACATGGCCATGCATATGCATTCTTGATATATATGTATGCATGTATTTGATATATGTTTTACATATGCACCGTGAGATCTTGCATTTGTTTCTTTGCATATGTTTGTACATCATGATACATGTCATTTGCATATTTTATACTGCTATGTGTTGAGCATGATATATACGTTGGTCCAGACTATTGTATGTATTTGATTAGCGTCATGTCATAGTGTGGTATGGACCGGGATGTTATTACATGTGATTATATATTGTTCATATGTCTGAGTGTTGGTCAGGTATGAGACTGACCTTGTATGTTATATGGGCTATGTTATTGTATATCTGTTCAAGATGATATAGCTTATGGTGTTGCAGACCGTCAGGTACGTTGGTACATTACTTTATGTTCAGTTGATCAGTTTAGTATATACATTGAGTATGACTATATTGTGGTTACTCGCTATTAGATTTGGATAGGACTATATGTCTATTGGACTCATGTTGTATACCTATAGATCTTCACATGTATACTTGTAGATCTCTTTACCCTATATGTTCATGCACTTTCTATATATTACCCCTGATTTTATACTCACCACCCCTGGACCCAGGGTTTCCTGTCGCCCAGATAACAGGTAGATGATTCCTTGGATGTTCGGAGCTCTGCCAGTTGATCCCATCTCCCACCGAACAATTGGGGTTTTCCACATATTTGCTTCTGCTGTTGTTTTGTATTATGGCCATGTATAATCAGTGTTGTATTTGGCTGTTGGTTTGTATGTTGTTTTGTGTAGTATGTTAGAGTCGCACCGGTGCGCACCTTTTGTGTTGTTGTGGTTGTATTGTTTGGTATTGTCCATATATATGTCATGTTGTTGTGGGCCTACGGGCCTTGTATTAACCTAATATGTTGTCACGTACAGGGGAGATGTCGTCCGTTTACTTTTCGGTACGGCATACTCTCGGGGCGTGACACTCATGGTCCACTAATGCCTATGGCATTTAGATGGTCATGTAAAGTGTCAAAATAGCAATAATAGATCAATCATGGGGAAGTCTTATGTTTAATTCATAGACATATTTCTCAAAGATCATAGTTGGATATTTCATATGTTTTCAAAACAATTTCTTACTTTAAAATCTGTGTGTTCATGTTTTGAAACAATTCAAACCAAAACTAGGTGTTAAATGTGATACTAACTTGATCAAAAACCTAGTTATTTTTAAAGCTTTTGGATTTTTGGCAAATATTTGAAAATATAATGATTTTTCATGAAAAACTATTTTTCATTGATAAATATACTTTCAAGAAATATGTTTCCCAAATTTTACTATTTTTTGAATTTTCTGGAATTTATAGTACATTTCTGAATTTCGTCCAGAAAATCAAAAATCCTGATTTCCTTGTGCCAGTCGACTACCATGCTGATAGCAATCGACTGATCTCCTGTGCACGAGCACAGTAACCTGATTTTATCAGGTTTTTAAGTGTTTTTGATTTTTGCTTCTCTCTACACTTGATGCCATGCCATATAAACCCTGTTTAATATTCTTGATGGTGTCAAAGGGGGAGAAAGATATATGTTTAAGTAAGGGGGAATGTATTTAGGGGGAGTTTCATGTATTAAGGGGGAGAGTTGCTAATCATGTTATTTACATGCTTTCTTTCCTTAATATTTTATCAAATGTTTTTACCTAACTTAAATGGATTGTCACACATCAAAAAGGGGGAGATTGTTAGGGCAATCAACCCGTGATATGGTTTTGATGTGTGTGGCAAAGGGTTTAAGTTAGGTTGTTATTGTGATTTGATATGTGCGTTGAAGTCATGTAGGACTTAGTAATTCGCACATGAAGCTTTGGCAGGTTCACCACTCACAACCTCGTGCTTGAGTCGAAGAAGGAGCATTGCAGATCCGTGCGCTTGATGCTGCCAAGGGACCGTCGAACGAGATGACTTGAAGTGAAGCCAAGGAAGCAGACTTCGAAGGCAAGAGACGCAAAGGAGCATTGCAGAGTCGTGCACCTGATGCTGCCGAGGGACGTGGCCACGAACAAAGAGAGCTTCGGCGAGGGACTTCGAATGAGATGAGAGAATGAGTGAATTGTAAGTAGCTCATTAGGTGAACTTGGCCGAATGGCTGAGTGTCAGAGGCTCGACCGCAAGGGTTGAGGTTTACCCGACTGCCGGAAGCTTAAACGAATGTTAAGTTTGAGTTTCACACGGCACCAATCGACTGCCATGAAATGGCAATCGACTGCTCTCAGTCGAATGGGGTTCGACTGGTGTTAGACTGATGGGTTTAGGCCCAGCAGTCGACTGTCATGGAATGGCAGTCGACTGACAGAGGAAGTCGTGGGCACAGAACCTCCCGTAGCCAACTAACCAGTCGACTACGGAGGCATCAGTCGACTGATGGTTACATCAGTCGACTGCCAAGGGATCTGTTGGACTATAACGGTCAGGATCCGACGTGTTCGGAGACCGTTGTAGTGGCGCCAGTCGACTGCCAAAGGCACTAGTCGACTGATAGTGGCCAACGGGAAGAAATCAACCCTCTCTATAAAAAGAGAGGGTGTTGGGCTTTGGGAGGCTAATGCTTATGCTCTAACCTTCTCCCAAAGTGCCATAAAGTTTTTCCATCCTCTTACTTGGTTTTATTTACATCATATTTGTAAGAGGAGTGAATTCTTGCAAAGAGGTTACCTCCACCTAGCTTGGTGCAAAGGAGAGAATAGTGGAAGCTTGCGGAGTGATTCACCGTGAACGAATCAGACTGTGGATTAGCGGTGTAGCCGTGAACCACGTTACATCCTTTGTTGGCATTTGTATTCTTATTTATATTTGCTTGTCTTGTTTTGTTTCCGTTGCGCTAATATTTTTTGTAGACGAGCAAATTCCATCATCGTACGAAGAGGGCTATTCACCCCCCTCTAGCCGGCCAACCACATCGATCCCCTATAACTACCTCTATGATTATTAAGTGTCGGTATAAAGTCTTGTAATCTCTTTACTTTATTGTTTCGCTTGTATACTTAATTCTCCGAGTGGGTGGTTTGTCACCTAACTCTATCATTTGTAAAAGCAAAACCCTCTGAAATCGAGAGCACTCGAGTGGGAGGGTATTTAGTGAATTGCCCATCAAGGTAGCTTGTGGTAGAGCTACAGGCCTTAGTGTAGCAACCCAGTTTGGGTTGTGAACCAAGTAAAATTGCTTGTGTTGTTAATTGTCTTTATATTCCGCTGCGTGCATTTTTTAGTTTAAAATTATAAAATACTGAGATTCACACCCCACTCTCAGTTCACTCGATCCTACACCCACATCTCACTAATATTTGACTTGTATGTGTTTTACACATGTAGATACAAGTGAGATGTTTAGCAAAAATGAATTAAAGGTTTTAAAAATATTTTGAATAACCTTGGTGAAGTCTATCTTTTGATAGAAATCACCATTGAATGGGATGATACAAAGAGGGCACAATATTGAAGCTTTTCTTAACTTTTGAACTTTGTATCAATCTCACTATTTTGTGGGTAAAATAATTTTCTAATATTTTTCACCCATAATGATTGTAATAAGTAATATACATACAAAATTTCAAGATTTTTCAACTTATGTATATTTACTTATGAATTTCAGAAATTCATTTCTGAAAATCTGAAAACTACATTTTGCAGTTATCAGTCGACTGCCATGGAGTCCAATTGACTGATGAGGGTGGCAGTTGACTAATATCTAATATAGTCGACTGCCCAAGCTAATTTCGAGTAAACCATGGTGGTTAGGCCCATGTTCAGCTATGTTTTGGTCCCCTAACCACTCCTAACCCTAGGACATGCTATGGAGAGCATTAGAAAGGGTGGAAATCCATTGGATATGGATTAGGAGAGGTGTTTAGGGTGAGTATCAATTTTAAGGTGGATGGAAGTTCATTGTTGAACTTTTGCCTTAATTTTGATTGTTTAAATGTTCCTATTGGCTTAGGGACTCTCCAAGACATTATTGGTACAATTATCAAAGGGGAGCAAGACTTTAGGGGGAGGTATCCATCATGGGAAGATGGATGTGTACTTTTTTCTCATGAAAGGAAAATTGGATTGCCTCTCTTAAGTGATATGGGACTTATCACTAGAAAGATGTTAGGGCAATCTCTTGCCATGATAAAGTTTTGATGTGTGTGGCAAAGGTTTTAAGTTAGTTTGTTATGTTGATTTGATATGTGCGTTGAAGTCGTGTAGGACTTAGTAATTCGCACATGGAGTCGTGGCGAGTTTCACATCTCATGACTCGGTCCTTGAGTCGGTGAAGGATAGCTTTGCGGAAGTCGTACGCTTGGAGCATCCGAGGGACCGCCGGACGAGGAGCTTGGAGTGAAGTCGGAGGAAGTAGACTTCGAGGCAAGAGACGCGAAAGAGCATTGCAGAGTCGTGCGCGATCTTTGAGGGATGGCGTGAGCGAAGAGAAGAACTTGGCGAGGACTCGAGGGATGAGCGAATGTAACCCGGGAAGGGGTAGCTCTTAGGTGAAACTTGGCCATTGGCCAAGTGTCGGATGAGTTTTCCCGACACTAGTCGACTGCCCTGGCATGGCAGTCGACTGCTCTGAGTCGATGGTTCGATCGACTGGTCTAATGTGGTTGGATCAAGTTGATCATTCATTTGCCGGCAGCGGTCGATCGGTGATGAACCGATCGGTCAGCTCATGGGAGCATCGGTGATGTGCAATGCCGCAGGCCTGAGAATGGAGTCGACCTCGTTGAGGACTCGACTGATCGAGCATCAGTCGACTGATGGTAATATCAGTCGGTGATGCGATCTGGTGGATGAAATCCAGCGTGGAAGCGGCTCTTCCTCTATAAAAAGGAATGGGATGGGGCTTTGGGAGGTTAATGCTTGAACACCCAACTACTCCCAAAGTGCCCTAAATGGTTTTCCACTCTTCTACTTGCTCTAATCTTCATTCTATTGTAGAAGAGTGATCTTGATTGTAAAGGTTACCTCCACCTAGCTTGGTGCAAAGGAGAGACCAATAGTGATTGGCTTTGGAGGAGTGATTCACCTTGGATGAATCGGACCGTGGATTAGCGGCGTAGCCGTGAACCACGTTATACCATCGTGTTAGCATTTGTTTTATTGTTTATCCTTTGCTTTGTCTATTTGTATTTGTATATTCCGCTTGCACTAATCTTTTGTAGACGAGCAATTTACGACATCCATCGTAAGAGGGCTATTCACCCCCCTCTAGCCGGCCGTTTTGATCCCCAACAAGTGGTATCAGAGCGAGGTTGTTTGTCACCGGACTAACCGCCGCAACAAGCTCTTCATCAAAAGATGGCCGACTCGAACATTCATCCACCGAAGTTCGAAGGGGAATTCGCTTGGTGGAAGAAGCGAATGGAGGTATTCTTCGAAACTGATTTTGAAATCCTTTTAATAATGGAAAACGGTTTCGAGTTGCCTAGGAATGAAGATGGGGAGCCATTGGAAAAATCGAGATGGAGCAAAAGACAAAGAGAGGAGTATTTGGCAAATTCAAAGGCCAAGCACCACCTCTATAATGTGCTCCCTCAACAAGAAGTAAATAGGATAGGGGAGTGTTCTAGTGCAAAGGAGATGTGGGAGAAGCTAGTGGAGCTTCATGAAGGCACCTTGGAAGCCAAACTTGCAAGGAGAGATTTTCTCCGCTCCCAACTATCCAACATAAAATTAGAAAAGGGAGAAAAGGTAACTTCTTTGCATTCTAGATTTAAAGATATTTTAATTGGGCTAACAAGTGTAGGAGAAAAGCTCTCCAATCGGGATATGGTAATAAAGGCCATAGATGCTTTTCCCCGGTCCTCAAGATGGAGCTCCATGGTGGATTCATTTTACATCTCCAAGAACTTGGAAGTAAGTACCTTGGAGGAGTTCTTCTCAACAATGGAGCTCCACAAAACAAGGCTTGAAGGAATACAAGAAGAGCCAAAGTTTCAAACTTCAAGAGGAGTAGCCTTGATGGCCAACAAGGGGAAGAAGAATATGGAAATCCCCTCCTCCTCCGATGATGAAGCATCCTCATCCTCCTCCATGGATAGCACGGAAGAAGCATATATGGTAAGGAGGGTAAGACGTGCTTTAAAAGGTTTTCATTTTAATAAATCTAATGATAGGAAGAGAAGACCAAGAGGAAAGGTGATTTGTTACAACTGCCAAGGAGAGGGACATATAAGGGATAATTGTCCATTCCTAAACAAGAGCAAGGAAGAAAGGAAGAAGAAAGAAGAAAAGAAGAAGAAAAAGGGGAGTAAAAAGAAGGAAGAGGAAAAGAAGGCCAAGGAAAAAGGAAAGGCCATGGCTCTCAAAGCAAAGACATGGGATGACCTTGCGTCCTCATCCTCATCAGAAGAAGAAGAACATGTCTACTCAAATTTAGCACTAATGGCTTTTGATGATTTGGATTGCTCCTCCTCCTCAAATGAAGAATCAAGCACAAGTGGGGAGAGCTCAAATGAAGGAGGAGTCTCCTCTACTTCCTCATCCGAAGGAGAAGAAGACATGGAAGCTATGGTAACAAATCTAACTCCCAAGAAAATAGTTTCCATGGTTTCTAGCTTAACTAGGGATTTGTTTAGAGCAAAGAAGAAAAATAAATGCATGCTTGAACAAATTAAGGACTTAGAAGAGAAGTTAGAAAAAGCATGCTTAAATGATGATAATTCTTCTAGTCATGATAATGATGATGCATGCTCACATGATAACTATATGCCTTTGGATGTTAGTGATGCATGTATAGAAGATAATAGGGCTTTAAGAGAGAAAGTAGATTATTTAACCAAAGCCCTAGAAAAGTTTACAATTGGCTCAAATACATTGAACATGATTATAGGGAGCCAAAGAGCTAGCTTCAATAAGAAAGGCCTAGGATACAAAGAAAAGAAAAATGAAAAGGCCTATAAATGCCTAATTGCTAGGGGACAAGATAAGAAGAAGGTAATAGCTAGAAAATGGATCCCCAAGGAGTATTTAGTAAACCCAATAGGAAAGAACCTATTTTGGGTTCCTAAATCCATCCTTAAGGGTTAGGAAAACCCTAGGATAGTCAACCAAATGGAATTTACCTATATCTTATTTTTGGTTGACTTAGGATGGCGAGACAACATTTTTGAAATAGTGTTGGTGATGATAATGTGCCCATATATAAATAATAATGCTTAAATCATGATGATTAATGTAATTGCTATGTATATTTGCAATCATGATTTATGATATTGATATTTGGCACATAATCATGAGAAATAGGTTTAAATCATGCCTTAGGTGATATTTTGCTAATTATCATCATGTAATACCTAATGCATGATTATTACTTGATGAATACATGTATTTAATGATCATAATGTGTAATTCATTCATATATGTCATTATGATCATGTGGATTGTTAGGGTGATACTTAACCTTGATAGAATTGCATGAATATAATGGTTAAGTATATACAAATACCTCTAGGATATATCTCACACTCACTATAGGCTACCATGATTGAAAACTTAGCATGAGTGAGATGTTAGGATGATACAAATGTCCACTAATGTCTATGGCATTTAGATGGTCATTTAATGTATCAAAATAGCAATAATAGACCAATCATGGGGAAGACTTATGTTTAATTCATAGACATATTGCCCAAAGATCATGGTTGGATATTTCATATGTTTTCAAAACAATTTCTTACTTTAAAATCTATGTATTCATGTTTTGAAACAATTGGATACAAAACTAGGTGTTAAACTTGATACTCACATAATCAAAAACCTAGTAGTTTTTAAACCTTTTGGATTTTTGGAAAATACGTGAAAATATAATGATTTTTCATGATGATCTATTTTTCACTGATAAAGAATCTTACAAGAAATATGTTCCCCAAATTTCATGATTTTTCGAATTTTCTAGAATTTTTAATGCATTTCTGAAATTCAGTCCGAAAATCAGAAAGTTCTGAAATTCGCGTGTCAGTCGACTGGTAGTCTGAACCAGTCGATTGGTGGCCTAAAAATCAGACTAGTTAAGGCCGAATTCAGGTTTTAGACTAATTTTTGGTATTTTCCTTCTATTATACTTGATGCCATGAGTTTATAACTTAGTGTTAATCTTTTTGATGGTGTTAAAAGGGAAGAAATGATTATGTTTAAGTAAATCATGATAGGGGGAGAGAGAGTTTCATGGATTAAGGGGGAGTTGCATGTTGCTATATCATGTTTATGTTTACATGCTTTCTTTCCTTAGAAATTTTTATCAAATGTTCTTATTTAACTTAAATGAATTGCCACACATCAAAAAGGGGGAGATTGTTAGGGCAATCTCTTGCCATGATAAGGTTTTGATGTGTGTGGCAAAGGGTTTAAGTTAGTTTGTTATGTTGATTTGATATGTGCGTTGAAGTCGTGCAGGACTTAGTAATTCGCACATGGAGCCATGGCGAGTTTCACATCTCATGACTCGGTCCTTGAGTCGGTGAAGGATAGCTTTGCGGAAGTTGTGCGCTTGGAGCATCCGAGGGACCGCCGGACGAGGAGCTTGGAGTGAAGTCGGAGGAAGTAGACTTCGAGGCAAGAGACGTGAAGGAGCATTGCAGAGTCGTGTGCCTGATGCTGCCGAGGGACGTGGCCGCAAACGAAGAGAACTTCGAAGGCAAGGGACTCCGAGGGATGAGAGTGAGCGAATGTAACCCGGGAAGGGGTAGCTCTTAGGTGAAACTTGGCCATTTGGCCAAGTGTCGGATGAGTTTTCCTAACACCAGTCGACTGCCATGTCATGGCAGTCGACTGTTCTGAGTCGATGGTTCGATCGACTGGTCTAATGTGGCTAGATCAAGTTGATCAGTCGACTATCGGCTATAGTCAGTTGACTGATGGATTGATCAGTCGACTGCTCATGGGGAGCAGTCGACTGATGGCACTATGCACGGGCACAGAATGGAGTCAACCTCGTTGAGGACTCAACTGATCGAGCATCAGTCGACTGATGGTAATATCAGTCGACTGATACCAGTACCGTTGGATGAAATCCAATGTGGAAAGCGGCCGTTATTGGAAAACGACTACAGGACCAGTCGACTGATTGGGACATCAGTCGACTGCTCCTGTGTCAACGGGAAGAAACCCTCTTCCTCTATAAAAAAGAATGGGATGGGGCTTTGGGAGGTTAATGCTTGAACGCCCAACTACTCCCAAAGTGCCCTAAACGATTTTCCACTCTTCTACTTGCTCTAATCTTCATTCTATTGTAGAAGAGTGATCTTGATTGTAAAGGTTACCTCCACCTAGCTTGGTGCAAAGGAGAGACCAATAGTGATTGGCTTTGGAGGAGTGATTCACCTTGGACGAATCGGACCGTGGATTAGCGGCGTAGCCGTGAACCACGTTATACCATCATGTTAGCGTTTGTTTTATTGTTTATCCTTTGCTTTGTCTATTTGTATTTGTATATTCCGCTTGCGCTAATCTTTTGTAGACGAGCAATTTACGACATCCATCGTAAGAGGGCTATTCACCCCCCTCTAGCCGGTCGTTTCGATCCCCAACAAAAGATTGTAGGCGTGTGTTCCTCAAAGGGAGAGATTGTAAGATCTCTTTGGGATATGAGACATTCATACCCTTGGGGAGGACCTTTTTGATGTATGTCAAAAAGGGGTAGAAGTTTCCAATTTGGATAGTTGGAATTCTCATTGGGATGTGAGAATTGCCAATTGGGGATAATTGGTAGACTTGGGTTTGAGATTTTGTCGAACATCAAAAAGGGGGAGATTGTTGATGCAATCAACCCAGGACTCGAGTTTGACTCGAACTATATTTTGATGTTAGACAAAACGTATGACATGGGATTGTCATGGGAAGTCCGACATAGGGTTGGCCACGTAAATCCAAGTGTGTAGCCTTGGTGGTGAAAAGTCTAAGCATGGGGCTTGGTGTTGGAAAGTCCAACATGGGTTGGCCACATAAGTCCAAGCATAGGGCTTGGCGGTGAAAGTCTAAGCATGGGGCTTGGCATGAAAAATCCAAGCATGAGGCTTGGTGTGGAAAGTCTTGAGAACTTGGCAAGTTCACTAGGCTCGGGGTCCTTGAGTCGGTGAAGGATGGCATTGCGAAGTCGTGCGCTTGGTGCATCCGAGGGACCGCCGAACGGGGAGTGAATGGAGTGAGGCCCAAGGGAAGCATACTTCGAGGGCAAGAGATGCGAAGGATGGCATTGCAAAGCCGTGCGCTTGGTGGATCCAAGGAACGTAGGCCGAGGGAAGAGAGCTTCGGTGGGGAACTCCATGAGAGGATGAGGTGGACTTGGCCAAGTGGCTAAGACTGAGTGTCGAAGGCTCAGACGTGGTGTTTGAGGGTTTACCCGACGGTCGGATGCTCAAACAACTTGGTGTTTGAGGTTTTACCCGATAGAAGTCGACTGGCATAGGTGTCAGTTCGACTGATCCAAGTCAACTAGAGTGTTAGACTGTATTTTTTGGCCTGGCGGTCGCACGAGGATGGTAGTCGGTGATGGAAGTGTCGCACGCAGAATGCTCGTAGCCGATCGGGCGATCGGCTCACGAGTCAACGATCGTGATGGTCATCATCAGTCGACTTATAAAGGATCCATTGGAACTTGTCCAGCGTTGATCAAACCGTTGTGAGACAACGGCTACAGGAGATGTCGACTGGGACCTTTTGGCAGTCGACTGCTAGGCGTGAAATCAGCTCGATGCAGGTTATAAATAGAGCTCGAGATAGAGGATTTTGCCAAGACTTTTGGGGTGACTTTGGAGGGGAATTATTGTTGCATTCCAGACCTTCAAGAGCAAACAAAAGCAAGCAACAAGCAAGTGATCAAAAGCAATCGGTGAAAAGTTTTCTTCTGTATTATATTTGTATTCTTGTTTGTACTTCGTGTATTACTTTGTAATTGCTTGTACGAGGTTTCTCCACCTCTGACGTGTTATCGAGAAGGAGTGTTAGTTAGTGTCGTGCGCATAACCAGAGCTCGGTGAGCTCACCCGTGGAGTAGGAACCATTCGATTCCGAACCATGTATATCGTGTGTATTTGCGTGTGCTTGTGTTGTTGTTAGTATTTCTATTTGTTTCTAATGTTTCCGCTACACTAACGATAAGTGTAGACAAGCGACGCATGACGAACGTGTTGGGAAATCTCGTATGCCAAATGGCATATGCGCAACGGAAAATAGGATCCCTTCCAAGTGATCCATGCGAAAGCAAACTCGTATAAAATAAATTTCTCTAAACCAAACCTATCTTATAGGAGAGGATTACCTTTGTTGCGTGCCCTTGTTAATCCCGCTTTTCCTTTCGGTTTGTTGGATCTTTAGCACATTCAAGTGTCCGTGCCTCTATACGTATCCACACGAGCAAGCTCTTGTCTCACAAGAGAAACTAGAAGAGCTCTCCTTTACTTCTTGCTAGAGAAGTCCCTAAAGGAGAGGAATCTAGGGAAGAAGAGAAAGGAGGAAGAAGACTACTCTTCTTGCTAGCCTACACTCACAAAGCCACACAACCAAAGCTTCCACCAAGCTTCTCAAGCTCTCTCTCACAACCACACCACAATCACAATCCAAATGATGCTTTGGCCGGCCACTCCATGGGGCCTTTTATAGGGTTGGCAAAACCCTTTCACCTCCTACAATTTAATGCAATCCATTGCATTGAGACCCCTTTTGTTTTGGTCGGCCACTTAAGGAGACAAAACCATTTTGTTTCCTTCCACCTTAACTAGCTTAGGTGGATGCTTAGGTGGCATGCTTATGTGGCATGCTTATGTGGCATTCTTATGTGGCATTCATGCATGTTGAATTAATCTTATTAATTCAATTAAGCTTATGTTATCATATTGAATTAATCTTATTAATTCAATTAAGCTTATGTTATCATATTGAATTAATCTTATTAAATCAATAAGGTAACATATTGAATTAATCTCATTAAATCAATTAGCTAAAATTCTCATTAAGCTTAAAGTCCAAAAACCATTTTGTACTTAAGCTTATTCCCATATTATTCTAGTCAAACTAGAATACTCTAATTCCTCTAATTATCATGCTCTTTGTGTGTGACCCTATAGGCTCTCATAGCGTTGGCAGTGGATCTAAACTCTTTTAGATACACAAGCAATGAGCGGCATCTAGCAATACATCATTGCTACCCAAGTTACGAGATAAGTCAAGATCCGTATAACCTTTCCGTGACTACTATAATATATGACCGTGTCCTTCTATCCTTGATATCAGATTGATCAATGAGGCATAGACCGTGTCATCCTCGATCAATCTATGTGTTTCTTGATCCCTGAGTAAACTAACTCAAACAAATGAGCTCAATATCTCATATTGACTCATTCGAGCATGGCCCTGCGTTTTAGTAGTTCTACTCAATCAAGGGGCCCACCGATATCACTCCCGTCATATGGAAGGGATAGATCCCATCTACATCACTCACATCCCTCCGCATAATTTGTTACATACCCAGTAATCGCCTTTATGGTCCACCCTGTTACGGGTGACGTTTGACGATACCAAAGTACATAACTCCTTATGTAGGGAACCATAGTGACTTCAGGTCTAAGGACTATTCATACCAATAGTCACATGAGAAAGTTTATGACACTCATATAACGATCCATGAAACTTTCTCATGGCGGGTCAGTTCAGTATATATTCTCCAATATATACCCATGTGTCAACTTGATATCATATATCCATGACTTGTGAGATCAAGTCATCAATTGACCTACATGCTAGTCTTTATGTATTAATATTGCCCTTGCATATTAATACTCGACTAGGAACATTTAGGAAAGTGTTCTCTGACCTCTCATAATCAATTACGACTTGATTGATGTCTTTGTAGATAAGAACCTACTTTTCTAGGGCATTATTATATTTAAATTAGGCACAAGCAAGATGTAAATATAATAACCAATCCTTTGCCTTTATAGAATATGATACAAAATGTTCCCTATTCAACCATCACATGATTGGTTCTAGGGCTTTAACTAACAATCTCCCACTAGCACTAGTACCAATCACTATGATATCTAATACCTAGTGACCTAGTGTGACCATCATGCTTCCTCTCGTGCGAAGCCTTGGTCGATGGATCTGCGATGTTAGCTTACGTCGATTACTCTGCATATCCTCACATCTCCTCTATCGATGATCTCTCGAATGAGATGGAGCGCCCGCGATATGTGTTTGGTCGTGATGTGATCGAGGTTCCTTAGCTCATGCAATAGCCCCATTGTTGTCACAATAGAGTCTATTGGATGCAATGCTAGGAACTACCCCAAGTTCAGCGATGAACTTGCGGGCCAAAGACCTCCTTTCTTTGCATCGAGATCTTTGCAATATACCGCATTGTAGAATCGGCAAGCGTGTCTGCGAACTCTTCGACTCACGGCTCCACCATTCGGAAAACACGTACCCGATTGCGATCTATAGTCATCCTTGCATTTGGAAGCTTGCATCACTTTGTAACCCAGCTCCTCATTGCCTCGAATATCGGAAATATTCTTTCGTTCTTCGTAAGTACTTAAGAATATTTTTTAGCTATCCAATGACTTTCACTGGATCTCATTGGTATCTACTCGTCATGCTCAAAGCATACGAGGCGTCGAGACAGTACAAAGCATGGCGTACATGATAGACCCTATAGCAGATGCATAAGGGATCTTATCCATGCGATCTCTCTCCTCCTTAGAAGAGGGACATTGAGTCTTCGAAAGACTCACACCATGTGATAAAGGTAGAAACCCTTTCTTAGAATTTTGCATAGCAAAGCGATCTAGCACTTTATCAATGTATGTACTCGACTTAGGCCAAGTAATCTTCTAGATCTATCTCTATAGATCTTGATGCCTAGAATATAGGCGGCTTCACCTAAGTCCTTCATCGAGAAACAATTCCCTAACCACATCTTCACAGGTGGAGTGAGGAATATCATTTCCGATGAGAAGTATGTCATCTACATACAAGACAAGAAATACAAGCTGTGCTCCCACTATTTCTCTTGTAGACACAAGGCTCATCTTCATTCTTGATGAAACCAAACTCTTTGATTGCATCATCGAATCGAAGATTCCGGCTTCGAGGCTTGCTTTAGTCCATAAATGGACCTTTGCGGTTGCATACCTTTCGAGGATGCTTTGGATCTTCAAAACCCTCGGTTGTCATGTACACATCCTCGAGTAGCTTTCCATTGAGCGGTTTTGACATCCATCTGCCAGATCTCATAATCATGGTAGGTCTGCAATAGCAAGTATGATCCGAATGGATTTAAGCATCGCATGGCCCGGTGAAAAGGTTTCTTCATAGTCAATACCATGAATTTGTTTGAATCCTTTGCCACCAATCTACCTTTATAGGTATGCTTATTACCATCCATGTCAGTCTTTACTTTAAAGACCCACTTACACCCAATGGGTTTTACCCTTGGTGGATCAACCAAAGTCCATACTTGGTTAGTGTACATGGATTCCATTTCGGATCTCATGGCCTCTAGCCATTTCTCGGAATCTGGGCTCATCATAGCTTCTTTATAGGATGTAGGCTCGTCAAGATCGATAAGCAATACCTCACCGTTGTCGATCAAGAGAAAAGAATATCTCGGGTTGGCAGCGGATCCTATCGGATCTACGAAGAGGTTGGTCTACTTGAGCAGTGTTTGTTCCACAACTCTTTGGGCAACAATTTCCTCATCCACAACACTTTGTGGTTCTGTTCATTTTCCATCGAAGCCTTAGTGTTATCATCATCTTGAACTTCTTCAAGATGAATTTTACTCCCACTAGTATTTCTAGAAATAAATTCTCTTTCTAGAAAGACGGACATTTACGCAACAAACACCTTGCCAAGTGTGGGATTGTAAAAGTAATATCCCTTAGTTTCCTTGGGATATCCTACAAAATAACACTTATCGATTTGGGTCCTAGTTTATCCGAGACTTGGCGTCTAACGTAAGCTTCACAACCCCAAATCTTTATAAAAGACATTTTGGGACTCTTCCCGGTCCATATCGTATATGGTGTCTTTTCTACGGCTTTTGATGGGCGCGATTAAGTGTAAGCGGTGTCTTTAGAGCTAAACCCCAAAGAAGGAAGTGGTAGATCACCGCTCATCATCGATCGCACTATATCTAATAGAGTACGATTTCTCCTCTCGATACACCATTCCATTGTGGTGTTCCAGGAGTGAGTTGGGATATTATCCCACACTCACCTGTGTGATCACGAAACTCTTGACTAAGGTATTCACCACCTCGATCCGATCAAGTAGCTTAATACGCTACCAAGTTGGTTTTGTACTTCATTCTTGAATTCTTTGAACTTTTCAAAGGATTCGACTTATGTCTCAACAAAAATAAGTAGCCAAATCTACTCATAACATCACTGAAAGTAATAAAGTAAAAATATCCACCTCTGGCTTCGACAATGAAAGGCCCACATACATCAGAATGTATGAGTCCTAACAAGACCCTCGCTTTCTCGCCATGTCCACTAATAGGAGAATTAGTCATCTTCCATAAAAGACAAGACTCACAAAACTAATATCATACAAAATCAAATGAGTCCAATAATCCATCTTTATGGAGTTGGGATATGCGTTTTCATTTATGTGACCTAGGCGTGATAAAGATAGATAGATATGTGTTCAAATCATTCGATTTGAACCGTTTGGTATTTACGTTATAAATTGGGTTATCTAAATCTAGAACATAGAGACCATTCATAAGTGGTGCATTACAATAGAACATTTCATTTAAATAAATGGAACAACATTTGTCCTTTATTATAAAAGAAAAGTTTTTCTTGTCTAAACAAGATACGTAAATTATGTTCTTTGTTAATGCGGTACATAGAAGCACTCCTCTAGTTCTAAGATAAGCCCTGGGCAAAGACAAAGAATATGTTCCTACAAATACAAAGAAAGAACTTTTGCGCCATTGCCTACTCAGAGGTCCACTTCACCCTTTGCCATTATTCTACTATTTCTCACCCTCGCACATTAGTACAAATGTGAGATGCACATCCTATCTAATACCCATGTAGAAGAAATAGATAGATTAACTTCTATAACGTATATACCGAGGCGAAGTCCCACTTCTCTTGTTCTTTACTTCCTCAAGGTAGACTTTGCAGCCCGCTTCCAAAGGTCCATCTCACGAATGGAAGCAAATCCTTCCTTAGGTACTTTACCTTTACCCTTTGAAGTGGATGAATTGGCCTTGCCTTTGGCTTGGGTCTTACCCTTGCCTTTGCGCTTACCTTTGTCCTTCTTGACCATTAGTACATTACTAACTTTCTTCTTGAGATTTGGTTCAAGTAGCTTCAACATGCCGAGAATCTCAGGCAAAGGTTTATCAATTTCATTCATGTTATAATTCATGACGAATTGATTGTATGCTTCCGGCAACGATTGCAGGATAACATCGGTTGCCAATTCTTGGCTCAGTGGAAAACCTAGTCTTTCAAGGTTCTCAACGTACCCAATCATTTTGAGTACGTGAGTTCCTACAGGTGTTCCTTCTTGCATCTTGCATGCAAAAAGAGCCTTAGACACTTCAAAACGCTCGTGCCTAGCTTGTCCTTGATATAGTTGTTTCAAATGCTCAACCATATCATAGGCATCCATGTTCTCATGTTGCTTCTGAAGCTCAGAGTTCATGGTAAGCATAAGACATGACACATCTAATCGCGTCATCTTGATGCTTCTTATAAGCATCCTTTTCAAAGACGAGTGGCCGCAGGGCGGTGTATTCAGGTAGACTGCTCTAGGACATATAGTTTGCGTTCTTGCTTGAGGATAATCCTCAAGTTCCTATACCAGTCAAGAAAGTTTGCTCCATTGAGCTTGTCCTTCTCAAGGACAGATCGCAAGTTGAGGGGGTGTGTCGTGTTAGATGACATGGTGATCTACAACATTAAAATGCAAAGTTAAGTATCATACCTAAATCATTTAATTAGGCCTTTAATTAAATGAGGCTCCCACTAAATTCTCATAGCTACTATTTAGCTATAAATTTATATGGGATAAAGATCCACATCATAATTCGTCTTGAGTTAGCTTTGGCTAATCGCCCAAGACGTAGTATAATAGGTAGGCAATCTTTTGCCAATTACATCTGATGTAACTCTTTAATAGCTTTGGTTAAGTTTTAGATTAGTTTAGTGTTTATTCCTAAACCAGCTTCGGTGTGGCGAGAGCCGAGGCCTTCTTGGATATCGAACAAGCGACCACTTCTAAGACAAAGGCGATGTTAGAAATCACACAAAACTAATGTTAACACTTATGTTCAAAGCTAATATATGCCTCTACTTTCTTAACCAATTAAGAAAACACTTAATTAAGTCTTAACCAAGACTGATAGCGGGACATCACGATTGTCCACTCGCACCCCTCCAAGATAAAATGCATTGCTTTGCTTTGGCAAACCCAATAACAAATGATCGAGGAAGTAGTGAGTACCAACTTTGGTAGGCATATCGTTTAGACTTATTAAGAAATAAACATGTATCATATACATATTAGCATACATCACATATAAGCTAAACTAATCATGCATCACATACAAGCTAAACTAACATGCATCACATACATATTAAACTAACGTGTCATGGTTATGGCCCTTATTCTACAATCTTCTCAAGCCAATGAAAAGATTGATTGGTCAACCTAGGGATAGCATCTTCTCCTAAGTGCTTCCTTTTGGTTGTCTTGTGTGTTGACTTCCTCCTTGTAACCTCATCTTCCAATGGACCCTCCATCCTTGTTTTGTACATTACAAAAGGAGAAATACTCGAGTTACATTCGAGTCTAAAACTAATTTTACAACAAGAATATTAGGAGAAAGGCACGACACGCAGGCCGTATTAAGAATTACAACACACAATCACAAACTTTTTGGGACTAGGCCATAACCATGCACCATGTCATTTTAACTTTTAAAAGACATTGGATATTTTATTATGTTTGAAAATTTGCTAATGCAATTATCAACTCATAATAAAATTTATCCTACTTCTATATCACATATAAAATAGAAAACCTATTTTTATCGATCTTTCATAAGTGGCTCTGATACCCTTTGTTGGGAAATCTCGTATGCCAAATGGCATATCTTAGCGGAAAATAGGATCCCTTCCAAGTGATCCATGCGAAAGCAAACTCGTATAAAATAAATTTCTCTAAACCAAAACTATCTTATAGGAGAGGATTACCTTTGTTGCGTGCCCTTGTTAATCCCGCTTTTCCTTTCGGTTTGTTGGATCTTTAGCACGTTCAAGTGTCCGTGCCTCTATACGTATCCACACGAGCAAGCTCTTGTCTCACAAGAGAAACTAGAAGAGCTCTCCTTTACTTCTTGCTAGAGAAGTCCCTAAAAGAGAGGAATCTAGGGAAGAAGAGAAAGGAGGAAGAAGACTACTCTTCTTGCTAGCCTACACTCACAAAGCCACACAACCAAAGCTTCCACCAAGCTTCTCAAGCTCTCTCTCACAACCACACCACAATCACAATCCAAATGATGCTTTGGCCGGCCACTCCATGGGGCCTTTTATAGGGTTGGCAAAACCCTTTCACCTCCTACAATTTAATGCAATCCATTGCATTGAGACCCCTTTTGTTTTGGCCGGCCACTTAAGGAGACAAAACCATTTTGTTTCCTTCCACCTTAACTAGCTTAGGTGGATGCTTAAGTGGCATGCTTATGTGGCATGCTTATGTGGCATTCTTATGTGGCATTCATGCATGTTGAATTAATCTTATTAATTCAATTAAGCTTATGTTATCATATTGAATTAATCTTATTAATTCAATTAAGCTTATGTTATCATATTGAATTAATCTTATTAAATCAATAAGGTAACATATTGAATTAATCTCATTAAATCAATTAGCTAAAATTCTCATTAAGCTTAAAGTCCAAAAACCATTTTGTACTTAAGCTTATTCCCATATTATTCTAGTCAAACTAGAATACTCTAATTCCTCTAATTATCATGCTCTTTGTGTGTGACCTATAGGCTCTCATAGCGTTGGCGGTGGACCTAAACTCTTTTAGATACACAAGCAATGAGCGGCATCTAGCAATACATCATTGCTACCCAAGTTCTGAGATAAGTCAAGATCCGACTAACCTTTCCGTGACTACTATAATATATGACCGTGTCCTTCTATCCTTGATATCAGATTGATCAATGAGGCATAGACCGTGTCATCCTCGATCAATCTATGTGTTTCTTGATCACTGAGTAAACTAACTCAAACAAATGAGCTCAATATCTCATATTGACTCATTCGAGCATGGCCATGCGTTTTAGTAGTTCTACTCACTCAAGGGGCCGACCGATATCACTCCCGTCATATGGAAGGGATAGATCCCATCTACATCACTCACATCCCTCCGCATAATTTATTTACATACCCGATGTCGCCTTTATGGTCCACCCTGTTACGGGTGACGTTTGACGATACCAAAGTACATAACTCCTTATGTAGGGAACCGTAGTGACTTCAGGTCTAAGGACTATTCATACCAATAGTCACATGAGAAAGTTTATGACACTCATATAACGATCCATGAAACTTTCTCATGGCGGGTCAGTTCAGTATATATTCTCCAATATATACCCATGTGTCAACTTGATATCATATATCCATGACTTGTGAGATCAAGTCATCAATTGACCTACATGCTAGTCTTTATGTATTAATATTGCCCTTGCATATTAATACTCGACTAGGAACATTTAGGAAAGTGTTCTCTACAGCCTCAAATAATCAATTCTGCCAATTGATGTGCTGTAGATAAGAACCTACTTTTCTAGGGCATTATTATATTTAAATTAGCTGGCACAAGCAAGATGTAAATATAATAACCAATCCTTTGCCTTTATATGATACAAAATGTTCCCTATTCAACCATCACATGATTGGTTCTAGGGCTTTAACTAACAGAACGATCATATTCCACCGTACGACGATAGAGGGCTATTCACCCCCCTCTAGCCGGCCACCTACATTCCAACACAAGGAGGTCCTTTCGGGGTCCCTTCCCCTCCTTCAGCAACAGGGTCTGGAACCCTCCAATGACCTGGGAGTTGATGTGAGCGAAACATATAGGGTTTTAGGAGTTGTTTTCACTCACATCTCATTACATTTTATGTTAGTTTCATGCATATGTTACTCTGTTTTACATGCATTTCGTATTTTCTGGTTCGGACATTTGCGTGCAGGATAACATTTCGGGGGGAAAAGGCGCACTTTCGGAGAAAAAGAAGGACATTTTGCAGCTAGAGGCAGAGTGGGACACGACCAGGGCGTGTGGCTACACACGGTCGTATCCAATGTGCGAGATCAGCCACCCCAGGGCCGCACATGGCCTGGCCGTGTGGAAACACACGGTCGTGTGGCGGGCCACCAGATTTACGCGACTAGGGCTTTTTCCGGATTTTGTAGCGGTCTGAGGTGATGTCTATATAAGGATGGCTTCGCCCAAACCCTAGAGGGGAGGCACGATGGATAGGACGGCACACCAAAGCTCTAAAAATCTTCGGGAACTCGCAACAAGGAGAAAGAACACCGCTAGAGGTTCAAGCTTGCACTTCAACGCTGGAGAGAAGACCACGAAGGCATTGTAATCCCTTGTTCCTACACTTTATTTCTGATGTATTCGAACATGTACATGCCTTGTGATTCCTCCCTTATATACATGGAGTAGTTACTTCGATTCTAGGATTAGGGAGTAGCTTGTGTGCACATTACATGTTGGTTCACATTAAATTATGTCTTTGAGTTTAATTTGGCAATTAGAAGTTGTTTATACTATATCTATGCGTGTTTGGTTTTCTACCTACTGTGCTTAGGCGATACAAGGGGTGACATCCCTCATATCTAAGATTTAGGGGATTTTATACAAGGAACCTAAGGGTAAACCTGATCTCCTGTAACCGTGGATAGAAGGATGCGATGGAACCGGAAATAGTTCATCGTAGGGATTGATTCAGCATCCTCGTATCGTCTATCCCGTCCTTTTAAGGCGGAGATAGCTCCCGGTAGATGTGGTGGCTCATCGGGAGAGTGTATGATGTCCCTTACATAAAACCATAGCTAAACATCTAAACAACGCCAGTTGACAGCATTGTTTTGTGACACACAAGCGAAATCGAAGTGCTAGAATCACCTTTGAAAACCTCGACACGCTCCCTTCTTCCTCCGTGTGACACCATATAGAGTATAGTCCACCGACAACCCTCACAAATCGAAACCTCTTAGAGTTTACTTTCGAACAATTTCAACAACTAAACATATCGATATTCGAATCCCAGTCCCTGTGGGATCGATAATCTTTTATTACTTGATGACATTCGTGCACTTGCGGGCGTTGAGCGCGAGCGTGCACTTCGAGTCCTCGACGGCCTCCATCATGAGATTTGAGGTCGCATTCGTATGTATCAAGTTTTTTGCGCCGTCGTCGGGACTGATCGATTCGATATCGAATCGAACAGTGGAAAATTGGATCAGAATTAAGATTAGATTTATTTACTTGCTTTATTTTCTTTCTAGTTTGATTTATTTACTTTAATTTTATATTTTCCATATTTAGATTTAGTTTTTAATTTATTTTTTTTTGCAATAGTTTTTTATTCCCTTTTTTTGCATCCTTGATTTTATTAGCTGGATTTGCTTATTTTCTTTTTCTTGGTATTAGGTAAATACTCTTAACTTTTCTCCTTAACTAAATCTTTGGTTTCACCCTCCAAGTCCTCTTTTCATATGATCTATTAAGCATCTCTCATCAAAGGACATTGAAATGTTGACACAGCCCGCTCAACCCTTGAAAGATTACATAGCGCCTAGATGAAAAGCCTGGAACTTCTTCATTGTTATTCCCCAAATTCAGGTCGCAAGCTGGGAAATAAACCCTGCATTAATTGCTCTTATTCAAGAAAAGTAGTTTGGAGGGGCTCAGATTGAGGAACCCTATCTGCACCTTGAAGAATTTCTTGCATACTGTGGCATAGTGCAGGATGAAGGAATCCCAGCAGATGTCATTAAGCTGATTATGTTCCCATTTTCACTGAAAGGAGGGGCTAAGCAATTGATACACGCGCTACCCACAGGAAGTATAACGACATGGGAACAAATGGAAGACACTTTCCAAATTAAATTCTCCCCCCCCCCCCCCCCCCCCCACAAAATAGCATACCTTAGGGATAAAATCCTTTCATTTGAGTAAGGGCGAGAAGAGACTCTAATCGAGGCATGGAAGAGGCTACAGGATCTTATTGTTCGCTGCCCACACCATGGATTATAGGATTGGTTACTCCTCCATGTTTTTTATTTTGGGATAACTAACGCGTCGAAAGAACTCTTGGACATAGTCGCGGGGGGCGTGTTGATGAAAAGAAGCATGGACGATGCATATCGCATTATAGAGACAATGGTGGGGACTCTCGAAATATGGGCCAACAGCGAGCAACACTTTCAGAAGACCTTTCCGATAAAGGGGATAGAACGCATTGAAGTAGTCTACCGGGTATAGGAGGAGGATAAAGAGAGAGAGTACCTGATGGAAGAAGACTTCTTATCCTCCGGATCAGAAGAAGAGGAAGAATCGGGGTAGATGGTAGAAGAGAAACACACAGGGCTTGAGATGAAGCCACTTCCCCCCAATCTAAAGTACGAATTTTTAGGGCCACTTGCATCCCATCCGGTGATTATAAATGCCAATTTGAGTGAGGAAGAGACAAGGATGTTGCTGGGAGTGCCCAGGACGTATAAAAAAGTGTTGGGCTATACCATCGATGACATAAAAGGGATATGCCTGTCTCTGTGCATGCATAGGATAATACTTGAGGACGGGTTTAAGTCAACCATGGAGCGCCAAAGGCGACTTAACTCTCATTTGCAGGAGGTAGTGAAAAAGGAAGTGCTTAAACTCTTGGATGTCGAAATAATTTACCCTATTTCAGATAGTGAGTGGGTGAGTCCAGTGCACGTAGTCCCAAAGAAAGGCAGCACTATGGTAGTCAAAAACGAGGAGAATGAGCTAATCCCTGTTTGAACGGTAACGGGGTGGAGAATGTGCATAGATTACCGTAAATTAAATGAAGCAACAAAAAGGATCATTTTCCACTTTCGTTTATCGACCAAATGCTGGAACGTCTGGCTAAACATTCCTATTTTTGCTACCTTGACGAGTACTCAGGGTTTTTCCAAATCCCAATCCACCCTAAAGACCAAGATAAGACCACCTTCACCTGCTCGTACGGAACATTCGAGTATAGACGAATGCCCTTTGTCCTATGTAATGCCCCGGCCACATTCCAACATTGTATGATGGCTATCTTCTCGGACATGATCGAACAAATTATGGAGGTATTCATGGATGATTTTTTGGTCTATGGAATGAATTTCAATGCATGTTTAAAGAATTTAGAAAGGGTTTTGCAAAGGTGTGAGGAGAATAGCTTGATTCTGAACTGGGAAAAATGTCACTTCATGGTAACTGAAGGAATAGTTCTAGGGCACAAGATATCATGGAACGGTATTGAAGTAGACAAGGCGAAGGTCAAAGTAATAGAAAAATTGCCGCCACCCAGGGATGTAAAGGGGGTTCGGAGCTTTCTTGGGCATGCGGGTTTCTATAGAAGGTTTATAAAGAACTTTTCTCAGATAACTAGACCTCTTACAAATCTGCTAGCTAAAGACAGAATTTATTTTTGACCAAAAATGTTTGGTAGCATTTGAGGAAATAAAGAAAGCCTTAGTGACATATCCGATAATTCAGCCGCCTGACTAGAGCCTACCATTCGAGGTCATGTGTGATGCTAGTGACTATGTAGTAGGCGTATTAGAAAAAACTATACGCCATTCACTATGCCAATAAGACACTGAACGAGGAACAAATCAATTATGCCACGACTGAGAAGGAATTACTAGCAGTAGTGTTTGCATTCGACAAGTTCAGACAATACTTGGTAGGGTCGAAGGTAGTGGTATACACCGACCATACTGCAGTTCGTTACTTGCTAAGTAAGAAGGATGTTAAACCCTGCCTTATTCGCTAGATTTTATTGCTTCAGGAATTTGATATAGAAATCAGGGATAAAAAGGGGATGGACAACGTCGTCGTGGACCACTTATCGCGCATGCCCATAGATCGCAGGATAGGAGAAGGAGACAATACCCAAATAGACGAAGCTCTACGGGATGATACCCTCATGGCTATTAAGGTCATCACCCCCTGGTATGCAGATTTGGTGAATTTTCTTGCGGGAAGAGTTATACCACCAGAATTCACGACCCAACAAAAAAAAAGATTCTTTTCAGAGGTTCGGCAATACGTATGGGATGACCCCTTTGTTAGGGCAATCAACCCGTCATATAGTTTTGATGTGTGTGGCAAAGGGTTAAGTTAGGATGATTGGATTTGATATGTGCGTTGGAGTCTTGCAGGACTTAGTAATTTGCACATGGAGCTTAGGCAGGTGTCACCGCTCACAACCTCATGCTTGATTCATAGAAAAAGCATTGCAGAGTCGTGCGCTTGATGCTGTCGAGGGACCGCCGGACGAGATGACTTGAAGCGAAGCCAAGGAAGCAGACTTCGAGGTCAAGAGACGTGAAGGAGCATTGCAGAGTCGTGCGCCTGATGCTGCCAAGGGACGTGGCCGCGAACGAAGAGAGCTTCGGCGAGGGACTTCGAGTGAGATGAGAGAATGAGTGAATTATAAGAAGCTTATTAGGTGAACTTGGCCGAATGGCTGAGTGTCGAAAGCTCAACTGCAAGGGTTGAGGTTTACCCGACCGTGGAAGCTCAAACGGATGTTAAGTTTGACTTTTACCCAGCACCAGTCGACTGCCATGTCATGGCAGTCGACTTCTCCAAGTCGATCGACAATCGACTGGTGTTAGCTGCTGGATCAAGTCGACATCAGTCGACTGCTTAAGGGAACCAGTCGACTGATCGCACTGTACACGGGCACAGAAGCTAGTCGAGCTCGCGGGCACTCGACTGATGACTTCATCAGTTGACTGATGTTGGAGCCGTTGGTTGGAATCCAACGTAAAAGAAGTCGTTATTGGGCAATGGCTATAAGATCAGTCGACTAATCGGGGCATCAGTCGACTGCTGCTGTGTTAACGGGAAGAAACCCTCTTCCTTTATAAAGAGAAGGGGTGAGGGCTTTTGGGAGGCTAATGTTCATGCTCTAAACTTCTCCCAAGTGCCCAACACATTTTCGATCCTCTTACTTAAGCTTATTTACATTATATTGTAAGAGGAGTGATTCTTGTGTAAAAAAGGTTACCTCCACCTAGCTTGGTGCAAAGGAGAGAATAGTGGAAAGCTTAAGGCGTGATTCACCTTGGACGAATCGGACCATGGATTAGCGGCGAAGCCGTGAACCACGTTACATTGTGGTGTTAGCGTTTGTGATTTCTATTCTTTCTTTGCATTTGTCTTAATTGCTTATATTAGTATATTCCGCTTGCACTAATTAAGTTTGTAGAAGAGCAATCAACGAACGACTACCATCGTCTATGATAAAGGCTATTCACCCCCCTCTAGCCGGCCACCATCATCCCTACAAGTGGTATCAGAGCCAAGTCGCTTGTCGAGGACTAACTGCCGCAACAAGCACTACATCAAGAGATGGTCGGCTCAAATATTCATCCGCCGAAGTTTGAGGGGGAATTCGCTTGGTAGAAGAAGCGAATGAAGGTATTTTTCAAAACCGATTTCGAAATTCTATTAATAATGGAAAATGGCTTCAAAATACCTAGGGATGAAGAAGGGGAGCCATTGGAGAAATCAAGGTGGAGTAAGAGACAAAGGGAAGAGTACTTGGCGAACTCAAAGGCCAAGCACCACCTCTACAACGTACTCCCCCAACAAGAAGTGAATCGGATAGGGGAATGTGTGAGTGCCAAGGAAATGTGGGAGAAACTCATAGAGATTCATGAAGGCACATCTGAGGTCAAACTAGCAAGGAGAGATGTACTTCGCTCCCAATTAAGCAACATCAAACTCAAAAAGGGAGAGAAGGTAAAGTCTCTACATTCTAGGTTTAAAGAAATTTTAACCGGTTTGACAAGTGTAGGGGAGAAGCTTTCCAACTGGGATATGGTAATGAAGGCTATAGATGTCTTTCCCTGGTCCTCAAGATGGAGCTCAATGGTGGACTCCTACATTTCGAAGAATTTAGAAGTAAGCGCACTTGAGGAATTCTTCTCAACCATGGAGCTCCATGAAACAAGGCTTGAAGGAATAAGTGAAGAATCAAGTATCAAGCCATCAAGAGGAGTAGCCTTAGTAGCCAACAAGGGGAAGAAGAAGAAGATAGAGACTTCCTCCTCCTCCGATGAAGCATCCTCCTCCTCCTCCATTGATAGCACGGAAGAAGCATACATGGTAAGGAAGGTAAGGCGTGCATTAAAAGGTTTTAAATTTAGTAAATCTAATGATAGGAAAAGAATATCAAGGGGGAAGATAATTTGCTACAATTGCCAACAAGAGGGACACATAAGGGATAATTGTCCCCTCTTGAACAAGAGCAAAGAAGAGAGGAGAAAGAAAGAAGAAAAGAAGAAGAAGGGGGAGCAAGAAGAAAGAAGAAGAGAAGAAGGCCAAGGCACTAAAAGCAAGAACTTAGGATGACCCTTCCTCCTCATCATCATCATTGGAGGAAGAAAATGCCTTTGTCACAAATTTGGCACTAATGGCATTTGATGACCTAGACACCTCCTCCTCTGAACAAGAAGAAAGAAGCACAAGTGAGGAGAGCTCTAGTGAAGGGGGAGGCTCATCATCATCCTCCTCATCCGAAGAAGAAGACATCGAGACTATGGTAACGAATCTCTCACCCAATAAAATAGTTTCCATGATTTTTAGCCTTACTAAGGATTTATTTAGGGCTAAGAAAAAGAATAAAAGCATGTTAGGTCAGATTAAGGATCTAGAAAATAAACTAGAAAAAGCATGCTAAATATTAATGATAATATTTCTTCTAGTCATGATAATGCATGCTCACATGATAATTATATGTCATTTGATGTTAATGATGCTGTTAGTAATATATGAGAGATTTCCTAAGACAATTGCCTTATGTATGAACCATTTATATGATAAATGAAGATTCACTATTTGAGTATACATGTTTCATGTATTTGATTGGATCTTAAACTCATTTACTGAATGTCCACGATGTGATTCACAGCATGAGAGAATTTGTGATTGGATCACAACTAGTGAGTATCTCTACATGTGTAATTGTGATGTATCGAAATTATTCCTAGTCGATGAATTGATGGATCTGGACACCATCAATTCTGTCGAGACTAGCACGAGGTATACTCCTTGGTGTATCCAAGAAGCTGATTCTCACTGGCTGGAGACATAGTGATGTCCGGAGTTAATCGTGGATGCTAGTTATGATAACTAGTTCATTGGAGTGACCAGCCGTAAGACTTCATATGGTTCTCTGCATATATAGATATGTCAATGAAGTTCTTACTGTGGCTTAAGTGCGATGTTCCTTTGACTTGCGGTATTCAAGTCATCTTGATCATGGAGACTTATGCTTTGACATCTTAAGCAAACATCTCTAAGGAGATGTGGACCCGGATGATTGGGTATAAGTCAAGTGATCAAGGTGTTTGAATAGCCTATAAAGGATTCACCACTCCTTGCGAGGAGATGTATACCCATGGCCTCTCGTCGGATTGTTACTAAAGTCTTTGGCCAAAGCATTACATGTTTAGAGTAAGGTACTCTTCGATACATGTGGAGTAACTAGAATCCGTAGGACGAGGAAATGATACTTGGCTAGGTGTGACGAGTCACCTAGTGGGGATCGGCACAATAGACCATGTCCCGAACCAAGTGGGTATAAGATGAGTGAAGGGAATGGGGCACGATTCATTCGAGCATCAAGGGTTTCAAATAGTTCGATCAACCGTTGATCTTTTCGGTTAATTGGGGATCATGATGTACTACTAGGTGCCACTCATGATCGTTCTATAATTAATGGTTAATTATAGATGGCCAACATAAACCGAGAACCTATTTGGTCACACGCACAACGAGTGTAATCCAAAGGATTTAAAACGAGCTTGAGAATGGGATTCTCAGACCGAGAGAAACTATGTTTGGTTGGACCAAACATAAAGCGAGCATGAAATTGTTTCAGTCGCAATGGAAGCGTGGATGGGCCGTGTCTTATGAAGACATAATGGATGGACCAAAATGGTTTGGTTCTATTCCAATGGATGAGAATAAACCAAAGGGTTTGGTTTATTTTAAACGAATGAACCAAAAGTTGGTTCGGTTCGTTTTAACTTAAAATAAACCATCATGGTTTGGTTTATTTTAACTTATCCTAATGGAGCGGGTTAACGGGCCTAATGGTTATGATCCAATAACCATTAAGAGAATTAGTTCTCTATAAAATAGGGGTTAAACCCTAACCCAAAAACCCTAATGAAGTTTTGGCCGCCCAACCCTAGCCTCCTTTTGTTGTTGCCGCCCAACATGGTGTTGCCGCCAACTTCATGGAGCTGCTGCCACCTCCTTGCCGCCGGCATCCAAGCTTCAGCCGGCGATGCTCCGGCGACCCTCCGGTGATCTCTTGTGGGTTCGGTGATAAGGTGAGCTCCACATCTCCTTTGGCCGGCCTCTATTCCTCCACCAAAAGCTGTCCAGTTTTTCTGGACAGCTTCTTTCTTTGTTGTCGGAGCGTCGTTTGGACGACGGTTAGTGCTCCGACAGCGGCTAACTTACCGGGGATTTGATCTCCGGTAATCCTCTGAGGTGGAGGACGAAAGATTCGTCAAACGGTTGACGAATACCTCTCCGGAGAAGCGAGTTTTGAGAACTCGTTTTAGGATCCGAATTTGGATTCGGATCGTGATCATCTCTCGATCATGTCGTCTTCAACACGAGGCTAGTAACCCGTACGAAGACGAAGCTCGTGGCTTAGCGAAGTCATCCCGAGGAGCTCGGAGTGGGTACGGATAGAGACGATTCTTACGAGGATCGTTCCGGTTGATGCCGTTCCCGCTACACGTCATACGAAAGGTATAACGTAGATAATTTTCTTTTATTGCAAATTTTAATTTACGGTTATGTCTACACTTGTTGTAATAGCATGCGTGTGTTGTGTGTGTTGTAATAAATATAGATTTATTATTTTTAATTGCTTCCGCTGTGCTCATGTTTACGAAACATGATCGAACACACACACGCCGCGGTGCCGGAAACCCAACAGTGGTATCAGAGCCCAGGTTGTGTTTCAACATAATCGTAAAAATGGTTTTGCGATAGTCATAATGTATTTCTGGAAATTTTCTAAATTTTGGAAATTTAGAAGTATTTATGGAAATTTTTCAATTTTGGAAAGTCTAGAAGTATTTATGGAAATCTTCCACTTTTGGAAAGTTGGAAGTATTTATGGAAATTGATATTTTCCATAAATAAAATATTTGATTAGATTCTGGAAATTTATTTCCTAATTTAATCATAATTTGATTTGGGAAATCAAATCTTAAAATATTTTATTTCCATAAGTAGTTTTAATGATTTAGGAAATTGGTTTCCTAAATAGATTTTCCTTAATCAAATAATTCCATGAATAAAATATGTGATTAGATTTGGAAATTTATTTCCTAATTTAATTATGATTTGATTTGGAGAATCAAATCTTAAACATATTTTATTTCCATAAATAGTTATGACATATAAGGAAATTATATACATGACATAATTGTATGTCATGTAATTGCATTAGATGCATAACATTATGTCATGCGTGTCGTGACATGTAGATGTATGCCATGTATGCCATGCCATGTAGATAATAGTTATTTGCATGCAAAGAGGATGAGACATAAAAACCCTTAATCAATATTAAAGCCTACACCTTCCATTAATATGGTTAGAACCAGAGTTCTATTTCTTGTTTGGGTTGTTGGACTCTCTCCAAGCCCGGCTCGAACCAGAACATGTTCAAACCATGGAATAGTTTAATACTAATATGGTAAGAGTCAGAGGTCAATCGTTAGCTTTGGTTGTTGGACTCTCTCCAAGCTGGGCTAATTGGTTGAATGCGCTCTAACCATATTAAAACTATGTCCCGATTAATGGGTTGGCTTTAACCTGGAGCATCGGCTTGTTGGACTCTCTCCAAGGTCGATGTAAAGGGAGGTGAAGTTGGGTGCTATGCATATGATGCATACATGTTAATGTGTTAACAACCCGATGTATGTGTGAACATTCAATTAGTTGATAGCACATTGTGATAGTTGCATATACGGGATATGCAATCGGTATAGATGATACCTACCGTCGTAGTTATGAATGGCTTGTTGGACTCTCTCCAAGGTTGTTCATAACTATGATGGATATCAGCCCATTCGGAGATGGACCTACAATCTCCCGAAGTGATTTTGGGGTTTTTAAAATTCAAAAAATGAATGGGATTTATAAATGTATATTGATGCATTTTAAAATCATCTTTCTCATATATGCTCGTTTTGTATTTCTAAGATTGATCATGATGTCTTTGAATTGCGTTCCATTTTGGATTCGAATAAATTGACTGGGTCGAGCTTCTTGGACTGGCTTAGAAGCTTGAGAATTGTTCTCAAGGTTGAAAAGCTTGCAAATGTCCTCGAAGCGCCTCTTCCCGCCCATCCTAGTGACGATGCAACTCTGGACCAATTGTTGGCCTATCAGAAACATGTGAGTGATTCTGAACAAATGAGTTGCATCATGCTAGCGATGGAACCCAAGCTCGCGGCATGAGCATATGGATGCTCATATCGTAGTCCTTCATCTTTGTGAGTTGGTTGATGAGCAAGTGAGATTCAAAGGTTCAAGTCTCAAAGCTCCTCTTCACCTCCGAGATGCTAGGAGGTTCATCGTGGTATCGCTTTCAATATCCAAGATGGGAGTCTCGAGAAGATGAGCAGGGACGGTGTTGTTAGTTGATTCCTCAAGAAAGGTTCTAAGAGGAAGTCAAAGGAAGGGAAGGGAAAGAAGAGAAGGGCTAAGAAGGTAGAACTAGCATAAAAGGAAACTTGCCATCATTATGGCAAGGAGAGCCATTTCATGAAGAAAGTACAAGATTTATCTTGAGTCCGTGAAGAAGGATAAGGCATCGGATGCCCCATCTTCTTGAAATCTTCTTTATTGATTGTCATTCTATTTCCTCGGACACTTGGGTATTCGACATCGGTGTGGCTCACATATATGTAATGACATACATGGGCTAAGGAATAGAAGAAGACTCGTCAAGGGGAGAGTCAAATTTACGTGTTGGGAATGGAGCAACGGTTGCTGCACTCGCCATCGGAACGTATTTATTGGAACTCCCTGTAGGACTTGTCTTAGAACTGGACAATTGCTTTTATGTTCCTTCGTTGATAAAGAACATCATTTCTATTTTTTGTTTAAATAAAAATGGGTACCATTTGACTTTTAGTAACAATTGTTGTTACATAACTTTGAATGGAGTTCTTTATGGGACTGGAACTTTAAGCAATGGTGTTTATACGTTGGACGTATCTAGTGACATTTTCAATATCGAAGCGAGCAACACGCGTGCTCGAAAGGATAATCAAATAGACTCCTATATGTGGCATTGTCGTCTTGGCCATATAAGCAAGAAACGCATGTACGAATTACACCGATGTGGAATTCTGGAATCGTTTGAATTGGATTCATACGATACATGCGAATCATGCTTAAAAGGCAAGATGACTAAGTTACCTTTTACTGGAAAAGGTGAACGAGTGGGAGAGTTACTAGGTCTAATACATACTGATGTATGTGGACCTATGTCAACTCAAGCATTAGGAGGCTATAGCTACTTCATTACCTTCATCGATGATCACTCACGGTTTGGGTATGTGTTCTTGATGAAACACAAGTCTGAAGCCTTTGAAAGGTTCAAAGAATTTAGAAATGAAGTAGAGAAACAACATGACAAGAGTATTAAAATACTTCGATCGGATCGAGGTGGTGAATACTTAAGTCAAGAGTTTCTAGATTATCTAAGAGACAATGGTATATTGTCTCAATGGACTCCGCCCTATACACCACAGCATAATGGTGTATCTGAGAGGCGTAATCGGACCTTGTTGGACATGGTCAGGTCAATGATGAATCATGCAACTCTTCCCAAGTCCTTTTGGGACTATGCACTTCAGACAACTATTTACTTGTTAAACAGAATGTCTACCAAGGTAGTCTCAAATACTCCATATAAGATATGGAATAGTAAGAAACCTCATGTATCTTACTTGAAGATATGGGGTTGTCCTGCTTATGTGAAGCGGACTGTATCAGACAAATTGGATGTTAAGTCTGATAAATGTCTATTTATTGGATACCCTAAGGAAACAAGGGGTTACCAATTCTATCATCCTGTGGAACAAAAGGTGTTTGTTTCAAGGCATGCTGTGTTTCTAGAGAAAGAGTTTCTCTTGCAAGAAAACAGTGGGAGTGTCGTCGAGCTTGAGGAGGCTCGAGAGACTCAAATAGACATTTATTAGACTTAGCATCCCATTTTTCTGATATAGTCCGTTTCACATAAGCAGGACAACCCCATATCTTCAAGTAAGATACATGAGGTTTCTTACTATTCCATATCTTATATGGAGTAGTAGAGACTACCGTGGTCAGGACTCTGTTTAACAAGTAAACAGCAGTCTGAAGTGCATAGCCCCAAAAGGACTTGGGAAGATTCCCATGATCCATTATCGATCTGACCATGTCCAACAAGGTCCAGTTTCGCCTCTCAGACACACCATTAAGCTATGGTGTATACGGCGGAGTCCATTGAGACAATATACCATTATCCTATAGATAATCTAGAAACTCTTGACTCAAGTATTCACCACCTCGATCCGATCAAAGTATTTTAATACTCTTGCCAAGTTGTTTCTCTACTTCATTTCTGAATTCTTTGAACCTTTCAAAGGCTTCAGACTTGTGTTTCATCAAGAACACATATCCAAACCATGAGTGATCATTAGTGAAGGTAATGAAGTAGCTATTGTTGGTGCAATCGGTCCAGGTCACGATGAACCGGACTCGAGTTTGACTCGAGTAATGTTTTGATATTTGACATAGTGAGTTGACATTGATGTCTAATAATGTCTTGGGGAGATTCTTTGAACAATCGACCCGGATTATGATTAACTGGACTCGAGTTTGACTCGAGGGGATTTTGATGGTTGACTGGAGTTGACCATGTCATGGAAAGTCCAAGTCTTGGGTACTTGGCATGTAAAGTCCAAGCATAGGTCTTGGCAAGGAAAAGTCCAAGCATGGGTCTTGGCATGGAAAGTCCAACATGGGTTGGCAAGGGAAAGTCCAAGCTTGAGTCTTGGCATTTGAGAAGTCCAAGGGTTGATATTGGCAGCGTAAAGTCCAAGCGGGAGTCTTGGCAGCATAAGTCCAATGGTTGGCGGCGTAAAGTCCAAGTGGAGTCTTGGTAGCGTAAGTCCAATGTGCCTTGGTGGTGTAGACATCGTTAGCATGACATAGCCAATGGAAGCATCTGAAGGCTAGCACAATGGATGAACAAGTCATAGATGACTTGGAGGGATCCGAGAGGCGTGAGGCTGACGAAGATGGCTAGAAGGCTTAGGTCTAGGCTAAGAGTGGTCTAGCAAGTATGGGGGAATCATACTTGGGTTAAAACCTCATGTTTGAGGTGTGTCAGTCGACTGGTGTCATGTAGCAGTCGACTGGCATGAATCAACTAGGGTTTAACTGTGGGATTTAGCTCAGCAGTCGATTGCCAGAGGTGGGCAATCAACTGATTGGCTGAGCAAACCGGGTGATCGGCCCAGTGCTCGGTATTGAGCCGGAGAATGGATGGATCTATTAGATTTTTCCAGCGTGGATCTAGCCGTTGTCTCACGACAATAGAAGTCGACTGATGGTCCCGAGCAGTCGACTGATAGGTGATTTCTAGCCCAGGTTACAGCTTTAAATGGAGCTCATGGAGGAGGAAATTGTTGGGAGATCGGTTGGCCGGCTAGAGGGGGGTGAATAGCCCTAATTCGTTGTACGTCGTATTTTGTTCGTTCTCGGCTACAATTCTTGTTAGCGCAGCGGAATAACAATAATAATACTAACAAGAAACATAAATACACACAAACAAAACACAACGATATACGTGGTTCGGAACCGAATGGTTCCTACTCCACGGGTGAGCTCCTCGAGCTCTAGTTATGCTCACGGCACTAACTATAACACTCCTTTTCGACAACACGTCGGAGGTGGAGAAACCTCTCACAAGCTATTACACTAAGTAATGAAATACAACAAGAAATACAAAGACAATACAAAAGAGAACTTTTACACCGATTGCTTTTGATCGCTTTCTTGTTGCTTGCTTTTGCTTGCTCTTGAAGGTCTGGAATGCAACAGCAATTCCCCTTCAAAGTCACCCAAAAAGCCTTGGCGAAATCCTCCAACTCGTGCTCCTTTTATAACCTGCATCAAGTCATTTTCGCCCATCGATCGGTGATCGTGACCATCGATCGATCTGATCTGCCGTTGTCTCACAACGGCAAGATCCACGTTGGCAAGTTTCCAACGGATCACTCATCGATCGGATGGCACCCATCGATCGGCCCGATCTCATCGATCGAGTCTTTGGCGAACTCGACTCCATTTGCCGTGCCGCGGTGTCATCGATCATTGCCATCCCTTGGCGGTCGTGATCTCCATCGATCATTGCCCTCCTCGGCGGTCGGTGATCGAACGATCGTGATCGAACGGGTCAAACCCATACGACCTAGATCGGCCCGACATCCATGCGGTCGGTGATGTCGGGCAAAACCTCAAACACCAAGTTGTTTGAGCCTCCGACCGTCGGGTAAACCCTCAAACATCACGTTTGAGCCTCCGACACTCAGTCTTAGCCACTTGGCCAAGTCCACACGGAGTTCCCCACCGAAGCTCTCTTCCCTCGGCCTACGTCCCTCGGATGCGCCAAGCGCACGGCTTTGCAACGCCATCCTTCGCGTCTCATGCCCTAGAAGTATGCTTCCTTTGGGCTCACTCCAATCGCTCCCCGTCCGGCAGTCCCTCGGATGCACCAAGCGCACGGCTTCGCAATGTCATCCTTCACCGACTCAAGGACCCCGAGCCTAGTGAACTTACCAAGTCCTCAAGACTTCCCAAATGCACCAAGCGCACGGCTTCGCAATGCATTTCTCACCAAGCACCGAGCGCACGGCTCCGCAATGCTTTGGATTTCCCATGCCAAGCACCAAGCGCACGGCTTCGCAATGCTTTGGACTATGTTTTGTCTATCATCAAAATACCATCGGGGTATTGCTCGAGTCAAACTCGAGTCAACCTGGGACGATTGCACCAACAATCTCCCAACAGAAATCACCACCTGTTCTTGAGAGATTTTGGGGCGATTTGTTGCTGCAAATCAAAGTCTCCAAGTGCAAGTCAAGCAACCAAGCATTCAATCAATCAAAAGCAAAGTGTTGTAAAGTTTTCTTTACTTTTCTTTTGTATTTGTATTGTATCTTGCTTGTATTATTTCTTACTGTTGTAAGATAACTTGTACGAGGTTTCTCCACCTCCGGATTATTCCGAGAATGAGTTATTTATGATTAGTGATTGTGTGTGCATCACTAGAGCTTTTTAGAGCTCGATCCATGGAGTAGGAACCGTTCAGTTCCAAACCACGTTATATGCTTGTGTTGTGAATTGTGTTTGTCGTATTTCGCTATTGCTATTTGTTTTATTGGGCGCTAACAAAAATTGTAGACGAACACGAACGATTTTTATCACGAAACAAAAACAAGCTATTCACCCCCCATCTAGCTTCCAAGGATCTTCTATAAGTGGTATCAGAGCCCGGGGCTCTTCTACGGATTAATCGCCGGGAGCTAAAGAAGCTAGAGGGAAGATGGAATTCCAAGACAAGCTTGGATGGGACATCTACACTCCACCACCATATGACCAAGAGGACTTTCCGGCATGGAGGGCTAGAATGGAGAATTTCTTGATGATGGACATAGAGAATTGGTTCATCATCATGGAAGGCTTCGAACCTCCTAGGGACAAGAAGGAAGATGTTCTCAAGTTAAAAAGGTGGACCCAAGAGCAACGCCAAAAGTTTAAGACCGAAGTCAAGGTAACAAAACTTTTAGAAGATTTGATACCTAATGATGTCTTGTGCAAGTTAGGTGAATTTCAAGATGCCAAGGAGCTATGGGACAAATTGGCCAAGTTCCATGAGAAGCCTCACTTGGCACAAGTAGAAGAAGATGAGGAAGAGGAAGAAGAGAGCTCATCCTCAAGTGAAAGTGAGAAATCAGAAGTTGAGATGGAGTCAACTTTCGGATTGGAGGGAGAAGAAGAAGAAGAGGTGGAAGAATCATCCACCTCTAGGATTAAGGGGGAGAGACCATCCACACCGGAGCCGGAACAAAATCAAGAAGAAGCCTCAACCTCCGGGAGGGATGAAGAAACCACTCCGATCACAACCACCCTAGGTAACTCAAGCATTTCGGTTCAAAATAAAATTCATATAATTTGCTTTGAGTGTAGGGAAATCGGGCACTATAAGAACAAGTGCCCAAAGAGGGTCAAGAAAAGTCCACCAGCGCCAAAGGTCAAGGATGTCGGTGCCCAAAGTCAAAGGAGCAAGGAGCACATCATTTGCTTCAAGTGCCATCAAAAGGGGCACTATAGGAGTCAATGCTCTAGGGGGAGCAAGAAGACTCAAGAGGGAGTATCACATGTAGGGGGAGCTTCTAAAGCGATCCCTAAGGTAAAAGTTAATAATGCACCTTCTAAATCTAAAAGTCAAAAGCATGCTTTTAATTCAATTGCTATTACTCATGAAAAGCATGTTAGTAGAAATAGATTCTATTGCCTAGGAGCTAAGAATGTTAACTTAGGAAATAAGGAGAAATTTGAGACTAATGTCCCTAGAAAAACCTTACCTAGGGAGTCTATTAGCAAAATAGAAGATCATCTAGGCTTAAACTCCAAGAAATCTAGACATATGTCTAGAAATAAGAATATCTCAAGAAGTAATGAAAAAAAAATTGAGATATTAGTAAAGGAAAATCAAGCCTTGAGGTCAAGGCTTGAGAAACTTGAGAAGACTCTTAAGATTATGCAAAACCAAATAAAAGGGTCAAATGGTCAAAGTCAAGAGTCTAGGACCAAGAGTCAAGGCCTAGGGCATAGGAGACAAAAGTCAACCAAGGGCAAGAAAGATTTGGGTCACAAACCTAAGCCTAAGGTGGCTTATCATAGTGTTCCATTTGATTATGGAACACAAACTAGGTCTAGAAAGACCAAGGTCAATAGGGAAGTCATCCCTAGAGTTGACCATGGTGTGTGCTTAGTGGCCAAGGTTTCCATGAAACCTAGAAAGACCACTAAGAAGGTTACTAGGGAGGCAATCCCTAAGGTTAATCTAGTCAAGACTAAAATGACCAAGGCTAACAAGCCTAGAAGGGTCATTAGGAAGGTATCTAGGGAGATTATCCCTAAAGAATACCTAGTAAACCCTAGGAGCTCAAATAGATTTTAGGTTCCTAAGAGCATGATCGATTCACGCTAGATGGGGTTAGGGCGTGCCAACTTTTAATGGAAGGGTAGTTAACCTAACCATGGTAAAGGTGGCACTTTAGGTCATTTTCAAGGTTATGGTTGCCTTGAGAATGTGTTTTGATCTTGAATCCTAAAGGCTTTTAGGATGTGCCAATATTAACTAAGAAGTTTGATAAATCAATCAAATTGGCACAACTTAGATCTAGAGGTCATAGTGTGTCATTTTGGGTTTTGGCACACCTTGGGAATTAGTGTATCAAGAAAAGTGTCTTAAGGCTTAGAAATTATATTTAAGATTGATACTCAAGTACTACACATCTTGATGTCCCATACTTACCATGTTTCATGTGTTTTACCATATGTTTGCATGGAAGGAATGTTTATGGTGTATTGCATCTCACAAAATATGTCATTCACCTTGATTGTGTATTTCAACACTTAGAAAGGATGAGATGTTAGGATTTGAAACTATTGGTTGTTAATGTTTGTGAAAATGAAATAAAATACCAAAATACATTAGCAAATACATGAACATAGGCATAACATCAATATATTTGATACACATGAATAAACATGGTAAAATGAAACAAATTAGGTGAAGAAATCAAAATTCACTTAATTTAAGAACTGAAAATCAGATATCAAGCCGATCGACACAAAGATATCACGATCGATAATATCAGAGCACGACACCGTGAGTCCGGAATGAGTGTCGCTTCTAGGACTTGATCGATTTGACCATCACGATCAACATCTTCATCGACCGATGGTACTGTTTCATCGGGATAGAAGAGCCAAGCTGAGTGGCTCATCCGCAGCCGAGTCAATCATCATCGATCGGCCGATGATCACTATCACGATCGTGTTATCGTAGCTCGGCACGTAATGTTCGCAATCGAGTTCGAGCCGAGCAATGATTGTCGATTCAGTAAACCGCTCACTAACCCGTCATCAGTCGACTAATGTCACACATCAGTCGACTGGAGTCGCGATTTTATAATGTCGAACCGCTAGGGTTCAGCATCTTCACGCCCTCTTCACACGATTTTCTTCTCCGATCGTCTCCAACCTTGTCCGACCAGCCTTCCCTTGTCCACGCCAGCGACCAAAAGCCTTAGGTTTGAAAGTTATCCATCTCATGTGTGTTTTGGTCGCTCTAATGGCGTCTCACAGTCCTTAGGTTTCTTCTTTGGCGATTTTCCTTGTGTTAGGGTTCCGACGAGATCCTTCCTCCGACGATCTTCCGGCATTCTCTCCGACAAACCGACTCCCCAGTTAGGCCCTCACAACCATCTAGTAATCGCACCAAAGTATATCTCTATACCCTTTAAACCCTAATTTTCTTTTACACCACATTTTGATCTAATCATGTATTTGTGTCATTGCATTGCATTCATCATGTAGAAGACAGCGTAGGAATGACCCAAATGAGGGTGGATCACGTTTGTACCAACCAATGTCGGTTAGGTACATCGATAACCAATTTTTTAGACACTACTGTAGCGATATCATTGAGATCCTAATGCATTATCAGCTCATGAAGATCGCTTTGTGTACTCATGCCATTAATAATAATCTCCTCAAGGAATTCTACCAAAACTTGAGGAAGGTAGACGATGGTCTTACCTGCACCACTCGCATTGCAAAACGCGACTTGGAGTTCACTCCTGCAATCTTGCAGGAGTTCTTTGACTGTAGGCCATCGGATGATACCTTCATCTTTTATCCTACCTTTGATGCACCTCTTCCTGCTCCTTTTGATCATATTTCATTAGATTATATGCATGAGCACCTCTTCTGCCATCCTCGCCCACTAGCCCAGAACCTCTTTCCCATCAATGAGTTATCTGCACCTGACAATGTGCTTTACAAAGTCATTATTGGGTGCTTTCTTCCTATTGTGACTCGAGGTCTGACCAAGATTCGGCCTCCCCATCTCTTCCTCATGTATGCCATGCGCCATAGGTTAGATGTGAACATGTTTCATTGCATTGTCCATTTCATATCCCCTGTACAAGGGAAAGTTCATATGCCTTTTGGACATATTATCACTGCATGGTTAGAGTCCATAGGCATTAACATATCCAGGGGATCGTTGAGGGCGCTTTCCGAGGTATACGACTGCATCTCAGTGCGTAACTTCACTTTGGCTGGGCTACAGACTGGAGATGGATAGATGGAGCTGATACCTCGACCTCATCTCATGGCATGTTGGGGGTCACCTCTAGTGCCTGGAGAGCCTGCAGGACAGTATGAGGGGCCCGATGCTATTGACGAGGATGACCATATGCCAGCAGATGCACCAATAGCAGGTCTTTCAGATCGTGTTGCACAGCTGGAGGTTAGATTCGGGGATTACTAGCAGTCTATTGACACGCGACTGATGGAGATCATATCGGGACAATCCTCCATGAGTCAATAGCTTAGTTAGATGGAGGAGCGCCACAGCAGGATGGAGGAGTGCCACAGCAGGATGGAGGAGTGCCACGACAGGATGGAGGAGCGCCAGAGCAGGATGGAGCAGCGCCAAATCGACATGTACGAGATGATGAGGACCTGGACGCTAAGCCAGCAGCATCCTCCGCCTCCACCATCTGCAGGAGATGACAGCTAGAGGATGTTTAGGGATTCTATTTTTAGTTTCTTAGTGAGGTTGAGAAATTCAGACTTCCATTTTGCTTGTAAAAACTAAAGTTATATTTGAATGAAATATTTTGTTTATAAAAAATAATGTGTTTTTGTCTGATTATGTGTGTGCTAATGTGTTTATGTATACAAATTTGACATGCCATGACGTCATACTTATATTTATCATTAATATGTCATGATTATGTTTAGGATTAAGGACTAATGTCTTGTGTTTTTAGATTATATCATATGTCATGACATCATGATCATTGGCCATGCTTAATTATTGCTATCATTTATGCCATGATCATTCATGCATTAATTAAAATTGAGTTAAGGATTATGGCATGATTTGAAGTCTCATCTATAAGGGAGTCAAATAGAGTTGCCTAGAAAATGCATGAGGCTACAATAATCCTAATCCCACATCTCACAATTACTTTGACTTGTGTGTGCTTAATTCATCTTAGATACATGTGAGATGTTAGGAAAATAAGTTAAGTTCAAGGTGCATAGATAGTGCATCTAGATTAACTTAAACTTATCTCAATCATCAATATGAATCATGAGGAAAACTAATGTATAAGTCATGTACATCTAGCCAAGATTCCATGGTTCAAAATAGGTTTTCAAAAACATTTTAAAATCACTTTAGAAAACCTTGGTGAAGTCTATCTTTTGATAGCAATCACCATTGATGAAGTTGATACAAAGTAGGGCCAAAACATTGAAAATTTTAATAGTTTTGAACTTTGTATCAATCTCCTATTTTAATGGGTAAAATATTTTTACAATATTTTTCACCAATTGTATGTGTTATAAGTACTATACATATAAAATTTCGTGATTTTTCAAGCTATGTATAATTACTTATGATTTTTCAAAATCTATTTCTGATAACTGAAAAATTGTGTTTTCAGTTATCAATCGACTACCACTGTTTGACAGTGATGAAGCGAGCTACCCCGGCAAAGAATCGCTCGTAGAAATCGCTCGCGACAAAACCGCCTCGGCGAAAATCGCTCGCGCGCGGCGGAGGCTTCTGGCGGAAACCGCTCTGGCGAAATCATACTGGCGAAATCGCTGGCGAAGTGCCCGTAGAACTACTGCGCGCGATTATCGATCGACTCGCTTGGTGCGGTCGATAGGCACGATAGTCGATTGACTTCTGAAGGACTCGACTGCCTATGTTGATTTCGGATAAAACAAGGATGTTTAACCCCATTTCAGCTATGATGAGGCTCCCTAACCACTCCTAACCCTAACATATGCTTTGGGAAGCATTAGAAAGGGTGAAAATCCATTGGATATGGATTAAGAGAGTTGTTTAGGGTTTGTATCAATTTTAAGGTGACGAAAAGTTCAATGTTGAACTTTAGGCCTTAATTTTGATGGTTTAGAGTTCCTATTGGCTTAGAGATTTCCCAAGGACATTGTTGGTGCAATGGTCAAGGGGGAGCAAGCCTTTAGGGGGAGGTATCCATCATGGGATGATGGATGGTAATTTTCCTCATGAGAAGGAAAATGGGATTTTGAGATACCCAATTTGAAATTGGGAGAGTATATAGGATTGCCTCTCTTGAGTGATATAAGACTTATCACTAGGAAGATGGTATGCATCCTGTTGGTGCAATCGGCCCAGGTCACGATTGACCAGACTCGAGTTTGACTTGAGTGATGTTTTGATGTTTGACAAAGGAATTTGACAAAGGGATTTGACAAAGTGGTTTGGCATTGATGTTTGACATTAATGTCGGTTAATATGTTGGGGAGATTGTTGGAGCAATCGACCCGGGTCATGTTTGACCGGACTCGAGTTTGACTCGAGGAAGACCTTGATGGTTGACTGGGGTTGACCATGTGATTATGGGAAAGTCCAAGCATGGGTCTTGGCAAGGTAAAGTCCAAGTCATGGGTACTTGGCATGGAAAGTCCAAGTGGGACACTTGGCATTTGGTAAAGTCCAAGTCTTGAGTACTTGGCATGAAAAGTCCAAGTGGGACACTTGGCGCATGGAAAGTCCAAGTCATGGGTACTTGGCATTTGGGAAAGTCCAAGTCTTGAGTACTTGGCATGAGAAGTCCAAGCATGGGTCTTGGCAAATGAGAAGTCCAAGCATGGGTCTTGGCAAATGGAAAGTCCAAGCATGGGTCTTGGCATGGAAAGTCCAACATGGGTTGGCAAGGGAAAGTCCAAGCTTGAGTCTTGGCATTTGGAAGTCCAAGGGGATTAATTTTGGCAGCGTAAAGTCCAAGCGGAGTCTTGGCGGCGTAAGTCCAATGTGCCTTGGCGGTGTAGACACCGTTAGCATGACATAGCCGAGGGAAGCACCTGGAGGCTAGCGCGATGGATGAACAAGTCATGGATGACTTGGAGGGATCCGAGAGGCGTGAGGCTGATGGAGGTGGCTAGAAGGCTTAGGTCTAGGCTAAGGGTGGTCTAGCAAGTATGGGGGCACCATACTTGGGTTAAAACCTCATCTTTGAGGTTGGCAGTCGACTGGCATTATGGCCGGTTCGACTGCCGTGAGTCGACTTGAGTTCGACTGCCGTTTAAGAGCTGAATCGCTCTCACGTCGACCGCTCATGGGAGCGTCGAAGCCCGATGTCTCACGATCGGCCAAGGGCCTAGCCGATCAGCTAGTTCACCATGCGACAGAATGCTCCGTGGCCGATCAAGGGCCGATTCGACTACCGGGTAGCGATCGCGCAATGTTGGCGGCCGATCGCCAAGAGATCCGTTGGAGTTTTCCAGCGTAGATCGAGCCGTTATCTCACGACAACAGTGGCATCAGTCAACTGGTGACTTATGGCAGTCGACTGATGGGCGGAAATCCAGGTCGTGCGCAAGGATAAAAGGAGCTCGACGGGAGGGTTTTTGCAAGCGATTTTCTTGGGCGAAATTAAAGGGGGAAGTTGGTGCTTTCCAGTCCTTCAAAGCTAGTTCAAGGCAATCAAAGATCAAGCAATCCAAAGCTCTTGTAAAGTTGTTTTTCCTTTACTTGCATTGTTTTTCTTACTTGTATTTGCTTGTATCTTGTGTATTACTTAGTGTAATCCTTGTACGAGGTTTCTCCGCCTCCGGATTGTTCCGAGAATGAGTTATTATTGATTAGTGATTGCGTGTGTATCACTAGAGCTCTTTAGAGCTCGATCCGTGGAGTAGGAACAGTTCGGTTCCGAACCACGTTATATCCTTGCGTTTGTGTGTTTGTGTTTTCGTTATTGCTTTATTATCTTTGTTTCCGCTGCGCTAACGAAATTGTAGAGACGAACATGCGAACGAATTCCATCTATGTACGGTCAACGCTATTCACCTCCCCTCTAGCGGCGTCAAATCTCCAACACATCCTAGGTATCTTTGGACCAAGGGGGAGATTGTAAGATCTCATTGGGACATGAGACATTGACCTCCTTAGAGAGAACCTTTTTGGTGTATGTCAAAAAGGGGGAGAATATAAAATTACCAATTTGGGATAATTGGTAAGGCAATTTGAGTTAGTGTTCTAACTCAAAGGTATGTGTTTTGTCAAACATCAAAAAGGGAGAAAATGTTTGTGTAATCGGTCCAGGTCACGATTGACCGGACTTGAGTTTCACTTGAGTAATGTTTTGATGTTTGACATAGTGAGTTGACATTGATGTCTAATAATGTCTTGGGGAGATTGTTGGAACAATCGACCCGAGTTATGATTAACCGGACTCGAGTTTGACTCGAGGGGATTTTGATGGTTGACTAGAGTTGACCATGTCATGGAAAGTCCAAGTCTTGAGTACTTGGCATGTAAAGTCCAAGCATGGGTCTTGGCAAGGAAAAGTCCAAGCATGGGTCTTGGCAAGGAAAAGTACAAGCATGGGTCTTGGCATGGAAAGTCCAACATGGGTTGGCAAGGGAAAGTCCAAGCTTGAGTCTTGGCATTTGAGAAGTCCAATGGGTTGATATTGGCAGCGTAAAGTCCAAGCGGGAGTCTTGGCAGCATAAGTCTAATGGTTAGCGGTGTAAAGTCCAAGCGGAGTCTTGGCACTGTAAGTCCAATGTACCTTGGCGGTGTAGACACCGTTAGCATGACATAGCCGATGGAAGCATCAATGGATGAACAAGTCATGGATGACTTGGAGGAATCTGAGAGGCATGAGGCTGACGGAGATGGCTAGAAGGCTTAGGTCTAGGCTAAGGGTGGTCTAGCAACTATGGGGGAACCATACTTGGGTTAAAACCTCATGTTTGAGGTGTGCCAGTCGACTGGTGTCATGTGGCAGTCGACTGGCGTGAGTCAACTAGGGTTTGACTGTGGGAATTAGGCCAGCAGTCGAGTGGAGGCTTGATCAGTGGACTGATGGTCATGATCAGTTGACTGATGATGGATCCGTTGGATTTTTTCAGCGTGGATCTAGCCATTGTCTCACGACAATAGTGGAATCAGTCGACTGATGGTCCCGAGCAGTCAACTAATAGCCAATTTCCAGCCCAGGTTACATCTTTAAATTGAGCTCGTGGAGGAGGAAATCACCACTGGTTCTTGAGAGCTTTTGGGGCGATTTATTGCTGCAAATCAGAGTCTCCAAGTGCAAGTCAAGCAACTAAGCATTCAAGTAATCAAAAGCAAAGTGTTGTAAAGTTTTTTTTACTTGTCTTTTGTATTTGTATTGTATCTTGCTTGTATTATTTCTTACTGTTGTAAGATAACTTGTTCAAGGTTTCTCCACCTCCGGATTGTTCCGAGAAGGAGTTATTTGTGATTAGTGATTGTGTGCGCATCACTAGAGCTCTTTAGAGCTCGATCCGTGGAGTAGGAACCGTTCGGTTCTGAACCATGTTATATGTTTGTATTGTGAATTGTGTTTGTCGTATTTCGTTATTTCTATTTGTTTTATTTCCGCTGCGCACTAACGAAAATTGTAGACAAACACGAACGATTTTCATCACGAAACGAAAACAAGCTATTCACCCCCCCCCCTCTAGCTTCCAAGGATCTTCTACAGCTATGACCTCCTAGAGCTTGAGTTGTCATAGGTCCGCATACATCAGTATGTATTAGACCAAGCAACTCTCCCACCGATTCATCTTTTCCAATAAAAGGTAACTTAGTCATCTTGCCTTTTAAGCATGATTCGCATGTATCGTATGAATCTAATTCAAACAATTCCAGAATTCTACATCAGTGCAATTTGGACATGCGTTTCTTACTCACATGGCAAAGATGACAATGCCACATGTAGGAGTCTAATTGTTTATCTTTTCGAGCATGCCACATGTAGGAACATAAAAATGATGTTGTTTATCCACGAAGGAACATAAAAGTAATTGTCTAGTTCTAAGACAAGTCCTATAGGGAATCTCAAAAATATGTTTCGATGGCGAGTGCATCAACAACCTTTGCTCCATTCCCAACACGTAAATTTGACTCTCTCTTGACAAGTCTTCTTCTATTCCTTAGCCCATGTATGTCATTACATATATGTGAGCCACACCCAGTATTCAATACTCAAGTGTTTGAGGAAATAGAATGACAATCAATAACGAAGATATCTGAAGAAGATGGGGCATCTGATGCCTTATTCTTCTTCACGAACTCAAGATAAATCTTGCAGTTTCTTCGCTAATGGCCCTCCTTGCCACAATGATGGCAAGTGTCCTTTTGAGCTGGTTCTGCCTTTTTAGCCTTTTTCTTCTTCCCCTTCTATTGTTCCTTTGAGTTCCTCTTAGAACCTTTCTTCAAGGAATCAACTAACATCACCTTCCCCTGCTCATGCTCCACAGAAGGCTCCACAGTCTTCAGCATGTTGAGCAGTACCACAGATGAACCTTCTTGCATCTCAGAGGTGAAGAGGATCTTGGAGACTTCGAACCTTTCGGATCTCACTTGCTCATCAAATAATTCCTAAAGATGAAAGATTATGGTATGAGCATCCATATACTCATGCTGCTTCCGTAGCTCAGGTACCATCGCGGCTAGCATGATGCAACTCACTAGTTCATAATCACTCAGATGTTTCTGATAGGCCACCAATTGGTCCAGAGTTGTGTCATCACTAGGACGGGCGAGAAGAGGCTCTTCGAGGACATACACAAGCTTTTCTACCTTGAGAACAATTCTCAAGTTTCTAAACTAGTCCAAGAAGTTTGGCCCAATCAATTTATTTGAATTCAAAATAGAGTATAAATTCAAAGACATCATGATCAAGCGATTAACCTAGAAATACAAATCAAGCATATATGAGAAAATGATTTTAAAATGCATCAACATACATTTACAAAATCCCATTCATTTTTTGAATTTCAAAAACCCTCAAAATTAATTCGGGAGATCGTAGGTCCATCTCTGAATGGGTTGATATCCGACAAAGATAAGAACAACCTTGGAGTGAGTCCAATAAGCCATTCTTAGATATGATGGTAGGTATCATGTATACCGATTACATATCACATATATGTAACTATCACAATGTGTTATCAACTAATTGAATGTTCACACATACATTTGGTTGTTAACACATTAACAAGTATGCATCATATGCATAGCACCCAACTTCACCTCTCTTCACATCAACCTTGGAGTGAGTCCAACAAATCGATGCTCCAAGTTAGGCCGACCCATTAATTGCGAAATAGTTTTAATTTGGTTAGAGCACATTCAACCAATTAGTCAGGCTTGGAGTGAGTCCAATAACCCAAACTAATGATTGACCTCTGACTCTTACCATATTAGTGTTAAACTATTCCAATGATTTGAACATGTTCATGTTCGAGTTGGGCTTGGAGTGAGTCCAACAACCCAAACAAGAAATAGAACTCCGGTTCTAACCATATTAATGGAAGGTGTATGCTTTAATATTGTGTAAGGGTTTTAATGTTTCATCCTCTTTACATGCAAAAAACTATTATCTACATCTCATGACACACATGGTGTCACGCCCGCCCTTTCCAAGGGTCTGGAATCCGGAGGGGCGGCACGTGACGCGACCGTACATACATTACTTACAGCGGAAGACTTTATACATATTTCGTACTTCTTACAACGGAAGACTTTAGACTTTTTTTTTTCTTCTTTTAAAACATAAACATGCATTGACATATATAGATACTTCTTCTTCTTAACATAGAGCATGCATCATAATATATATAGATACTTCTTCTTACTTCTTCCTTACTTCTTCTTATTAACCTAGAGCATGCATCATAACATATATAGATACTTAGTGCTTAGTTCAAGTTCATAAACATCATCATCATAAGGAGACATAAATAAGGACATCCATAAACATCATCATCATGGGGAAACATATATATAAGGACATAACGGATCTTCTCCACCATGCCACTACCACACACATTTGGCCCATCCTGCTGCTCCCTTTAGTTTATCCATCCCTTATCCTTATCTGCAGTTCGAGGGAAAGATAAACTATAAGTACATAGGCTTAGTAAGATCCTGTCCTACTCGCAAAAACCATACATCGATATTAATCATGGCATGTAACATTCATAACATATAAGCAACATAACATGTAACATACATGACGTAAGCAACTTAACATGTAGCATAAGTAACATAAGTAAATATAACATGAATCATCTATAACATAGCAGCATAACATGTATCATCTATAACATAACAGCATATCATGTAAGTATAGGACTTAATCAAACATAACATATAACATATATAACATAGCAAATCAACATAACATACAACATATATAAACATAGAGGCATAAACATGACATTTCAAACATAACATGCAACATATATATAACATATCAAACATAACATACATCATATGTAACATAGAGGCATAAGCATGACATATCAAACATAACATGCAACATATATAACATAGCAAATCAACATAACATACAACATATATAAACATAGAGGCATAAACATGACATTTCAAACATAACATGCAACATATATATGACATATCACATAGCATGTGAACATAGCAATCAAATCATGTAAACCTATGCAGGATGCTTTTGAAAACATATATTATAAGTACGTAAACATAATCTCAACATATTTGGGCCCGGCATTGTACCACTTCTTCATTATCATAGCGCGCATCCCTAAATAGACCCGAGGTAGCAAGTCTTGAACCTACTAGGTTACTAGGCCCGATCTTAGTCCGTCGACCTAGGGCAATCGTCATAGCGTAGAAGCCCATCCTAGGCCCGAGTCTTACTCCATCGACCTAGGGCATCTTGGAGCCCATCCCGTACTAGGCCCGATCTTAGTCCATCGACCTAGGGGCAATCATACATAGAGGCCCATCCTATGTCACCACGCCACTTTTCCGGACCAGGGCATCCCGGAGGCGGGCCCATGTTGGCCTGCGACCTATATACATACATTACATCTGACGGAAGGACTTTATACATACTTCTTTATTTCTATCTGGCGGAGAAGACTTTAGACTTTTTTTCTTTAAACATAACTTATTGGTCAGCATATACATATATATATACTTCTTCTTCTTCTTAACATAGGGCATGCATCATAGCATATATATAGATACTTCTTCTTACTTCTTCCTTACTTCTTCTTATTAACATGGAGCATGCATCATAACGTATATAGATACCTAGTGCTTAGTTCAGGATTTCATAAATATATTAATTCATAACCTCTATTTTAAACATGCATACACATAGACATGGCATAAGGCATGACGTACATTACAACATAAATAAGGACATCCATAAATATCATCATCATAGGTAAACATATATATATAAACCTACGGATCTTCTCCACCATGCCCTTTGCCACACACATTTGGCCCCTCCTGCTGCTCCCTTTAGTTTATCCATCCCTTACCCTTATCTGCAGTACGAGGGAAAGATAAACTATAAGCACATAGGCTTAGTAAGATCCAGTCCTACTCACAAAAACCATATATCGACATTATCATATAAGCATGTAACATTCATAACATATAAGCCACATAACATGTGACATAAATGGCGTAATCAACTTAACATGTAACATAAATAACGTGAGTAAACATAACATGTTTCATCCATAGCATGACAGCATAACATGTATCATCTATAACATAGCATCATGTCATGTACATCTAGGACTTACTTAAACATAACATATAACATACGTAACGTAGCAAATCAACATAACATAAAACATATAGGTATGACCTATCAAACATAACCTACATCATATGTAGCATAGTGACATAAACATGGCATATCAAACATAACATGCATCATAGGTAGCATAGTGACATAAACATGGCATATCAAACATAACATGCATCATATGTAGCATAGTGACATAAACATGGCATATCAAACATAGCATGCATCACATGTAGCATAGTGACATAAACATGGCATATCAAACATAACATGCATCATATGTAGCATAGTGACATAAACATGGCATATCAAACATAACATGCATCATATGTAGCATAGTGACATAAACATGGCATATCAAACATAACATGCATCATATGTAGCATAGTGACATAAACATGGCATATCAAACATAGCATGCATCATATGTAGCATAGTGACATAAACATGGCATATCAAACATAACATGCATCATATGTAGAATAGTGACATAAACATGGCATATCAAACATAACATGCATCATATGTAGCATAGTGACATAAACATCTAATCAGGTAACATATGCAGGATGCTTTTGAAAACATATATTATAGGTACGTAAATATAAATCTCAACATATTTGGGCTTGGCATTATACCACTTCTTCATTATCATAGCGCGCATCCCTAAATAGGCCCGAGGTAGCAAGTCTCAAACCTAATAGGTTACTAGGCCCGATCTTAGTCCGTCGACCTAGGGCAATCGTCATAGCGTAGAAGCCCATCCTAGGCCCGAGTCTTACTTCATCGACCTAAGGCATCTTGGAGCCCATCCCGTACTAGGCCCGAGTCTTATTCCATCGACCTAGGGGCAATTATACATAGAAGCCCATCCTAGGCCCGAGTCTTATTCCATCGACCTAGAGCATCTTAGGAGCCCATCCCTTCTTGGACCCTGTTAGGGTCTTGGTACAAGCCATGCAGAAGGTAAAATACTTATATGCTTATTCTATAACATAGCTTATTTCATTTTGCAAACATAGCATACTTCATTTCATAACACATCATGCTTCCCTTCATGGACATATCATCTTTCATTTCGTAAACATGCCATTCTTCATTTCATAACATATCATTCTTCATTTCATCATCATGTCATATTCATGTCATGAACATATCGTTTTGTTTCATTTCATAATCTTATCTTCTTCCATTTCATAACATATTTTAAATATCGCATACACATAGACATGGCAAAAAGGCATGGCATCAAAAGTAAGTAAACACTAACCTAAGGCATGTTATCTTCATCTAGCATTATTTAATATCACAAGTCAACATGAATTCACCCAACATAAAACACATATTAACCTATTCATTTAACTTAACAACTTCATATGCACATAGGACTTATATTGAAACTTCATCTAATCCCCAAATGCATGATGGCCGAATGGTCCATAGGGTTTTCTAGGGTTATCTTTTAACCTAATTCATTTTAACATAACTACAACTTCATTTGCATATAAAACATGAATTAGACTTCATTTAATCACCCAAAATTCATGGTGGCCGAATGATCCAAGTAGGTTTTTAGGGCTAGTCTTTTAACCTAATTCAATTAACATTCATATGCATATAAAACATGGGTTAAACTTCATGGAGTCATCAAGATAGAGAGGTGGCCGAATGGTCCAAGTAGGTTTCTAGGGCTAGTCTTTTAACCTAATTCAATTAACATTCATATGCATATAAAACATGGGTTAAACTTCATGGAGTCATCAAGATAGAGAGGTGGCCGAATGGTCCAAGTAGGTTTTTAGGGCTAGTCTTTTAACCTAATTCAATTAACATTCATATGCATATAAAACATGGGTTAAACTTCATGGAGTCATCAAGATAGAGAGGTGGCCGAATGGTCCAAGTAAGTTTCTAGGGCTAGTCTTTTAACCTAATTCAATTACCATTCATATGCATATAAAACATGGGTTAAACTTCATGGAGTCATCAAGATAGAGAGGTGGCCGAATGGTCCAAGTAGGTTTTTAGGGCTAGTCTTTTAACCTAATTCAATTAACATTCATATGCATATAAAACATGGGTTAAACTTCATGGAGTCATCAAGATAGAGAGGTGGCCGAATGGTCCAAGTAGGTTTTTAGGGTTAGCTTTTGTCCTAATCCATCTTAAATCCTAACATCATCATATAGTTACAAAAACATAGCATAGAACTTCATTAAAACCCTAAAATCATGGCATGGCCGAATAGGCTTTAGGGGCTATTAGGGTTAGCCTTTAACCTAATTCATTTCAAATCCTAGCATCATCATATAGTTCCCAAAAAAAAACATAGCATGGAACTCATTGAAACCTAGAATCATGGCATGGCCGAATAGGCTCTAGGGGCTATTAGGGTTAGCTTTTAACCTAATCCCTTTTTCCATGTTAACATCATCATCTACTTCCTAAACATAGCATACAACTTCATTGATAAACTAAAACATAGCTTGGTTAGATATAACATATAGATTTCTTTTACAAACATCAATCGAAGCTACTCGTATGCAGGTGAGGGATACTTACATCCTTCGCTTTGCTTGTAGTGTGAGATAAACTAAGGAACACAAAACCTAGCCCTTGCTTCTTGCTTGGATGAGTTCGGCCAAGAGTGGAATGGAGAGGGAGAGCCTTCTAGATTTCGGTGAGAAGAAGAAAGGAAGAAGAAGTGGCCAATTAGAACCTTCCCTCTTCTTTATAAAGAGAGGAAGAGAAGTTTCTCTTCTCCTTTCCATGTCTCTTCATTTATCCTCATCACACTTATCTACAATTTCCCCTCTTCCTCTAATGATAATATCCTATTGGGCTTCTGGTTAGTGGGTACATCTATAGGGCTTGGCTATCTCTAGAGGTTTGGGGTTCAATTCCTAGGCCTTGCACCCCTTTTTGGCTTATTTTCTTTTATTTTTGAAAAGGCCCACATAAGGCCCATGATCATCAAGCCAAAAATTCTTGTAAAATTGCTAGGAATTTTACGGGCATTACAATCCTTCATACCTTTTAAAAGTTTCGTCCTCGAAACTTAGAACAATTGTGGGTACTTCTGCTTCATGTCCTTCTCGCGTTCCCAGGTAGCTTCCTCGTACCATTGATTCTGCCACAGGACCTTTACTAAGGGCACCTCTTTGTTCCTTAGCCTCTTGATTTCTCGGTCTAGTATCTGGATAGGCCGACTTTCAATACTCAGGTCCTCTTGAACTTGTATTGTTTGTGGCTCGATCACTTGGTCCATACTGGAAATGCATTTCTTGAGCACAGAGACATGGAACACGTTGTGAATAGCCGACATCTCTTGAGGCAGCTCTAGCTTGTACGCTACCTTGCCAATCCTCTGCAATATCAGATACGGTCCCACGTAGCGTGGACTCAGTTTACCCTTCCTTCCGAATCTCATCACTCCCTTCATAGGAGCCACTTTGAGGAATACTAGGTCCCCAACTTCGAATTCTAACGGTCTACGTCGCATATCCGCATAGCTCTTTTGTCGGCTCTGAGCAGTTTCAATTCTCTGGCGGATGTTCCGTATAGCTCGGGTGGTGTCGTAGATGAAATCCGTCTGGAGTCCCATCCTCTTCTTTTCACCACCCTCGTACCAGCATATGAGAGATCTACATTTCCTCCCGTATAGAGCTTCGTAGGGTGCCATTCCAATAGTAGCTTGGTAGCTATTATTGTAGGCGAATTCTGCCAAACATAAGTATCGACACCAGCTACCTTTGAAATCCAGGGCGCAGGCTCGTAACATATCTTCCAGTACTTGATTTACTCTTTCGGTATCATCCGTCTGGGATGGAAGGCGATGATGAACAATAACCGTGCCTAAGGCCTTCTGAACGCATTCCCAGAAATGGGAAATAAAGCGACCATCTCTGTCAGAAATGATGGTCTTAGGAATTCCATGTAGTCTGATAATTTCCCTAGCATATAACTGAGCTAGTTGCTCCGTCGAATAGGTCATCTTGATTGCTAAGAAATGGGCGGACTTCGTCAATCTGTCCACAATTACCCATATAGCATCATAACCGTTTGTCATCTTGGGCAATCCTGAGATGAAATCCATAGAAATGTCCTCCCATTTCCATTCTGGAATCTGGATCGGCTGTAGTGTTCCTCCAGGTCTCTGGTGTTCTGCCTTAACCCTCTGGCAGGTCACGCAGGTACTGACATACTGAGCCACATCTCTTTTCATTCCGAACCACCAGAACTTTCGTTTCAGGTCTTGGTACATCTTGGTGGTTCCAGGATGCATCGCATAAGGAGTTCTGTGAGCTTCCTCAAATATCTCCTTCCACAATTCTAGATCGTCGGGAATACATAAGCGATCCCTGAGGTAGAGTACTCCACTATCAGAGATCCGAAACCCGTCGTCCTTTCCTTCTAAGACCTCTTGCTTGATCCTCTGAAGGCTTGGGTCACGGGCTTGCTTTTCCAGTATATCATCGAACAGCGTCGGTGTTATCGTCATGGTCGAGAGCTGTCCGGAGATGATTTCAACCCCGTAACGCATAATCTCTTTTTCTAAGGGCCGAGATAACACTGATAGGGACATCAAGGTGGTGCAGGACTTCCTGCTGAGTGCATCAGCCACCTTGTTAGCTTTCCCCGGATGGTAGAGAATCTCGCAGTCATAATCCTTGACAAGCTCAAGCCATCTGCGCTGTCTCACGCTCAGGTAATGCTCGGTAATCAGGGCACTACTGAACAGCTCCTCTGCGGTCTGCGGTCTATGAGCTCCGCCGGCCACATTCTAAGTTATTTCTGGTCGGAGCATCTTCAGCATGAGTCTGCACCTTTCTTTTTTTTTTTTTTTTTTTCGTGCTGACCAACTCTGGGTATAGGCATGCGAGTCGGCTGAATCTCTTCACGGCTTCGCTGACCGATAGGTCACATGCAGTCTCTGATTGACTCAATGTCAAATTGAATTGGGTTACAATCATCAAGCGGCAACTTCGTTTCCACTCATCATTCGTATGTCCCCAATCAAATCAACTATACCACATACATCCCATGCAATAAACTAATCACTAATTTCAAAGGAAACGAGCTCATTATTTCTTATTCATACGTTCAGAAAAGAAAAAATGTTAATATATAACATTCCTTGTTTCTAATCGGAACAAAACTACTTGAGAAGATAGTTTATTATGACTCCCACTAGGACAAACCCTAGTGCAGTTGTAATTATGTTTAATCCTATCTTCCTTGGCCTCATTAGGGTAGTCTTAGGCTGGCCAATAAGTTGACGGTTTGTGGAACTCTCTTCATTCTTTTCGAGGCCAGCTACCACAGGATTCTCTTGAACCTTGTGCTCCAGTAGTTCCTAGCACAACTCAACATATGTTATCCGCCCTTCATAGTGGCCCCATACGTGATGCGCAACTACCATGAGATCATTTGGAAGAGAGCGTACCAAGGCCCATATCCGATAATTGTCTAGTAACGGAAACTCCTACTGTTCCAGTCTCCTAAAAAGACCATCGAGCCTTTTTATGTGTCCGTTGACCCCACCATTAGGTTTATAAACTATCTCTTCAATAGCTTCCCTCAATTTGTTTCGTAACACATCACGACGGGTCATTGTAGTCATCGTCCGTGACATCTGAAATTGAAATAATTGAAGTCGATTTAAAGCAAACTAAGATTACCAACCGGCTTAATTCAATTTATATGAGCATAGACCTCACACAATTGATTACGAAAATCAACTCCTCGTAATAAATTTTTTTTTTGATCAAATTTGATTTACCTAACTTGTCTACCCTTGACCCCTTTGGCCAATCACAAGTGTTTCTTGTGAAGCTAGTATAAGTTTTCGTCCGTTGCCCTACGCATACTTAGACTAAAACTAACATAAAGTCATTTTAAGCTTAAGGCATCATTCATGTTCTCATGCATAGTTTAAGCTTAAGGTATTTTATATCATACAAGAACAATAATTAGGGTATAATAAATATTTTAATTATTATTTAATCTAGAATCATTTCCTATATTACATGGAAAACAAATTCACAAAATTAGAGAAGACATAGAATTCTTACTTGGAGCGGCAGGATTTGGAGCTTGATGTGTGTGTAGTGGAAAGGCAGATCCGCTCTGATACCAACCTGTCACGCCCGCCCTTTTCGGACCCAGAATCCCGGAGGGGCGGCGCGTGACGTGACCGTACATACATACATTACATACAGCGAAAGACTTTATACATACTTCTTTATTTCTTACAGCGGAAGACATTAGACTTATTTTTTTTTTCTTTTAAACATATGCATTGACATATACATATATATATACTTCTTCTTCTTCTTAACATAGGGCATGCATCATAGCATATATATAGATACTTCTTCTTATTAACATGGAGCATGCATCATAACGTATATAGATACCTAGTGCTTAGTTCAGGTTCATAACCATCGTCGTCATACGGAGACATAAGTAAGGACATCCATAAATATCATCATCATAGGTAAACATATATATATAAACCTAACGGATCTTCTCCACCATGCCACTGCCACACACATTTGGCCCCTCCTGCTGCTCCCTTTAGTTTATCCATCCCTTACCCTTATCTGTAGTACGAGGGAAAGATAAACTATAAGCACATAGGCTTAGTAAGATCCAGTCCTACTCACAAAAACCATATATCGACATTATCATATAAGCATGTAACATTCATAACATATAAGCCACATAACATGTGACATACATGGTGTAATCAACTTAACATGTAGCATAAATAACGTGAGTAAACATAACATGTTTCATCCATAGCATGACAGCATAACATGTATCATCTATAACATAGCATCATGTCATGTACATCTAGGGTAGCGTAGCAAATCAACATAACATAAAACATATAGGTATGACCTATCAAACATAACCTACATCATATGTAGCATAGTGACATAAACATGGCATATCAAACATAACATACATCATAGGTAGCATAGTGACATAAACATGGCATATCAAACATAACATGCATCATATGTAGCATAGTGACATAAACATGGCATATCAAACATAGCATGCATCACATGTAGCATAGTGACATAAACATGGCATATCAAACATAACATGCATCATATGTAGCATAGTGACATAAACATGGCATATCAAACATAACATGCATCATATGTAGCATAGTGACATAAACATGGCATATCAAACATAATATGCATCATATGTAGCATAGTGACATAAACATGGCATATCAAACATAGCATGCATCATATGTAGCATAGTGACATAAACATGGCATATCAAACATAACATGCATCATATGTAGTATAGTGACATAAACATCTAATCAGGTAACATATGCAGGATGCTTTTGAAAACATATATTATAGGTACGTAAATATAAATCTCAATATATTTGGGTCCGGCATTGTACCACTTCTTCATTATCATAGCGTGCATCTCTAAATAGGCCCGAGGTAGCAAGTCTCGAACCTAATAGGTTACTAGGCCCGATCTTAGTCCGTCGACCTAGGGCAATCGTCATAGTGTAGAAGCCCATCCTAGGCCCGAGTCTTACTCCATCGACCTAAGGCATCTTGGATCCCATCCCGTACTAGGCCCGAGTCTTATTCCATCGACCTAGGGGCAATTATACATAGAAGCCCATCCTAGGCCCGAGTCTTATTCCATCGACCTAGGGCATCTTAGGAGCCCATCCCTTCTTGGACCCTGTTAGGGTCTTGGTACAAGCCATGCAGAAGGTAAAATACTTATATGCTTATTCTATAACATAGCTTATTTCATTTTGCAAACATAGCATACTTCATTTCATAACACATCATGCTTCCCTTCATGGACATATCATCTTTCATTTCGTAAACATGCCATTCTTCATTTCATAACATATCATTCTTCATTTCATCATCATGTCATATTCATGTCATGAACATATCGTTTTGTTTCATTTCATAATCTTATCTTCTTCCATTTCATAACATATTTTAAATATCGCATACACATAGACATGGCAAAAAGGCATGGCATCAAAAGTAAGTAAACACTAACCTAAGGCATGTTATCTTCATCTAGCATTATTTAATATCACAAGTCAACATGAATTCACCCAACATAAAACACATATTAACCTATTCATTTAACTTAACAACAACTTCATATGCACATAGGACTTATATTGAAACTTCATCTAATCCCCAAATGCATGATGGCCGAATGGTCCATAGGGTTTTCTAGGGTTATCTTTTAACCTAATTCATTTTAACATAACTACAACTTCATTTGCATATAAAACATGAATTAGACTTCATTTAATCACCCAAAATTCATGGTGGCCGAATGATCCAAGTAGGTTTTTAGGGCTAGTCTTTTAACCTAATTCAATTAACATTCATATGCATATAAAACATGGGTTAAACTTCATGGAGTCATCAAGATAGAGAGGTGGCCGAATGGTCCAAGTAGGTTTTTAGGGCTAGTCTTTTAACCTAATTCAATTAACATTCATATGCATATAAAACATGGGTTAAACTTCATGGAGTCATCAAGATAGAGAGGTGGCCGAATGGTCCAAGTAGGTTTTTAGGGCTAGTCTTTTAACCTAATTCAATTAACATTCATATGCATATAAAACATGGGTTAAACTTCATGGAGTCATCAAGATAGAGAGGTGGCCGAATGGTCCAAGTAGGTTTCTAGGGCTAGTCTTTTAACCTAATTCAATTAACATTCATATGCATATAAAACATGGGTTAAACTTCATGGAGTCATCAAGATAGAGAGGTGGCCGAATGGTCCAAGTAGGTTTTTAGGGCTAGTCTTTTAACCTAATTCAATTAACATTCATATGCATATAAAACATGGGTTAAACTTCATGGAGTCATCAAGATAGAGAGGTGGCCGAATGGTCCAAGTAGGTTTTTAAGGTTAGCTTTTGTCCTAATCCATCTTAAATCCTAACATCATCATATAGTTACAAAAACATAGCATAGAACTTCATTAAAACCCTAAAATCATGGCATGGCCGAATAGGCTTTAGGGGCTATTAGGGTTAGCCTTTAACCTAATTCATTTCAAATCCTAGCATCATCATATAGTTCCCAAAAAAAAACATAGCATAGAACTCATTGAAACCTAGAATCATGGCATGGCCGAATAGGCTCTAGGGGCTATTAGGGTTAGCTTTTAACCTAATCCCTTTTTCCATGTTAACATCATCATCTACTTCCTAAACATAGCATACAACTTCATTGATAAACTAAAACATAGCTTGGTTATATATAACATATAGATTTCTTTTACAAACATCAATCGAAGCTACTCTATGCAGGTGAGGGATACTTACATCCTTCGCTTTGCTTGTAGTGTGAGATAAACTAAGGAACACAAAACCTAGCCCTTGCTTCTTGCTTGGATGAGTTCGGCCAAGAGTGGAATGGAGAGGGAGAGCCTTCTAGATTTCGGTGAGAAGAAGAAAGGAAGAAGAAGTGGCCAATTAGAACCTTCCCTCTTCTTTATAAAGAGAGGAAGAGAAGTTTCTCTTCTCCTTTCCATGTCTCTTCATTTATCCTCATCGCACTTATCTACAATTTCCCCTCTTCCTCTAATGATAATATCCTATTGGGCTTCTGGTTAGTGGGTACATCTATAGGGCTTGGCTATCTCTAGAGGTTTGGGGTTCAATTCCTAGGCCTTGCACCCCCTTTTGGCTTATTTTCTTTTATTTTTGAAAAGGCCCACATAAGGCCCATGATCATCAAGCCAAAAATTCTTTTAAAATTGCTAGGAATTTTACGGGTGTTACATCCTAGGCCCGAGTCTTACTCCATCGACCTAGGGCATCTTAGGAGCCCATCCCTTTGGACCTTGTTAAGGTCTTGGTACAAGCCATGCAGAAGGTAAAATACTTATATGTTTTATTATAACATAGCTTATTTCATTTGCAAACATAGCATACTTCATTTCCTAACACATCATACTTCACTTCGTGAACATATCATTTTTCATTTCATAACATATCATACTTCATTTCATAATCATATCATATTCATTTCATGAACATATCATTTTTCATTTCATAATCATATCGTATTTCATTTCATAACATATCTTAAATATCACATACACATAGGGCATGGCATAAGGCATAAACATCAAGAGTAAGTAAACACTAACCTAAAGCATGTTATCTTCATCTAGCATCATTTAATCTCACAAGTCAACATGAATTCACCCAAACATAAAACACACGTTAACCTAACCTAGAGCATGTTAAAGGACAATGGTTGGTCGAATGGTTCATGTAGGTTTTTAGGGCTAGTCTTTTAACCTAATTCAATTAACATACTAACAACATCATATGCATACAAACATGGAATAAAACTTCATTGGAGCATCCATACAAGAGGGGTGGCCGAATGGTCCTTGTAGGTTTTTAGGGCTAGTATTTTAACCTAATTCAATTAACATACTAACAACATCATATGCATACAAACATGGAATAAAACTTCATTGGAGCATCCATACAAGAGGGGTGGCCGAATGGTCCTTGTAGGTTTTTAGGGCTAGTCTTTTAACCTAATCCAATTAACACACTAACAACATCATATGCATATAAAACATGGATTAAAGCTTCATGGAGTCATCAAAATAGAGGGGTGGCCGAATGGTTCAAGGGGCTTTTAGGGTTAAACCTTTAACTTAATCCATCTAACATACTAACATCATCATATGCATACAAATCATTGTATAAAACTTCATTGAAACATAAAACCAAGGGTGGCCGAATGGTCCATGTAGGCTTTTAGGGTTAGACTTTTAAACTAATCCCTCTAACATACTAACATCACCATATGCATACCATACATAGTATAGAACTTCAATTAATCACCAAAAATACATGATGGCCGAATGGTTCATAGAGGTGTTTAGGGTTAACTTTTAACCTAATTCATTCTACATCCTAACATCATCATTTGCATGTAAAACAAGATATAGAACTTCAATAAAATACCAAAAATCCAAGTTGGCCGAATGGTTCATGGGGGTTCCTAGGGTTAACTTTTAACCTAATTCATTCTACTTCCTAACATCTTTATTTGCATGTAAAACAAGATAAAGAACTTCAACAAAACACTAAAACCCATGTTGGCCGAATATATCATATGGATTTCTTTTACAAAACATCAATCGAAGCTACTCGTATGCAGGTGAGGGATACTTACATCCTTCGCTTTGCTTTTAGTGGGAAGATGACCTAAGGAAAAACAAAACCTAGCCTTCTCCTTGCTTGGATGGGGTTCGACCAAAGGGTGAAAATGGAGAGGGAGAGGAATAGATTTCAGTGAGGAAGAAGAAGAGAAGAGGAGAAAATGAATTGTGTAACTCATGCCCCCTCATTCCCCCTATTTATTCACTTGAAGAGTCCCTTGATCTCCCTTACACTTAACCATAATTTCCCCTATTCCTCTAATGATAAAATCCTATTGGGCTTTTGGTTAGTGGGTGCATCTATAGGGCTTGGCTATCTCTAGGGGTTTGGTGTTCAATTCCTAGCCCTTGCATCCCTTTTTGGCTTATTTTCTTTCATTTTTGAAAAGGCCCACATAAAGCCCATTATCGTCAAGCCAAAAATTCTTGTAAAATTGCTAGAAATTTTACGGGCATTACAATTGGCATATATCTACATGTCACAACACGCATGACATAATGATATGCATCTAATGCAATTACATGGCATACAATTATGACATGTACAAATAGTGTCCTTATTTGTCATAACTATTTTGGAAATAAAATATGCTTTAGATTTGATTTGCCAAATCAAATCATGATTAAATTAGAAAACAAATTTCCAAATCTAATCATATATTTTATTTATGGAAAGTGTTAATTAAGGAAAGTCAAATTTAATTTAGGAAACAAATTTCTTAATTTGTAATTTCCTAATTATATTAGGAAATTTCCAATTTGAATTTCCTTATTTGTAATAACTATTTATGGAAATAAAATATGTTTGAGATTTGATTTCCCAAATCAAATCATGATTAAATTAGGAAACAAATTTCCAAATCTAATCACATATTTTATTTATGGAAAGTGTTAATTTCCATAAATACTTCTAAACTTTCCAAAAGTAGAAAATTTTCATAAATACTTAAACTTTACAAAAGTAGAAAATTTCCATAAATACTTCTAAACTTTCCAAAAATAAAAAATTTCCATAAATACAATTATGACTATCACAAAATAATTTTACGATTATGTCAGAACACAACGTAGCTCTGATACCATTGTTGAGTTTCCTCGGTACCGCGGTGAGTGTGTGTTCGAACACATTTTATAAACATACACATAGCGGAAGCAATAAAAGTAATAAATCTAATTTATTACAACATACACATCATACGCATGCAGGATACAACATGTGTAGACATAATCACTATTTAAAATTTTACAATAAAAGGAAACTTATACTAGGTATACTTGACGGATCACGTGTAGCGGGAATGGATTCAACCGTAGCGACCCTCGTTAGAATCGCCTCTATCCGTATTCACACAGAGTATCGTCGGGATGGCTTCACAAAGCCACGAGCTAGCCTCGTCTTCGCAAAAGTCACTAGCCTCGAGTCGAAGACGATGTGATCCGAGAGACGATCACAATTCAAATCAAAATTCGGATTCAAAAAACAAGTTTCACAAACTCGCTTTTTGGAAGCGGTTTTCGTCAACCATTTGACGAAAACTTAACCCTCCACCTATGAGGATTGCCGGAGAACCAATCCCCAGCAAGTAGGTCGCTGTCGGAGCACAAAACACCAACCAAATGACCTCTCCATGAAGAGGAGGACAAGCTGTCCGGAATCTGGATAGCTTGTTTGGTGGAAGATATGGCTGACCAATCAATGGCCGGTTGCTCCTTGGTCACCGACGACCAAGGGAGGATGGCCGAAGGAGTCACCGGCGGCTGGTGGGTGGCCGGCAGTGACTTGGGTAGCAGCAAAACCTGGGTGGCAGCTCCTCTTGGGCGGCAAGAAGCAAGGAGGAGGGCTTGGGTGGCTAGGGTTTCCAAACCCCTTGAACAAATTAATTCTCCACGAAAAACCCTTAAGCCATGTTTTTATAAAGAACACATTCTCCTAACAGTTATTGGTTCGTAACCAAAATCCGTTAACCCTCTCCAATAACTTAAGTTAAAATAAACCAAACCGCATTCGTCTATTTTAAGTTAAAACGAACCAAACCAACTTTGGTTCATTCGTTTAAAACAAATCAAACCCCTTTGGTTTATTTTCCACCATTGGCTTAGAACCAAACCATTTTGGTTCATCCATCATGTCTTCAAAAGGCACGACCCATCCATGCTTCTGATGCGACTGAAACCATTTCATACTTGCTCTTTGTTTGGTTCAACCAAACCAAGTCTCTCTCGATCTGAGAATCCTATTCTCAAACTCGTTTTAAATCCTTCGGATTACACTCATTATGCGTGTAACTAAATAGGTTCTCGATTTATGCTAGTCGTCTATAATTAACCATTAATTATAGAACGATCATGAGTTGCACCTAGCAGTATAATATGATCCTCAATTAATCAAAAAATCAATGGTTGATCCCAGAACAATTTCTAAAACCCTTCAGCAACTACAATGAATCATGTCTCATTCCTTTTACTCATCTTATACTCACTTGGTTCAGGATATGGTCTATTGTGTCAGTCCCTACCAGGTTGACTATGTCACACCTAGCCCAAGTATTACTTCCTCGTCCTCCGGATTCTAGTTACTGCACATGTATCCAAGAGTACCATACTCTAAACATGTAATGCTTTGGCCAAAGACTTTAGTAGCAATCTGACGAGAGGCCTAGGGTATACATCTCCTCGCAAGGAGCGATGAATCCATGTAGGCTATTCAAACACCTTCGGCCACTTCGACTTATACCTAATCATCCCAAGTCCACATCTCCTCTGAGATGTTTGCTTAAGATGTCAAAGTATAAGTCTATATGACCAAGATGACTTGAATATCGCAAGTCGAAGGAACATCGCATTTAAGCTGCTGTAAGAACTTCATTGACATATCCATATATAAAGATAAATATATGAAGTCTTACAACTGGTCACTTCAATAAACTAGTTACCATAACTAGTATCCACGATCAACTCCGGACATCCCAATGTCACCAGCCAGTGAGAAACAACTGCTTGGATAAACCAAAGAGTATACCTTGTACTAGTCTCAACAGAATCGATGGCATCCGAATCTATCAATTCATCGACTAGTGATAATTCCAATACATCACAATTACACATGTAGAGATACTCACTAGTTGTGATCCAATCACAAATTCTCTCATGCTGTGAATCTTATTGCGGACATTCAGTAAATGAGTTTAAGATTCAATCAAATACATGAAAACATGTATACTCAAATAGTTAATCTTCATTTATCAAATAAATGGTACAACCATAAGGCGATTGCCTTAGGACACCTCTCATATATTACTAACAGTGGAGCTGGGGGATGACTTCTCTCGGTTGGGACGACAGTTGGCCTCTGTTCGGCTCACCTAACTTTCAGCCCTTCTACTTTATTTATGTACTCTTCGGTGCGACTTAGAAATTCCTCATAGTTGGTCGCTGGTTTTTGTTGGGTTTCCGGCACCGCGGCGAGTGTGCATTTGAACATGTTTCGTAAACATGTGCACAGCGAAAGAATTAAAAAGCAATAAATTTAATTTATTATAACACACACATCCCACGCATGCATAGTACAACATGTGCAGATATAATCGTAAATTTAAATTTTGCAATATAGGAAATTACTCTACTTATACCTGTCGTATCACGTGTAGCGGGAAAGACATCAACCGGAGCGACTCTCGCTAGAATCGTCTCTATCCATATTCACGCCGAGTATCATCGGGATGACTTCACAAAGCCACGAGCCTCGTCTTCGTACGAGTCACTAGCCTTGTGTCGAAGACGATGTGATCGAGAGAAGATCACAATCCGAATCAAAATTCGGATTCAAAACTGAGTCCCCAAAACTCGCTTCTCCAGAGAGGTATTCGTCAACCGTTTGACGAATCCTCCCTCCTCCACCTATGAGGATTACCGGAGATTGAATCCCTGGCAAGGTAGCCACTGTCGGAGCTCCAAATGTTGTCCAAATGACGCTCCAACACAAAGGAAACAAGCTGTCCAGAAAACTAGACAGCTTGGTGGAGGATGTTGTGCCGGCCAAAGAGGATGACCAGCCAACCCTTGGTCGCCAGAACCAAGGTAATTCGCCAGAGGGTCACTGGAGGAGTGGTCGGCAGCAGCTAGACGCCGACAGCAAGGGTGGACAATGGCAAAAAGCTGGGTGGTGGCAAGGAGAAGAGAGGGAGAGGGTGGCTAGGTTTTCCAACACCAAAAGTTATCCATGAAAAACCCTTAAGCCATGTTTTTATAGAGAACACATTCTCCTAATAGTTATTGGTTCATAACCAAAACCCATTAACCCACTCCAATAACTTAAGTTAAAATAAACCAAATCGCGTTGGTCCATTTTAAGTTAAAACGAACCGAACCAACTATTGGTTCATTCGTTTAAAACAAACCAAACCCCTTTGGTTTATTCTCCACCACTGGATTAGAACCAAACCAATTTGGTTCATCCATCATGTCTTCATAAGAAACGACCCATCCACGCTTCCATTATGACTGAAACAATTTCATGCTCGATCCTTGTTTGGTCCAACCAAATCTAGTTTCTCTCGGTCAGAGAATTTCATTCTCAAGCTCGTTTTAAATCCTTCGGATTACGCTCGTTGTGCGTGTGACCAAATAGGTTCTCGGTTTATGTTGGCCGTCTATAATTAATCATTAATTATAGAATGATCATGAGTGGCACCTAGTAGTACATCATGATCCCAATTAATCGAAAAGATCAACGGTTGATCCAGAACTATTTCTGAAACCCTTCAGCAGCTACAATGAATCGTGCCTCATTCCTTTCACTCATCTTATACCCACTTGGTTCAGGACATGGTCTATAGTGTCAATCCCCACTAGGTTGACTATGTCACACCTAGTCCAAGTATCATTTTCTCGTCCTACGGATTCTAGTTACTGCACATGTATCTAAGAGTATCATACTCTAAACATGTAATGCTTTGGACAAAGACTTTAGTAACAATTTGACGAGAGGTCATGGGTATACATCTCCTCGCAAGGAGTGGTGAATCCTTTATAGGCCATTCAAACACCTTCGGTCACTTCGACTTATACCCAATCATCCCGGGTCCACATCTCCTCAAAGATGCTTACATAAGATGTCAAAGCATAAGTCTTCATGACCAAGATGACTTGAATACCGCAAGTTGAAGGAACATCGCACTTAAGCTGCAGTAAGAACTTCATTGACATATCCATATATGCAGAGAACCATATGAAGTCTTACAGCTGGTCACTCCAATGAACTAGTTACCATAACTAGCATCCACGATTAACTCCGGACATCACAATGTCTCCAGCCAATGAGAATCAGTTGCTTGGATGCACCAAGGAGTATACCTCGTGCTAGTCTCAACAGAATTGATAGTGTCTCAATCCATCAATTCATCGACTAGGGATAATTCCAATAAATCACAATTACACATGTAGGGATACTCACTAGTTGTGATCCAATCACAAATTCTCTCATGCTGTGAATCATATCGGGGGCATTCAGTAAATGAGTTTAAGATCTAATCAAATACATGAAAACATGTATACTCAAATAGTGAATCTTTATTTATCATATAAATGGTTCAAACATAAGATGATTGCCTTAGGACATCTCTCATATATTACTAACAAATTTTCACTTGGCCTAATGTCAATCGCTACGGTATCCAATACCATAAGCTCTAACATCACCCTCAAACTTACTTTGAGGTAATGTCTTAGTTAAAGGATCCGCTAAGTTCCTTTCAGTGGGAACATTCTGAATCTGTATTTCCTTTCTACTTATGATCTCTCTGATCAAATGATAGCGGCGAAGCATATGTTTGGATCATTGATGAGACCACATCAAGTTCAAAGATGAACTTCTTGATCCAAACTGCTTCCTTTACTGCTTCCAAAGCTGCAATGTATTCTGCCTTAGTGGCAGAATCCGTTATAGTGTCAAGCTTGGAACCTTTCCAACTTATTGCGCCTCTATTCCAGGTGAATACATACCTAGACTGAGACATGGAATCATCCTTGTTTGTCTGAAAGTTAGCATCCGTATACCCACGTATCACCATGTACCCTTCTCTATATATTAGGAATGCATCATTAGTTCTTCTTAAGTACTTAAGAATCATCTTAACAGTCGCCTAATGATCCATTCCTGGATCAGACTGGTATCTGCTCGTGACACTCAGATCATACGATACATCGGACCTCGTACATAACATAGCATACATGATAGATCCTATTGCAAATGCATAGGGAATCTTACTCATGCAAATCCTCTCGTCTTCTGTGCGCGGACACATAGACTTCAAAAGGTGTATCTCATGCCTGATGGGTAGGAAACCTTTCTTGGATTCCGACATAGTAAACCTCTTTAGCACTCAGTCTATATATGTAGACTGCGAAAGACCAAGCAACCATTTCGATCTATCTCTATAGATCTTAATCCTGAGGATTTAGGTTGCTTCTCTTAGGTCTTTCATGGAGAATGTCTTGGACAACCAAATCTCAACCGACTGTAAAACAGAAACATCATTTTCTATAAATAATATGTCATCGACATACAATACTAGGAACACAACTACACTCCCACTAACCTTCTTGTACACACAAGGTTCGTCCGGATTTTGTGAGAAATCAAACTTTTTGATTGTCTCATCAAAACGGATATTCCAGCTCCTGGATGCTTGCTTCAGTCCATATATGGACCATTGCAATTTGCATTCCTTGGTTTTATCAGCCAATGTGAAATCCTCAGGCTTTATCATATACATATCCTCGAGTAGGTTTCCATTAAGGAAAGTTGTTTTCACATCCATCTGTCATATCTCATAATCATAATGAGTCGCTATGGCCAGGAGCATCCGAATGATTTTAAGTATAACAACAGGCGAATAGGTTTCGTTATAACCAACACCTTGCTCTTGACGATATCCTCTCGCCACCAATCTAGCCTTATAGGTAATCACATTACCATCCATGTCGGTTTTCTTCTTGAAAACCCACTTGCACCCTATAGACTTTATGCCTTCAGGTGGGTCAACCAAGTTCCAAACTTGATTTTCATACATGGAATCCATTTCCGACTTCATGGCTTCAACCCATTTATCCTTTTCTGAACTTCTTCATAATTGGTAGGCTCCTTATCATCAATGAGTAACACGTCGTTTGATTCACTTACGAGAAATCCATATCTCTTAAGAATGTTGCATGTCCTACCAGATCTACGAAGATATGGTGTCACAATAGGTTCAGCCGATGTCTCATCACTATGAGTCATCGGTCAAGGTGCTTGACCAGGTATCTCTTCAATGTCTACTAGAGTCTCTTGAACCTCCTCAAGTTCAATGACACTCCCACTGTTTTCTTGCAAGAGAAACTCTTTCTCTAAAAACACAGCATTCCTTGAAACAAACACCTTTTGTTCCCAGGGATGATAGAATTGGTAACCCCTCGTTTCCTTAGGGTATCTAATAAATAGACATTTATCAGACTTAGCATCCAATTTGTCTGACACAGTCCGCTTCACATAAGCAGGACAACCCCATATCTTCAAGTAAGATAAATGAGGTTTCATACTAGCCTATATCTCATATGGAGTAGTAGAGACTACCTTAGTCGGGACTCTGTTTAACAAGTAAACAGCTGTCTAAAGTGCATAGCCCCAAAAGGACTTGGGAAGATTCGTGTGATTTATCATTGACCTGACCATGTCCAACAAGGTCCGATTTCACCTCTCAGATACACCATTAAGTTGTAGTGTATACGGCGGAGTCCATTGAGACAATATATCATTGTCCCTCAGATAATCTAGAAACTCTTCACTCAAGTATTCACCACCTCGATCCGATCGAAGTATTTTAATACTCTTGCCAAGTTATTTCTCTACTTCATTTCTGAATTCTTTAAACCTTTCAAAGGCTTCAGACTTGTATTTCATCAAGAACACACACCCAAACCATGAGTAATCATCGGTGAAGGTAATGAAGTAGCTATTACCTCCTAAGGCTTGAGTTGACATAGGTCCACATATATCAGTATGTATTAGACCAAGCAACTCACCCACCGGTTCACCTTTTCCAGTAAAAGGTAACTTGGTCATCTTGCCTTTTAAGCATGATTCGCATGTATTGTATGAATCTAATTCAAACGATTCCAAAATTCCACATCGGTGTAATTCGGACATGCATTTCTTGCTCACGTGGCCAAGACGACAATGTCACATGTAGGAGTCTAATTGATTATCTTTTCGAGCACGCTTGTTGCTCGCTTCAATATTGAAAATGTCACTGGATACGTCCAACGTATAAATACCATTGCTTAAAGTTTCAGTCCCATAAAGAACGTCATTCAAAGTTATGTAACAACAATTGTTACTAAAAGTTAAATGATATCCATTTCTATTTAAACAAGAAATAGAAATGATGTTCTTTATCAACGAAGGAACATAAAAGCAATTGTCCAGTTCTAAGACAAGTCCTATAAGGAGTCCTAATAAATACGTTCTGATGGCGAGTGCAGCAACCTTTGCTCCATTCCCAACACGTAAATTTGACTCTCCCATTATGAGTCTTCTTCTATTCCTTAGCCCATTTATGTCATTACATATATGTGAGCCACACCCAGTATCCAATACCCAAGTGTCTAAGAAAATAAAATGACAATCAATAACGAAGATATCTGAAGAAGATGGGCATCTGATGCCTTATTCTTCTTTATGGACTCAAGATAAATCTTGTAGTTTCTTCGCCAATGGCCCTCCTTGCCATAATGATGGCAAGTGCCCTTTTGAGCTGGTTCTACCTTTTTAGCCTTTTTCTTCTTCCCCTTCTGTTGTTCCTTTGACTCCCTCTTAGAACCTTTCTTCGAGGAATCAACTAACAGCACCGTCCCCTGCTCATGCTTCTCAGAAGGCTCCATAGTCTTTAGCATGTTAAGCAGTACCACAGATGAACCTTCTTGCATCTTAGAGGTGAAGAGGAGCTTGGGGACTTCGAACCTTTCGAATCTCACTTGCTCATCAAACAACTCATAAAGATGAAGGACTATGGTATGAGCATCCATATGCTCATGCTGCTTTCGCAGCTCGAGTACCATCGCGTCTAGCATGATGCAACTCACTTGCTCAGAATCACTAACATGTTTCTGATGGGCCAACAATTGGTCCGATGTTGCATCATCACTAGGACGGGCGGGAAGAGACGCTTCGAGGACATACTCAAGCTTTTCCGTCTTGAGAACAATTCTCAAGTTTTTAAGTCAGTCCAAGAAGTTCAGCCTAGTCAATTTATTCAAATTCAAAATAGAGCGCAAATTCAAAGACATCATGATCAAGCGATTAACCTAGAAATACAAAATGAGCATATATGAGAAAGATGATTTAAAATGCATCCACATACATTTACAGAATCTCATTCATTTTTCGAATTCAAAAACCCTCAAAATCAATTCGGGAGGTTGTAGGTCAATCTCCAAATGGGTTGATATCCAATATAGATAAGAACAACCTTGGAGTGAGTCCAACAAGCCATTCTTAGCTATGATGGTGGGTATCGAGTATACCGATTACATATCACGTATATGTAACTATCACAATGTGCTATCAACTAATTGAATGTTTACACATACATTGGGTTGTTAACACATTAACAAGTATGCATCATATGCATAGCACCCAACTTCACCTCTCTTCACATCGACCTTGGAGTGAGTCCAACAAATTGATGCTCCAAGTTAGAACCGACCCATTAATCACGAAATAGTTTTAATATAGTTAGAGCACATTCAACCAATTAGCCAGGCTTGGAGTGAGTCCAACAATCCAAACTAACGATTGACCTCTAACTCTTACCATATTAGAGTTAAACTATTCCAATGATTTGAACATGTTCAAGTTCGAGCTGGGCTTGGAGTGAGTCCAACAACCCAAACAAGAAACAGAACTCTGGTTCTAATCATATTAATGGAAAGTGTAGGCTTTAATATTGTGTAAGGGTTTTTATGTCTCATCCTCTTTGCATGCAAATAACTATTATCTACATGGCATGACATACATGGCATACCTCTACATGTCACGACACGCATGGCATAATGATATGCATCTAATGCAATTACATGGCATACAATTATGGCATGTACTTAATTTTTTTATATGTCATAACTATTTATGGAAATAAAATATGTTTAAGATTTGATTCCCAAAATCAAATCATGATTAAATTAGGAAATAAATTTCAAAATCTAATCACATATTTTATTTATGGAAGGTCTCAATTAAAGAAAGTCAAATTTAATTTAGAAAACAAATTTCCTAAATTGTCAAAACTATTTATGAAAATCAAATATATTTTAGATTTGATTTCCCAAATCAAATCATAATTAAATTAGAAAACAAATTTCCAAATCTAATCAAATATTTTATTTATGGAAAGTGTTAATTTCCATAAATACTTCTAACTTTTCAAAAGTAGAAGATTTCCATAAATACTTCTAGACTTTTCAAAATTAGAAAATTTCCATAAATACTTCTAAACTTTCAAAAGTAGAAAATTTCCATAAATACAATTACGACTATCACAAAATAATTTTACGATTATGTCGAAACACAACCTGGGCTATGATACCACTGTTGGGTTTTCGGCACCGCGACGAGTGTGTGTTTGAACATGTTTCGTAAACATGTGCACAGCGAAAGAATTAAAAAGTAATAAATATAATTTATTACAACACACACATCACACGCATACATAATACAACATGTGTAGACACAATCATAAATTCAAATTTTGCAATAAAGGAAATTACTCTACGTATACCTTACGTATCATGTGTAGCGGGAAAAGCATCAACCGGAGCGACTCTCGCTAGAATCACCTCTATCCGTATCCACGCTGAGTATCGTTGGGATGACTTTACAAAGCCACGAGCCTCGTCTTCGTACGAGTCACTAGCCTTGTGTCGAAGATGATGTGATCGAGAGAAGATCACAATCTGAATCAAAATTCAGATTCAAAACTGAGTCCCCAAAACTCGCTTCTCCGGAGAGGTATTCGTCAACCGTTTGACGTATTCTTCGTCCTCCACCTATGAGGATTATCGGAGATCGAATCTCCAGCAAGGTAGCCGCTATCGGAGCTCCAAACGTCGTCCAAATGACGCTCCGACACGAAGGAAACAAGCTGTCCAGAAAATTGGATAGCTTGGTGGAGGATGTTGTGTCGGCCAAAGAGGATGGTCGGCCAACCCTTGGTCGTCGGACCCAAGGTAAGTCGCCAAAGGGCGCCGGAGGAGTGGCCGACAACAACTGGATGCCGACAGCAAGGGTGGACGGCGGCAAAAAGCTAGGCGGCATGGAACCCTTGGGCAGCGACAAGGAGAAGAGAGGGAGAGGGTGGCTAGGTTTTCCAACACCAAAAGTTATCCACGAAAAACTCTTAAGCCATGTTTTTATAGAGAATATATTCTCCTAACGGTTATTGGTTCATAACCAAAACCCGTTAACCCACTCCAATAACTTAAGTTAAAATAAACCAAATCGCGTTGGTCTATTTTAAGTTAAAACGAACCGAACCAACTTTTGGTTCATTCGTTTAAAACAAACCAAACCCTTTTGGTTTATTCTCCACCATTGGATTAGAAACAAACCAATTTGGTTCATCTATCATGTCTTCATAAGACACGACCCATCCACGCTTCCATTATGGCTGAAACAATTTCATGCTCGATCCTTGTTTAGTCCAACCAAACCTAGTTTCTCTCGGTCTGAGAATTTTATTCTCAAGCTCGTTTTAAATCTTTCGAATTACGCTCGTTGTGCGTGTGACCAAATAGGTTCTCGGTTTATGTTAGTCATCTATAATTAACCATTAATTATAGAACGATCATGAGTGGCACCTAGTAGTACATCATGATCCCCAATTAATCAAAAAGATCAACGGTTGATACAGAACTATTTCTGAAACCCTTCAGCAGCTACAATGAATCGTGCCCCATTCCTTTCACTCATTTTATACCCACTTGATTCAAGACATGGTCTATAGTATCAGTCCCCACTTGGTTGACTACGTTACACCTAGCCCAAGTATCATTTCCTCGTCCAACGGATTCTAGTTACTGCACATGTATCCAAGAGTACCATACTCTAAACATGTAATGCTTTGGCCAAAGACTTTAGTAACAATCCGACGAGAGACCATGGGTATACATCTCCTCGCAAGGAGTGGTGAATCCTTTATAGGCTATTCAAACACCTTCGGCCACTTCGACTTATACCCAATCATCTCGGGTCCACATCTCCTCAAAGATGCTTGCTTAAGATGTCAAAGCATAAGTCTTCATGACCAAGATGACTTGAATACCGTAAGTCGAAGGAACATCGCACTTAAGCTGCAGTAAGAACTTCATTGACATATCCATATATGATGAGAACCATATGAAGTCTTACAGCTGGTCACTCCAACGAACTAGTTGTTGGTGCAACAATGCCCCAAGCATTTATATATTTTGATGTTTGGATAATCATCTAAGTTAGGCAACAATTTGTGATCTAATTGTTACAATGTTCAAGTAACAGGGAAATCCAAGTGTGAAGACTTGGCAAAGGCAAAGACCAAGTATAATCTTGGCAAGAGAAGTCCAAGGTAAAGGTTTGGCAGCATAAGACCAAGCATGTTGACTTGGCGACATTAAGTCCAAACGGACCTTGGCAAAGGAAGTCCAAAGGCAAGTCTTGGCAGCGTAAGTCCAAGCATGTAGACTTGGCGGCGTAAAGTCCAAGCATGATTTGGCAAAGGAAAACCCAAGACATGACAAAACCGAAGGAAGCTCTTGGAAGCAAAGTGCAAAGGATGAACAAGTCGCGGACTCGGAGGGATCCTAGAGGCGCAAGGCTTAAGGAAGAGCTAGAAGGTTGAGTCTAGGTCTAAGGGGTGAAATCAAGTATGAATTACTCATACTTGATGAGTATCAGTCGACTGACACGATGTATTAGTCGAGTCGGCCAGAGTCGGGATGAAACCACGACCATCGATTGCTTTGATCGTGGTCGATCGCCAGCGGTGGCGATCGGTGATCAAGTTAAACACGACGCGAATGGAGTCTCACTCGTATCGCTGTGATCACTCGGCCCGATGGAGGATCGGTCGGTGATGAAAATGTCATTGGAGGAAAGCGACTCTAAATCCCGCATAAATCCGGCTATAGTCGTTAGCGCGTGATCGTGATGATGTGCATCAGTCGACTGATGGTGCTCCAACGGGAAAATCAGCCTTCTCTCTATAAAAAGAGGGTTGGTGGAGGTTTCTGGGGTTAATATTTATTCTCTGATAATACTCTCAAGCCTCCACGAGTTTTCAAGCTTTCTAATGATTTTAAATCCCCTCCTCCTCTCTCTAAGCTTAAGTTTCATTCTTTGTAAGAAGAGGAGGATTGTTGTAAAGGAATGATTCATAGTGATTTGATTGTAGGGGGTTGCTTCGAAGGCTCATTGGCTCCCATGTCCTCGGATTAAAATTTTCACTAATGAATGAATTAATCTGGATGGGATGAGTTTCCTTAGCACAACCTATTCGTCGTCGTGCTAACAACTTGAGTTGTCGCTTGAACAAACTAGTTGTTCAAGCAACACAACTCTTCTAGTTGATTAGCCGCGGAAGACACGACGGACGTATCGCCGGTTTTTGTGTTTATCTTCGGGGTCCATGATTATACAATATATATACATACGCACACATGTATAATCAACACTAAAAGGAACATGCTCAGATCTGAAAATAAAGTTATAAAACTTTATACCTTACGATCTTCTACCGTATGTCCTATCCTTCTCGTGGACGACGTGTGGACGAAGATCCTCCACGAGTAGAAGCCTTCTAGATCGCGTTCTTCCCTTCCTTGTCCGCTGCGAACAAAGAGAAGAACCAACAAATACCTATCCTTTCTAGAACCGGCCACCAAATTAGGGAATTTGATGCAACCGCCGGCCAAGGAACAAGTGGATGAGGCGCCGGCCACCAATGGAAGGAGAACCGCCGGCCACTTTGGAGAGTATGGAGGAGTGAACGCCGACCACCAATGGAAGGAGAACCGCCGGCCAAGGAATAAGAGAGAGGCCTAGAGGATGGGCGCTGGCCAAGTCTTGATGGAGGAAGATGGGCACCGGCAACAAGGAGAAGGAAGATGGTTGCTGCCCAAGCTTTTTCTCCAAACCCTAGCCGCCCACTTTGAGAAGAGCCAAACCCTAACTCCAATTCCATTATACTTTCCGCCCAAGCTTAAGCCTTCTATTTATAGAATTGGGCTTAAGCCTCCTTTAATCTCCACCATCGAATCTAGGGATTTAATCTCCACCGTCGGATCTAGGGTTTTATCCCAACCGTCGGATCTAGGGTTTCATCCCAACCGTCGGATCTAGGATTTCATCCCAACCGTCAGATCTAGGGTTTCATCCCATCCGTCGGATCTAGGGTTTTATCCCAACCGTCGAATCTAGGGATTTAATCCCAAACGTCGATTCTAGGGTTTCATCCTAACCATCGGATCTAGGGATTTAATCCCAACCGTTGGTTCTAGGGTTTCAGCCTAACCATCGGATCTAGGGATTTAATCTCAACCGTTGGTTCTAGGTTTTGTTTTACATTCTTGGATCTAGACTTCACAAGGATTATATTAGGCTATGATAGGGACCATAAGGAGGAGTTGGATCTTGGCCACCCGATGGATCGGAACCACACAAACTTGATCCATCAATGATGTTCCATTCCACTAGAGGATCATCATTGAACTACCTCACCAACCCCCTTAAATTAATATGGGCTCCATATATTATTCGTACATTAATCTCCCCATGTTTAAGATATCGAATGTCCGTCAATTAATTGATTTACTGACCATCAATTAATTAACATCTAATTCCTCGAGTAGTACCACTCAACCTTATCATCATGTTGACTAAGTCAACCAGATGGGTTTACATGATGAACCTTATGAGCTCCTCAAGGGGACATCATCAACCTAATATATAGGACACGGTTTCCTCCTATAATCAACGGCACACCATGTAAATAATATCATTTCCCAACTTACCGGGCATATTGATTTAATCCATCTAAATCTCACCCTCTGGTAAATCAAAGAAATAAATACTAAGTACATGTGCCCGTTATCATATCAGGATTAAGAGCATGCACAACATAATATCCGAGGTCCGATTCAATTATGTAGTCAGTACTAAATTGAATCACCTCTATGTCGGTCCTGCTCAATACACCTAAGTGTACTAGTGTAACTTTATGTTCAAGACAAAACAATACCAAGCTACACTACAACCATGCCAATGGTTTGTCCAAAACCATCTTGGTCATGAGCCTCTACTTATATTTTACAAGGGACTGATAACATGATCTTCTGTGCCACACCAAACATCATGTTATCTACAATGTAAAATATTAGATAATATGCACACATATATAATAAATATATAAAGTGCAAACAATGATCATGTGATTTTTATTCCAAAATAAAATGTTCATACAAAAAGAGCTAGGCTTTCAGTATACATTCCAACATTGATTAGGGTTGATCCATCTCAAAAATCACCGTGGAGTAGGAGCGCTATCTCCGAACCACGTAAAAGAATCGTGTTAGCGTGTTTTTCAATTGTGTTATTATTATTTTTGTTGTGCTTCCGCTAATATTTTTGTAGAGACGAAAAACAAGCTATTCACCCCCCCCCTCTAGCTTCAAATCGATCACCAACAAGTGGTATCAAAGCCCGGATCGCATTGGAAGATCTAACAATCAACCGGAGCAAAAATGGCTTTCCAAGAGGGGTATAGCACGGCAAGGCCTCCGTTCTTCGACGGCAATGACTTCGACTATTGGAAAGGTAGGATGGAGTATTACTTAATGAATGATATTGAGAATTGGTTTAGTGTTGTAGATGGTTTCGAGAAGCCGGTGGATGAACACGCAGCACCCATACCGACGAAGGATTGGACGAGAGACATGGCCAAGAAGGCTCAAGTCAACGCCAAGGCAACAACCACACTTCAATGTGGTTTGTCAAAAGAGCAATTAAGCAAAGTGGGGCCATTTGAATCGGCAAAGGAGCTTTGGGAGAAGTTGATAGAGCTCAACGAAGGATCCAAGGAAACAAGAAGGGCCAAGAGAGATCTCCTAATTGGCCAACTTCAAAGCTTCTCCATGAAGACCAATGAGACCTTGAGCCAAATGCACAGTCGCTTCAAAGAAGTAGTCAACGGACTACATGTTATAGGTGAGAAGGTCGACAACCGAGACCTTGTAAGGTATGTGCTCCAAGCTTTCCCTAGAACAACCTTATGGGCTTCAATGGTAGATGCCTATAAGGTCTCTAGGGATCTCTCTTTGGTTAAGTTAGATGAGCTATTTTGTGAATTTCAATTACATGAACAAGCTAACACTTCATCCAAAGAGAAGGGTATAGCTCTTTTTGTAGGAAAGAAGGACAAGAAGAAGAAGGAAAAGAAAGAAGTGTCCTCCTCATTCGAATCCAAGGAAGACTCATCAAGTAGTGAAGATGAGCTATCGGCAAGCGAGGTGGCTCATTACATCAAGAAATTTGGTGGGAAGTCAAGGAAACTCACCAAGAAAGATGTGAGGAGGATGTTCCAATCCTCAAGAGGTAAGTCTTCAAATAGTTCAAATTCTATACCTAACGTAACTTGCTTTGGTTGCAACAAGAAAGGGCATATAAAGTCAAATTGCCCGGAACTAAAGAAGAAGGAAGAGAAGGAAAAGAAAAAGAAGGAAAAGAAGGAGAAGAAGAAGAAGGAGGCAATGGTGGCACAAACATGGGACACCCTTGTTAGTAATATATGAGAGATGTCCTAAGGCAATCGCCTTATGTATGAACCATTTATATGATAAATGAAGATTCACTATTTGAGTATACATGTTTTATGTATTTGATTGGATCTTAAACTCATTTACTGAATGTCCACGATACGATTCACGGCATGAGAGAATTTGTGATTGGATCACAACTAGTGAGTATCTCTACATGTGTAATTGTGATGTGGATTATCTCAGTCGGCGAATTGATGGAATCGACACCATCAATTTCTGAGACTAGCACGAGGTATACTCCTTGGTGTATCCAAGCACCGATTCTCACCGGGCCGAGACATAGTGATGTCCGAGTTAATCGTGGATGCTAGTTATGGTAACTAGTTCATCGGAGTGACCACCGTAAGACTTCATATGGTTCTCTCGCATATATAGATATGTCAATGAAGTTCTTACTGGGCTTAAGTGCGATGTTCCTTCGACTTGCATGATTCAAGTCATCTTGATCATGGAGACTTATGCTTTGACATCTTAAGCAAACATCTCCGAGGAGATGTGGACCCGGATGATTGGGTATAAGTCAAGTGATCAAGGTGTTTGAATAGCCTATAAAGGATTCACCACTCGCAGGAGATGTATACCCATGGCCTCTCGCCGGATTGTTACTAAAGTCTTTGGCCAGCATTACATGTTTAGAGTAAAGTACTCTTGATACATGTGGAGTAACTAGAATCCGTGGGGCGATGATACTTGGGCTAGGTGTGGCGTAGTCGACCTAGTGAGGCTGACACAATAGACCATGTCTGAACCAAGTGGGTATAAGATGAGTGAAGGGAATGGGGGCGATTCATTCGAGCTCTTGAAGGGTTTGAAATAGTTACGGATCAGGTTGATCTTTTCGGTTAATTGGGGATCATGATGTACTACTAGGTGCCACTCATGATCGTTCTATAATTAATGGTTAATTATAGGCGGCCAACATAAAGCGAGAACCTATTTGGTCACCGCTGTGAGTGTAATCCAAAGGATTTAAAGCGAGCTTGAGAATGGGATTCTCGGCCAAGAGAAACTATGTTTGGTTGGACCAAACATAAGCGAGCATGAAATTGTTTGATGCAATGGAGCGTGGATGGGCGTGTCTTATGAAGACATAATGGATGGACCAAAATGGTTTGGTTCTAATCAATGGATGAGAATAAACCAAAGGGTTTGGTTTATATTAAACGAATGAACCAAAGGTTGGTTCGGTTCGTTTTAACTTAAAATAAACCATCATGGTTTGGTTTATTTTAACTTATCTTAATGGAGCGGGTTAACAGGCTTTATGGATATGATCCATTAACCATTAAGAGAATTAGTTCTCTATAAAAGTGGGCTTAAGGGATTGTTAAACCCAAATCATCTAAAACCCTAGCCTCTTAGAGTTGCCGCCCACCCCAATTGTTGGAGTTTCGGCGCCAACCCTAAAGCTGCCACCGCCCAGCTTTGTGCCGCCGTCCAAGACCCTTGCCGGCGTCCAAGCTCCAGCCGGTGAACCTCCGGCGACCCTCCGGTGATCTCCTAGAGGTTCGGCATCAAGGTGAGCCTTTTCTCTCCTTGTTTTGGCCGGCGCCTACTCCTCCACCAAGCTGTCCAGTTTTCTGGACAGCTTCTCCTCCTCTCGTCAGAGCGTCGTTTGGACGACGGTTAGTGCTCCGACAGCGGCTAACATACCGGGGATTTGATCTCCGGTAATCCTCTGAGGTGGAGGACGAAGGATTCGTCAAACGGTTGACGAATACCTCTCCGGAGAAGCGAGTTTTGAGAACTCGTTTTGGATCTGAATTTGGATTCGGATCGTGATCATCTCTCGATCACGTCGTCTTCAACACGAGGCTAGTAACCCGTACGAAGACGAAGCTCGTGACTTAGCGAAGTCATCCCGAGGAGCTCGGCGTGGATACGGATAGAGACGATTCTTACGAGGATCGTTCCGGTTGATGCCGTTCCCGCTACACGTCATACGGAAGGTATAACGTAGTTTAATTTCCTTTTATTGCAATTTTAATTTACGTTTATGTCAACACTTGTTGTAATAGCATGCGTGTGTTGTGTGTGTTGTAATAAATAGGAGTATTTATTATTTTTATTGCTTCCGCTGTGCTCATGTTTACGAAACATGATCGAACACACACACGCCTGATGTCAGAAACCCAACAGTGGTATCAGAGCCCAGGTTGTGTTTCGACATAATCGTAAAATGGTTTTGCGATAGTCATAATGTATTTCTGGAAATTTTCTAATTTTGGAAATTTAGAAGTATTTATGGAAATTTTTCAATTTTGGAAAGTCTAGAAGTATTTATGAAAATCTTCCACTTTTGGAAAGTTGGAAGTATTTATGGAAATTGATATTTTCCATAAATAAAATATTTGATTAGATTCTGGAAATTTGTTTCCTAATTTAATCATGATTTGATTTGAAATCAAATCTTAAAATATTTTATTTCCATAAGTAGTTTTAATGATTTAGGAAATTGGTTTCCTAAATAGATTTTCCTTAATCAAATAATTCCATGAATAAAATATGTGATTAGATTTGGAAATTTGTTTCCTAATTTAATTATGATTTGATTTGGAGAATCAAATCTTAAACATATTTTATTTCCATAAATAGTTATGACATATAAGGAAATATATACATGACATAATTGTATGCCATGTAATTGCATTAGATGCATAACATTATGCCATGCGTGTCGTGACATGTAGATGTATGCCATGTATGCCATGCCATGTAGATAATAGTTATTTGCATGCAAAGAGGATGAGACATAAAACCCTAACTCAATATTAAAGCCTACACCTTCCATTAATATGGTTAGAACAGTTACATTTCTTGTTTGGGTTGTTGGACTCACTCCAAGCCCGGCTCGAACCTGAACATGTTCAAATCATTGGAATAGTTTAACTCTAATATGGTAAGAGTCAGAGGTCAATCGTTAGTTTGGGTTGTTGGACTCACTCCAAGCCTGGCTAATTGGTTGAATGCGCTCTAACCATATTAAAACTATTTCGCGATTAATGGGTCGGCTTTAACTTGAAGCATCGATTTGTTGGACTCACTCCAAGGTCGATGTGAAGAGAGGTGAAGTTGGGTGCTATGCATATGATGTATACTTGTTAATGTGTTAACAACCCAATGTATGTGTAAACATTCAATTAGTTGATAGCACATTGTGATAGTTACATATACATGATATGTAATCGGTATACTTGATACCCACCATCATAGCTAAGAATGGCTTGTTGGACTCACTCCAAGGTTGTTCTTATCTATGATGGATATCAGCCCATTCGGAGATGGACCTACGATCTCCCGAAGTGATTTTAAGGGTTTTAGAAATTCGAAAAATGAATGGGATTTATAAATGTATAATGATGCATTTTAAAATCATCTTTCTCATATATGCTCGTTTTGTATTTCTAAGTTAATATATTGATCATGATGTGTTTGAATTTGCGTTCCATTTTGGATTCAAATAAATTGACTGGGCCGAACTTCTTGGACTGGCTTAGAAACTTGAGAATTGTTCTCAAGGTGAAAAGCTTGTGTATGTCCTCGAAGCACCTCTTCCCGACCGTCCTAGTGACGATGCAACTTTGGACCAATTGTTGGCCTATCAGAAACATGTGAGTGATTCTGAACAAATGAGTTGCATCAAGCTAGCCGCGATGGAACCCAAGCTACGAAAGAAGTATTAGCATATGGATGCTCATATCGTAGTCCTTCATCTTTGTGAGTTGGTTGATGAGCAAGTGAGATTCGAAAGGTTCGAAGTCTCAAAGCTCCTCTTCACCTCTGAGATGCTAGAAGGTTCATCTGTGGTACTGCTCAATATGCTGAAGACTGTGGAGTCTTCTGAGAAGCATGAGCAGGGGACGGTGCTGTTAGTTGATTCCTCAAAGAAAGGTTCTAAGAGGAAGTCAAAGGAACAGCAGAAGGGAAAGAAGAGAAAGGCTAAGAAGGAAGAACTAGCACAAAAGGAAACTTGTCATCATTATGGCAAGGAGAGCCATTTGCGAAGAAAGTGCAAGATTTATCTTGAGTCCGTAAAGAAGAATAAGGCATCGGATGCCCCATCTTCTTTAGATATCTTCGTTATTGATTGTCATTCTATTTCCTCAAACACTTGGGTATTGGATACTGGGTGTGGCTCACATATATGTAATGACATACATGGGCTAAGGAATAGAAGAAGACTCGTCAAGGGAGAGTCAAATTTACGTGTTGGGAATGGAGCAAAGGTTGCTGCACTCGCCATCGGAACGTATTTATTGAAACTCCCTGCAGGACTTGTCTTAAAACTGGACAATTGCTTTTATGTTCCTTCGTTGATAAAGAACATCATTTCTATTTCTTGTCTAAATAGAAATGGGTTCCATTTGACTTTTAGTAACAATTGTTGTTACATAACTTTGAATGGAGTTCTTTATGGGATTGGAACTTTAAGCAATGGTGTTTATACGTTGGACGTATCCAGTGACATTTGCAATATCGAAGCGAGCAACAATAGTGCTCGAAAGGATAATCAAATAGACTCCTACATGTGGCATTGTCGTCTTGGCCATGTAAGCAAGAAACGCATGTCCGAATTACACCGATGTGGAATTCTAGAATCGTTTGAATTGGATTCACACGATACATGCGAATCATGCTTAAAAGGCAAGATGACTAAGTTACCTTTTACTGGAAAAGGTGAACGAGTGGGAGAGTTACTAGGTTTAGTACATACTGATGTATGTGGACCTATGTCAACTCAAGCTTTAGGAGGCTATAGCTACTTCATTACCTTCACCGATGATCACTCACGGTTTGGGTATGTGTTCTTGATGAAACACAAGTCTGAAGCCTTTGAAAGGTTCAAAGAATTCAGAAATGAAGTAGAGAAACAACATGACAAAAGTATTAAAATACTTCGATTGGATCGAGGTGGTGAATACTTAAGTCAAGAGTTTCTTGATTATCTAAGAGACAATGGCATATTGTCTCAATGGACTCCGCCCTATACACCACAGCATAATGGTGTATCTGAGAGGCGTAACCGGACCTTGTTGGACATGGTCAGGTCAATGATGAATCATGCGACTCTTCCTAAGTCCTTTTGGGGCTATGCACTTCAGACAGCTGTTTACTTGTTAAACAAAATGCCTACCAAGGTAGTCTCAACTACTCCATATGAGATATGGAATGGTAAGAAACCTCATGTATCTTACTTGAAGATATTGGGTTGTCCTGCTTATGTGAAGCGGACTGTATCAGACAAATTGGATGCTAAGTCTGATAAATGTCTATTTGTTGGATACCCTAAGGAAACAAGGGGTTACCAATTCTATCATCCTGTGGAACAAAAGGTGTTTGTTTCAAGGCATCTTTGTGTTTCTAGAGAAAGAGTTTCTCTTGCAAGAAAGCGTGGGAGTGTCGTCGAGCTTGAGGAGGCTCGAGAGACTCAAATAGACATTAATGAGATACAGTGAAGCACAGCTGACAACTCATAGTGATGAGCAATCAATTTGGACTGTTGTAACACCACATCTTCGTAGATCCGTAGAACACGCAATATTCCTGAGAGATATGGATTTCTCGTAAGCGAATCGAACGACGTGTTACTCATTGATGATGAGGAGCCTACCAGTTATGAAGAAGTGCTGACAAGTTCAGAAAGGGATAAGTGGCTTGGTGCCATGAAGTCGGACATGGATTCCATGTATGAAAACCAAGTTTGGAACTTGGTTGACCCACCTGAAGGCATAAAGCCTATAGGGTGCAAGTGGGTTTTCAAGAAGAAAACCGACATGGATGGTAATGTGATTACCTATAAGGCTAGATTGGTGGCGAAAGGATATCGTCAAAAGCAAGGTGTTGATTATGACGAAACCTATTACTTTGTAAGCTATCTTAAATCCATTCGGATGCTCTGGCCATAGCGGACTCATTATGATTATGAGATATGGCGGATGGATGTACAGCTTTCCTTAATGGAAACTTGCTCGAGGCGTGTATATGATACGACTGAGGTTTCACATCGGTTGATAAAACCAAGGTATGCAAGTTGCGACGATCCATTTATGGATTGAAGCAAGCATCCAGAGTGGAATATCCGTTTTGATGAGACGATCAAAAGTTTGATTTCTCACAAAATCGACGAACCTTGTGTGTACAAGAAGGTTAGTGGAGTGCGATCGTGTTCCTAGTATTGTATGTCGATGACATATTACTTATAGGAAGCGATGTGTCAATCTTCTGATCGATTAAGGTTTGGTTATCAAGACATTCTCCATGAAAGACACAGGAGAAGCAACCTACATCCTTGGGATTAAGATCTATAGAGATAGATCGAAATGGTTGCTTGGTCTTTCGCATCTACATATATAGGCCAAGTGCTAAAGAGGTTTAGCATGTCGGAATCCAAGAAAGGTTTCCTACCCATCGGGGCATGGGGTACACCTTTCAAGTCTATGTGTCCGCCCGAAGGCGAGAGGATTTGCATGAGTAAGATTCCCTATGCATCCGCAATAGGATCTATCATGTATGCTATGTTATATCACGAGGCCCGATGTATCGTATGCTCGAGTGTCACGGCGGATACGATCCGATCGAGGAATGGATCATTGGCGGTATTAAGGCGATCCTTAAGTACTTGAGAAGAACTAAGGATGTGTTCCTAATATATGGAGAAGGGTACATGGTGATACGTGGGTATCACGGATGCGGCTCGAGGACAAGGATGATTCCATGTCTTTGTGCGGTATGTATTCACGGAATGGAGGCACAATAAGTTGGAAAGGTTCCAAGCTTGACACTATAGCGGATTACGCCACTAAGGCGAGAATACATTGCGACTTTAGGCGTAAAGAAGCGGTTTGGATCAAGAAGTTCATCTCTGAACTTGATGTGGTCTCATCGAATGATCCAAACATGTGCTTGCTATCATCTTATCAGAGAGATCATAAGTAGGAACGAAATACAAATCGAGAAAATTCCCACTGAAAGGAACTTAGCGGATCCTTTGACTAAAGCATTACCTCAAAGTAAGTTTGAGGGTCATGTTGGTGCTTATGGTATTGGATACCGTAGCGATTGGCATTAGGCCAAGTGGGAGTCTGTTAGTAATATATGAGAGATGTCCTAAGGCAATCGCCTTATGTATGAACCATTTATATGATAAATGAAGATTCACTATTTGAGTATACATGTTTTATGTATTTGATTGGATCTTAAACTCATTTACTGAATGTCCATGATACGATTCACAGCATGAGAGAATTTGTGATTGGATCACAACTAGTGAGTATCTCTACATGTGTAATTGTGATGTATCGAAATTATCCCTAGTCGATGAATTGATGAATCTGGACACCATCAATTCTGTTGAGACTAGCACGAGGTATACTCCGTGGTGTATCCAAGCAGCTGATTCTCACTGGCTGGAGACATAGTGATGTCCGGAGTTAATCGTGGATGCTAGTTATGGTAACTAGTTCATTGGAGTGACCAGCCGTAAGACTTAATATGGTTCTCTGCATATATAGATATGTCAATGAAGTTCTTACTGTGGCTTAAGTGCGATGTTCCTTTGACTTGCGGTATTCAAGTCATCTTGATCATGGAGACTTATGCTTTGACATCTTAAGCAAACATCTCTCAGGAGATGTGGACCCGGGATGATTGGGTATAAGTCGAAGTGATCGAAGGTGTTTGAATAGCCTATAAAGGATTCACCACTCCTTGCGAGGAGATGTATACCCATGGCCTCTCGTCGGATTGTTACTAAAGTCTTTGGCCAAAGCATTACATGTTTAGAGTAAAGTACTCTTCGATACATGTGGAGTAACTAGAATCCGTAGGACGAGGAAATGATACTTGGGCTAGGTGTGACGTAGTCAGCCTAGTGGGGACTGACACAATAGACCATGTCCTGAACCAAGTGGGTATAAGATGAGTGAAGGGAATGGGGCACGATTCATTCAAGCTACTGAAGGGTTTCAGAAATAGTTCTGGATCAACCGTTGATCTTTTCGGTTAATTGGGGATCATGATGTACTACTAGGTGCCACTCATGATCGTTCTATAATTAATGGTTAATTATAGACGGCCAACATAAACCGAGAACCTATTTGGTCACACGCACAACGAGTGTAATCCAAAGGATTTAAAACGAGAGAAACTATGTTTGGTTGGACCAAACATAAAGCGAGCATGAAATTGTTTCAGTCGCAATGGAAGCGTGGATGGGCAGTGTCTTATGAAGACATAATGGATGGACCAAAATGGTTTGGTCCTAATCCAATGGATAAGAATAAACCAAAGGGTTTGGTTTATTTTAAACGAATGAACCAAAAGTTGGTTCGGTTCGTTTTAACTTGAAATAAACCATCATGGTTTGGTTTATTTTAACTTATCTTAATGGAGCGGGTTAACGGGCTTTATGGATATGATCCATTAACCATTAAGAGAATTAGTTCTCTATAAAAGTGGGCTTAAGGGATTGTTAAACCCAAATCATCTAAAACCCTAGCCTCTTAGAGTTGCCGCCCACCCCAATTGTTGGAGTTTCGGCGCCAACCCTAAAGCTACCGCCGCCCAGCTTTGTGCCACCATCCAAGACCCTTGCCGGCGTCCAAGCTCCAGCCGGTGAACCTCCGGCGACCCTCCGGTGATCTCCTATAGGTTTGGCATCAAGGTGAGGTTTTTCTCTCCTTGTTTTGGCCGGCGCCTACTCCTCCACCAAGCTGTCCAGTTTTCTGGACAGCTTCTCCTCCTCTCGTCGGAGCGTCGTTTGGACGACGGTTAGTGCTCCGACAGCGGCTAACATACCGGGGATTTGATCTCTGGTAATCCTCTGAGGTGGAGGACGAAGGATTCGTCAAACGGTTGACGAATACCTCTCCGGAGAAGCGAGTTTTGAGAACTCGTTTTGGATCCGAATTTGGATTCGGATCGTGATCATCTCTCGATCACGTCGTCTTCAACACGAGGCTAGTAACCCGTACGAAGACGAAGCTCGTGACTTAGCGAAGTCATCCCGAGGAGCTCGGCGTGGATACGGATAGAGACGATTCTTACGAGGATCGTTCCGGTTGATGTCGTTCCCGCTACACGTCATACGGAAGGTATAACGTAGTTTAATTTCCTTTTATTGCAATTTTAATTTACGGTTATGTCTACACTTGTTGTAATAGCATGCGTGTGTTGTGTGTGTTGTAATAAATAGGAGTATTTATTATTTTTATTGCTTCCGCTGTGCTCATGTTTACGAAACATGATCGAACACACACACGCCGCGGTGCAGGAAACCCAACAACCCTAAGCATGGAGGATTCTTCCGACGATGAAGAAGTTTGTCACACCACCCGGAATCTAGCCCTTATGGCATTGGAGGAAGAAGCCGGGAGCTCAAGTGAAGATTCCTCGTCTTCTTCTTCAAGCGACGAATCATCATCAAGTGATGATGATGAGGTAAACAACTCCCCTAGGGTAGATTTACTTTACAAGACAATTGCATGTCTTCAAAATGCTTTGAATAGATCGAAAACTAGGATTAAGGACCTAAAAATAGAAATTAAATCACTTAAGAGTTTAGAACCATCTTGTGGTAAATTATCTTGTGATGATGATGCATGTACCCTTAGGGATGAAAATGATGATTTAAGAAAAGAAATAGGTAACTTAAGAGCATGCTTAAAAAAATTTACTAATGGATCTAAATATCTAGACATGATAATTAAGGATCAAAGGGCTATTTACAACAAGGTCAGATTAGGATATAGGCATAAGAAAAAGGAGGTAGCATTTACATCTCTTGTTAGTAGAAAATTCATAATTAAAAGCAAGGGTAGAAAGGCTTGGGTCCCTAAGAAATTTCTAATTGATGCTAGTGGTCCTAAGATTTGGGTACCTAAGGATTGTATTTTTCATGTGATATAGGTAGAAGAACCAAGCTTGTGGATCGTTGATAGTGGGTGTTCAAAATACATGACCGGTGATGAGAGAAAATTCTCCACTATCAACCACACTAGCAAGGGAAAGGTATCATTTGGTAATAGCGGCAAACTTAAGATTCTAGGAAAGGGCACAGTTGAGGTATCCCCCAATCTTGCCATCCATAAAGTGTTATTAGTTAAAAATATGAAATTTAATTTACTTAGTGTAAGCCAACTATGTGATGCGAACTTTGATGTTAAATTTGATTCCTCAAAATGTTTTATAAGACACAAAACTCTAAATGATTGCATGTTAGTAGGTTTTAGGAAATCAAATATATATTATGTTGATTTATCCTATGCTACTAAGTGTCTTATTGCAAAAGAGGAAGAAAGTTGTCTTTGGCATAGGAGACTAGGACACATAAACATGAAGAACATAGCCAAAATAGCAAAAATGAAGTTAGTCAAAGGGTTGCCTAAAGTCAAATTTCTCAAGGACAAAATGTGTGATGCATGCCAAGAAGGGAAACAATCAAAAACATCACACAAAGGTAAAAATTTACTTAGTACCGCTTTACCTTTAGAACTTTTACATATGGACTTATTTGATTGTCATAGTACCCCTTCAATGATTGGTAGTAGATATTGCCTAGTAATAGTAGATGATTTCTCTAGGTTTACTTGGGTATTTTTCTTAAAAAATAAAGATGAAACCCTAGGAATAATCATAGGATTTATCAAAAGAGTATAAAATGAAAGAAAAATCAAAATCAACCAGATCCGTAGTGATCATGGTGGAGAATTTGAGAATTCTAATTTCTCAACCTTTTTCTTAGAACAAGGGTACAAGCATGAGTTTTCTTGTCCTAGAACACCCCAACAAAATGGGGTTATGGAAAGGAAAAATCGTGCCCTACAAGAAGCGACTAGGACAATGTTTAATGCATACTCCTTACTTAGCTACTTATGGGCGGAAGCGGTTAACACCGCTTGCTATATCCAAAATAGGGTATTAATTCATAGGTTTTTAGGAAAAACTCCATTTGAATTGTGGAATGGTACAATTCCAACAATTCATTATTTTAAGGTCTTTGGATGCAAAGTCTATATTTTAAATACCAAAGACAACCTAGGTATGTTTGAGTCCAAAGCGGATGAGGGAATTCTAGTCGGATACTCATCCACTAGTGTAGGGTATAGAGTTTACAATAAAAGGACTCAAAAGATTGAGTAATCTTCAAATATCCAATTTGATAAAACTTCCAATACATACCCTAGAAAATCCCCTATTGATGATGATATTAATAATGAAAATCAAGAAATTACCCAACAATTTCAAGATTTAACCTTAGGGGGTAATGATCAAGGGGGAGGATTAAACCAAGGGAAAGTAAGAGGTGATTCTGATGATGAGCAAAGAATTGAGATTAATTATGATCAACCTCAAATTAATACACCTCCTAGAACCATAAGAGTTCATCAAAATCACCCCTTAGATCAAATTGTGGGTGAATTATCTCAAGGTGTTAGGACTAGGTCATTTCATAGGGATCCCACTAGTCATATAGCTCTAATTTCTCAAATTGAGCCCAAAACAATCAAAGATGTATTACTTGATCCGGATTGGATCTTAACAATGCAAGATGAATTGGCTCAATTTGAAAGGAGTCAAGTATGGGAGTTAGTTCCTAGACCTAATGAAAACATCATCATTACTACAAGATGGGTCTTTAGGAACAAACTAGATGACCAAGGGAATATTACTAGGAATAAGGCAAGATTAGTTGCAAGGGGCTTTAATCAAGTTGAAGGACTTGACTATGATGAAACATATGCCCCGGTTGCTAGGTTAGAGTCTATTAGAATACTATTAGGGTATGCCTCCTATATGGGTTTCAAACTCCATCAAATGGATGTCAAATTGGCATTCCTAAATGGGTTTATTAAGGAAGAGGTGTATATAAAACAACCTCCCGGGTTTGAGAATATGGACTATCCAAACCATGTATACAAGCTTAGAAAAGCTTTGTATGGTTTGAAACAAGCTCCCCAGGCTTGGTATGAAAGGTTATCATCTTTCTTAATTTCTAAGGACTTTAAAAGGGGTAGTGTAGATCAAACTCTATTTATAAAGTCAACATCAACGGACATCTTTGTAGCCCAAGTATATGTTGATGACATTATCTTTGGGTCAACAAATGATGAACTTCTCCAAGACTTTATTAAGAATATGGAAAAAGAGTTTAAAATGAGTCTAGTTGGGGAATTAAATTTCTTCCTAGGATTACAAGTTAAACAAATAAGTGAAGGAATTTATATTTATCAAACCAAATATGTTAAGGAAATGATTAAGAAATTTGGTTTGGAAAATGCTAAGGTAGTTTCAACTCCAATGGCAACAAATACAAAAATAGATAGTGATAAAGAAGGCAAACAAATTGATCTTACACTCTATAGGAGCATGATTGGTAGCCTTTTGTACTTAACCGCTAGTAGACCCGACATATTATTTGCGGTTGGTATGTGTGCTAGGTACCAATCATGTGCAAAAGAATCCCATTTAGTTGCCGTTAAGAGAATCTTAAGATATATTAAAGGCACACTAAATGTAGGACTATGGTACCCTAGGACTAGGTCTTTTGATTTGGTTGGGTACACTGATTCCGATTATGCCGGTTACAAATTGGATTGGAAGAGTACTAGTGATGGATACCAATTCCTTGGGTCCTCCCTAGTTAGTTGGAGTAGTAGGAAGCAACCTTGTGTTGCCCTATCCACCACCGAGGCCGAGTATGTGGCTATGGGTGGTTGTGTAGCTCAATTACTATGGATGAAACATACCTTAGAAGATTATGAACTATCTTACTCCAACATGAAAGTATTTTGTGACAATGTGAGCACCATAAACTTAACCAAAAATCCGGTGCATCACTCTAGGACTAAGCACATTGAAGTGAAACATCACTTCATTAGAGATTATATGGCTAAGGGGGACATTGAGCTTAATTACATTGAATCCAAGTCCGACCTAGCCAACATTTTTACTAAGGCTCTCCCCGAGGTAGAATTTTCATCACTTAGGAGAGAACTTGGAATTTGCTTGGTTGAGTAAAGGTGTAGGTTTACATGATTCTATAGAAATACTAGGATTTATACCTTTAAGCATCTCACAAAATACCTAAGAAACGATGATTTTTGTATTGAGCCACTTAGACAACATGTGAGATGTTAGGAAGATGCACTTGGTTCATCATGCTTGTTATGATGCATTACTATGGACCAAAGTGTCATCTAGAGACATTAATCCTTCATTAGACCAATCATTGGGAAGGATTATACACAATTGATGTGCATATATCTCCAAGAACATGATTGAAAATGTCAAATAAAATATATTTTAAACTATGTTTATCACATTTTGAAAAACAGTTTTCAAGTGAAACACAAAAGTGATACAAAGTTTGCTAAAATATTAGAACTTTTGTTGATTTCCAAGTTTGTATCAATCTTGAAATCTGGAAAACATATATTTTTCAAAATATTTTTTCTTGATAAAGTATGATTTCATAAATGTGTACACAAAATTTCGTGAATTTTCGAGATTTCTGAAATTTCTGACGCATTTCTGAATTTGGGCTAAAAAAGTTGAAATTTGGATTTCAGGCGTAGCAGTCGACTGGTTCAGAAACCAGTCGACTGATACACTGTATTTTCTGATAAATAACTCCATTTTCTGATATTTAGTGTATTCTGGATTTCCTAAAACTTTAGCATAATAATATTGAGTATAAACAAATGTTTAGAATTGTTTAATGCGGTGTTTTAGGGGGAGTTTCATAAGATGTATCTTTTTCATTCCCAAATTTACATTGTTGGTGCAAAGTTAGAATTTAAACCTTCAAATTGTTTGATAGGCTTTTACTCCACATGTCTTTTACTCATCATGAACTATATCTTGGATTAAGGGGGAGTTAAATGTCAATTCTATTCCTTAGTTCAAGATTATAACACATTCGATTCCTTTATGAAATATATGATTTTTTTCTTTCTTCTCTTTTTGATGTATGTCAAAGGGGGAGAAGAAATGTTTAAGTTAGAATTGGATGTATGATTTGGAAATATGATTATGTGTGTATCCTTGAAAGACCTAACTTAAATGATTGCCAAACATCAAAAATGGGGAGATTGTTGGTGCAACAATGCCCCAAGCATTTATATGTTTTGATGTTTGAACAATCATCTAAGTTAGGCAACAATTTGTGATCTAATTGTTACAATGTTCAAGTAACAGGGAAATCCAAGTGTGAAGACTTGGTAAAGGCAAAGACCAAGTATGATTTTGGCAAGAGAAGTCCAAGGTAAAGGTTTGGCGGCATAAGACCAAGCATGTTGACTTGGCGACATTAAGTCCAAACAGACCTTGGCAAAGGAAGTCCAAAGGCAAGTCTTGGCAGCGTAAGTCCAAGCATGTAGACTTGGCGGTGTAAAGTCCAAGCACAATTTGGCAAAGGAAAACCCAAGACATGATAAAACCGAAGGAAGCTCTTGGAAGCAAAGCGCAAAGGATGAACAAGTCGCGGACTCGGAGGGATTCTGGAGGCACAAGGCTTAAGGAAGAGCTAGAAGGTTGAATCTAGGTCTAGAGGGTGAAATCAAGTATGAATTACTCATACTTGATGAGTATCAGTCGACTGATACGATGTATCAGTCGACTGGTCAAGTGCTCGACTGAGTCAGGATGAAACCCTGACCATCAGTCGACTGCTTTGGTCATGGCAATCGACTGATGTAGCGATCAGTCGACTGCCAACAATGGTAGTCGACTGATCAAGTTAAACACGGGCATAGAATGGAGTCTCACTCGACTGTCGTCTGTGATCACTCAACTGATCACTCCATCAGTCGACTGATGGAGGGATCAGTCGACTGATGAGAATGTCGTTGGAGGAAACGACTCTGAATCTCGTGAATCTGACTATTCAGAAGTCGTTAACCGCGCCGACAGTCGACTGATGTTGTGCACCAGTCGACTGATGGTGCTCTAACGGGAAAATCAGCCTTCTCTCTATAAAAAGAGGGTTGGTGGAGGTTTTTGGGGTTAATGCTTATTCTCTGATAATACTCTCAAGCCTCCATGAGTTTTCAAGCTTTCTAGTGATTTTAAATCCCCTCCTCCTCTCTCTAAGCTTAAGTTTCATTCTTTGTAAGAAGATGAGGATTGTTGTAAAGGAAAGCTTCATAGTGATTTGATTAGGGTTGATCCACCTCAAGGATCACCGTAGAGTAGGAGCGCTATCTCCGAACCACGTAAAAGAATCGTGTTAGCGTGTTTTTCATTTGTGTTATTATTATTTTTGTAGAAGACGAAAAATAATCTATTCACCCCCCCCCTCTAGCTTCAAATCGATCACCAACACTAGTTACCATAACTAGCATCCACGATTAACTCCGGACATCACAATGTCTCCAGCCAGTGAGAATCAGCTGCTTGGATACACCAAGGAGTATACCTCGTGCTAGTCTCGACAGAATTGATAGTGTCCCAATCCATCAATTCATCGATTAGGGATAATTCCAATACATCACAATTACACATGTAGAGATACTCACTAGTTGTGATCCAATCACAAATTCTCTCATGCTGTGAATCGTATCGGAGGTATTCAGTAAATGAGTTTAAGATCTAATCAAATATATGAAAACATGTATACTCAAATAGTGAATCTTCATTTATCATATAAATGGTTCAAACATAAGGCGATTGCCTTAGGACATCTCTCATATATTACTAACAGTTTTCTCAATAAGGAACTAAGGAAAGGTCCCTCTCTCAACCCATACAAGATGGCCACCCTCAGAATATCTGACCCCGTCGAAGGGATATTCCTAGCAATGGAGGTGAACCGATGAAGATAACCTCTGAGAGATTTTGAGGGTTCCTGCCTAATATGTAGTAAGATTGAAGCATCGTGTTTATAGGTATTGCAACTAGCAAACTCTTAGCGGAAAACTCCCTGAAAATCAGCAAAGCAGGTGATAGATCCAGGAGGCAGGGCACTGAACCATCTCTGTGCAGAGCCTGTTAATGTGGTGCGGAAAACTCAGCACTTAAGGGCATCTGTATAGCAATGAAGAGAGGCAGCCCCAGCGAATTGCGATAAATGTTCTTCCGGATTAGTTGTGCCATCATACTTCTCCACCTGGGGATTTCTGAAGTATGAAGGTGGCAACTCAGAAAGAATGTCGACGGTGAATGGACTAGGCTCACAGATTTTCAGAGCCCTAGTGGACTAACTTTCTTCTTGCTCTTCTCGCCTGGTTTGCATCATCGATATGGTATTTTGATACACTCTCCCTATCGGTCCATTACCTGGTAATACTTCGGCGTATGGCGTTGTCATGGGTTGGACTGGAGGAGGCCTCTCATGAAGCTACTCTCGGGGAGAGGGTTCGTCAAAATGGGGATGAAGATATCCCGTCCTCCTCCTCTCTTTGGCCAAGGCTTCAGCTACAGCTGTGTTCACCATGACCCTCAGTTGTGACGGTAATAAGGTAATGGGATTATCTTCCCCAGAAGAGGCTGCTGGATGTTGTATCTCCTCTGGTTACATCTCGATGTCTTGCTCAATAATGTTTCCCATAGACGACGCCAACTGATGCGGACGTACGCAGATTTTCTCACCTCCCTTTAACGCCAAAGAGCGTCTAAGAGACTTAGGGTTCTCTCCGACCACAACAGTAATGAGAAAAATGAATAGATGACGAGAAAACCCCACATAGAGAAACAAGACACAAGGTTTAACGTGGTTAAGAATTCTAATTCCTACTCTACGGGATGAGCTCTATCACGAGCTACAGTGTCAAAGCACTTTCACTATAAAACTCATCCTTCTTGGAAAATGCTTCTAGAGGTGGAGGAAAAACCCCTTACAATACTTGCAGTATACAATAACAGAGAAATGAAGCTAGATCCCAACAGTCGCCTCTTCCTGCTTCTTCCCTCTTCCTCTCCGGCGATGAAGTCTCTCCCTGAAGTTTTGGTGCAATCAGAATTAGAATCCTCTCCTTCTCTCTCCATCTTCCTTGGTTTTTATCTTCTTCTCCCTTTGCTAGCTGTCCGGTAACGAACTATTCCCATCATCGTCCATGTGGAGGCTCCTCCTTCCTAGAGAATCATTTTGTTAAGAAGATAAGGAGTGGAGGCTCCTCCGAATATTGTGTGTGGGGCCCTAGTTTGTTATATAACAAACTCCAATAGATGAACGCCTCGGGAAATATTCTGTCCCTCTTCTTCACCCTCTCTTCTTTTGCTAGGTAAAATATTGACTCGATCATTCTCTTGACGAGATCCTCCTAATTAATTGCAACCCAGGTATACATTATTTATTAATACCTAGACTTACTTTGATTTTGAGACTCAGTACCTTATGCTTGCTGTAACTACCCGAGTCAACCCCCGACTCACTTGCTGAGTCAATCTCAGACTCACTTACCGAGTCAACTCCCAGACCTGTACCCCGGATTACTCATTTGATCTCTCTTTAGCCCTAGAATTTATCTTCTCATTCCTACATCTTCATCTTGCCAGCCCGATCGACCCTCCTAGGTCAAGTTCCACCGCCTCAGTCAGTGTTTCATGTTTGAGCTTCTTCATTATAATCCCTAAATTAGGTCATATCAATATATATATAAAACATGTTTCAACATTCAATTAAACTTTTTTTTATTAAATTAAAAAAATATCGTGTAAAATTTTAATAGACTATAAAATGATCATAATAAATATTAAAGACGTTAAATATTATTTTGAAGCTCTCAAATATGATAAAAATAATCTAAAATTAAATTTAGTATAAAATATAATTTAGATAGTACTCGTAGTCATTCATCAGAAATAGACAGGCAGTTACTAAATTTTTTTTGCATATTTAACTCCAAATTTAAAATAATGAATTTTTGTTTGGATAAATTCATTCAATTTTCTAATTTGGGATCGATAATGTGGATCTTTTCCACCCCTTGTTAAAGAACCTCTGCTTACTGATAACTCACCGGAATCCAATCAGGAAAGCACGTGGCCAAGTGGATAACCACGTCCCGCTTTGCGATGAAACACATATTTTCATCAGAGCCGTCGATCGCGGTTGTAGCAAATGGTAGCGACAACTGTGTTTGCTGGGATGACTAAATTTGTGTTAATTAATGAGTACAATTTTAAAAAGAAAAAAAAATATTGAAGCATCCATCTCCTCCCATATATGCGTTCGATCGGCTGAACAGGTCTATTCTTCTCCCTGCTGCCTCTCCCTCCCATCCTACCAATCCATTTCAAGCCAGGAATTTGTGTGTGAATTTTTTCACTCTTTTTTTTTTTGTTGGATTCTTGGTAAGTACCCTATTTGGATGTCTTTCTTTGAGGATTGTAGCTTTTTCGATCTTGGTATTCGCCTGTTAATTTGACTGTTTTTAGATGAAGGAAATATTGCGGATTGGTTCTTAAGAGTGGCTGTAGCAATTTCCACGGGCTTGGAGGTCTCCAAGGGCATTAGCATGGCGGTGTCGGACGCGGTAGGCGAAGCGGCGTCAGGGAGTGGAGGGGAGAGGAAACGGAAGCGCGGGAGCGAGCCACTGCCGGCTAAGTGGCGGACGGAGGGTGAGCAGAGGATCTACTCCTCCAAGCTCATCGACGCCCTCCGCCGGGTCCGCCGCTCCTCTGCTTCTGCGCCGTCCGCGCTGCCCTCGGACCACATACGGAGCCGCGAAGTCCGAGAGGCAGCGGATCGGGTGTTGGCGGTCTCGGCGCGCGGAAGGACGCGGTGGAGCCGCGCGATCCTCTCGCGCCGGACTCTCAGGCGTCGGGTCCGGCCGCGAGCGGGCCGGCCGAAGACTGTCAGCGCCGCCTGCGTTGCCGGGGCGGCGGCCGAGAGGAGAAAGTCTCCGGCGGTGGAGAAGAAGACGAGGGTCCTGGGACGGCTAGTCCCAGGCTGCCGGAAGCTGCCCTTTCCGTCGCTCCTGGAGGAGGTGTCGGACTACATCACGGCGCTGGAGATGCAAGTGCGCGCCATGAGCGCAATCGCCGATGCCTTCTCTACAGCCGGTGGTGCCCCGTCGTCACCGATTCATGTCAATTCGATGTAAGTCTGACGCATCGCAGGATATTTCCTCTTCATTTTTCCTCTTCTTTGTTTTTTTTTTAAATTTTATTTTTATCTCCCCTCAGAATTCGTGGCGTATTCTGTTGTACATTTTTGCTGTCTGTTTTCCTTTTTGTTTTTAAATCAATCCCCATCAATTACGAGAGGCTTCCTCCAAGTGCTGCGAATCTTTCGTATGCTGTCGCCGGTAGCTAGATTCCACATTTGTTTTGCTTCCCCCGGCGCATATTAGTTTTCTTGGATGACCTCTATTGTCTCTTGCTTTGTAACCTTCATAATGTATTTATTTTAAAAATAGTTTTTGTTTTTCCTTGTGACCTTCATATGTTGAATGCCAAATGATCACATCATTTTTTTTAAAAATTAATCTGCAATGCTTATGATAAAATATGGTAAGACTTTTTGCCTGTTGCCGCCTTGTTAAAGTGAGAGGACATTATAAGTGAAGCAGGTGGATCGAAGACGAGACCATGTGAATCTGAGCATGCAGCAATCAAAGAGAAGATTTTTTTTAAAAAGGAAGTATGTACCCAAAGGATCATAATTGCAATAAAGCAAACATAAATCAATGTGTCAACTGTACAGCAAATGAAAGTTGAAGGTTGAGAATCAAGTCATGTGAATGGGGTATCATGGCTGCTTCATTATTATTCATAGGTCACTAACGCTCTGCCTCTGCCTGTTGGTGTTGTGCATGGCCAGCGTGCCCTGCGATTAATGAAAAGATGAACATTGCAAGAGCTCTTACTGCCATAATAACTAGTCCAGGCAAGAGACGAGAGCAGGACAGGACAACACATGAGCTGGCAAAACACCTTGATAAAGAACAAATGGGATAGAAGGGAGTAGAAGGGACCTGGTGCATGGCATAGGCAACCATCATTGATTTCCCAGGTGGACTGTGGGGTGTTGTGTGACAATGTGGCCAACAGTGAGGTAACGTGTGAGGGGCCCGGCCCTTGTTGTTGTTGGGTTCCTCGTGTTTGATAGCCAACGATCCAAGCTGACCATGTGGCAAGAGCACAGAGGGTTGGATGGCTGGCTGGCTTGGCCTTTGCCCTTTGCCCTTTGCCCTTTCCCCTAGTAAAGTCATAAGGTGTGACATGTTTTTGGACTCGTGTGCATCTGATGCCCCGCAGCTTGGCTTCTGGCTCATTCTCAGGGAAGATGCTCTGTTTTTGTAGTGTTGTTTTCGGTGAGGGACACTAGAGATGGGAAAGTTGGAAACACAATCACATGGATGCATTTATATGGATTATTGGATTAACACTCTATCTTCTTGTCTGAGGCAGCAGCACGATCAGAAATGCCAATTTCATTTTTGGATGCCCACAAGCCTGGACAGGAGCGATTGCAAGTCGGTTTATATTTCACATAAAGCTATTTTTTAAAACTTTTTAAATATTTAACGCAATAACAAAAAGGTTTAATTGGTTAATATAAAAAATATATATTTTTTTAAATTCGATTGGAAAAATAAATAAAGGTCATATTCTCAAAGTCAACTTAGTTCAAATCTATTCATTCTGTCTACCATCCTTCTATTTTCAGATTGGACAATTAATTTAACAAGGCAGGGTCAATTGATGGAGCTAGACAGATCTAATGAACTGAATGGGTAGATTGGGCCAGGTGGCTAGTGAGCCAGTTAGACTGATAGTTTGGCGGGTTTATCACGCCAGAATTTATATAAATTAGTCGAGTTGAATAGTTTAGTTAGGTTGGGTTGATAGGTCAAGTCAAGTAATTTGAGTGTTTAGTGGGTTAGATAATTATTTTGGTTTAAGTGGATGAGGCGAGATGTGCTGGTGAATTCGATTTCTGACCCATCTAGCTAGATTGCTGCATTTAATCCCCTCTAAACACCTTGTGCTAGGTTTATTGGCTCACCCTCTTAACTAGCATCCTTAGCCTACCAATTTCAATTGGGTTGGGTTTGAATGGGCCGATCAGGTTGGTTAATTTTATTAGTGTAATTGGCTCTTAATCAAGGTTAATCATGGTACGTGATACGGAGAGGAATATTGGTCCACTGACTTTAAGATGATTTGGTCAATATTACGAGCAAATCTTCTTGTGAAGTTTCAAAGTTAAAATCATATCAACTTTGATTCAGGCTTGATAATTTGGACTTATAAGAGCTCAATTAGATTCATTAATTTAACCGTTACAACCATTGAAAAGGGTGGTTATGATGTTTCCTTTGAATGACCATTTGATCTCGAACGGATGTCCAGATGGTTATAATGTTTATAAGATTAATGGCGAGAATGGTCACACCCAAGAAGGAGGTGCGATGGCTATTCCATTTATCTCCGGATCAATATAAAAACAGTGTTTGAGATAATAAAGAGGTAATTTTTTTCTCAATTGCTATCATATTTTCTATTCTATTTTCTCTTTCTTTTTTCTGCACTTTTTGTTTCAGATGTGAGCGTCGGAAGGTTATCGCCAAGGGTTACTCTTTGACTCTCTCCTAACTCTCTCTTGCTTGTAGACAAATACAAGAATAAATCCTTGTAATTCAACTCTGAAGAAAAGATCCGCCTTTGGAAGATTTGTCCATCGACCCCTAAGAACCCTATGCTCGACAAGACAGTCTGTCGGTCGACCTGCGACCTCGCTGACCTGAATCTTCACCCGAGAAGATAGTATGTCAACTAACCAATGATCTTGCTGACCCAATAAGCAACTTTATCCTCAATCCAACTTGCTGACACAATAAGGAAAGCAATTAGTGCATCGTTTCAGTGCAAAAGAAAGCCTAGTCCACTCAATGATCTCAAACCCAAATCATTTTTGGCATCGTCTGTTAGAAACTGAGTTGAGACATTGAGATGAGTGATGCAAGAAGAACTTCAGGAGATGGAACATCCCAAAGCTAAGAATGCAATCCTCTTCTTGGACCTCTTGTTTGGAATATAGACAGCCTGAGCCGACTTGTGTTGGCTATGGTAAAAGAACTCCTCCAGAGGCACCCTGCCTTCATTCCTCAGCCAATAAAACATCCCGAGGAGCTAGAGACTCCTCAGGAGGAACAGTCTCGAGAATCTAATGCTCAAAACCTCTCGTCAAAAGATCCAGAAGATCACATGATGAAGCACCAAGACCAAAAAAGGTAATGACTATTCAAAGAGATACCCCTTTTACTAAAGAGGTCCTAGCAAAGGAACTACCAAAGTATTTTCAACCTCTACACATTAGAGAATACACGGGGACGGTTGACCCCGAGGATCACCTTGGTCATTTTTAAAATGCCTCCTTGTTACACCAATACAGTGATAATGTTAAATGTCAAGTTTTTCTAACGATTCTAGTTGGACCAGCATAATGTTGGTTCAACCGTCTTAAGCCAAGGTTCATTATCTCTTTTGAAGATCTTAGCATTCTGTTCCTCCAGTATTTTTTCTAGTAGCAAGCATTATCAAAAAATGCCTCTTAGCTTCTTCTCCATGAAATAGCAAAGCAGGAAAACTTTGAGAGAATATATTTAGCGTTTCAACAAACTTGCTTTGGATGTATCTTTTGCTACTTCAGAAATTTTGGTGATTGCTTTCTATTGGTGTAGGGGCACTAGATAATCGAACCTAAGTTTTGATTATGATAAAGATCCAAAGTTAAGATCATATTCTTATCTCATGAGCTGAATTAAGTATGCAAGAAATAATTAAGCTAAGCCGAAGGTCAGTGACACCCGAAGAATCTGGAGTCGGGAAACCGTGGTGGTCGGACGACACTGGGAGAACTTCATGGGAGTCAAAGAACCCAGGTGAAGACTGAAAGCAAAGCAACTGGTCATAAAGGACCAGAGATAAGCACGAGTGCGAAAAGAGATGATAAGGTCGTGTCCTTTGTACGGGGACGACCGTAGGCGGTGAACCAACTAAGACTTCCAGTGGAAGATCTAGGTCAAGATCGGACGGTAAGAAACTGTCACATTTATCATTTTCCGTGCTAACTCTTTGCTGTAGGGAAGTGGCCAAGCTGGCAGTCAACTATTGGCTATTGGCAGTCGACTGCTGCACATCAGTTGACTGATGGCAACGAATCAGCCTTGTGCGCTAGATCAAAAAGGATAATATTTGACGGCGCCACTTCGAGATAAGATAAGGTGTCATCTCGTGATAAGTTTCACAAATTGAGGATCTAGAACCAGACTAATTCCAAGGCATGAGTCTATAAAAGGAGGGGAGGACTTGAACCCAAAGATCATCAATTTGCTCCTAAGTGCTCCCATAATGCCAAGGTTCTGCATCAATGCTACAATGCCATAACACCGACGTCACACCAAGTTTCAACTCCTTAAGCGTCGGTAACTCAGTTAATTATTTCATTACTTTGCACTCGGAGCTTTTTTTGTAAACGAGGTGAGGTAGGCTTGTTGCCTCATCCTCGAGTTTTGATTTTGTTGTTATCGTTTGTAGGGGATCGATATGTATGTTGGCCGGCTAGAGGGGGTGAATAGCCCTCAATCGTCGTATGGTGGAATACGATCATTCTCATTGCATGCTCGTCTACAATTATCATTAGCACAGTGAAATACTAATACAAATATGAATACTAACAACAAAACAAGCATACGCATACACATACGATATATGTGGTTCGGAACCGAATGGTTCCTACTCCACGGGCAAGCTCTTCGAGCTCTAGTTATGAGCACGACACTAACTAAACTCCTTCTCGACTACACGTCGGAGGTGGAGAAACCTCGTACAAGCTATTACAACAGTAATACTACAAGAAATACAAAGACACAAGAAATACAAGTAAAGAACGCTTTACAACTCTTTGCTTTGAACCCTTTCTTGTTGCTTTGGATGACTCTTGAAGGACTGGAATGCAGTAGCAATTCCCCTCCAATCGCTTCCTTAAAGGCTTGGCTAAATCCTCCCACTTTAGCTTCATTTATAACCTGCATCAAGCTGATTTTGCGCGCATCAGTCGACTGATCATGACCATCAGTCGACTGGTCCTGTAGTCGTTGTATCACAACGGCCAGATCCACGTTGGTTAAGTTCCAACGGATCACACATCAATCGACTGATGTCTGTCATCAGTTGACTGGTACCCATCAGTCGAGTGCTGGCGAGCTCGACTAGCTTTTGTGCTCGTGCACAATGCGATCAGTCGACTGCTACCCATAAGCAGTTGACTGATGTTGTCAACAGTCGACTACCCTCCCATGGCAGTCGACTGATCAGCCAGACTTTTGTTCAGTCGAACACTGGGCGAACCCATACGACCTAGAGCAGTTGACTAGCACCTATGCCAGTCGACTGATGTCGGGTAAAACCTCAAACATCAAGCTGTTTGAGCATCCGACAACCAGTCTTAGCCACTTGGCCAAATCTACCTCATCCCTCATGGAGTTCCCCACCGAAGCTCTCTTCCCTCGGCCTACGTCCATCGGATGCACCAAGCGCACGGCTTTGCAACGCCATCCTTCACGTCTTATGCCCTCGAAGTATGCTTCCCTTGGGCCTCACTCCATTCGCTCCCCGTCCGGCGGTCCCTCAGATGCACCAAGCGCACGGCTTCGCAATGTCATCCTTCACCGACTCAAGGACCCCAAGCCTAGTGAACTCGCCAAGTCCTCAAGACTTCCCACATGCACCAAGCGCACGACTTCGCAATGCATTTCTCACCAAGCACCAAGCGCACGGCTTCGCAATGTTTTGGATTTTCCCACACCAAGCCCCATGCTTGGATTTTCCATGCCAACTCCATGTTGGACTTTCCCACACCAAGCTCCATGCTTGGATTTTCCATGCCAACTCTATGTTGGACTTTCCCACACCAAGCTCCATGCTTGGATTTTCCATGTCAACACCATGTTGGAATTTCCCATGACAATCCCATGTCATGAGTTTTGTCTATCATCAAAATACTATCAAAGTACTGCTCGAGTCAAACTCGAGTAAACCTGGGCCGATTGCACCAACAATCTCCCCCTTTTTGATGATTGACAAAACTACCATCTCAAGTCTACCAATTCTCCCATATTGGCAATTCTCATATCCCAATGAGAATTCCAACGAACCCTAATTGGTAACTTGGTAACTTCTCCCCCTTTCTGACATTACATCAAAAAGGTCCTCCCCAAGGGTATGAATGTCTCATATCTCAATGAGATATTACAATCTCTCCCTTGGAGGAACACATGCCTACAATCTTTCTAGTGATCCCATATCACTTAAAGAGAGGCAACCCAATTTTTCTCCCATGAGGAAATACACATCCATCTTCCCATGATGGATACCTCCCCCTAGAGGCTTGCTCTCCCTTGACCTTTGCACCAACAATGTCCTTAGAGAGTCCCTAAGCCAATAGGAACATCAAAACTATCAAAATTAAGACAAAGTTCAACAATGAACTCTCTTCCACCTTAAAATTGACACTCACTCTTAACACTTCTCCTAATTCATATCCAATGGATTTCCATCCTTTCTAAAGGTCTCCCAAGCATGTCCTAGGGTTAAGAGTGGTTAGGGGACCAAAACACAGCTGAATATGGGCCTAACCACCAAGGTTTACCCGAAATCAGCATGTGCCAGTCGACTCTGTCAGTTACCAGTCGACTGGACTTGGCAATGATCGGGTCCTCAAGCCGGTTGATGATAGTCATTTGATTCTGATTTTGATTTTGAAATGAATTTCTAAAATCCATAAGTAAATATACGTAGTTTTAAAATTTTTGAAAATCCATACGTATAATACTTATCATAAACACTATGGGTGAAAAATATTTGAAAATTATTTTACCCACTAAATTAAGAGATTGATACAAAATCCAAAAGTTAAGAAAAGCTTCAATATTGAGCCCTCTTTGTATCATCCCATTCAATGGTGATAACTATCAAAAGATAGACTTCACCAAGGTTTTTCAAAATATTTTTGAAACCTTTAATTTCTTTTTCCTAAACATCTCACTTATATCTAGATGTGTAAAACACATACAAGTCAAGTTTTTAGTGAGATGTGGGTTTTTGTTCTTTTAATGGTTTCATGCATATTTCTAGGCAATATTATTTGATTCCCATCAAATCATGCCATAGTCCTTAATTTCATTTTAGTTATATGAATGATGATGATTATGACATAAATATGATATAACAAAGTATGTGCCAAAATCATGATGTCATGGCATGTGAATGACATTTTAGCATACATGGCATATAAAGAATAAGTCTAAACATGATCATGACATTTTTAGAGATAAAAATGAAAATGATGTCATGACATGACATGACAAGACAAATAAATCAAGGCAAGTAAAATATACTAAGGTATAAAATACCTAAGTGTTAAATCCAAAATGTCATTTCTAGGAATTAATCCCATTTTGCCTTAATACCATCATTCCCCCTAGTGTGCCAAAAATCCAAAATGACACACCAATACCTCTAAGACTTAATTGTGTCAATTTAAATCATTTTTAACTTCTCAAACACATTGGCACATCCTAATGTGTCAACTCTACTATGGCTAGGTTAACTACCCATCCACTTAGGGTTGACACACCCTAACCCATTTAGCGTGAATCGATTACGCTTCTAGGAACTCAATACCTATTGGAGTTCCTTGGGTTAACAAGGTATTCACTAGGGATAACTTCCTTAGATACCTTCCTAATGACCCTTTTAGGCTTTGAAGCCTTAGTCAAATGGGTCTTTCCTAGGTCAACTCTAGAGGTAACTCCCCCAATGACCTTCTTAGTGGCCTTCTTGGTTTTCCTTAAGTCCTTGGCCACTAAACACATACCATGGCTAGATAGGGATGACTTCCCTATTAGCCTTGGTTTTTCTAGACCTAGATGTTGTTCCATAATTAAATGGAACATTGTGATAGGACATAGGTTTGTGACCCAAACCTTTCTTGCTCTTAGACCGTTCTTGTTTCCTAGGCCTTGACTTTTGTACATTAAACCCCTTAACCGAATTTGTGATTATTGCTAGGGTGTTATCAAGTTTTTCTAGCCTTGAGCTCAAGGCTTGGTTAATTTCCTCAATTTTGAATTTTCATTTATCTTTTGGGAAATGTTCCTTTTCTTAGGCATGTGCTTAGATTTCTTGGGATTAACACCCAAATTTTCTTCAATTCTCCTAATGGACTCCTTTGGTAAAATATTTCTAGAATTATGAGTCCTAGGTTTGTCCTTAGTTACATGCACATGCTTGGCACCTAGGCAAAAATATTTATTTCTACTAGCATGCTTTTCATTAATAATAGGAAGAGAGCTAAAATAGTTTTTAACATGCTTTTTAACTTTAGGAATTGAAGGTACATAATTTAAATTTACCTTAGGATTAGCTTTAGAAGCTCCCCCTACATGAGATACACCCTCTTGCCCTTTCTTCCTCCCCCTAGGGCATTGGCTTCGGTAGTGCCCCTTTTGATTGCATTTAAAGTACACAATGTGCTCTTTGCTTCTAGTTGTGGGGACTCCAGCATCCTTTGACTTTGGGTTGACTTTGTGTGTCAATGCCTTTTCCTTAGCCAATTTAGGGCATTTGATCTTGTAATGCCCTTTCTCCCTACACTCAAAGCATATTATGTGATTTTTATTTAAAATAACAACACTTGAGTTACCTAGGGAGGTGGTGGAGGCCTCTTCACTTCTTCCGGAGGTAGAAGATGTTAGGGCAATCTCTTGCCATGATTAGGTTTTGATGTGTGTGGCAAAGGGTTTAAGTTAGTTTGTTATGTTGATTTGATATGTGCGTTGAAGTCGTGCAGGACTTAGTAATTCGCACATGGAGCCGTGGCGAGTTTCACATCTCATGACTCGGGCCTTGAGTCGGTGAAGGATAGCTTTGCGGAAGCCGTGCGCTTGGAGCATCCGAGGGACCGCCGGACGAGGAGCTTGGAGTGAAGCCGGAGGAAGTAGACTTCGAGGCAAGAGACGCGAAGGAGCATTGTAGAGCCGTGCGCCTGATGCTGCCGAGGGACGTTGCCGCGAACGAAGAGAACTTCGAAGGCGAGGGACTCCGAGGGATGAGAGTGAGCGAATGTAACCCGGGAAGGGGTAGCTCTTAGGTGAAACTTGGCCATTTGGCTAAGTGTCGGATGGGATTTCAGGCACGATCCGCCATGGAATAACGATCATGCTTCCGAGTCGATTGGTTCGACTAGTGTCCGACTCATGGGCATTTGACAAGCGATATTGCCTTGGTCGATCAATCGCCGATATCGATCGGCCAAGGGACGGCCGATCGGTCGATGATGTCATCGCGTACGGGCACCGCGGTGGAGTCGACCTCGTTGAGGACTCAACTGATCGAGCACCAGTCGACTGATGGTGCCATCAGTCGACTGATGCCAATACCGTTGGATGGAATCCAACGTGGAAAGCGGCCGTTATTGGGCAACGGCTACGGGATCAGTCGACTGATCGAGGGCATCAGTCGACTGATCCTGTGTCAACAGGAAGAAACCCTCTTCCTCTATAAAAAGGAAGGGGATGAGGCTTTGGGAGGCTAATGCTTGAGCTCTAAACTTCTCCCAAAGTGCCATACACGATTCCCTACTTTTCTTACTTGTTTTTACTTCAATCTTATTGTAAGAAGAGTGATCTTGATTGTAAAGGTTACCTCCACCTAGCTTGGTGCAAAAGAGAGACCAATAGTGATTGACTTTGGCGGAGTGATTCACCGTGGACGAATCGGACCGTGGATTAGTGGCGTAGCCGTGAACCACGTTACATCTCGGTGTTTGTATTGTTTTGTTTATCTTTTGCTTTGTCTTTATTTATATTTTCATATTCTGCTTGCGCTAACGTTTGTAGACGAGCAAAATACGACATCCAACGAACGAGGGCTATTCACCCCCCTCTAGCTGGCCGTATCAATCCCCAACAAGTGGTATCAGAGCCAGGTTGCTTGTCACCGGACTAACCGCCGCAACAAGCTCTTCATCAAAAGATGGCCAGCTCGAACATTCATCCGTCGAAGTTCGAAGGGGAATTCGCTTGGTGGAGAAAGCGAATGGAGGTATTCTTCGAAACCGACTTTGAAATTCTATTAATTATGGAAAACGATTTCGAGTTGCCTAGGAACGAAAATGGGGAGCCATTGGAGAAATCAAGGTGGAGCAAGAGGCAAAGAGAAGAATACTTGGCAAATTCAAAGGCCAAGCATCACCTATACAATATCCTCCTCCAACAAGAAGTCAACCGGATAGGAGAGTGTGCTAGCGCCAAGGAAATGTGGGACAAATTAATAGAGATTCATGAAGGCACATCCGAGGCAAAGCTAGCAAGGAGAGATGTCCTTCGCTCCCAATTGTCCAATATCAAACTCGAAAAGATAGAGAAGGTAAAATCCCTACACTCTAGATTTAAGGAAATTCTAACTGGTTTGACAAGTGTTGGTGAAAAGCTCTCCAACCGGGATATGGTAATGAAGACCATAGATGCCTTTCCCCGGTCCTCAAGATGGAGCTCCATGGTGGACTCATTTTATATCTCCAAGAACTTAGAAGTAAGCACCTTGGAGGAATTCTTCTCGACCATGGAGCTTCACGAAACGAGGCTTGAAGGAATACAAGAAGAGCCAAGAATCCAACCTTCAAGAGGAGTAGCTTTGATAGCAAATAAAGAGAAAAAGAAGGTAGAGATCCCCTCCTCCTCCGATGATGAAGCATCCTCCTCATCCTCCATGGATAGCACGGAAGAAGCATATATGGTAAGGAGGGTAAGACATGTTTTAAAAGGTTTTCATTTTAATAAATCTAATGATAGGAGGAGAAGATCAAGAGGAAAGGTGATTTGTTACAATTGCCAAGGAGAGGGGCACATAAGGGACAATTGTCCTCTCCTAAACAAGAGCAAAGAAGAGAGGAAGAAGAAAGAAGAAAAGAAAAAGAAAAAGGGGAGTAAAAAGAAGGAAGAGGAAAAGAAGACCAAGGAAAAAGGAAAGGCCATGGCTTTCAAAGCAAAGACATGGGATGACCTTGCTTCCTCATCCTCATCAGAAGAAGAAGAACATGTCTACTCAAATTTAGCACTAATGGCTTTTGATGATTTGGATTGCTCCTCCTCCTAAAATTAAGAATCAAGCACAAGTGGGGAGAGCTCAAATGAAGGGGGAGCCTCCTCTACATCCTCATCCGAAGAAGAGGATTTGGTAAGTGAGGTAACAAATCTACTTCCTAAGCAAATTATGTCTATGATTTCTAGCTTCACTAAGGACTTATTTAGAGCCAAGAAAAAGAATAAATGCATGCTTGAACAAATTAAGGACTTAGAAGAGAAGTTAGAAAAAGCATGCTTAAATGAAAATGAAAATATTTCTTCTTGCCATGATGATGCATGCTCACATGAATATATGTCATTTAATGTTAGTGATGCATGCATAGAAGAAAATAGGGTTTTAAGGGAAAAGGTAGATTATTTGACAAAAGCCCTAGAAAAATTCACTATAGGCTCCAACACCTTGAACATGATCATAGGGAGCCAAAGAGCTAGCTTCAACAAAAAGGGCCTAGGATATAAGGAAAAGAAAAATGAAAAGGCCTATAAATGCCTAATTGCTAGGGGACAAGATAAGAAGAAAGTAATTGCTAGGAAATGGATTCCTAAGGAATTTCTAGTGAACCCAATAGGCAAGAACTTATTTTGGGTTCCAAAATCCATCCTTAAGGGTTAGAAAACCCCTAGGGTAGTCAACCATATGCAATTGACCTATATCATATTTTGGTTGACTTAGGATGACAGGACAACATTTTTAAATAGTGTTAGGTGATGATAACGTGCCTATAAATAGTTAATAATGCTTAAATCATGATGATTAATGCAATTGCTATGTATGTTTGCAATCATGATTTATGATTTTGATATTTGGCACATAATCATGAGAAATAGGGTTTAAATCATGCCTTAGGTGATATTTGCTAATTATCATCATGTAATACCTAATGCATGATTATTACTTGATGAATACATGTATTTCATGATCATAATGTGTAATTCATTCATATATATCTTTATGATCATGAGGATTGTTAGGTTGATACTTAACCTTGATAGAATTGCATGAATATAAATGGTTAAGTATATACAAATACCCTCTAGGATACATCTCACACTCACAATAGGCTACCTTGATTGAAAACTTAGCATGGGTGAGATGTTAGGATGATACAAATGTCCACTAATGCCTATGGCATTTAGATGGTCATTTAAAGTATCAAAATAGCAATAATAGACCAATCATGGGGAAAGCTTATGTTTAATTCATAGACATATTGCCCAAAGATCATGGTTGGATATTTCATATGTTTTCAAAACAATTTCTTAATCTAAAATCTATGTAATCATGTTTTGAAACAATTGGAACCAAAACTAGGTGTTAAACTTGATACTCACATGATCAAAAACCTAGTGGTTTTTAAACCTTTTGGATTTTTGGCAAATATGTGAAAATATAATGATTTTTCATGAAGACCTATTTTTCAGTGATAAAGAACCTTACCAGAAATATGTTCCCCAAATTTCATGATTTTTCGGATTTTTTGGAATTTTTAATGCATTTCTGAATTTCAGTCCAAAAATCAGGAATTCCTGAAAACCTTGTGCCAGTCGACTGGTAGCCTGAACCAGTCGACTGATGGCCTGAAAAATTGAACAGTGAAGGCCGAATTTAGATTTTAATTCAATTTTTGGTATTTTCCTTCTATTATACTTGATGCCATGGGTTTATAACTTAGTGTTAATCTTTTTGATGGTGTCAAAGGGGAAGAAATAATTATGTTTAAGTAAATTATGATAGGGGGAGAAATTGTTAAAATGAGATAGGGGGAGAAATATATATGGGGAGTTTCATGGATTAAGGGGGAGGTGCATGTTTCTATATCATGTTTATGTTTACATGCTTTCTTACCTTAGAAATTTTTATCAAATGTTTTTACCTAACTTAAACGGATTTCCACACATCAAAAAGGGGGAGATTGTTAGGGCAATCTCTTGCCATGATTAGGTTTTGATGTGTGTGACAAAGGGTTTAAGTTAGTTTGTTATGTTGATTTGATATGTGCGTTGAAGTCGTGCAGGACTTAGTAATTCGCACATGGAGCCGTGGCAAGTTTCACATCTCATGACTCGGGCCTTGAGTCGGTGAATGATAGCTTTGCAGAAGTCGTGCGCTTGGAGCATCCGAGGGACCGCCGGACGAGGAGCTTGGAGTGAAGCCGGAGGAAGTAGACTTTGAGGCAAGAGACGCGAAGGAGCATTGTAGAGCCATGCGTCTGATGCTGCCGAGGGACGTGGTCGCGAACGAAGAGAACTTCGAAGGCGAGGGACTCCGAGGGATGAGAGTGAACGAATGTAACTCGGGAAGGGGTAGCTCTTAGGTGAAACTTGCCCATTTGGCTAAGTGTCAGATGGGATTTCCTGACACCAGTCGACTGCCATGATCTGAGTCGATTTGGTTCGACTGGTGTCTGACTCATGGGCATTTAGCCCAAGCAGTCGACTGCCTTGGACTAGCAGTCGACTACTGTTGACATCAGTCGACTGATGTCACTGTGCACGGGCACAGAGTGGAGTCGACCTCGTTGAGGACTCGACTGATCGAGCACCAGTCGACTGATGGTGCCATCAGTCGACTGATGCCAATACCGTTGGATGGAATCCAACGTGGAAAGCGATCGTTATTGGGCAACGGCTACGGGATCAGTCGACTGATCGAGGGCATCAATCGACTGATCCTGTGTCAATGGGAAGAAACCCTCTTCCTCTATAAAAAGGAAGGGGATGAGACTTTGGGAGGCTAATGCTTGAGCTCTAAACTTCTCCCAAAGTGTCATACACGATTCCCTACTCTTCTTACTTATTTTTACTTCAATCTTATTGTAAGAAGAGTGATCTTGATTGTAAAGGTTACCTCCACCTAGCTTGGTGCAAAGGAGAGACCAATAGTGATTGGCTTTGGCGGAGTGATTCACCGTGGACGAATCGGACCGTGGATTAGCGGCGTAGCCGTGAACCACATTACATCTCGGTGTTTGTATTGTTTTGTTTATCTTTTGCTTTGTCTTTATTTATATTTGCATATTCTGCTTGCGCTAACGTTTGTAGACGAGCAAACTACGGCATCCAACGAACGAGGGCTATTCACCCCCCTCTAGCCGGCCGTATCGATCCCCAATAGAACCTTCATTTTGATCTTGCTCCAGAATGGAAATCCTTTCCTCCCCCTCAATGCTAGAGGTGGAGGTCTCCACCAAATCATCAACATCTTCAAATGTGGTGGGTGCTTCTTCCTCGGCATTCTCCTCTACTTGTGCCGGTTGGGAATTTTCTTGGAATTTTATTATCTTATTCCATAGTTCCCTTGCATCCCTATAGTCACCCAATCTAGACCAAATATGGTTAGGTAACAAATCACTAAGTAATTTTATTACCTTGAGATTTATCTTGAAGTCCTTGATTTGGTCTTGGGTCCACCTTGACTTCTCAATGGGCTTGTTGTCTTTGTCCCTAGGCATCTCAAAACCGTTTTCTACAATAATCATATAATCAAAGTTGGTTTCGAGATATACCTCCATCCGTTTCTTCCACCAAGCAAAATCTCCATCGAATTTCGGTGGATGGATGTTATAGTCGGCCATCTTATAGTGCTTGTGTCGGCGGTTAGTCCTCGACAAGCGACTTGGCTCTGATATGACTTGTAGGGGATCGATATGTATGTTGGCCGGCTAGAGGGGGGTGAATAACCCTCAATCGTCGTATGGTGGAATACGATCGTTCTCGTTATGTGCTCGTCTACAATTGTCATTAGCGCAGCGGAATACTAATACAAATATGAATACTAACAACAAAACAAACATACGCAAACACACACGATATACGTGGTTCGGAACCAAATGGTTCCTACTCCATGGGCGAGCTCTAGTTATGCGCACGACACTAACTAAACTCTTTCTCAACTACACGTCGAAGGTGGAGAAACCTCGTACAAGCTATTACAATAGTAATACAACAAAAAATACAAAGACACAAGAAATACAAGTAAAGAATGCTTTACAATTCTTTGCTTTGAACCCTTTCTTGTTGCTTGCTTTGGATGGCTCTTGAAGGATTGGAATGCAGCAGCAATTCCCCTCCAATCGCTTCCTTAAAGGCTTGGCGAAATCCTCCCACTTGAGCTCCATTTATAACCTGCATCAAGTTGATTTCGCACGCATCAGTCGACTGATCGTGACCATCAGTCGACTGGTTCTGTAGCCGTTGTCTCACAAAGACCAGATCCATGTTGGTTAAGTTCCAACGGATCACACATCAGTCGACTGATGGCTGTCATCAGTCGACTGGTACCCATCAGTCGAGTGATGGCGAGCTCGACTAGCTTCGTGCGTGCACGCGCGATCACCGATCTCGCTACCCATGCGGTTGGCGGATGTTATCAGTCATTGCCCTCCCATGGCGTCGATGTGATCACCGAACTTTCATTTTAGTGAACCGGTCGAACCCATACAACCTAGAGCAGTCGACTGACACTTATGCCAGTCGACTGATGTCGGATAAAACCTCAAACATCAAGCTATTTGAGCATCCGACAACCAGTCTTAGCCACTTGACCAAATCCACCTCATCCCTCATGGAGTTCCCCACCGAAGCTCTCTTCCCTCGGCCGATGTCCCTCGGATGTGCCAAGAGAACGGCTTCGCAACGCCATCCTTTGCGTCTCATGCCCTTGAAGTATGCTTCGCTTGGGCCTAACTCCATTCGCTCCCCGTCCGGCGGTCCCTCGGATGCACCAAGCGCACAACTTCGCAATGTCATCCTTCACCGACTCAAGGACCCCGAGCCTAGTGAACTTGCCAAGTCCTCAAGACTTCCCACATGCACCAAGCGTACGACTTCGCAATGCATTTCTCACAAAGCACCAAGCGCACGGCTTCGCAATGCTTTGGATTTTCCCACACCAAGCCCCATGCTTGGATTTTTCATGCCAACTCCATGTTGGACTTTCCCACACCAAGCTCCATGCTTGGATTTTCCATGCCAACACCATGTTTGACTTTCCCATGACAATCCTGTCAGTGATATATGAGAGATGTCCTAAGGCAATCGCCTTATGTCTGAACTATTTATATGATAAATGAAGATTCACTATTTGAGTATACATGTTTTCATGTATTTGATTAGATCTTAAACTCATTTACTGAATGTCCACGATACGATTCACAGCATAAGAGAATTTGTGATTGGATTACAACTTGTGAGTATCTCTACATGTGTAATTGTGATGTATCGGAATTATCCCTAGTCGATGAATTGATGGATTTGGACACCATTGATTCTGTCGAGACTAGCATGAGGTATACTCCTTGGTGTATCCAAACAGCTGATTCTCACTGGCTGGAGATATTGTGATGTCCGGAGTTAATCGTGGATGCTAGTTATGGTAACTAGTTCATTGGAGTGACCAGCCGTAAGACTTCATATGGTTCTCTGCATATATAGATATGTCAATGAAGTTCTTACTGTAGCTTAAGTGCGATGTTCCTTTGACTTGCGGTATTCAAGTCATCTTGATCATGAAGACTTATGCTTTGACATCTTAAGCAAGCATCTCTGAGGAGATTGTTGGTGCAATAAGCCCAGGTTGACTCGAGTTTGACTCGAGCAGTACCTTGATAGTATTTTGATGATAGACAAAACTCATGACATGGGATTGTCATGGGAAAGTCCAACATGGGGTTGGCATGGAAAATCCAAGCATGGAGCTTGGTGTGGAAGTCCAAGGGGGAAGCCTTGGCATGGGAAAGTCCAAAGCATTGCGAAGCCGTCCGCTTGGTGCTTGGCATGGGAAATCCAAAGCATTGCGAAGCCGTGCGCTTGGTGCTTGGTGAGAAATGCATTGCGAAGCTGTGCGCTTGGTGCATTTGGGAAGTCTTGAGAACTTGGCAAGTTCACTAGGCTCGGGTCCTTGAGTCGGTGAAGGATGACATTGCGAAGTCGTGCGCTTGGTGCATCCGAGGACCACGGACGGGAGCGAATGGAGTGAGCCCAAAGGGAAGCATACTTAGGCATGAGAAGTGAAGGATGGCGTTACTGGCGCGTGGCGCATCCGAGGGACGTAGGCGGAGGAAGAGAGCTTAGGTGGGAACTCCATGAGGATAAGGTGGACTTGGCCAAGTGGCTAAGATCGAGTGTCGAGGCTCAAACATTGTTATGTTTGTACCGACCGCCGAGGGAGGGCGCCGATCGTATAGAATCGGCCGACCGCCAAGGGATGACAATGATCGATGACACATGCGCACGGGCATGTATCGGAGTCGAGCTCGCCAAAGACTCGATCGATGGATGATCTCGATCGATGGGTGCCATCACGATCGATGTGTGATCCGTTGGAACTTAACCAAGCGTGGATCAGCGTTGTGAGACAAGCGCTACGGGACGATCGTGATGGTCACGATCGATGGTGATGGGCGAAATCAGCAGTCACGAGGTTATAAATGGAGCTCGAGTTGGAGGATTTCGCCAAGCCTTTTGTATTGGAGGAATTGCTGCTGCATTCCAGTCCTTCAAGAGCCATCTAAAGCAAGCAACAAGCAAAGTGATCAAAGCAATCGGTGAAAGTTTTCTTGTGTATTGTATTTGTGCATTTGCTTGTATTTCTATATTACTGTTGTAATTGTTTGTGAGAGGTTTCTCCACCTTCGACGTGTAGTCGAGAAGGAGTTTGAGTATTGCCGTGTGCATCTCTAGAGCTCGAGGAGCTCGCCCGTGGAGTAGGAACCATTCGGTTCTGAACCACGTATATCGTGTGTGTTTGCGTGTGCTTATTTGTTGTTAGTATTATTATTGTTTTATTGTTTCCGCTGTGCTAACGACAATCGTAGACAAGCAACGCAACGAGAACGAGAGAATTACGACATCAAACGAACGAGGGCTATTCACCCCCCTCTAGCCGGCCAATCGATCCCCAACAAGTGGTATCAGAGCCGAGGTTGCTCTTCAAGGACTAACCGCCACGAGAGCACTACAAGATGGCCGGCTACAACCTTCAACCACCAAAGTTTGAAGGAGATTTTCTATGGTGGAAAAGAAAAATGGAGGTATACCTAGAAACCGATTTTGATTTTATGCTAATTTTAGAAAACGGTTTTGAATTGCCTAGGGATGAAAGAAATAGGCAAATTGAGAAGTCAAGGTGGACCCAAGACCAAATCAAAAACTTTGAGACAAATCACAAGGTAATCGAATTGCTTAGTGATTTGATTCCTAACAACATTTGGTCTAGGTTGGGAAATTTTAGGGATGCAAAAGAATTATGGGATAAAGTAATGAAATTCCAAGAAAGTTCCCAATCGGCACAAGTAGAGGAGAATTCCGAAGAAGAATCACCATCCACTTCTGAAGATGTGGATGATTTGGTGGAGACCTCCACCTCTAGCATTGAGGGGGAGGAAAGGATTTCAATTTTAGAGCAAGATCAAAATGAAGCTTCTACCTCCGGAAGAAGTGAAGAGGCCTCCACCACCTCCCTAGGTAACTCAAGTGTTATTATTTTAAATAAAAATCACATAATATGCTTTGAGTGTAGGGAGAAAGGGCATTACAAGAGCAAATGCCCTAAATTGGCTAAGGAAAAGGCATCAACACCAAAAGTCAATCCAAAGTCAAAGGATGCCGGTGTTCCCAAAATCAAGAGCAAAGAGCACATTGTGTGCTTTAAATGCAACCAAAAGGGACACTATCGAAGCTAATGCCCTAGGGGGAGGAAGAAAGGGCAAGAAGGTGCAACTCATGTAGGGGGAGCTCCTAAAGCTAACCCTAAGGTAAATTTACTTAATGCACCTTTAATTCCTAAAGTCAAAAAGCATGCTAAAAATTATTTTAATTCTCTTGCTATTATCAATGAAAAGCATGCTAAGAGAAATAATAAGGTGTATTGTCTAGGTGCTAAACATGTTAGTTTCTCTAAGGACAAACCTATGACTCAAAACACTAGATCTATTTTACCTAGGGAGTCAATTAGGAGAATTGAAGAAAACTTGGGTGTTAATCCCAAGAAATCTAGGCATATGCCTAAAAGGAAAAACATTTCCCAAAAGATAAATGAAAATTCAAAATTGGGAAAATTAGAGCTAGAAAACCAAGCCTTGAGGTCAAGGCTAGAAAAATTGGAGAAGACCCTAGCAATAATATCAAATTCGGTTGAGGGGTCTAATGTACAAAAGTCAAGACCTAGAAAACAAGAAATGTCTAAGGGCAAGAAGGGTTTGGGTCACAAACCTATGTCCTACCATAATGTTCCATTTAATTATGGAACCACATCTAGGTCTAGGAAAACCAAGGCTAATAGGGAAGCCATCCCTACGTCTAGCCATGGTATGTGTTTAGTGGCTAACACCTCAAAGAAATCAAATGTAGCCACTAAGAAGGTCAATGGAGGAGTCACCTCTAGAGTTGACTCAAGTAAGACCCATTTGACTAAGGCGTCAAAGCCAAAAAGGGTCATTAGAAAGGTATCTAGGGTAAGTTATTCCTAGGGAATACCTTGTTAACCCAAGGAGCTCCAATAGGTATTGGGTTCCTAAAAGCGTGATTGATTCACGCTAGATGGGTTAGGATGTGTCAACCCTAAATGGATGGGTAGTTAACCTAACCATAGTAGAGTTGACACATTAGGATGTGCCAATGTGTTTGAAAAGTCTAAAAATGATTAAATTGGCACAATTAGGTCTTAGAGGTATTGGTGTGCCATTTTGGGTTTTTGGCACACTAGGGAAATGAATGACATTAAGGCAAAATGAATTTAATTCCTAGAAATGGCAAATTAATTTTAACACTTAGGTATTCTATACCTTAGAATATTTTACTTGCCATGCTTTATTTGCCTTGCCATGTCATGACATCATTTTCATTTTATCTATAAAATGTCATGATCATGTTTAGAATTATCTTTAGATGTCATGTATGCTTAGCTCTCATTCACATGCCATGACATCATGATATTGGCATATGTTTTTATCTATATCATATCTATGCCATAATCATATCATGCATATAAATAAAATGAAATTATGGACTATGACATGATTTGATGGGAATCAAAGAATATTGCCTTAGAAATATGCATGAGAACATAAACAAAACAAAACCCACATCTCACAAAAATTTGACTTGTATGTGTTTTACACATCTAGATATTGGTGAGATGTTTAGGAAAAAGAAAATAAAGGTTTGAAAAACATTTTGAAAAACCTTGGTGAAGCCTATCTTTTGATAGCTATCACCATTGAATGGAATGATACAAAGATGGCTCTTTATTGAAGCTTTTCTTAAATTTTGAACTTTGTATCAATCTCCTAATTTAATGGGTAAAATAAATTTCCAATATTTTTCACCCATAGTGTTTAGGATAAGTATTATACATATGCATTTTCAAGATTTTTAAAATTACGTATATTTACTTATGGATTTCGAAAATCCATTTTTTCAAAGCGAAAATCTAGAATCGATTATCGATGATCGCTGTAATGGCAATGATCGATGGTAAGTCCAATCGATCGTGGTATCGCCTATAGTTAGGCCCATGTTTAGCCATGTTTTGGTCCCCTAACAACTCCTAGCCCTAGGATATGCTTGGGAGAGCATTAGAGAGGGTGGAAATCCATTGGATATGGATTAGGAGTTGGGTTGAGGGTGAGTATCAATTTTAAGGTGGAAGAGAGTTCATTGTTGAACTTTGCCTTAATTTTGATTTGGTTAATGTTTCTATTGGCTTAGGGACTCTCCAAGGGCATTGTTGGTGCAATGGTCAAGGGGGAGCAAGCCTCTAGGGGGAGGTATCCATCATGGGAAGATGGATGTGTATTTCCTCATGGGAGGAAAATTGGGTTGCCTCTCTTTAAGTGATATGGGATCACTAGAAAGATTGTAGGCATGTGTTCCTCCAAGGGAGAGATTGTAAGATCTCATTGGGATATGAGACATTCATACCCTTGGGGAGGACCTTTTTGATGTAATGTAAAAAAGGGGGAGAAGTTACCAAGTTACCAATTAGGGTTCGTTAGAATTCTCATTGGGATATGAGAATTGCCAATATGGGAGAATTGGTAGACTTGAGATGGTAGTTTTGTCAATCATCAAAAAGGGGTAGATTGTTGGTGCAATCGGCCCAGGTTGACTCGAGTTTGACTCGAGCAGTACCTTGATAGTATTTTGATGATAGACAAAACTCATGACATGGGATTATCATGGGAAAGTCCAACATGGGGTTGGCATGGAAAATCCAAGCATGGAGCTTGGTGTGGAAGTCCAAGGGGGAAGCCTTGGCATGGGAAAGTCTAAAGCATTGCGAAGCCGTGCGCTTGGTGCTTGGCATGGGAAATCCAAAGCATTGCGAAGCCGTGCGCTTGGTGCTTGGTGAGAAATGCATTGCGAAGCCGTGCGCTTGGTGCATTTGAGAAGTCTTGAGAACTTGGCAAGTTCACTAGGCTCGGGTCCTTGAGTCGGTGAAGGATGGCATTGAAGTCGTGCGCTTGGTGCATCCGAGGGACCGCCGGACGGGGAGCGAATGGAGTGAGCCCAAAGGGAAGCATACTTCTAGGGCATGAGACGCGAAGGATGGCATTGCGAAGCCGTGCGCTTGGCGCATCCGAGGGACGTAGGCCGAGGGAAGAGAGCTTCGGTGGGGAACTCCATGAGGAATAAGGTGGACTTGGCCAAGTGGCTAAGACTGAGTGTCGGAGGCTCAAACATCGTTATGTTTGAGGTTTTAGCCAACATCAGTCGACTGGAATAGGTGCCAGTTGACTGCTCTAGGTCGTATGGGTTCGACCAGTGTTCGACTGAACCAAGTCTGGCTGATCAGTCGACTGCCGAGGGAGGGCAGTCGACTATTGGGAGAATCAGTCGACTGCCGAGGGATGGCAGTCGACTGATGACACTGTGCACGGGCATAGAATGGAGTCGAGCTCGCCAGCACTCGACTGATGGATGATCAGTCGACTGATGGGTGCCATCAGTCGACTGATGTGTGATCCATTGGAACTTAACCAACGTGGATCTGGTCGTTGTGAGACAATGGCTACGGGACCAGTCGACTGATGGTCACGATCAGTCGACTGATGGGCGCGAAATCAGCTTGATGCAGGTTATAAAAGGAGCTCAAGAGGGAGGATTTCACCAAGCCTTTTGTGGAGCTATTGGAGGGGAATTGCTGCTGCATTCCAGTCCTTCAAGAGCCATCTAAAGCAAGCAACAAGCAAAGTGATCAAAGCAATCGGTGAAAGTTTTCTTGTGTATTGTATTTGTGTATTTGCTTGTATTTCTATATTACTGTTGTAATTACTTGTGAGAGGTTTCTCCACCTCCGACGTGTAGTCGAGAAGGAGTTTGAGTATTGCCGTGTGCATCTCTAGAGCTCGAGGAGCTCGCCCGTGGAGTAGGAACCATTCAGTTCCAAACCACGTATATCGTGTGTGTTTGCGTGTGCTTATTTGTTGTTAGTATTATTATTGTTTTATTGTTTCCGCTGCGCTAACGACAATCGTAGACAAGCAACGCAACGAGAACGAGAGAATTACGACATCAAACGAACGAGGGCTATTCACCCCCCTCTAGCTGGCCAATCGATCCCCAACAGAGATGTAGACCCGGGATGATTGGGTATAAGTCGAAGTGATCGAAGGTGTTTGAATAGCCTATAAAGGATTCACCACTCCTTGCGAGGAGATGTATACCCATGGCCTCTCGTTGGATTGTTACTAAAGTCTTTGGCCAAAGCATTACATGTTTAGAGTAAGGTACTCTTCGATACATGTGTAGTAACTAGAATCCGTAGGATGAGAAAATGATACTTGGACTAGGTGTGATGTAGTTAGCCTAGTGGGGACTGACACTATAGACCATGTCCTGAACCAAGTGGGTATAAGATGAGTGAAGGGAATGGGCCACCATTCATTCGAGCGGCTGAAGGGTTTCAGAAATAGTTCTGGATCAACCGTTGATCTTTTTAGTTAATTGGGGATCATGATGTACTACTAGGTGTCACTCATGATCGTTATATAATTAATGGTTAATTATAGACGGCCAACATAAACCGAGAACCTATTTGGTCACACGCACAACGAGCGTAATCCGAAGGATTTAAAACGAGCTTGAGAATGAGATTCTCAGACCGAGAGAAACTAGGTTTGGTTGAACCAAACAAGGAGCGAGCATGAAATCATTTCAGTCGCAATGGAAGCGTGGATGAGCCGTGTCTTATGAAGACATAATGGATGAACCAAAATGGTTTGGTTCTAATCCAATGGAGGAGAATAAACCAAAGGGTTTGTTTTATTTTAAACGAATGAACCAAAGTTGGTTCGGTTCATTTTAACTTAAAATAAACCATCATGGTTTGGTTTATTTTAACTTAAATTAATGGAGCGGGTTAACGGGCCTTATGGTTATGATCCAATAACCATTAAGAGAATTAGTTCTCTATAAAAGAGTGCTTAAGGGTTTGTTAAGCCCTAATCCAATTCCCTTAACCTAGAGTTGCCGCCCACCTCCTCCCCTTGTAGAAGTCGGCGCCAACTCTAGTGTCGCCGCCCATCTCCTCCAACCGGCGACCAGTTGCTGCCCTCTTCTCCACTTACCGGCGTCGAGCTGCTACCGGAGGAGCTCCGGTGATCATCCTTGGCTCCGGCGACAAGGTGAGCACATTGCTTTCCTTATTTGGCCGGCACAAGGTCTCCACCAAAGCTGTCCAGTTTTCTGGACAGCTTGTTTCCTTCTTGTCGGAGCGTCGTTTGGACGATGTTTGGAGCTCCGAAAGCGCCTCCCTTGCCGGGGATTCGATCTCCGGCAATCCTCATAGGTGGAGGACGAAGGATTCATCAAACGGTTGACGAATTCCTCTCCGGAGAAACGAGTTTTTGAGGACTCGTTTTGGATCCGAATTTTGATTCGGATCGTGATCTTCTCTCGATCACATCATCTTCAACATGAGGCTAGTAACCTATACGAAGACGAGGCTCGTGACTTAGTGAAGTCATCCCGAAGATACTTGGCATGGATATGGATAGAGACGATTCTAGCGAGGATCGTTCCGGTTGATGTCTTTCCCGCTACACGTGATACGTAAGGTATACGTAGTTAAATTTCCTTTTATTGTAAAAATTTAAATTTATGGTTATGTCTACACATGTTGTACTATGCATGCGTGTGATGTGTGTGTTGTAATAAATTAGATTTATTATTTTGTTCCTTCCGCTGTGCACATGTTTGCGAAACATGTTCGAACACACACTCATCGCGGTGCCGGAAACCCAACAAATCCCATGTCATGAGTTTTGTCTATCATCAAAATACTATCAAAGTACTGCTCGAGTCAAACTTGAGTCAACCTGGGTCGATTGCACCAACATCGTTGTCTCCTACCTCTAACGAGGAGGAGACTCTATAGTGAATTGCTCCTTCGTACGCAGTCAGGGATTGCGGGGCCTTGGAGTAGCAACCATTGGGTTGTCAACCAAGTAAAAATAAATTTATCTTATTTATTTTTCCGCTGTGCATCTCTTTATTTTTAATCGAAGGAAAGAAAAGATTTACGCTCGCTATTCACCCCTCCTCTAGCGCACTTTTCGATCCAACAATTGATATCAGAGTGGGGACGCTAAGATTTGGTGCAACCACCAATCTAGCATTTTTTTTGTTTCTTTTCGTATTTATTATTTTAAGTTGTTCTCCCGCACTACTAATCCAAGACGAAGTCTTGGTACTCTTCTTTTAGTTGTGTATTTGTAAGAATCAATCAAACTATTCGCTTTTGGAGTAGCCGACGGTAAAACGGGCATAACTTTTCATACAAGTGGACCCACAAAACGTGCTACCCACCAAAACGAAGCTCTCTAAGAGATCTACACAACAAGGTATTTCATCCCTAAAAAATAACATTTAGTACCCTTTCAGGGACATCGAAGGTCATAAGTTTCTAGTTTTTATTTAGCTTTCTATTTTTGTTTATTTCTTTTTATTATTTCTTGCATTACTAATCCAAAGCCAAGTCTTGGAATTCCTTTTGGTTTTTATTCGTGTTTTGCAAGATAATTAATGGCTCACATTGAGGGGTATAACACCACTCGACCTCCATTCTTTAACGGAAATGATTTCCGTTATTGGAAAGGTCGGATGAAGTGTTTCTTTAAAACACAAGTCAAGACTTGGATAATAATCCAAATCGGCTTTGCTCTACCCACCAATGATCAAGGGGAGCCTTTGGACTTTGACAAATGGACCAACTTAACCAAGAGGCAAATCGAAGCTGATGCAAAAGCAACCCAAATGCTGCAATGTGACTTGTCCAAGGAGGAGCTCAATCGAATTGGCCCGTTCATCAGCGCTAAAGACCTCTGGACCAAGTTAATCGAGCTACACGAAGGGACATCCGATGCTAAGGTATGCAAAAGAGACTTCCTATTAAATAAATTATATAATCTAAAGATGCAGGATCACGAGACCGCTTCACAATTTCATATGCGGATCCAAGATATCTTGAACAGTCTACATGCCATCGGACAAAAGGTAGACAATCGAGACATAATAAGGTACGCACTCAATGCATTTCCTAGGACCACCTTGTGGGCATCCATGGTTGATTCCTACAAGATATCTAAAGATTTATGTAAGATTAGGTTAGATGAATTCTTTTTGGAATTTGAGTTACATGAACAAACTAACGCGGTCTCGGTCGAGAAAGGTGTAGCGTTGTTTGTAGGATGAAGACGAAAAGCAAAGAGCAAGATACCTCCCGAAGAAGAAGAATCAAAATCGGAAGGTGAATCCGAATCGGAATCCGAAGAGGAGATGGAGGCCAAACTAGTCAATCTAGTTCGGAGAATCATCAAAAAAAAAAAGGGAACAATTGAAGAGCAAGAAACCCCCACAAAAATACACATGCTATGGGTGCAACAAGAAGGGGCATTACAAGTCAGACTGCCCAAAAATAAAGCCAAAACACAAGCAACCAAAGCAAGAATTTCAAGTGACGTGGGAGGAATAAAAAGATCAAGATGATGACTTAGCATTTATGGCAAAGTCGGTAGAGTTCGAGTCTGAGTCCGAATCCGACTGCGAATCCAATTCTGACTCTAACTCCGAGGATGAATTCGAGTCAAGACTCAAAGCCGGATCAAAAGAAAAGATTAAGGTAAGTAATTCATTAATTGTAAACTTATATCATACAATTAAGTTGCTAAATAGAAAATTGACTAAGTCCGAGTCTAGAGTTGAGTCGTTACTATTGGAGTATTGAGAATACAATCAAAGTCCCACATTGGTAAGACATGAAAAAGATCATGTGCTTATAAGATGAAAAGATATCTCCATTGGTATGAGGCCTTTTGGGTAAAGACCAAAAACAAAATCATGAGGGATTAGGCTCAAAGTGGACAATATCATACCATTGTGGAGATATGTGGATCTTATAGGTACTAACAATTGGTATCAGAGTTATGGTTCATGTCAAGCCATGAACCTCGAATGAAGGAAGTTGAGCTCCCATGTTCGGATCAAGAGAACCAGACACCAGGCATGAAGTCTAGTTGGGTCGGGAGGACCGAACAACTGGTAGGAAGTCCAGTTGGGCCAGAAGGGCTGGACAATTGACAGGAAGTTCAGCTGGGTCAGGAGGACCAGACAGTTGGTAGGAAGTCCTGGTGGATTGAGGATCCGACATCAAGCAGAGGATGTCCTTTGAGGAAGGATAGGCTTGAGGGGAAGTCAATGTGGTCCTTTGTTTGAGGGGGGGATTGTTGGAGTATTGAGAATACAATCAAAGTCCCACATTGGTAAGACATGGAAAAGATCATGTGCTTATAAGATGAAAAGATATCTTCATTAGTATGAGGCCTTTTGGGTAAAGCCCAAAAACAAAACCATGAGGGCTTAGGCTCAAAGTGGATAATATCATACCATTGTGGAAATATGTGGATCTTATAGGCACTAACAATTACTTGAGGAAGTTGAAACCCTTAAGCAAGAGGCTACTCTAACCTCTTCAACTAGTCAAGTTTAAGAGGGAAACTCAACTCAAGTTGAAAAACTTGAGGAGAAAAATTCTCTCTTGAAAGGACGAGTTCAAGAGGTCAAGGCTAGGTTGGAAAGGTACACATTGGGATCCAAGAATCTTAATCGACTACTTGGAACTCAAAGAGTCGTGTACAACAAAGTCGGACTCGGATTTAGGTCAACGACTACGAACAAATCGTACATGTCTATTGTGAATCGTAGTCATCAAAGAGTCCAAGTATGAGTCTCAAAATTTTTATTAAATTCACATATAAGGACTAATAAATATTGGATTCCCCATGATCAAGTCCACTATGTGGATAGACCATATTGGTTCAATGGTCTAGGGGGAGCTAGTACTAAAATAGTGTACCCACTTTCTTAGTTAAAGCTTTGCATGCTTAGTTAATCCTTGTTTTAATTGTTAGAATGGTTAGATAGGACAAATAGTTAATCAATCTAGATAGTACGTTAGGGAAACATCTCGTGTATTCGAGATAGATAAGGCGTATCTAGTTTGGTGCACTTGGCCGAGTTGAATCAGCTGAAGCTACCTCGTCGTATCCTAAACTAGTTAGACCAGGAAGTAATCTTAAGTGACTCAAGTAATCAATTTTTTAATTTGGCTTTGTCTAAGGAAGTGGTCGTTGTTCCGATCAAAGAAGGTCGCTGTGCCTCGCCATGACCTGGAAGCCAATTTCTTGAAAAGCTTACTTGACGAACTAAGGGTTAAATTCGAGTCTAACCCAAGGTTGACTAACTTTAATCAAGTTAAAATCATCTCACAAAACATATAAGGCAAATGCATTTTTGAGACACATAGAATGGGTGAGATATTAAGGATAATTGAAATACACTTAACATAACTTTTTCAAAATGCTACTTATTTTCTTGCACTTAACGAATAATTATAACTTCGATTGGCCAAATACTAAGTATACAACTCTCTAGGCCAAAGTTTAGCGCCCTCTAAATCTCTTATACTTCATATATTTGACTAAGGGGGAGAGCAAACTAACCCTAAGGGTTATATTACAAACCTTTGAAGTTCTTTTGAAAATAAACTTATAAGTATTTTGAAAAGTATGTTTCAAAAACTTATTAAATTATTGGTGTAGAGAGACACATCTCGAACAAATCTATCTAACTAATGTTAGACGCATGCTTAGACTCATAGTTTATTTATCCTTAATACTTTTAGACGCATGTTATTTTTAAACCCCTATTTTATATAAAAACCTCGACATTTTTTTTTATTTATGCCAAAAGGGGGAGAAGAGCGAAAGTTAAGGGGGAGTAACACAAAATTTATTTTAAAAATTAAAGTATCTCTTTCAAAACTCACCTAGGGTTAAGGGGGAGTTTTTGAAATAGTATTTATCATTTACTCTACTTCTTTTATGCTTTAAATTTCCCTTAACTTTGTGTTGGTTTGCCATAGATAAAAAATGAGGAGATTGTTGGTGCAGGGGCACTAGATAATCGAACCTAGGTTTTGATTATGACAAAGATCTAAAGTTAAGGTCATATTGTTATCTCATAAGCTGAATTAAGTGTGCAGGAAATGACTAAGCTAAGACAAAAGTCAGCGACACCCAGAGAATCCTGAGTCAGGAAACCATGGTGGTCGGGTGACATCGAAAGAACTTCGTGGGAGTCAAAGAACCCAGGTGAAAACCGGAAGCAAAGCGATAGGTCATAAAGGACCAGAGGTAAGCACAAGTGCGAAGAGAGATGGTAAGGTTGTGTCCTCTGTACAGGGACGACCGTAGGCGATGATCCGACTAAGACTTCCAGTGGAAGGTCTAGGTCGAGATCGAACGGTAAGAAACCATCGCATTTACCATTTTCTGTGCTAACTCTTTGTTGCAGGGAAATGGCCAGGCTGGCAGTCGATTGCTTGCTATTGGTAGTTGACTGTTGCACATCATTCGATTGATGAAGGGCATCAGTTGACTAATGGCGATGAATCAACCTTGTGTGTTAGGTCAAAAAGGATAACGTTTAACGCCTCCACTTCACGATAAAATAAGGTTCCATCTCGTGATAAGTTCCACAAATTGAGGATCTGGAACTAGAATAATTCCAAGGCACGAGTCTATAAAAGGAGGGGAGGACTCGAACCCAAAGATCATCAATTTGCTCCTAAGTGCTCCCACAACGCCAAGGTTCCGCATCAACGCTACAATGTCATAACGCCGATGCCGCACCAAGTTTTAACTCCTTAAGCATCGGTAGCTCAGTTAGTTATTTCATTACTTTATACTTGGAGATTTTTTCATAAATGAGGTGAGGTAGGCTTGTTGCCTCATCCTCGAGTTTTGGTTTTGTTGTGATCGTTGTCTCCTACCTCCAACAAGGAGGAGACTCTATAGTGAATTTCCCCTTCATACACGGTCAAGGATCACGGGGCCTTGGAGTAGCAACCATTGGGTTGTCAATCAAGTAAAAATAAATTTATCTTATTTATTTTTCCGCTGTGCATCTCTTTATTTTTAATCGAACGAAAGAAAAGATTTACGCTCGCTATTCACCCCCCCTCTAGCACGCTTTTCGATCCAACACTTTCTCGCAGGGACTAGTGGAACATGACTTTTTCTAAACTCTGACTAAAAATCTATAGCCAGTTATGATGATCTAATGGGGAGGGATGAGAAATATATCAATATGAAGGAAAACTAACGAGTCAAGAAGATGGAGCTTGACTCATCATGACCAGGGACAAGTTGACAAGAATGAAGACTGCCTTCCTTATTTTCTCAGCATGCCATTTCCCCACCTTTCCTTAGCTATGGGTCTAATAAGAGGTTTGCCGAGAGAAGAACAAAGGTCTTGGAGGGGAGCATAAGCAGAGATTGTCCAGGGATGCAATTGTTAGTGCAATAGGTCCCGGGTTAATATTGAACAAACTCTTATGGGACTCGAGTAGGATTTTGATATTTAACAATGGGTTTGACCATTGTTTGACAATATGATTTGACTATATGTTGAACATATAACAAGTGGATGTTTAGAATATTGAAAGTCATATGGGGGAGATTATTTGAGGGAGATTGTTGGAGCAATCAAATTTCAGGTTAAGGTTGACCAGACTCGAATGAGACTCGAGAGGAAGTCCAAGTATGAATACTTGGCAATGGAGAAGTCCAAGTTTAGATACTTAGTGGAAAGTCTAAATATGGATATTTGATAAGAGAAGTCCAAAGGTAAAATCTTTGCAGCATAAGTCCAAGTGTGTAGTCTTGCATAAAGTCCAAGTGAACTTTGGCAATTTGAAAGTTCAACATGGACTTGGCAAGAAAAGTCCAAGAATGGTCTTGGCAAGAGAAAGTCCAAGCATGGTCTTAGCCTGGAAAGTCCAAGCATAGTCTTGGCAATGGTCAAGGGTGTAGTCAGTGTTCTAAAAAGCGCTAGGTGGTAGGCGGGCGATCACTCGCCACCTAGCACCTAGGCGGCTGCCTAGGCGGTTTCTAGGCGGACGATTTTTTTTAATATTTTAAATATATAATTTTTTTTAATATATTTTAAATATTCTCTCAGTAAATCAATATTTTTCCTTATGAAAAATTTTCATTGGGGGCACTCAAAACTCACTTTGTAGCCTTTACATGCATGTAACAAGTAACAACAAGTAACAAGAATATTAAAAATGTTTAGGATTGCAAACAATAAGAATTTAAAAATATAAGAATTAAAAACATAATTGCAAACAATATTAAAAATCCATTGCAACAATAAGAATACTTGACAACAAGCAACAATTTACCCAATTTATACATCAAGCAACATTGCAACAATAAGAATTGCAAACAACAAGAGAACACAATGAAGCATGACACAATAACAGATTTAACAAATTAAAAAAACCATTAAGAATACTTGACAACAAGAAACGTACCCAACACTAATAGAATGAAGAAAAACACATTCCTACATATTGTGAATGTTTAGTTGAAAAAGATCCTCTCTCCAAAAAGCAAGACCAAAGACTACATCAACAATAAAGTGGATTCTTCATATGCAGAAAGGTGACAATCATCAACATAAAACTTGTATATCATTTTAACCAATAAATAAAATATCATTTATCTTACAGAGCGATCTAGATTTTACCATAATTCTTCAACTTCTTCTAGTTCATCTCTATATTTCTCCAACACTTCCTCTGTATCGGATTCGAACTCAAAATCCATGGCATCTTCCTCTTCTTCATCCGATACAAATTCTTCTTCATGAAGTTCTCTTACATCTTCAATATTTGTCTCAACATATTCATCTCCACCATCAACGATCCATCCTTGTGCCATAGTTGCTTCACTAGCAAGTAGCACATCAACTCCTTTTTCTTCTAGTCTTCTCTTTTTTTTATGATCTTGGCATTGAATTGAACATAGACTAAATTTTTCAACCTTCCGGTATCTAATTTATTTCTTTTCTTTGTATGGATCTACATTAAAGAAAAATATTAATATTTATTATTGAATACATATTTAGACATTTAGTGTAAGTAATTAAATACTTACTCCCTCAAAAGTACTCCAATTTCTTTCACAACCGGAAGAACTCGTAGTTAAAGAAAGAATTCTTTTAGCCATCTTTTGCAATTTAGGTACACCATTTCTAAAAAGATGCCACCATCCAAATAAATAAAAAAAAACTAACAATAAGTCAATAACAATAAGCAAAATCAAGAAAAAAGCAATAAAAATTAAAAATTACAAAATAAAGTAAGCAATTCTTAGTTCTTACCCGGATTATATTTCTCATCATTTTTTGTGCACCCCACTATAGGCAATGCTCTTCCAACCCCCCCCCCCCCACCACTTTGTTGATATACTTCAACAACTCCACATTTACTATGTCACTTTGACTATCAATATCATTAGGAAAGAATATTTCAACACAAGTGAAAAATCCATTCATGACCACTTCTTCACTTCCTATGCTCCGGTCATTGAAGGAGTAATAAGGGTTCAAGAGGTAGGCCGCCAAATGCAGTGGATTATCAAGTCGATTACGACTTTTTTCATCAATAATATCAATAAGCGGATGATAGTGAAGCTCTTGATTGTTGAATGTCACTTTAATATCCTCTCTCGCTCTAAGTAATTCTCCATACACAAAACCCATAGATGGTTTATTATCCCCATCAACAAGACGAAGCACCTTAACTAAAGGGGCAAACACCTTCAAGCAAAAACTTACCCCATTCCAAAAAGAGGTACTCAAAGCGATATTATATGCCGCCTTCCCCTTTGCACTCTTTGAATGTTTGCATGTATTCCATTCTTCACTAGCAACCATAGCTCTTAGTTCACTTTTCTTCTCTATCAAGCTTTGCAAAGTTAAAAAGGCGGTTGGAAATTGTGTTACTCCCGGCCTCACTATGTCTATTTTTTTGATAAAATTTCTCATCATTGACAATGTCTTGTGACGTGCATAAATAAAGATTGTCAACCTCTTTGCCTTTTCAATCACCCCTTTGAACTTAGGTTGATTCCCAATTCCTTGAAGCATAAGATTCACTATATGAGTTGCACATGAAGTCCAAAATATATGTGGTCTCTTCTCCTTCAACAAATCTTTTGCCGCCATATTATTCGAAGCATTGTCTGTTACCATTTGAACTACATTTTGGGGTCCAACTTCTTCAATACACTTGTCCACATATTCAAATATATAATTTCAGGTGTGTGCTTCATTCGATGCTTCCCTAGAAGAAAGAAAAGTTGTGCCTTCTTTACAATTAATACACAAATTCATGATACTTCTTCTTTTTCGATCAGTCCAAGCATCAGTCAAAATTGAGCAACCCTTCAAAGTCCATTCTTCTTCTTACTTCTTTAATAGACTTTTAGTTCTATCTACCTCTTCTTTCAATAAGGGCTCCCTTAATAGGTATTGAGTTGGAGGACGATAACCTGGGCCAAATTGACCAACCGCTTTTGCAAACCTCTTGAAGCTATCATTGTCAATGGCATGAAAAGGAATACTAGACTCATACACCCATCGAGCTAAATATTGGTGCACACAATGTGTCCTTTGCTTCCAAAGTGCATCAATAATATTTTGTTGTTGTTTTGTCTTCTTACTTTCACTCAATGAAGAATCAGGATCAATGACAGATCCAAATTGGTCCATAGGCCCAAGAGTATGCAGATTCCTTTTTGTCCCTAGATTCCCTTCATCTACCTCATATTCTTCAAGAACAACTTCTTCTCTCACCTCCATTTCATTCATATTCTTTTGTTTCTTTTTTGTTCTTGCATCTTCAATAGCATTCTTACACTTCACTTTATCCTCATCCGAAGACTTCTTACACGGGGTAACATTTCCTTTGATATCGGCAACATGTTGTTTGAGCCTATAAATTCCACCACTAGTAATTTTTCCACACAACTTACATTTCAACTTATCTAAACTTTTAGGATCCACCAATTTCACAAATTCCCATCCAATATCATTTGAATTACGCTTCAAACAAAAATCAATCTCTGACATTGAATTAGATGCTTCAAAAGATATAGTACCTGACATTTTACTGCACTACAAAGGATAAAAATGAAAAATTATCCTAAAAATCTAAATAAATTAGATGCAACAGGAAACAACAGTTTCAAAATTCGAATAGAATTCTAAAATAGAGATTCATCATTCAAGAGATTCAATAATCATTAACTTCTTGCTGTGATATTGTAAAAGTACAGATCTCTATGCTATCTCCTTAGTTGGAAATCTAGTGGAATGACTTGGGAATTTTGTTTGGCGATTCAATATAATTGATTTAGATTTTGCTTACTTACCTTAGTCTCTGTGCGGAGTTTGGACTGTGGCGTGCGGCGAAGGGAGGGCAGAGAGGGGGAATGGGGACAAAAATGTTGTTGTCGACGAGAGCGAGGGTGAGGAAGTGGAGGGCAGGCAACAAAGAAGTGGAGGGGAGGCAACAGAGCAGCCGACGACCTATTCGGGGACGAGGGAGAGCTCAGAGAGGGCAGGGAAGTGGGCGATGAAAGACGAAAAGGTATCGGCGAGGCTGGGGATCCGGATCGGGTGCTTGGCTTCCGCCGTTCCACAGTTTTCTCAGCTCCGGGTGCCTAGCTTCTTGCACGCCGTGGGGCTAAGGATTTCTTGGCAATGCGGCCAGCAGTAGACGGGTAGAGACTCGGCTGTTAGAGAGGCGGCACACGTGAAGTTGAAGCCTGGGCATAGCGGAGACGGAGAGGCTGCACGGGATTAGGGATTCTGAATTTTGGCTCGATTAGGCTGCAAGCGAGATTGCAATTCAGAAATTACGATTAGAGATTTTGGATTTCAATCGCGATTCGCAAATTGCAATCTTGTTACCGCTTAATTGGTTGGTCACCCTCGATTAATCGGAGTGAGGCATCATCGATTAATCGGCTTGGGCACCGATTAATGCGGCGACGCCACCGATTAATGCGGCGATGCCTAGTGGTGTCGCCTCTGCAAAAGTCAGGGCGGTGGACGAGCGTCCACCGCCTAGGCGCTGCCTAATCGGGTAAAATCGCCAATTTTTAGAACACTAGGTGTAGTTTTGGCAGCGTAAAATCTAAGCATGTAGTCTTGGTGGCATAAGTCTAAATGGATCTTGGCAAGAAAGTCCAAGCATTGAGGCTTGGCAATGGGAAAGTCTAAGGGTGAGGTTTTGACGGCGTAAAGTCCAAGCATGTGGTCTTGGCAGCATAAGTCCAAATGAACCTTGGCAAAAGATCCGGTTAGCATGCCATAACCGATGGAAGCACTTGAGGCTAACGTGAAGGATGAAGTCACGGACTTGAGGAATCCGAGAGGCGTGAGGTTGATGGAGGTGGCTAGAAGGCTTAGGTCTAGGCTATGGGTGAGGATCAAGTATGAGGGGATCATACTTGGTTTAAACCTTATGTTTGAGGTTTACCAGTCGACTGGGGTTATGGACCAGTCGACTGGACAGTGTTTGACTATCGGGAGCCTAGTTGATTCGGAGCAATTGATTGGGATTATGACTAGTCGACTGAGGCTCGACTGCTAGGTTGAGGATGTGGTAGTCGACTTATGGCACTATAGCAGTCCACAAATTCTTGGGTAGTCGACTGTCCAGTTGACTACAGGCCAGCAGTTGACTACAAACCAATAGTCGACTACAGACCAGCAGTCGACTACTCGTAAGGGCAGTCGACTGTTGGGATATATGTTGGGCATATTCCAGTGTGGATGGAGTTGTTGTGAGACAACGGATAGGCTAGCAGTCGACTACTAGGTGTGAAATCAGCCCGATGCAGGTTATAAAAGGAGCAGCTTGGGAAAGATTTTGCAAGCGATTTTTGTGATGATTTTGAAGAGGAAGTACTGATGCATTTTAGACCTTCAAGGGAAATCCAAAGCAATCAACAAGCAAGCAATCAAGAGTTCTTTTTTAAAGTTTTCTTTATTTGTATTTTATTCTTGTATTGTGTTGGTTGTATTTCTTATTTATGTAAGAACTTGTACAAGATTTCTTCGCCTCCAATGTTATACCAAGAAGGAGAAGTTTGATAGTTATGGTGTACATCACTAAAGTTCAATTAGAGGTCGTCTTATGGGGTAGGAACCCTAGTTCCGAACCACATTAAATATCTTGCGTTCGTGTTGTGATTATCTTATATTTTATCTTTGTATATTTGTATTCCGCTGTGTATTAATGTTTTGTAGACAAGTAATCATGATCGAAGCATGAAATCGAAGAAATCACTATTCACCCCCTCTAGCGTGACGTCATAGAACCTATAGCAATGAAACCTCCACCTCTAGTACCGAGGTTATTTTATGCATTCTGCTAGATTTATGGACATTCTATACAATCTTGTAGTAGATTGGTAGAATAAATAGAGTGGGTTGTGTTAGGAACATTGGCGTCGCTAGAGGGGGCGAACAACGATTTCACTTCATCACTTGGAATTCATCTACAAATCTTAGCGCAGTGGAAACAAATAGCAATAACAAAATACAACAAATACTCATAATACATAAGATGTAATGTGATTCGGAACCTAGGGTTCCTACTCCATGGGTCGAGCTCTAGTGATGCACACCACCGCTAAATCTTCTCCTTCTCGACAATACATCAGAGGTGGAGAAACCTTGAACAAATGATTACAACAGTAATGCAACAACAAGATGCAATCAACTATAAGAATGCAAATGAAATGCGAAGAAAAACTTTATAAGAGATGCTTTGATTGCATTGCTTGTTGCTTGCTTTGAATTACTCTTGAAGGTCTGGAATGCAGCAACAATTCCCCTTCAAAATCTCTCCAAAAATTGATGCAAAATCTTCCATCTCGAGCTGTTTTTATAACCTGCATCGAGTTGATTTCGTGTATAGCAGTCGACTACCAAAAGACACCAGTCAACTTCTCATAGCGTCATTGTCTCGCAACAACTCAATCCATACTGGAAAAAACTCCAACGGATACTACAGTAGTCGACTGCCCTTACTAGTAGGCAATTGCTACCCAATAGTCGACTGGCCAGTCGACTACCAAAGCTTCTATGCTTATGTCCACTTAAATCAGTCAATTGCCAAACCCTAGCAGTCGACTTCTAAACCCTAGCAGTCGACTGCCAAGGCTACAGATCATCAATCAAGCTTCAGTCGACTCCTTGACCAGTCGACTAATCCAAGTTGACTAGGCTGGCAAGTGTCAAACACTCAGCCAGTCAACTGATCCATAACCCCATTCGACTGATAAGCCTCATCCATAAGGTTTAACTCAAGTATGATCTCCTCATACTTGATAAATCACCCTTAGACTAGACCTAAGCCTTCTAGCCACCTCCATCAGTCTCACGCTTATCGGATCCCTCCGAGTCATCCATGACTTGTTCATCCATACGCCAGCCATTAGGTTCTTCAATTGACCATTGTCATGCTAATGGTGTCTACTTTTGCCAAGATACATTTGGACTTACGCCACCAAGACAAATGCTTGGACAATACGCCACCAAACATTGGACTTATGCCGCCAAGACTACAACTTGGACTTTATGCCGCCTGTAGGGAATCCAGGCATGCTCGGAAACATTTTACAAGCACATAAGCAGCGGAAAAATAGGACCCCTCCAACGATCCATGAGAAAACCATACTCATTTGATCAATTATATCCTATGAGATTCATAGTTACCTTCAATGAGATCCCTTTGCAATCTCGTCAGCAACACTTGCATCCAAGGTGTCTGGATCTCAGCACGGTCAGGATGTCCATGCCTCCACGGTATCCACACAAATCGTGAGATGAAGAGGAACCAAACTGTGATGCTAGCCACAAGATGTTGGTTTGACCAAACTGTGGTGCTAACCATTGAATATGAAGGGTTTGTGACTCTCGGTTTCCATGGAGTTAACAACTCATTAATTCCATCCTAATGATCATGCAACTCTTCTTAATGGTGAGTCTCACTCAATCCGAATTTGACCTGAGTCTAACTCGAGTCAGATTCATTTGGTATACCTTGAGTCCTATTCAATCCGAATTTGACTTGAGTCTAACTTGGGTCAAATTCATTGGGTATACCTCGAGTCCCACTCAATGAGTCTAATCTATATTAGACTCAATCCAATGACCCAATGGCTCATCACATGAGCCATCTCCAACTCACATGTCCTAAGTGTGTGACCCAATAGGTTCTTGTAACGCTGGCAATATTTCTAAAATCCTTTTAGAGACATAAGCAATGAGCGACATCTAGCAATACATCATTGTTACCCAAGTGATGAGAATGTCAAGATCCGACATAACCTTTCCGTGACTACTATCTTGTATGACTTAGTCCTTCTATCCTTGATATCTAGATTGATCAATGAGGCATAGACTATGTCATCCTCTTATCAATCATGAGTTTCTTGATCTCTAAGTAGACTACTCAACCAAATAAGCTCAATATCTCATATTGACTTATTTGAGCATGACCATGCATTTTAGCAGTCCTACTCTATCAAGGGGCCCATCGATATCACTTCCGTTATATGGAAGGGATAGATCCCATCTACATCACTCATATCCCTCCGCATAATTTATTGCATACCTAATGATCACCTTTATAGTCACCTTGTTACGGGTGACATTTGACGAAGCCAAAGTATACAACTCATTATGTAGGGAACTGTAGTGACTTTAGGTCATTATTCATATCAATAGTCACATGAAAATGTTTATGACACTCATATAACGATCCATGAAACATTCTCATGACGGGTCAATTCAGTACAGTCTCTAATATGTACCCATGTGTCAACTTGATATCACATATCCATGACTTGTGAGATTAAGTCATCAATTGACCTACATGTTAGTCTCTATGCATTAATATTATCCTTGCATATTAATACTCGACTATATATATATATATATCTACAACTCTCACTATCAATTCAACCAATTGATATGTTGTAAACCTGAACCTACTATTCAAGGACACTTTGCTATGTCCAAAATAGGATCCTTTTGGTAAATAGGCACCTTAAGAGCTCGTATGAAATCTATCACGACAAAGTACCTAACATCAACTACTTTAGGGTATTTGAATGTAAGGTACATATCCTGAACACTAAGGATCACCTTGGAAAGTTCACCTCCAAAACCTCTACCAGAATCTTCTTAGGATACTCGACTACAAGTAGAGCCTATAGGGTATACAACCATGACACCCTTAGAGTTGAAGAGATTAATTATGTAGTGTTCGATGAAGGACACGAACCTACAAAACCCGTAGCAACACCAACTAGCGAATTGACTCATACCAAACTCGACTCCGACCTTGAGATCGAGTCTAGTATTAATCCTAACCCAAGTTCAACGAGTCATCCTGTCAACCAAGTGATAGGTGACCTTAACCCAAGTCAAATTAGGATTCAAACGAATCATCCTATCGACCAAGTGATAGGTGATCCTAGCTTAGGGGTTCGAACTAGATCATCTTATAGAAATCTTAGTCAAATCTCCTTGATCTCGAAAATCGAACCCAAAACCATTGAACAAGCTCTTCTTGATCCTGATTGGATTATTGTAATGCAAGAAGAGCTAGCTCAATTCACTAGGAACGAGGTTTGGGAATTAGTACCACCACCTAAAGATAAATCAGTTATTGGAACAAGGTGGGTCTTTCGAAACAAACTTGATGACAAAGGTGAAGTAGTTAGAAATAAAGCAAGGTTAGTCACCAAAGGTTTTAGTCAAGTCGAAGGATTAGATTACGATGAAACCTATGCTCCCGTAGCTAGACTAGAATCCATCCGAATGTTGTTAGCATACGCTGCACATCGAGGTTTTAAATTATTTCAAATGGATGTCAAGTCAGCATTTTTAAATGGACTTATTAAGAAAGAAGTGTACATTAGTCAACCCCTAGGATTCAAAAGTCTAGATAAACCCGACCATGTCCTTAAACTAAAGAAAGCTCTTTATGGACTCAAACAAGCTCCTCGATCTTGGTACGAGAGACTTTCAATTTATCTCAAGTCAAAAGGGTTTAACCAAGGCCTAGTCGATCCGACTCTCTTCGTAAAAATCGTAGGTAAGGAGATCTTTATAGCCCAAATTTACGTAGACGATATCATTTTTAGATCAACCAATTCGATCCTACTAAACGAATTCATTTCACTTATAGAAAGTGAATTTGAAATGAATTTAGTAGGTGAATTGAGTTTCTTTCTAGGACTACAAATTAAACAAACTAAGGATGGAATATATTTACATCAACAAAAATATACTAGGGAATTAATTAAACGTTTTGGAATGCAAGATGCCAAAACCATCAATACACCCATGACAACTAATGTCAATATAGGAGAGGACTTAGAAGGAAAGCCCATCAACCTAAAATACTATAGGAGTGCGATAGGGAGTCTTCTATACTTAATCGCGAGTCGACCTGACATTTTATTCGTGGTAAGTATATGCACAAGGTTTCAAACATGTGCCAAGGAGTCTCACCTAACCCTAGTCAAGTGTATCCTTAGGTATTTAAAGGGTACACTAAGTGTAGGTATTTGGTACCCTAGATCTACCGAGTTTGAACTAATCGGCTATTTCGACTAGGACTATGCCGGTAGTAAACTTGATAGGAAAAGCACGAGTGGTTGTTGTCAACTTCTCGGCTCGAGTCTAGTGAGTTGGTGCAGTAGAAAGCAACACTGTGTTGCCTTATCTACCACCGAAGCCAAATACATCACGATGGGTGAGTGTGTGGCTCAACTTCTTTGGATGAAGCATACTCTCCGAGATTTTAACTTGAACTTCAACAATATTAAAACTCACATAGATAATATTAGCTCCATCAACTTAACCAAACCTCCTATTTGCCATTCTAAGACCAAACATATAGAAGTTAAACACCACTTTATTCGAGAACATGTAGCTAATGGAACCATTAAACTCGAATATGTGGAATCCAAGTCAAACCTAGCCGATCTTTTTACCAAGTCACTACCCGAAGCTGAATTTAGTCTACTCAGACGAAAATTAGGCATGTGCGTAATAGAGTAGGGACCTACATTCTTTTTATATACTCTAGTATTTACTTTTCTTTTCATGTTAATGGAACTAGCTTAGGGCATACCTTAGATATCATGTACCTATAGATTTAAGGAGCCAATACATCTCACAACACATAGGACTAATGTTTTTGTGTACTTAACCACGTAGATGGGCGTGAGATGTTAGGACCTTACTCCTGGTTCCAAATATAGAGCTAGTGCATCGCCATGAACCACGAAGTATAATCATATATATATTAACCGACTTTGACCAGGACTTGTTGATCTTTTATATCGATCAAGTCAAATAAGAGTTGAACATTCAAATAGATGAGCTTATTTTTAATATATTATTTTCAAAATTATATGGAACATGTTTGGACTTGGAACTAAGAATTAAAACTAGATTTCTGAAAACTCCCCACTCTTTCCGATTTATGGTAAAAGGGGGAGAAAAGGCCAAAGTTAAGGGACCAATTTTTGACAACTTAACTTAGTAACTTAATTCTATATTCTTATGGCCAAAAGTTAATGTTTTACTTAACGTAATGTTTGCAAATTTATTTCTATTAGTTGAAAAAGGGGGAGAAATGCCAAGTTAAGAAATCTTCTTAACTTAAACTTATTTTTAATACTAAGGCCAACTTTAAGTAATTACTTAAACTCTTCCTAAGTAGCAAACATCAAGGGGGAGGGTTAAGGCCTTCTTTCAAAGACTCACCCTCGGTCAAGGGGGAGGTTTCCTCAAGGGGAGTACTTGAAAGAAAGTCTCTATTACTCCTACTTAATTTTTAATTCTTCATGCATATTATTTCCTTAACTTTGTATGGGTTTGCCATAGATAAAAAAGGGGGAGTTTGTTGGTGTAGTAGGCACCTAAGTCGAACCTGAGTTTTGATTATAGCAAACGATACAAAGTTAAGCTCATTTTGTTATCTCACGAGCTAAATCAAGTGTGTAGAAAGTACTAAAGCAAGAGATGAAGGTCAATGACACCCGGAGGGAGCCGTAGTGGTCGGGCGACACCGGGATGACTTCGGAGGGAGCCAAAGGAATCAGGTGGAAGACTGAAAGCAGAAGCTACAAGGTAAATGTTGAGGTAAGCTCATGTGAGTGAGCGCAAGTAAGGTCATGTCCTCTGTACGGGGATGTTCTTAGGCGACGATCCGACCAAGACCTCCCATGGAAGGTCGAAGTCGAGATCGGAAGGTAAATAACCATTTAATTTACTTGTATTAATTGTATTTTCGAGCTAACTCTTCATTGCAGCTGGAAACCCTGCCATCACGATCATTGGTGGCTTGCATCGATCATCGATGCTTCAATCGATCGATGGAAAGGGTAGCAATGATCGTTGGTTAAGGATCAGCTTCGAGGAGAGTCAAAGCTTATCTCCATTTCTCAAGGGATAGGAGGCTTGCTCTCATTGGTTGAAGATCTAAACGTCTAGGGTTTCCAAGGCTATAAAAGTAGGGGTTCTCCACCCCATTTCCATCATCAAAAGCTCTAAAAAAACCCTCCGCTACAATACTCTTCTACGACGACCTTACAACGTCAAAGTGCTACCGCATCTCCGACGACAAGAGCCCAAGTTCCATTTCTTTAATAGTCGTTGGTATATTATTTATTATTGTCTTTAAATCTGTACTTATTGAGTTTTAATCGTAACAAGGAGAGGGGGAGTGTCCCTCTACCTTGAGTTTTTTTCGTATCGATTGTATTTGCTTACTCCTACCTCTAACGAGGAGTGTTTTTAGTGTTTTGCCCTCCGTACACGGTCTAGGACCGTTAGGGCCTTGGACTAGTAGTCAAAGGCTGTGAACTAAATAAAAACAAATGAGCCATATTTTGTTTCCGCTGCATTTACTCTCACTCGCATTTTATATCGAATGAATGAACGAAAATTGTTTTGCGCTATTCACCCCCCCCCCTCCAGTGCTCAAATCAATCCAACAATGACTACATGCTTGGACTTATGTTGCCAAGATGTTGCCTTTGGTCTTCCTTTGCCAAGGTCCGCTTGGACTTTATGCTGCCAAGACTACATGCTTGGTCTTACGCCGCCAAGATCTTCCCTTGGACTACCCTTGCCAAGTTCATACTTAGACTTTCCTTTACCAAGTCTTCACACTCAGATTTTCCTGTCACTTGACATATTCATAGTTAGATCACAAAACATTGCCTAACTATAAATGATTATCCAAACATCAAAAGACATAAATGCTTGGGGCATTATTGCACCAACAATCTCCCCATTTTTGATGTTTGACAATCATTTAAGTTAGGTCTTAAAAATATGCACATAATGAAAACATCATATTTCCAATATGAATTCTAACTTAAAGTTCTCTTCTCCCCCTTTGATATACATCAAAAAGAGAATTATTCATACAAAATAGTTTCATGAAAGAATTAAATTGGTTATGTCTTAAACTAAGGTATAAGATAGATATAAGGCTCTCCCTTAATCCAAGACATGGTTCATGATGTGTAAAAAACATGTTGAGCAAAGCACGAAACAATAGATGAGAAGTATAGCCTAACTTTGCACCAACAATAAACATGATATAGACTTAGGGAATGAAAAGTTTGCACAATGAAACTCCCCCTAAACCAATGCATCAATCAGTCTTAAACCCTCTTAATTACTTGAATTACCATACCATATGGTTAGGACAGTTAAGATTATACTCAAGATAAAGAAATAGGGTTGATCTGTAGAAAAATCAGAGTGGCAGTCGACTGAAATCTGAAGTAGTTGACTGCCAAGCCAGAAATGCCAATTTCAGCCTTTTCAGCCTAACTTCAGAAATGCAAGAAAAATTTCAAAATCATCGAAAAATCACAAAATTTTGTAAACACATTTCTGAAATCATTCTTTATCAAGGAAAAATAATTTGAAAAATATATGTATTGTAACGCCCGTAAAATTCTAAACTATGCAAAGTAATTATATGAGTTTTAACGTCATAAAAGGTTTAAAATAAAATAAAATAAAAGATGGTTATAGGTAGGATTTGAACCATGAACCTCCTAATAGGGAGGTAGCCTTGATACCACTAGACCCTAGGATACTTCATGGATAAGATATATAAAGAATGTACAAAACCATAGGATGATTCATGGATAAGATATATAAAGAATATACAAAGAATATAGATGGGAAGATGAGGAGTTGGTTCATCCCCTATAGGGATGTATACTGAAAAGTCTATCTTTTGTATGAACATCTTTATTTTGGAATAAGAATCACATGATCATTGTTTGCATATTTTTATGGTTATACAATATTGTCTAATACTTTACATTGTAGATAAGATGGTGTGTGGTGTCACACAGGAGATCATGTTATCGGCCCCTTGAAAAGTATAAGTAAAGGCTCACAACCGAGATGACTTTGGACAAACCATCAGAATGGTTGTAGTGTGATTTGGTGTTGGTTTGTCTTGACCATAGAATCACACTAGTGCACTTTGTGTGTATTGAGCAGGACCGACTTAGAGGTGATTCAATTTATTGCTGACTACATAATCGAATCGGACCTTAGATATTATTTAGTACATACTCTTAATCCCGATATAATAACGGGCATATATACTTAGTACTCATCTCTTTGATTTACCAATGGGCGAGATTTATAGATTAAATCAATAGGCTCGGTAAGTTGGGAGATGATATTATTTAAATGGTGTGCCATAGATTATAGGAGGAAACCGTGTCCTATATATTAGGATGATGTTGTCCCCATGAGGAGCTCATAAGGTTCATCATGTAAACCCTGCAGGTGGACTTGGTCCAGCATGATGAAAATGTTGAGTGGTACTACTCAAGGAGTTAGATGTTGATTAATTAATGGTCAATAAATTAATTAATCGACGGACATTCGAGATCTTAAACACAAGAATAAAATGTACAAATAATATATGGAGCCCATATTATCATATGGGGGTTGGTGAGGTAGATCAATGATGATCCTTTAGTGGATTGGATCATCATTAGTGGATCGAACTTTATGTGGGCTTGATCCATGGGTGGGCAAGATCCAACTCCTCCTCATGGTCCCTAATGTAGCCTATTAACACCTCATGAAGCTTAGATCCAATGGATAGAAACAAAACTCTGATTAAATCTCTGAGTCCAAGCGGTTGAGATTAAATCTCTAGATCCAGTTGAGATTAAATCCTAGAACCAATGGAGAGATTAATTCATGACTTATCCTAACTCTATAAAGGAGAGGCATGGGGTTGGCGTGAACTACATTGAAGAGCTAGGGTTTTGGCGGCAAGAGAGGAATAGATAGGATTAGGGTTAGGGTTTGGAGGCTAGGGCGGCACCAAATAAGGAAGGTGTTGTTTTCTTCTTCCTCCTTCATTGGCCGGCATCCAACAGCCTTTCCAGCCTTTTCCCAACCCTTGGCCGGCGGCAAAAGCCTCTCCTCTCTTCTCCTTAGGTGGTGGAAACAAGATATAGGGCTTCCCTTGGTGTCTTGGTTGTTTTCCATCATCTTCCCCTCCTTCTAGTTGGTCGGCGGCAAGGGTTTGGTGTGCTCCTTGTTGGTTGGTTTAAGGGAGGAGAAAAACCTTGTTTCTATTCTTCCTCTTGCTTTGGAAGAGCAAGGAAGGAAGATTTGCGATCTAGGAGCTTTGACTTTTGGTAGATCGTTGCCCACAGATGTCCAAAAGGAGGAAGGTCATACATTAGAAGATCAAGAGGTATATCTATTCTCTTTTCTCTTTTGTTTGTTGCTTGTTTTTGTTTTTCAATTATAAGCATGTTATAAATCTGTAAATGGATAAATAATACTTGGATCCCGAGCATAAACATGAAAACCGGCGATCCGGATATCGTCTATTCCGCGACTACTCGTAGAATAGAGGATGGTTGCTTGAACAACTAGTTTGTTCAAGTGACCTCTCTAAACGAATAGCACGACGATGACTTGGTGGTTTAGGCAATCCCTTTTGTCTAAGATTAATTTTTTTTTAATCTGGGGACATCGAAGGGATCGCCATGGACAAGCTACCGAAGTGAAGTGGGAAGTGAAGTTTCCCCTCACGGACTCGATAAGCAAAACCCTACAATTGGTATCAGAGCCAAGGTTTCCGGTTTTGTGTGTTTAGGATTCGATTAATTTTTATGCACTTTTTCATATATTATATGTGCTGGATAATAGTGGGATATACGTAGTTTAACTCTTTGGTTGCAGACATAAGATCCGACTATTATGGCCATATGTGTGTATGTGATTGTATGTGTGTAAATATTTATTTTGTTGAATCCTCGGGGTTAACGAGGCTAGTATTTAGTTTTTGTAAATTAAATACGGCATTGTTTAGCCACTCTTTATTTTATTTTACTTTCGATCTATATTTCATGTACACTCCCTCGTGGAGTATAGGATCGATGGATGTAAATTAAAATAGGTTTTAGTCTCGGCTCAGATCTTCGGATGGCTCGTACATGGCGTAGGAGGAGCGGACGAGATGGCGATGCGACAGGAGACATATTGAAGACAAAAGCCATAATAGTTGGAAAATAATTTATTTTTCATATTTATTGCTTTTTGTTTGATATGCATGTCGTAGGCTAGGAAAATTCCTCATTTTCAAATTACTAAGTGGGAGAGGGAAATTTTATTATTTCCCACGGCCTCCGTTACAATTTGACAAGTGATGCAAACAAACTTACGCATATGCTCTGAGTGCCTTCCTCCATATCGGATGGGTTTGTTTGCGGATCACAAGGTTGAATATGGTTATAGGAAATTATTAAGGAGCGTGTGTACTTGCCCATTGTAAGGCACATAACTCGAGATAATTACCTTGGTACCGAGTAATGGTGAACACTTAAATACAAATATAAGTATCCTCCCCATCGGAGTCACTGCTTTTATTTGTAGGGCCAAAGAGGAACCAACTATTAATTTTACTTGTCAAAAAGTTAGGTTGACAAGATAGTAAAATTAATGGGTAAAACCTCCTCTTACAAATATAGAATTTGTATACGTCCACACTATCGTGGCATACGATATTCTCGGTGTTTTGAGGTGTTGGTTGATTTTAAAATTTTATTGTTTGAGGAATCAATAATTTTTTGAAATCTAATGTTTTGATTTATGTGATTCTTAGGTTTTCTTTCAAAATGACTTTCAACCCACCTGCTGTGATACTGAAAGAGAACAAACTTACTGGACTCAACTATGTTGATTGGAAGAGGAATCTAGACATTGTCTTGACTGCTGAGGAATACAAATATGTACTCCTCGAAGAGTGCCCTCCCAAGCCTGCAGATAATTCTGGGGAAAAGGAGAGAAAGAGCTATAAGAAGTGGATCAAGGCCGATGAGATGGCACTATGTTACATTTTGGCATCTATGTCAAATGTACTACAACATCAGCATCAAGCCATGTCCACTGCTTATGATATGATGCTCAATCTCAAGGAGCTTTTCGAACACCAGAATCGGGCTGCGAGGAAAGAGGCCATGAGAAACTTGATGATGACCACCATGATCGAGGGAACACCCATAAGGGATCATGTTCTCAAGATGATGGCTCATTTGAATGAGCTGGAGGTCCTAGGAGCTGAGATCGATGGAGAAACCTAGGTCGATATCATCCTCCAGTCTCTACCTAGGAGTTTTGAGCAGTTTCGCCTGAACTACAACATGAACAAGAGGTTATATTCGTTGGCGGAACTTCTGACAGAACTCCAGGCGGCAGAGGGACTATTTCGTCAGAGTGCTCAGGCACATGCCATGGTGACCCAAAAGGTTTCTACTTCTAAGCCGAAAGGCAAGAAGAAGAAGAAACAAACTGGGGTGAAGGCGGTGGGAGGTACTCAGGGAGGAGTGAAGAAGCCGAAAGGTAAGTGCTTCACTTGTAAGCAGACTGGACACTAGAAGAAGGACTGCCCCAACCGCAAGAACAAAGGTATATCTTTTGGTCTAGTCGTTGAAACATGTTTAGCAGTGTTATCTACCGACACCTGGTGTGTAGATACGGGAGCCACTGATCATGTTTGCAATACTTTGCAGGGGTTCCAGGAAACCAGACGACTAGCTGAGGGGGAGATTACCGTGTACTTGGGCGATGCCACGAAGGTGGCAGCTGTTGCAGTGGGAGATGTTCATTTATTTTTTGAGAAAAATAAACTTTTGGTTCTTAAGAATTGCCTTTATGTACCCTTATTTAGAAAGAATTTAATTTCAGTTTCTAAATTGTTTATGGATGGATATTCTATTTATTTTAATGACAGAGTTGTTATAAGAAGGAATAGGGACATTATCTGTTCGGGTGCCTTGATAGGAAATTTGTACACACTTGAACCAAAACCTCCCACGATGCAAATTGAAGTTAATAACTCATCTTCTAATTCCAATAAGAGAAAAGAACCTTCGAAGATGAATCAAACATATCTTTGACATCTTAGGCTTGGTGACATTAACCTAAGGAGAATTCAAAGGTTGATAGCTGATGGACCTTTGGGTTCATTAGTGGTGGAGGATCTCCCAACCTATGAATCTTCCTTGGAGGGTAAGATGACCAAGAGGCCCTTTAAGGCCAAGGGGTATAGAGCTAAAGATGTGTTAGAATTGGTTCATTCTGATTTGTGTGGTCCTATGTCTATCCAGGCTAGAGGTGGTTTCGAGTATTTCGTCTCTTTTATAGACGATTACTCGAGATATGGATACATTTATCTGATGCGCCGTAAGTCTGAATGCTTTGACAAGTTCAAAGAATTCAAGGCTGATGTGGAGAAACGTTAAGGTAAAAGTATCAAGACACTACGATCTGATCGTGGTGGTGAGTACCTCTTGGGAGAGTTTAGGAACTACTTATCAGAGGCTGGGATTCAATCCCAATTGACTGCACCTGGCACACCCCAGCAGAATGGTGTAGCAGAGCGAAGGAATAGGACTCTTATGGAAATGGTTAGATCGATGATGAGTTATTCTGACTTGCCAGATTCGTTCTGGGGATATGCTCTAGATACGGCGGTGTATATTCTGAACTTGGTTCCATCTAAATTAGTGCCTTCTACTCCCACAGAGTTGTGGACTGGGCGAAAGCCTAGTCTAAGATATATTCGGATATGGGGGAGTCCAACACATGTGTTGAAGGCATATGCTGGTAAGTTGGAACCTCGTACAGAAGTACGCTTGTTCGTTGGCTATCCCAGGGGAACGAAGGGTGGATTATTTTATAGTCCTAGAGATCAAAGGGTGATCGTTAGCACGAACGCCAGATTTCTAGAGGAAGACTATGTGATGAGCCACAAGCCCAAGAGTAAAATTGTTCTGGAGGAGTTAGAAGGGGAAGTCACTTCTTTAGCACCGCCGGTACAAGAGGATATACCACATGTCACTGCACCGCGTGTCACAGAGGAGACACAAGTGATACCTCGTCGTAGTGGGAGGGTTGTGAGACAGCCTGATAGATTCATGTTCTTGGGAGAATCTTCTGATTTGGTCCCTGGCGAACATGAACCTGATCCCTGGACATATGACGAGGCAATCCAAGATAAAGATGCAGTATCTTGGCAAAGTGCAATGAATGCTGAGATTGAATCTATGGATTCAAATCAAGTCTGGGAGCTAGTAGAACCACCCGATGGTGTAAAAACCATTGGATGCAAGTGGATCTACAAGAGAAAGAGAGGAATAGATGCGAAGGTTGAGACCTTCAAAGCGAGGCTTGTTGCGAAGGGGTATACTTAGAAAGAGGGTATCGATTATGAGGAGACCTTTTCGCTGGTAGTCATGCTTAAGTCTATTCGGATTCTCTTATGCATAGCAGCTCATATGGATTATGAGGTGAGGCAGATGGATGTCAAGACAGCTTTCCTCAATGGAAGTCTTGAGGAAAATATCTACATGAAGCAACCAGAGGGATTCATTGCTAATGGCAAAGAGCATCTTGTGTGTAAGCTTAATCGGTCCATTTATGGATTGAAGCAAGCTTCGAGGTCTTGGAACATCCGCTTTGATGAGGTGATCCAGTCTTATGGATTTATTCAAAGTCCAAATGAGTCTTGTGTATACAAGAGATGTGACGGAAACATAGTGGTATTTCTTATACTATACGTAGATGACATTTTGTTGATTGGCAACAATATCAAGGTGTTATCGGATGTAAGAGTATGGTTGTCCAAACAGTTTGATATGAAGGACTTGGGAGAGGTGGGACACATCCTTGGGATCAAGGTTATAAGGGATCACAGGAAAAGGATGTTGTGCTTATCCCAAGCTTCATACATAAACACGATTATGGAGCGTTTTAGCATGTAGAACTCCAAGAAGGGTTTTCTACCTTTCAGGCATGGAGTTCCTTTATCTAAGGAGATGTGTCCTAGATCATATGAGGAGATAGAGGAGATGAAGGTGGTTCCTTATGCTTCGGCAATAGGAAGCCTCATGTATGCGATGCTTTGTACGAGACCAGATATCTACTTTGCCATGGGCATGGTCAGCAGATATCAGAGTAATCCAGGACAGGGATATTGGACTGCGGTAAAGCATATATTGAAGTACCTGAGAAGGACTAGGGATTATATGCTGGTTTACCGGGCAGAACAATTACTCCCTGTGGGTTACACGGATTCCGACTTCCAATCTGATAGGGATAACAGTAAGTCTACCTCAGGTTTTGTGTTTACTTTGGGAGGTAGAGTCATTGTATGGAGGAGTGTCAAGCAGAAGTGCGTGGCGGACTCCACCATGGAAGCTGAGTATGTGGCGGCCTCTGAGGCGGCCAAAGAAGTTGTATGGCTCAGGAACTTCCTGATGGACTTGGATGTGATTCCTGGTTTGCCCAGAACTATCACAATTTATTGTGATAATAGTGGTGCAGTTGCAAACTCGAAGGAACCATGAGCCCATAAGGTTAGTAAACACATAGAGCGCAAGTACCACCAGATATGAGAAATCGTAAAGAGAGGAGAAGTTGCTGTGGCCAAGATTGCATCGGAGAATAACCTAGTAGATCCTTTCACTAAGGCCCTTCCGGCTAGAGCTTTTGATAGGCATGTGGAGGGAATGGGGATCAGATGTATGACACTTTGAGGACAGCATAGTCTTTTAGTATAAGTGGGAGATTGTAGGGATGTATACTGAAAAGTCTATCTTTTGTATGAACATCTTTATTTTGGAATAAGAATCATATGATCATTGTTTGTATATTTTTATGGTTATGCAATATTGTCTAATACTTTACATTGTAGATAACATGGTGTGTGGTGTCACACAGGAGATCATGTTATTGGCCCCTTGAAAAGTATAAGTAAAGGCGCACAACCGAGATGACTTTGGATAAACCATCGGAATGGTTGTAGTGTGATTTGGTGTTGGTTTGTCTTGACCATAGAATCACACTGTGCACTTTGTGTGTATTGAGCAGGACCGACTTAGAGGTGATTCGATTTATTGTTGACTACATAATCGAATCGGACCTCAGATATTATTTAGTACATGCTCTTAATCCCGATATAATAACGGGCACATATACTTAGTACTCATCTCTTTGATTTACCAATGGGCGAGATTTATAGATTAAATCGATAGGCTCGATAAGTTGGGAGATGATATTATTTATATGGTGTGCCGTTGATTATAGGAGGAAACCGTGTCCTATATATTAGGATGATGATGTCCCCTTGAGGATCTCATAAGGTTCATCATGTAAACCCTGCAGGTGGACTTGGTCCGACATGATGAAAAGGTTGAGTGGTACTACTCAAGGAGTTAGATATTGATTAATTAATGGTCAGTAAATTAATTAATCGACGGACATTCGAGATATTAAACACGGGGAGAAATGTACAAATAATATATGGAGCCCATATTATCATATGGGGGTTGGTGAGGTAGATCAATGATGATCCTTTAGTGGATTGGATCATCATTAGTAGATCGGACTTTATGTGGGCTTGATCCAAGGGTGGCCAAGATCCAACTCCTCCTCATGGTCCCTAATGTAGCCTATTAACACCTCATGAAGCTTAGATCCAATGGATAGAAATAAAACTCTAAGATCCATAGGTAGAGATTAAATCTCTAAGATCCGACGGTTGAGATTAAATCTCTAGATCCGACGGTTGAGATTAAATCCTTAGAACCAATGGAGGAGATTAATTCATGACTTATCCCTAACTCTATAAAAGAAGAGCATGGGAGTTGGCATGAACTAGATCAAAGAGAGCTAGGTTTGGGCGGCAAGAGAAGGGTATCCTAGTTGAGATAGGATTAGGGTTAGGGTTTGGAGGCTAGGGCGGCACCAAATAAGGAAGGTGTTGTTTTCTTCTTCCTCCTTCATTGGCCGGCATCCAACAGCCTTTCCAGCCTTTTCCCAACCCTTGGCCGGCGGCAAAAGCCTCTCCTCTCTTCTCCTTAGGTGGTGGAAACAAGATATAGGGCTTCCCTTGGTGTGTTGGTTGTTTTCCATCATCTTCCCCTCCTTCTAGTTGGCCGGCGGCAAGGGTTTGGTGTGCTCCTTGTTGGCTGGTTTAAGGGAGGAGAAAAACCTTGTTTCTATTCTTCCTCTTGCTTTGGAAGAGCAAGGAAGGAAGATTTGCGATCTAGGAGCTTCGACTTTTGGTAGATCGTTGCCCACACGATGTCCAAAAGGAGGAAGGTCATACATTAGAAGATCAAGAGGTATATCTATTCTCTTTTCTCTTTTGTTTGTTGCTTGTTTTTGTTTTTCAATTATAAGCATGTTATAAATCTATAAATGGCTAAATAATACTTGGATCCCGAGCATAAACATGAAAACCAGCGATCCGGACATCGTCTATTCCGCGGCTACTCATAGAATAGAGGATGGTCGCTTGAACAACTAGTTTATTCAAGTGACCTCTCTAAACGAATAACACGACGATGACTTGGTGATTTGGGCAATCCCTTTTTTCTAGGATTAAATTTTTTTAATCCGAGGACATCGAAGGGATCACCATGGACAAGCTACCGAGGTGAAGTAGGAAGCGAAGTTTTCCCTCACGAACTCGATAAGCAAAACCCTACATCCCCCCCATGGAAGGATGAAGAGTGTTCATTCCCTAGGAATTAAAGAGGAGAATTAAGACAAGAGTGGAAGAAAAACCCCACTTTCCTTCTCCATTCTCTTTCTTCCTCATCCTTGGCCAAATTTCTCATTTCCCCTTCCTCCCTTTTTCATCCCAAGCTCTAGAAAATTTATAAGAATTTTTGTATGATCAAAATGGGATTTTTTGTGGGCTCTTTCAAAAATAAAAGAAAATAGAGCCAAAAAGGATGCAAAGCCCAGAGTTTGAACCCTAAACCTCCAAGTAGATAACTAAATCTTAGGATGCATCCAATGACCAAAAGCCCAACATGGTTGTGCTATTAGAAGGGTATGGGAAATGATAGATAAGGGTAAGGGAGGCTAAGGGACACCTTCAAGTGAATAAATAGGAGTATGAGGAGACAAGAGAACCACAACTTGTCATTCTCCTCTTCTCTTCTTCTTCCCCACCGAAACCCTAGCTCCCCCTTCTCCCATTTCCAAAAACCAACTAAGCAAGAAGGGAGCTCTAGTCTTGGCATCACATAGGGTATATTCTACTACTAAACAAGCGAAAGGATGTAAGTAATCCCCTCACCTACAGTACAAGTCGTTTTGATTGTTGATTTCTTAAAAACCCTCTTTGAAAGTTTCGGCCAAGACCCCTTTATGCTTCTAAAGAATTTCCATGCCATGTTTTATATGTATATGATGTTAACATGTTAATAGATAGGCTTGATTTGAATGTTTGATCCCAAAGCTCCCCTTGAAACTTTCGGCCAAGACCTATATATGCTCCTAATGGTCTTCCATGCTATGATCTATATGTTTCCATTCCATGTTTTGTATGAAGATGAAGATGACATGATGATAGCTAGGTTTGGTTTGAGTATTTGATCCCAAGGTCCCTTGAAACTTTCGGCCAAGACCCATATATGCTCCTAATGGTCTTCGATGCTATGATCTATATGTTTCCATGCCATGTTTTGTATTTAGATGAAGATGACATGATGATAGCTAGGTTTGGTTTGAGTATTTGATCCCAAGGCCCCTTGAATCTTTCGGCCAAGACCTATATATGCTCCTAATGGTCTTCCATGCTATGATCTATATGTTTCCATGCCATGTTTTTTATGTAGATGAAGATAATATGTTGATAGCTAGGCTTTATTTGAGTGGTTGATCCCAAAGCCCCCATGAAACTTTCGGCCAAGTCCTAGTTGTGCTCCTAATGGTCTTCCATGCCATGATCTATATGTAATGGATCTTAACATGTGGTTAGTTAAATCTTGTACAAGTTTTTTAGGGTTTAAATTCTTAAGAACCCTCCCTTAGGGTTTCGGCCAACCCATGCTCATGCCCTCTAATAATCCTCCATGCCATGCTACATGTATATAAGATGTTAATATGATGTTAGTTAGACTTTATGATAGCATGATTGGTTTAGGTCACTACCTTATGTCCATGTTAATTGTATGAATGTATGATTAAGTTATGCTCATTGTCATGTTAATTGTATGAATGTATGATTATGTTATGCCCATTGCCATGTTAATTGTATAAATGTATGATTATGTTATGCTCATTGCCATGTTAATTGTATGAATGTATGATTATGTTATGCTCATTGCATCATGATGAACAAGTATGTATGATGAAAATGCCTAAGAGATGCTTCCCTAAGAGCACTCTTTATGTTATGAAAAGAATTATGATATGTTATGAAGAAGGAACATGATATGCTATGATAAGGAGCATGATATGTTATGAAAAGAAATATGATATGTTATGAAGAAGGAACACGATATGTTATTTTACTTTATGCATGGCTTGTACCGAACCCTAACAAGGTCCAAGGGATGAGCTCCTACGTGCCCCTACGTCGACGGTCATAGTACGGACCTAGTACGAGATGGGCTCCTAAGTTGCCCTAGGCCGACGGACATAGTACGGGCCTAGGATGGGCTTCTATGTTATGTTTCCCCTAGGTCAACGGACATAGTACGGGCCTAGTAACCTAGTAGGATCGGGATTAGCGACCTAGGGTCTATTTAGGGATGCGTGCAATGATGATGATGATGAATGTGGTACAATGTCGGGCCCAATATGTTGAGATTAGGTACCTATAAAATATATGTTTTCAAAGAGCATCTTGCATATACCCCTTTTTCATGTCTATGTGATTATGATATTTATATGAATGCTATGCTTATATGTTCTTGAATGTTTATATAAATGCTATGCTTATATGTTTCTGAATGATCATGTCCTTACCCTTATATGAATGATATGCTTGTAGGGGATCGATTGGCCGGCTAGAGGGGGGTGACTAGCCCTCGTTCGTTGGATGTCGTAATTCGTTCATTCTCGTTGCGTGCTCGTCTACAATTCTTGTTAGCGCAGCGGAATAACAATAATAATACTAACAAGATACACAAATACACACAAGCACATGAAATACACAAAGATATACGTGGTTCGGAACCAAATGGTTCCTACTCCACGGGCGAGCTCACCGAGCTCTAGTTATGCGCACGACACTAACTATAACACTCCTTTTCGACTACACGTCGGAGGTGGAGAAACCTCTCACAAGCAATTACACTAAGTAATGAAATACAAGCAATACAAAGACAAATACGAAATACACGTAAAGAACACTTTACAACACTTGCTTTGAACCCTTTGCTTGTTGCTTGCTTTGATTGGCTCTTGAAGGACTGGAATGCAGCAGCAATTCCCCTCCAATAGCTCCACAAAAACCATGGCGAAATCTTCCCTCTTGAGCTCCTTTTATAACCTGCATCAAGCTGATTTCACGCCCATCAGTCGACTAATCGTGACCATCAGTCGACTGGTCTCGTAGCCGTTGTCTCACATTGGCCAGATCCACGTTGGTTAAGTTCCAACGGATCACACATCAGTCGACTGATGGCACCCATCGATCGTGATCATCCATCGACCGAGTGTCTTTGGCGAAGCTCGACTCCATTCTGTGCTGCGGTGTCATCGATCGATTGCCATCCCTCGGCGATCGATTCTCTAACGATCGCCCTCCCTCGGCGATCGATTCTCCCAACGATCGCCCTCCTCGACGATCGGATCGGCAGACTTGGTTCTCAAACCCATACGACACGAGCATGATCGCACTGCTCGATCGAGTCGGCTAAATCCTCAAACACAAAGTTGTTTGAGTGTCCGACACTCAGTCTTAGCCACTTGGCCAAGTCCACCTTATCCCTCATGGAGTTCCCCACCGAAGCTCTCTTCCCTCGGCCTACGTCCCTCGGATGCGCCAAGCGCACGGATTCGCAACGCCATCCTTCGCATCTCATGCCCTAGAAGTATGCTTCCCTTTGGGCTTACTCCATTCGCTCCTCGTCCGGCGGTCCCTCGGATGCACCAAGCGCACGGCTTCGCAATGTCATCCTTCACCGACTCAAGGACCCAAGCCTAGTGAACTTGCCAAGTTCTCAAGACTTCCCAAATGCACCAAGCGCACGGCTTCGCAATGCTTTGAACTTTCCCATGCCAAGGCTTCCCCCTTGGACTTCCACACCAAGCTCCATGCTTGGATTTTCCATGCCAACCCCATGTTGGACTTTCCCATGACAATCCCATGTCATGAGTTTTGTCTATCATCAAAATACTATCAAGGTACTGCTCGAGTCAAACTCGAGTCAACCTGGGCCGATTGCACCAACAATCTCCCCCTTTTTGATGATTGACAAAACTACCATCTCAAGTCTACCAATTCTCCCATATTGGCAATTCTCATATCCCAATGAGAATTCCAATGAACCTTAATTGGTAACTTGGTAACTTCTCCCCCTTTTTGACATTACATCAAAAAGGTCCTCCCCAAGGGTATGAATGTCTCATATCCCAATGAGATCTTACAATCTCTCCCTTGGAGGAACACATGCCTACAATCTTTTTAGTGATCCCATATCACTTAAAGAGAGGCAACCCAATTTTCCTCCCATGAGGAAATACACATCCATCTTCCCATGATGGATACTTCCCCCTAGAGGCTTGCTCCCCCTTGACCATTGCTCCAACAATGTCCTTGGAGAGTCCCTAAGCCAATAGGAACATTAACCAAATCAAAATTAAGGCAAAGTTCAACAATGAACTCTCTTCCACCTTAAAATTGATACTCACCCTCAACCCAACTCCTAATCCATATCCAATGGATTTCCACCCTCTCTAATGCTCTCCCAAGCATATCCTAGGGTTAGGAGTGGTTAGGGGACCAAAACGTGGCTAAACATAGGCCTAACTATCAAGTTTACCCGAAATCAGCCTGTGCCAGTCGACTCCATCAGATACCAATGATCGACTTAATCACCGATCGCCATTACAGTACGATCGATAATCGTGATTCTCATAGTTTTCAATTTCAGAAAAATGGATTTTCGAAATCCATAAGTAAATATACGTAATTTTAAAAATCTTGAAAAAGCATACGTATAATACTTATCCTAAACACTATGGGTGAAAAATATTAGAAAATTATTTTACCCATTAAATTAGGAGATTAATACAAAGTTCAAAATTTAAGAAAAGCTTCAATAAAGAGTCATCTTTGTATCATCCCATTCAATGGTGATAGTATCAAAAGATAGACTTCACCAAGGTTTTTTAAAATGTTTTCAAAATGTTTTTCAAACCTTTATTTTCTTTTTCCTAAACATCTCACCAATATCTAGATGTGTAAAACACATACAAGTCAAATTTTTGTGAGATGTGGGTTTTTGTTCTTTATGTTCTCATGCATATTTCTAGGCAACATTAATTTGATTCCCTTCAAATTGTGTCATAGTCCTTAACTCCATTTTAAACTATGCATGATATGATTATGGCATAAATATGATTTAGATAAAAACATATGCCAATATCATGATGTCATGGCATGTGAATGAAAACTAAGCATACATGACATCTAAAAATAATTCTAAACATGATCATGACATTTTATAGATAAAAATGAAAATGATATCATGACATGGCAAGGCAAACAAATCATGGCAAGTAAAATATACTAAGGTATAGAATACCTAAGTGTGAAAATCAATTTGCCATTTTTAGGGATTAAATACATTTTGCCTTAATGCTATCATTCCCCCTAGTGTGCCAAAAACTCAAAATGGCACACCAATACCTCTAAGACCTAATTGTGCCAATTTAGATCATTCTAAACCTCTCAAACACATTGGCACATCCTAATGTGTCAACTCTACTATGGTTAGGTTAACTACCCATTCATTTAGTGTTGACACACCCTAACCCATCTAGCGTGAATCAATCACGCTTTTGGGAACCCAATACCTATTGGAGCTCCTTGGGTTAACAAGGTATTCCCTAGGGATAACTTCCCTAGATACCTTTCTAATGACCCTTTTTGGCTTTGAAGTCTTAGTCAAATGGGTCTTACTTGGGTCAACTCTAGAGGTGACTCCTCCATTGACCTTCTTAGTGACTTTCTTGGTTTTCCTTGAGTCCTTAGCCACTAAGCACACACCATGACTAGTCTTAGGGATGACTTCCCTATTAGCCTTGGTTTTCCTAGACCTAGAAATAGTTCCATAATTGAATGGAACATTATGATAAGTCTTCTTGGGCTTAGGTTTGCGACCCAAACCTTCCTTGCCCTTAGACCATTTTTGAACCTTAGGTCTCGACTTTTGGGCATTTGACCCTAGAATTGAATTTTCTATGATTCTAAGGGCTTTCTCCATTCTCTCAAGTCTTGACCTCAAGACTTGGTTCTCCACCTCTAATTTCCTCAATTTTGAATTTTCATTAGGTTTTTGGGAAGACCTCTTCTTCTTAGGCATGTGCCTAGACTTTTTGGGATTAATACCCAAATTTTCTTCTACTCTCCTAATTGACTCCCTAGGCAAGATATTTCTAGAATTATGAGTCCTAAGTTTGTCCTTAGAGAAACTAACATGCTTAGCACCTAAGCAATAAACCTTATTGTTTCTCCTAGCATGCTTTTCATTTATAATGGCAAGAGAACTAAAATAATTTTTGGCATGCTTTTTGACTTTAGGAATTGAAGGTGCATTAACTAAATGTACCTTAGGGTTAGCTTTTGGAGCTCCCCCTACATGATATACACCTTCTAGCCCTTTCTTCCTCCCCCTAGGGCATTAGCTTCGGTAGTGCCCCTTTTGATTGCATTTGAAGCACACAATGTGCTCTTTGCTTTTAATTTTGGGAACACCGGCATCCTTTGACTTTGGGTTGACTTTTGGTGCAGATGACTTTTCCTTAGCCAATTTAGGGCATTTGCTCTTGTAATGCCCTTTCTCCCTACACTCAAAGCATATTATGTAATTTTTATTAAAAATTACAACACTTGAGTTACCTAGGGAGGTGGTGTTGGAGATTTGACGCCGCTAGAGGGGGGGTGAATAGCGTTTGACCGTACATAGATGGAATTCGTTCGCGATTGTCTCTACAAAACTCGTTATGCGCAGCGGAATAGAAATAATAAAAGCAATAACGAAAAGATATAATCACGAACACGAGGATATAACGTGGTTCGGAACCGAACGGTTCCTACTCCACGGATCGAGCTCTAACGAGCTCTAGCGATGCCAATGCAATCACTAATCAATAAACTCCTTATCGACAACAAGTCGGAGGCGGAGAAACCTCGTACAAACGATTACAACAATAAACGAAAGAAATACAAGCAAATACAAAGGAAATGTAAAGAACACTTTACAAACTAGGGTTTTGAGCGTTTGCTTGTTGGTTGCTTGGATGAGCTTGAAGGACCCTGAAATGCACCTGCAAATCACCTTCAAATCGCCTCACCAAAGCTCTCAAAAATCTGATCCTTGAGCCTTCCACGAACAGCTGCTTTTATCATCCATCGGGCTGGATTTCCGCCTAGCAGTCGACTGCCATAAGTCCCCAGTCGACTGCCAGCACTGTAGTTGTGAGACAACGGCTCAATCCACGTTGGACAAGTTCCAACGGGACTCTTGGCAGTCGACTGCCAACATTGGCAGTCGACTGCCAATGCCCGTAGTCGATCGTTAGTTTGGTGCGAGCGTTACGTGCTCGACAAGAACTAGCAGCCGATCACGACTTGGCGATAAGCTGCCAGAGACATCGATCGATCGCGCAGAGCAATTCTAGCTCTAGATTGGCAGTCGAACTCAAGTCGACTCACGGCAGTCGAACCGGCCATATTGCCAGTCGACTGCCAACCTCAAACATGAGGTTTTAACCCAAGTATGGTTCCCTCATACTTGCTAGACCACTCTTAGCCTAGACCTAAGCCTTCTAGCCACCTCCATCAGCCTCACATCTCTCGGATCCCTCCAAGTCATCCATGACTTGTTCATCCATCGCGCTAGCCTCCAGGTGCTTCCCTCGGCTATGTCATGCTAACGGTGTCTACACCGCCAAGGCACATTGGACTTACGTTGCCAAGACTCCGCTTGGACTTTACGCTGCCAAATATCAATCCCCTTGGACTTCCCAAATGCCAAGACTCAAGCTTGGACTTTCCCTTGCCAACCCATGTTGGACTTTCCATGCCAAGACCCATGCTTGGACTTTCCATTTGCCAAGACCCATGCTTGGACTTCTCATTTGCCAAGACCCATGCTTGGACTTCTCATGCCAAGTGCTCAAGACTTGGACTTTCCCAATTGCCAAGTGTCCCACTTGGACTTTCCATGCCAAGTACCCATGACTTGGACTTTACCTTGCCAAGACCCATGCTTGGACTTTCCATTTGCCAAGACCCATGCTTGGACTTTCCCATAATTACATGGTCAACCCTGGTCAACCATCAAAGTCAATTATAACCTGGATCGATTGTATAAACAATCTCCCCAACATATTAACCGACATCAATGTCAAACATCTTTGTCAAACATCAAAACATCACTCGAGTCAAACTCGAGTCTGGTCAATCGTGACCTAGGCCGATTGCACCAACAATCTCCCCCTTTTTGATGTTTGACAAAACAAACCTTGAGTTAGGCCACTAACTCAAATTTCCTTACCAATTATCCCAAATTGGTAATCCCAAATACTCTCCCAAAACTTCTCCCCCTTTTTGACTAACATCAAAAAGGTTATCTCTCCAAGGAGGTCAATGTCTCATTGTCCCAATGAGATCTTACAATCTCCCCCTTGATCCAAAAATACCTAGGATGCCTACCATCTTCCTAGTGATAAGTCCCTTATCACTCAAGAGAGGCACTCCTATACTCTCCCCCAATTTCCAAATTGGGTTTCTCAAAAACCCATCAATTTTTCCAATTGATGATACTCTCCCAATAACTTCTCCCCCTTCAAGAAGAGAAACACATCTATCATCCCAAGATGGATAACTCCCCCTAAAGGCTTGCTCCCCCTTAACCATTGCACCAACAATGTCCTTGGGAAGTCCCTAAGCCAATAGAAACTCTAAACCATCAAAAATAAGGTTCAAAGTTCAAACTCGAACTTTCCACACCCTAAATTTGATACTTTGACCTAACACCTCTCCTAATCCATATCCAATGGATTTTCACCCTTTATAATGCTTCCCAAAGCATATCCTAGGGTTAGAAGTGGTTAGGTACCTTTACCATGGTTGAAAATGGGCTAAACAAACCTTGTTAACCTGAAATCAGACCTGGCAGTCGACTCCTGATAGTAATCAGTCGACTGCCACTCTCATCAGTCGACTGACACCCAGGGCAGTCGACTGATAGCTGAAATTTCCGAATTTTAGTTATCAGAATCGAGATTTTGAAAAGCATAAGTAATTATACATAATTTGAAAAATCATAAAATTTGATACGTATATTACTTATAGTCATTACAATGGGTGAAAAATATTTGAAAATTATTTTACCCATAAAATAGTGAGTTTGATACAAAACTAAAAACCATTGAGATTTTCAATGTTTTGGCCCTATTTTGTATCAACTTCATCAATGGTGATTGCTATCAAAAGATAGACTTCACCAAGGTTTTCTAAATTGATTTTAAAATGATTTCAAAACCATGTTTTGGATCATATTCCTTGGGCTCTATGCACATCACTTGTACACAAGCTTTCCTAATGATCCACATTTGAAATTAGATGAGTTTTAGTTCATCTAGATGCAAAAACTATGCACCTTGAATTCAACTCATATCCTAGCATCTCACATGTATCTAAGGTGTATAAGTACACATACATGTCAATTGGATGTGAGATATGGGTTTTGTTCTCCCTAAACTAGGGTTTCATGCATTTTCCTAAGACAACTCTACTTGATTCCCTTATAAATGGGACTTCAAGTCATGTCATTGTCCTTAAATCAATTTCAATCAAAATTTTCTTAAATGCATGAATGATTATGGCATTAATGATGATATAAATAAGCATATGCTCATAATCATGATGTCATGGCATAAGATGAAATCTAAAAACACATGACATTTATCCTTAATCCCTAAGCATACTCATGACATATAAATGATAGAACATGATGTCATGTCATGGCATATGGCAAACAAATCATGGCAAGTAAAAAGGATAGGTATAAATATACCTAAATTTTAATATTAATTGCCATTTGATATAATTAATTATATTTTGCCATATTATCATTAATCTCCCTAGTGTGCCAAAAACCCAAAATGGCACACTAACCTCTAAACTTAAATTGTGCCAATTTGATCATTTTATCAAACTTTTCAAATAATATTGGCACATCCTAAAATCCTTTAGGATTAAAGCTCAAATATATTTCCAAGGTAACCATAACCTTGAAAATATCCTAAAGTGCCACCTTTACCATGGTTGAGTTAACTACCCATCCAATCAAGGTTGGCATACCCTAAACCCATCTAGCGTGAATCAATCACACTATTAGAAACCCAAAACCGATTTGAGCTCCTAGGGTTAATTAGGTATTACTTAGGGATAACCTCCCTAGATACCTTCCTAATGACCCTCCTAGGCTTAGAAGCCTTGGTCATTTTGGTCTTGCCATGGTTAACTCTAGGGATGACTCCCCTTGTAACCTTCTTAGTGGCTTCCCTAGGTTTCTTTGAAACCCTAGCCACTAGGCACACCCTTTGGTCAACTCTAGGGATAACTTCCCTATTGACCTTGGTCTTCCTAGACCTAGTTAGTGTCCCATAGTCTAATGGAACACTATGGTAAGCCACTTTGGGCTTAGGTTTGTGACCCAAACCTTTCTTGCCCTTGGTTGACTTTTGACTCTTAGGTCCTAGATGTTGACTTTGACTTTTTGACCTAGGAGTTTGACCATTAGACCCTTGAAATTGATTTTGTATATTCCTAAGGGTCTTTTCTAATTTCTCAAGCCTTGATCTCAAGACTTGGTTCTCTAATTCTAGTTGCCCAATTTTAGAATTTTGATTAAGTTTTTGGGCATTACCATTTTCTTTAGGCATATGCCTAGTCCATTTAGGATTGAAACCTAGGTGCTCTTGCACCTTTCTAATTGTCTCCCTAGGTAAAATTGATCTTGAGTTATTTGACCTAGGTTTGTCCTTAGGTAAATTGTTTTTAGGGACATTAGTCCCAAATTTCTCCCTATTATCTAAGTGGACATTCTTAGCTCCTAAGCAAAGATACTTGTTCCTATTAGCATGCTTTTCATAAATTGCAAGTGAATTGAAAACCCTAGCATGCTTTTGCTTGTAAATTGAAGAAGGAGCAAAATTAGAAGTTACCCTAGGGTTTGCCTTAGCTCCCCCTACATATGATGCTCCATTTTGAGTCTTCTTGTCCCCCTTCTTGCATTGACTCCGGAAATGTCCCAGTTGTCGGCACTTGAAGCAAATTACTTGTTCTTTGCTCTTTTGCATTGAGGGACCGGCATCCTTGACCTTTGGAGCCAGTGGAGCTTTCCTATTCTTCTTTGGGCACTTGCTTTTATAGTGTCCGGTTTCCCTACACTCAAAACATATTATATGCATTTTATTATTAACACCTATGTTTGAGTTACCTAGGTTAATGAAGACCGGAATTGGACTTTGGGCTTCTTCATCTTGACCGGATGTCGAAGCTTCTTCTTGATGTTCCGGTGTGGAAGTTTTCTCCTCTCCCTCAATCCTTGAGGTGGATGGTTCTTCCACTTCCTCCACCTCCTTGGAGATTGATGGCCTCTCAACCTCCAATTCTTCACACTCTCCTCTTGCCCCGAATGTTGACTCTTCTTCAACTTCCGAATCCTCACTTGCTTGTGAGGAGGAGCTTGCTTCTTCGGCCTCTTCCGATTGAACCGATGAGCATTCTACATCTTCTTCTTCTTCTTAGACCAATTGAGAGTTTTCATGGAGCTTGGCCAAATCGCTCCATAGCTCCTTGGCATCCACATAGTCACCTAGACTACACAAGAGGTCATTAGGAATTAAATCATAGATGAATTTGATTACCTTCTTATTTTTCTCGAATTGTTGGAGTTGCTCCTCACTCCACTTCTTCTTCTTGAGAAACCCTCCCTTTGGTCCCTTAGGATATTCAAATCCTTCCATCAATGCGGACCACTCCTCAAGGTCTCTCATCATCAAAAAATCTTCAATTCTCACCTTCCAAGAATTGAAACCTTCTCGTCCATAGAAGGAATAGGGAATTGGGGTGTTGATGTCCCATCCCAATGGTTCTTCCATCTTCACCCTCTAGCCTCTTTGTCTTAGCTCCCAGCGGTTAGTCCGTAGAAGAGCCCCGGGCTCTGATACCAATTGTTGGAGATTTGACGCCGCTAGAGGGGGGGTGAATAGCGTTTGACCGTACGTAGATGGAATTCGTTCGCGATCGTCTCTACAAAACTCATTATGCATAGCGGAATAGAAATAATAAAAGCAATAACGAAAAGATACAATCACGAACACGAGGATATAACGTGGTTCGGAACCGAACGGTTCCTACTCCACGGATCGAGCTCTAACGAGTTCTAGCGACGCCAATGCAATCACTAATCAATAAACTCCTTCTCGACAACAAGTCCGAGGCAGAGAAACCTCGTACAAACGTTTACAACAATAAACGAAAGAAATACAAGAAAATACAAAGGAAATGTAAAGAACACTTTACAAACTAGGGTTTTGAGCGTTTGCTTGTTGGTTGCTTGGATGAGCTTGAAGGACCCTGAAATGCACTTGCAAATCGCCTTCAAATCGCCTCACCAAAGCTCCCAAAAATCTGATCCTTGAGCCTTCCACGAACAGCTGCTTTTATCCTCCATCGGGCTGGATTTCCGCCAGCGATCAGCCATAAGTCCCCGATCATTGCGCCGATCAGAGTGAGACAACGACTCAATCCCCGTTGGACATGTTCCACCGGGACTCTTGGCTCTTGATCGCCAACATTGGCGCGATCGCTAATGCCAATGTAGTCGATCGGCTGGCGGTCGGCTTACGGAGCGCCTGCTCGACATGTAACTAGCGATCGCTGCCGTAGACATCACGATCATTTCCAATGAGCAAGAGCAATTCTAGCTCTAGATTGGCGAAACATGAGGTTTTAATCCAAGTATGGTTCCCTCATACTTGCTAGACCACCCTTAGCCTAGACCTAAGCCTTCTAGCCACCTCCATCAGCCTCACGTCTCTCGGATCTCTCCAAGTCATCCATGACTTGTTCATCCATCGCGCTAGCCTCTAGGTGCTTCCCTCGGCTATGTCATGCTAACGGTGTCTACACCGCCAAGGCACATTGGACTTACGTCGCCAAGACTCTGCTTGGACTTTACGCTGCCAAATATCAATCCCCTTGGACTTCCCAAATGCCAAGACTCAAGCTTGGACTTTCCCTTGCCAACCCATGTTGGACTTTCCATGCCAAGACCCATGCTTGGACTTTCCATTTGCCAAGACCCATGCTTGGACTTCTCATGCCAAGTGCTCAAGACTTGGACTTTCCCAATTGCCAAGTGTCCCACTTGGACTTTCCATGCCAAGTACCCATGACTTGGACTTTCCATTTGCCAAGACCCATGCTTGGACTTTCCCATAATTACATGGTCAACCCTGGTCAACCATCAAAGTCAATTATAACCTGGATCGATTGTATAAACAATCTCCCCAACATATTAACCGACATCAATGTCAAACATCAAAACATCACTCGAGTCAAACTTGAGTCTGGTCAATCGTGACCTGGGCCGATTATACCAACAGGTGGTGGAGGCCTCTTCACTTCTTCCGGAGGTAGAAGCTTCATCTTGATCTTTCTCCGGAGTAGAAACCCTTTCCTCCCCCTCAATGCTAGAGGTGTAGGTCTCCACCAAGTCATCCACATCTTCAAAAGTGGATGGTGATTCTTCTTCGGCATTCTCCTCTACTTGTGCCGATTGAGAATTTTCTTAGAATTTCATTACCTTATTCCATAATTCCCTTACATCCCTATAATCACCCAATCTAGACCAAATAGTGTTAGGTAACAAATCACTAATCAACTTGATTACCTTGAGATTTGTCTTGAAGTCTTTGATTTGGTCTTGGGTCCATTTTTACTTCTCAATTGGCTTATTGTACTTATCCCTAGGCATTTCAAAACCGTTTTCTATAATAATCATAAAATCAAAATCGGTTTCTAGGTATACCTCCATTTTTCTTCTCCACCATAGAAAGTCTCCTTCGAATTTTGGTGGTTGAAGGTTGTAGCCGGCCATCTTGTAGTGCTCTCGCAGCGGTTAGTCCTTGAAGAGCGACCTCGGCTCTGATACCACTTGTAGGGGATCGATTGGCCGGCTAGAGGGGGGTGAATAACCCTCGTTCGTTGGATGCCGTAATTCGTTCGTTCTCGTTGCGTGCTCGTCTACAATTCTTGTTAGCACAGCGGAATAACAATAATAATACTAACAAGATACACAAATACACACAAGCACATGCAATACACAAAGATATACGTGGTTCGGAACCGAATGGTTCCTACTCCACGGGCGAGCTCACCGAGATCTAGTTATGCGCACGACACTAACTATAACACTCCTTTTCGACTACACGTCGGAGGTGGAGAAACCTCTCACAAGCAATTACACTAAGTAATGAAATACAAGCAATACAAAGACAAATACGAAATACACGTAAAGAACACTTTACAATGCTTGCTTTGAACCCTTTGCTTGTTGCTTGCTTTGATTGGCTCTTGAAGGACTGGAATGCAGCAGCAATTCCCCTCCAATAGCTCCACAAAAACCATGGCGAAATTCTCCCTCTTGAGCTCCTTTTATAACCTGCATCAAGCTGATTTCGCGCCCATCAGTCGACTGATCGTGACCATCAGTCGACTGGTCTCATAGCCGTTGTCTCACAACGGCCAGATCCACGTTGGTTAAGTTCCAACGGATCACACATCAGTCGACTGATGGCACCCATCAGTCGACTAATTATCCATCAGTCGAGTGCTGGCGAGCTCGACTCCATTCTGTGCCCGTGCACAGTGTTATTGTAGGGAGTTGCTTCGGAGGCTCATTGGCTCCCATGTCCCCGGATTAAAATTTTCACTAATGAAAGAATTAATCCGGATGGGATGAGCTTCCTTAGCACAACCATTTCGTCGTCGTGCTAACAACTTGAGTGGTCGCTTGAACAAACTAGTTGTTCAAGCAACACAACTCTTCTAGTTGGTTAGCCGCGGAAGAGACGACGGACGTATCGCCGGTTTTTGTGTTTGTCTTCGGGGTCCATGATTATACAATATATATTCATACGCATACATGTATAATCAAAACATAAAAGAACATGCTCAGATCTGTAAATAAAGTTAAAAAAAACTTTATACCTTACGATCTTCTACCGTATGTCCTATCCTTCTCGTGGACGACGTGTGGACGAAGATCCTCCGCGAGTAGAAGCCTTCTAGATCGCGTTCTTCCCTTCCTTGTCCGCTGCGAACAAAGAGAAGAACCAACAAATATCTATCCTTTCTAGAACCGGCCACCAAATTAGGGAATTTGGTGCAACCGCCGGCCAAGGAGCAAGTGGATGAAGCGCCGGCCAACTTGAAGAGAGGTTGTCGCCGGCCACCAAGGAGAAAGGGAGGAGGAAGAGCACCGGCCACCAATGGAAGGAGAACCGCCGACCAAGGAATAAGAGAGAGGCCTTGAGAATGGGCGCCGGCCAAGTCTTGATGGAGGAAGATGGGCGCCGGCAACAAGGAGAAGGAAGATGGTTGCCGCCCACTTTTGCTCCAAACCCTAGCCGCCCACTTTGAGAAGAGCCAAACCCTAATTCCCATCCAATTATTTTTGTCGCCCAAGCTTAAGCCTTCTATTTATAGAATTGGGCTTAAGCCTCCTTTAATCTCCACCGTTGGATCTAGGGATTTAATCTCCACCGTCGGATCTAGGGTTTTATCCCAACCGTCGGATCTAGGGTTTCATCCCAACCGTCGGATCTAGGGTTTCATCCCATCCATCGGATCTAGGGTTTTATCCCAACCGTCGGATCTAGGGATTTAATCCCAACCGTTGATTCTAGGGTTTCATCCTAACCATCGGATCTAGGGATTTAATCCCAACCGTTGGTTCTAGGGTTTCATCCTAACCATCGGATCTAGGGATTTAATCCCAACCGTTGGTTCTAGGTTTTGTTTAACATTCTTGGATCTAGTCTTCACAAGGATTATATTAGGCTACGATAGGGACCATAAGGAGGAGTTGGATCTTGGCCACCCGATGGATCGGAACCACACAAACTTGATCCATCAATGATGTTCCATTCCACTAGAGGATCATCATTAAACTACCTCACCAACCCCCATAAATTAATATGGGCTCCATATATTATTTGTACATTAATCTCCCCGTGTTTAAGATATCGAATGTCCGTCAATTAATTGATTTACTGACCACCAATTAATTAACATCTAATTCCTCGAGTAGTACCACTCAACCTTATCATCATGTTGACTAAGTCAACCAGCTGGGTTTACATGATGAACCTTATGAGCTCCTCAAGGGGACATCATCAACCTAATATATAGGACACGGTTTCCTCCTATAATCAACGACACACCATGTAAATAATATCATTTCCCAACTTACCGGGCATATTGATTTAATCCATCTAAATCTCACCCTCTGGTAAATCAAAGAAATAAATACTAAGTACATGTGCCCGTTATTATATCGGGATTAAGAGCATGCACAACATAATATCCGAGGTTCGATTCAATTATGTAGTCAGTACTAAATTGAATCACCTCTATGTCGGTCCTGCTCAATACGCCTAAGTGTACTAGTGTAACTTTATGTTCAAGACAAAACAATACCAAGCTACACTACAACCATGCCAATGGTTTGTCCAAAACCATCTTGGTCGTGAGCCTCTACTTATATTTTACAAGGGACTGATAACATGATCTTCTGTGCCACACCAAGCACCATGTTATCTACAATGTAAAATATTAGACAATATGCACACATATATAGTAAATATATAAATTGCAAACAATGATCATGTGATTCTTATTCCAAAATAAAATGTTCATACAAAAAGAGCTAGGCTTTCAGTATACATTCCAACAATCTCCCACTTATACTAAAAGACTATGTCGTCATCACTCTGCCATACATCTGATCCCCATGTCCTCCACATGCCTATCAAACGCTTTCGCTGGAAGGGCCTTAGTGAATGGATCCGCCAGATTATCCTCTGATGCAATCTTGGCGACAGCAACTTCTCCTCGCTTTACGATCTCTCGTATAAGGTGGTACTTGCGCTCTATGTGTTTACTCGCCTTATGGGCTCGTGGTTCCTTCGAGTTTGCAACTGCACCACTGTTATCACAATAAATTGTGATAGTTCTGGGCAAACCAGGAATCACATCCAAGTCCATCAAGAAGTTCCTGAGCCATACAGCTTCCTTGGCTGCCTCAGAGGCTGCCACATACTCAGCTTCCATGGTAGAGTCCGCCACGCATTTCTGCTTGACACTCCTCCATACTATGGCTCCACCTCCAAAAGTAAACACAAACCCCGAGGTAGACTTACTCTTGTCCCTATCTCGATTGGAAATCCGAATCCGTAACCCACGGGGACTAATTGATTTGCCAAACCATATAATCCTAGTCTTTCTCGGTACTTCAATATATGCTTTACTGCATCCAATGTCCTTGTCCAGATTACTCGATATCCGCTAACCATGCCACGACAAGCAGATATCCAGTCCTAATAGCATAGCATACATAAGGCTTCCTACTGCCGAAGCATAAGGAACCGCCTTCATGTCCTCTATCTCCTTTGATGTTTTGGGACACATCTCTTTAGATAAAGGAACTCCATGCCTAAAAGGTAGAAAACCTTTCTTGGAGTTCTGCATGCTAAAACGAGCAAGGATAGTGTCAATGTATGAAGCTTGAGATAAGCACAACATCCTTTTCTTGCGATCCCTTATAACTTTGATCCCAAGGATGTGTCCCACTTCTCCCAAGTCCTTCATGTCAAACTGTTTGGACAACCATACCCTTACATCTGATAACACTTTGATATTGTTGCCAACTAACAAAATGTCATCTACGTATAGTACAAGAAACACCACTATGTTTCCGTCACATCTCTTGTATACACAAGGCTCATCCGGACTTTGAATAAATCCATATGACTGGATTACCTCATCAAAGCGGATGTTCCAAGATCTAGAAGCTTGCTTCAATCCATAAATGGACCGATTAAGCTTACATACAAGATGCTCTTTGCCTTTAGCAATTAATCCCTCTGGTTGCCGCATATAGATGTTCTCCTCAAGACTTCCATTAAGGAAAGCTGTCTTGACATCCATCTGCCAAATCTCATAATCCATATGAGCAACTATAGATAAGAGAATCCAGATAGACTTAAGCATAGCTACCGGCGAAAAGGTCTCCTCATAATCGATACCCTCTTTCTAAGTATACCCTTTCGCAACAAGCCTAGCTTTGAAGGTCTCAACCTTCCCGTCTACTCCTCTCTTTCTCTTGTAGATCCACTTGCATCCAATGGTTTTTACACCATCGGGTGGCTCTACTAGCTCCCAGACCTGATTAGAATCCATAGATTCTATCTCTGAATTCATCGCACTTTGCCAAGATACCGCATCTCTGTCTTGGAGTGTCTCGTCATATGTCCAGGGATCCGGTTCATGTTCACCAGGGACTAAGTCCGAAGACTCTCCCAAAAACATGAATCTATCGGGTTGTCTAACAACCCTCCCACTACGACGAGGTGCCTCCTATGTATGCTCTGTGACACGCGGTGCAGTAACTTGTGGTGTCTCCTCTTGTATCGGTGGTACTGAAGTCGGGACTTCCTCCGACTCCTCAACTCCTCAAGTGGTTCATCACATAGTCCTCCTCTAGAAATCTGGCATTCGTACTCACGATCACCTTCTGATCTCTAGGACTATAGAATAAACCACCCTTCGTTCCCTTAGGGTAGCCAACAAACAAGCGTACTTCTGTACGAGATTCCAACTTACCAGCATCTCCCTTCAGCACATGTGTTGGACTACCCCAAATCCGAATATGTCTTAGACTAGGCTTACGCCCAGTCCACAACTCTGTGGGAGTAGAGGGTACTGACTTAGATGGTACCAAGTTCGTAATGTGTCTTTGCTTTGTTTCCAGAGCAAACCCCCAGAACGAATCAGGTAACTCCGAATAACTCATCATCGATCGACCATCTCCATAAGAGTCCTATTCCTTCGCTCCGCCACACCATTCTGGGGTGTGCAGTGCGGACAATTAGGATTGAATAGCCTCGATAAGTAACTCCTAAACTCTCCCAAGAGGTACTCGCCACCACGATCGGATCGTAATGTCTTGATATTTACTCGGGACGTTTCTCCACATCACCTTTGAATTCTTCAACTTGTCAAAAGCATTCAGACTACGTGCATCAAGTAAATGTATCCATATCTTGAATAATCGTCTATAAAAGAGACGAAATATTCAAAACCACCTCTTGCCTGGATAGACATAGGACCGCACAAATCAGAATGAACCAATTCTAACACATCTTTGGCTCTATACCCCTTGGCCTTGAAAGGCCTCTTGGTCATTTTACCTTCCAAGCAAGATTCGCAGGTTGGGAGATCCTCCACCATTAATGAACCCAAAGGTCCATCAGCTATCAACCTTTGAATTCTACTTAGGTTAATATGACCAAGCCTTAGATGCCAAAGATATGTTTGGTTCATCTGCGAAGGTTCTTTTCTCTTATTAGATTTAGAAGATGAGTTATTTACTTCTATATGCATCGTGGGAGTTTTCGGTTCAAGAGTATATAAATTGCCAACCAATGTACCAGAACAGATAATATCCCTATTCCTTTTTATAACCACTTTGTCATTAAAAGAAATAGAATATCCATCCATAAACAATTTAGAAACTAAAATTAAATTCTTTCTAAAAGTAGGTACATAAAGACAATTTCTCAAAACCAAAACTTTATTCCTATCAAAAGATAAATAAACATCTCCCACTGCAATAGCCGCCACCTTTGAAGCATTGCCCATGAAGATGGTAATCTCTTCCTCAGCTAGTCGTCGGGTTTCCTGGAACCCCTGCAAAGTATTGCAGACATGATCAGTGGCTCCTGTATCTACACACAGGCACTGGTAGATAACACCGCTAAACATGTTTCAACAACTAAACAAGAAGATATACCTTTGTTCTTTCGGCGAGGACAGTCCGCCTTCCAATGTCCAGTCTGCTTGCAAGTGAAGCACTTGCCTTTCGGCTTCTTCACTCCTGCCTGAGGTCCCACTGCCACTTTCTTCGCTCCACCTTGCTTCTTCTTCTTCTTACCTTTTGGTTTAGAGGAAGAAACCTTCTGAGCGACCATGGCTTGAGCACTTTGACGAAAAAGCCCCTCTACCGCCTGTAGTTCTGTCAGAAGCTCCGCCAACAAATACAACCTCTTGTTCATGTTGTAGTTGAGGTGGAACTGCTCAAAACTCCTAGGCAGAGACTGGAGAATGATATTGACCTGGGTTTCCCCATCGATCTCAGCTCCGAGGACTTCCATCTCATTAAGATGAGCCATCATCTTGAGAACATGATCCCTAACGGGTGTTCCCTCGATCATGGTGGTCATCATAAAGTTTCTCATTGCCTCCTGCCTAGCCGCCCTACTCTGATGTCTGAAAAGTTCCTTGAGATTGAACATCATGTCATAAGTTGTGGCTATGGCCTGATGCTGATGTTGCAGCACATTTGATATAGATGCAAAAATGTAACACCGCGCCATCTCATTTACCTTAACCCATTTCTTATAACGTTCTTTCTCCTTTTCATCAGAGTCATCGGAGGGCTTAGGAGGACAGACCTCGAAGAGTACAAATTTGTACTCTTCCGCAGTTAAGACAATATCCAAGTTTCTTTTCCAATCAATGTAGTTTGGTCCAGTAAGTTTGTTTTCATTTAAAATCACAGCAAGTGGGTTGAAAGCCATTTGAAAATCCTAAAAATCACAATGATCAAAATATTAGATTTCAAATATTATTGATTCCTCAAAAACAATAAAATTCCAAAATCAACCAACACCTCAAAACACCGAGAATATCGCATGCCACGATAGTGTGGACGTATACGAATTCTACATTTGTAAGAGGAGGTTTTACCCATTAATTTTATTATCTTGTCAACCTTACTTTTTGACAAATAAAATTAATAGTTGGTTCCTCTTTGGCCCTACAAATAAAAGTAGTGACTCTGATGGGAAGGATACTTTTAATTTGCATCTAAGTGTGCACCATTACACGATACTAAGAGAATTATTTTGGATTATGTGCCTTACCGATGGGGAAGTACACACGCTCCTTAATAATTTCCTATAACCATTATTTGACCTAGTGATCTGCAAACAAACCCATCCGATGGGGAGGAAGGCACTCAGAGCCAACGCGTAAGTTTGTTGCATCACACGTCAAATTGTAATGGAGGCCGCAGGAATTAATTAAAATGTCCCTCTCCCACTTAGTAAATTGAAAATGAGGAATTTTAAAACATACACAACATGCATATAAAACAAATAAGCAATAAATATGGAAAAAATAGAATTTTTCCAACTATTATGGCATTGTCCTCCAATATGCATCCCGTCGTGTCGCAACCTCATCCGCTCCATCTTTTCCCGTGCGCAAGTCACCAAAGAGATCCGAGCCAAGATAAAACTATTTTAATTTACATCCATTGATCCTATACTCCACGAAGGAGTGTACAAATAATCTAGATCGAAAGTAAACTAAAATGAACGGCTAAACAATGCCGTATTTAATTACAAAAATTAAATACTAATCTAGCCTCGTCAACCCCGAGGATTCAAATAATAAATATTTACACACATCCAATCACATACACACATATGGCCATAATAGTCGGATCTTATGCCTGCAACCAAAGAGTTAAACTACGCATATCCTACGATTATCCGGCACATATAATATATGAATAAGTGCATAAAAATTAACCGAATCCTAAACACACAAAACAGAAAATCGTGGCTCTGATACCACTTGTAGGGAGTTGCTTCGGAGGCTCATTGGCTCCCATGTCCCCGGATTAAAATTTTCACTAATGAAAGAATTAATCCAGATGGGATGAACTTCCTTAGCACAACCATTTCGTCGTCGTGCTAACAACTTGAGTGGTCGCTTGAACAAACTAGTTGTTCAAGCAACACAACTCTTCTAGTTGGTTAGCCGCAGAAGAGACGACAGACGGATCGTCGATTTTTGTGTTTGTCTTCGGGGTCCATGATTATACAATATATATTCATACGCATACATGTATAATCAAAACATAAAAGAACATGCTCAGATCTGTAAATAAAGTTTAAAAAAACATTATACCTTACGATCTTCTACCGTATGTCCTATCCTTCTCGTGGACGACGTTTGGACGAAGATCCTCCGCGAGTAGAAGCCTTCTAGATCGCGTTCTTTCCTTCCTTGTCCGCTGTGAACAAAGAGAAGAACCAACAAATACCTATCCTTTCTAGAACCGGCCACCAAATTAGGGAATTTGGTGCAACCGCCGGCCAAGGAGCAAGTGGATGAAACGCCGGCCAACTTGAAGAGGGGTTGCCGCCGGCCACCAAGGAGAAAGGGAGGAGGGAGAGCACCGGCCACCAATGGAAGGAGAACCGCCGACCAAGGAATAAGAGAGAGGCCTTGAATATGGGCGCCGGCCAAGTCTTGATGGAGGAAGATGGGCGCCGACAACAAGGAGAAGGAAGATGGTTGCCGCCCACTTTTGCTCCAAACCCTAGCCGCCCACTTTGAGAAGAGCCAAACCCTAATTCCCATCCAATTATTTTTTCCGCCCAAGCTTAAGCCTTCTATTTATAGAAATGGCCTTAAGCCTCCTTTAATCTCCACCGTCGGATCTAGGGATTTAATCTCCACCGTCGGATCTAGGGATTTAATCTCCACCGTCGGATCTAGGGTTTCATCCCAACCGTCGGATCTAGGGTTTCATCCCATCCGTCAGATCTAGGGTTTTATCCCAACCGTCGGATCTAGGGATTTAATCCCAACCATCGATTCTAGGGTTTCATCCTAACCATCGAATCTAGGGATTTAATCCCAACCGTTGGTTCTAGGGTTTCATCCTAACCATCGGATCTAGGGATTTAATCCCAACCGTTGGTTCTAGGTTTTGTTTTACATTCTTGGATCTAGTCTTCACAAGGATTATATTAGGCTACGATAGGGACCATAAGGAGGAGTTGGATCTTGGCCACCCGATGGATCGGAACCACACAAACTTGATCCATCAATGATGTTCCATTCCACTAGAGGATCATCATTGAACTACCTCACCAACCCCCATAAATTAATATGGGCTCCATATATTATTTGTACATTAATCTCCCCGTGTTTAAGATATCGAATGTCCGTCAATTAATTGATTTACTGACCATCAATTAATTAACATCTAATTCCTCGAGTAGTACCACTCAACCTTATCATCATGTTGACTAAGTCAACTAGCTGGGTTTACATGATGAACCTTATGAGCTCCTCAAGGGGACATCATCAACCTAATATATAGGACACAGTTTTCTCCTATAATCAACGACACACCATGTAAATAATATCATTTCTCAACTTACTGGGCATATTGATTTAATCCATCTAAATCTCACCCTCTGGTAAATCAAAGAAATAAATACTAAGTACATGTGCCTGTTATTATATCGGGATTAAGAGCATGCACAACATAATATCCGAGGTCCGATTCAATTATATAGTCAGTACTAAATTGAATCACCTCTATGTCGGTCCTGCTCAATACGCCTAAGTGTACTAGTGTAACTTTATGTTCAAGACAAAACAATACCAAGCTACACTACAACCATGCCAATGGTTTGTCCAAAACCATCTTGGTCGTGAGCCTCTACTTATATTTTATAAGGGACTGATAACATGATCTTCTGTGCCACACCAAGCACCATGTTATCTATAATGTAAAATATTAGACAATATGCACACATATATAGTAAATATATAAAGTGCAAACAATGATCATGTGATTCTTATTCCAAAATAAAATGTTCATACAAAAAGAGCTAGGCTTTCAGTATACATTCCAACAATCTCCCACTTATACTAAAAGACTATGCCGTCATCACTCTGCCATACATCTGATCCCCATGTCCTCCACATGCCTATCAAACGCTTTCGCTGGAAGGGCCTTAGTGAATGGATCCGCCAGGTTATCCTCTGATGTAATCTTGGCGACAGTAACTTCTCCTCGCTTTACGATCTCTCGTATAAGGTGGTACTTGCACTCTATGTGTTTACTCGCCTTATGGGCTCGTGGTCCCTTCGAGTTTGCAACTGCACCACTGTTATCACAATAAATTGTGATAGTTCTGGGCAAACCAGGAATCACATCCAAGTCCATCAAGAAGTTCCTGAGCCATACAGCTTCCTTGGCTGCCTCAGAGGCTGCCACATACTCAGCTTCCATGGTAGAGTCCGCCACATATTTCTGCTTGACACTCCTCCATACTCTGGCTCCACCTCCAAAAGTAAACACAAACCCCGAGGTAGACTTGCTCTTGTCCCTATCTGATTGGAAATTCGAATCCGTGTAACCCACAGGGACTAATTGATCTGCCCGGTAAACCAGCATATAATCCCTAGTCCTTCTCAGGTACTTCAATATATGCTTTACCGCAGTCCAATGTCTTTGTCCAGGATTACTCTGATATCTACTAACCATGCCCACGGCAAAGCAGATATCCGGTCTCGTACATAGCATAGCATACATAAGGCTTCCTACTGTCGAAGCATATGGAACCGCCTTCATGTCCTTTATCTCCTTTGATGTTTTGGGACACATCTCTTTAGATAAAGGAACTCCATGCCTAAAAGGTAGAAAACCTTTCTTGGAGTTCTGCATGCTAAAACGAGCAAGGATAATGTCAATGTATGAAGCTTGAGATAAGCACAACATCCTTTTCTTGCGATCCCTTATAACTTTGATCCCAAGGATGTGTCCCACTTCTCCCAAGTCCTTCATGTCAAACTATTTGGACAACCATACCCTTACGTCTGATAACACTTTGATATTGTTGCCAACTAACAAAATGTCATCTACGTATAGTACAAGAAACACCACTACATTTCCGTCACATCTCTTATATACACAAGGCTCATCCGGACTTTGAATAAATCCATATGACTGGATTACCTCATCAAAGAGGATGTTCCAAGATCTTGAAGCTTGCTTCAATCCATAAATGGACCGATTAAGCTTACATACAAGATGCTCTTTGCCTTTAGCAATGAATCCCTCTGGTTGCCGCATATAGATGTTCTCCTCAAGACTTCCGTTAAGGAAAGCTGTCTTGACATCCATCTGCCAAATCTCATAATCCATATGAGCAGCTATAGATAAGAGAATCCGGATAGACTTAAGCATAGCTACCGGCGAAAAGGTCTCCTCATAATCGATACCCTCTTTCTAAGTATACTCTTTCGCAACAAGCCTAGCTTTGAAGGTCTCAACCTTCCCGTCTACTCCTCTCTTTCTCTTGTAGATCCACTTGCATCCAATAGTTTTTACACCATCGGGTGGCTCTACTAGCTCCCAAACCTTATTAGAATCCATAGATTCTATCTCTGAATTCATCGCACTTTGCCAAGATACCGCATCTCTATCTTGGAGTGCCTCGTCATATGTCCAGGGATCCGGTTCATGTTTACCAGGGACTAAGTCTGAAGACTCTTCCAAAAACATGAATCTATCGGGTTGTCTAACAACCCTCCCACTACGACGAGGTGCCTCCTGTGTATGCTCTGTGACACGCGGTGCAGTAACTTGTGGTGTCTTTTCTTGTACCGGTGGTACTGAAGTCGGGACTTCCCCTGCCAACTCCTCAAGAACAATCCTGCTCGTGGGCTTGTGGTTCATCACATAGTCCTCCTCTAGAAATCTGACATTCGTACTCACGATCACCTTCTGATCTCTAGGACTATAGAATAAACCACCCTTCGTTCCCTTAGGGTAGCCAAATGCGAGATTCCAACTTACGATCTCCCTTCAAAGACATGTCTTTGGACTACCCCAAATCCGAATATGTCTTAGACTAGGCTTTCGCCCAGTCCACAACTCTATGGGAGTAGAGGGTACTGACTTAGATGGTACCAAGTTTAGAATGTGTGCTGTTGTTTCCAGAGCAAACCCCCAGAACGAATCAGGTAACTCAGAATAACTTATCATCGATCTGACCATCTCCATAAGAGTCCTATTCCTTCGCTCCGCCACACCATTCTGCTGGGGTGTGCCAGGTGCGGACAATTGGGATTGAATCCCAGCCTCTGATAAGTAACTCCTAAACTCTCCCAAGAGGTACTCGCCACCACGATCAGATCGTAATGTCTTGATACTTTTACCTTGACGGTTCTCCACATCAGCCTTGAATTCTTTGAACCTGTCAAAGCATTCAGACTTGCGGCGCATCAAGTAAATGTATCCATATCTTGAATAATCGTCTATAAAAGAGATGAAATATTCAAAACTACCTCTTACCTGGATAGACATAGGACCGCACAAATCAGAATGAACCAATTCTAACACATCTTTGGCTCTATACCCCTTGGCCTTGAAAGGCCTCTTGGTCATTTTACCTTCCAAGCAAGATTCGCAGGTTGGGAGATCCTCCACCACTAATGAACCCAAAGGTCCATCAGCTATCAACCTTTGAATTCTACTTAGGTTAATATGACCAAGCCTTAGATGCCAAAGATATGTTTGGTTCATCTGCGAAGGTTCTTTTCTCTTATTAGATTTAGAAGATGAGTTATTTACTTCTATATGCATCGTGGGAGTTTTCGGTTCAAGAGTATATAAATTGCCAACCAATGTACCAGAACAGATAATCTCCCTATTCCTTTTTATAACCACTTTGTCATTAAAAGAAACAGAATATCCATCCATAAATAATTTAGAAACTAAAATTAAATTCTTTCTAAAAGTAGGTACATAAAGACAATTTCTCAAAACCAAAACTTTATTCCTATCAAAAGATAAATAAACGTCTCCCACTGCAATAGTCGCCACCTTTGAAGCATTGCCCATGAAGACGGTAATCTCTCCCTCAGCTAGTCGTCGGGTTTCCTGGAACCCCTGCAAAGTATTGCAGACATGATCAGTGGCTCCTGTATCTACACACCGCAATCGGTAGATAACACCGCTAAACATGTTTCAACAACTAAACAAGAAGATATACCTTTGTTCTTTCGGCGAGGACAGTCCGCCTTCCAATGTCCAGTCTGCTTGCAAGTGAAGCACTTGCCTTTCGGCTTCTTCACTCCTGCCTGAGGTCCCACTGCCACTTTCTTCGCTCCACCTTGCTTCTTCTTCTTCTTACCTTTCGATTTAGAGGAAGAAACCTTCTGAGCGACCATGGCTTGAGCACTTTGATGACAAAAAGCCCTCTGCAGCCTGGAGTTCTGCCGGAAGCCACACCGAATACAACCTCTTGTTCATGTTGTAGTTGAGGCGGAACTGCTCAAAACTCCTAGGCAGAGACTGGAGAATGATATCGATCTGGGTTTCCCCATCGATCTCAGCTCCGAGGACTTCCATCTCATTAAGATGAGCCATCATCTTGAGAACATGATCCCTAAAGGGTGTTCCCTCGATCATGGTGGTCGTCATCAAGTTTCTCATTGCCTCCTGCCTAGCCGCCCTACTCTGATGTCTGAAAAGTTCCTTGAGATTGAACATCATGTCATAAGCTGTGGCTATGGCCTGATGCTGATGTTGTAGCACATTTGACATAGATGCCAAAATGTAACACCGCGCCATCTCATCTGCCTGAACCCATTTCTTATAACGTTCTTTCTCCTTTTCATCAGAGTCATCGGAGGGCTTAGGAGGGCAGACCTCGAAGAGTACAAATTTGTACTCCTCCGCAGTTAAGACAATATCCAAGTTTCTTTTCCAATCAATGTAGTTTGGTCCAATAAGTTTGTTTTCTTTTAAAATCACAGCAAGTGGGTTGAAAGCCATTTGAAAATCCTAAACATCACAATGATCAAAATATTAGATTTCAAATATTATTGATTCCTCAAAAACAATAAAATTCCGAAATCAATCAACACCTCAAAACACTGAGAATATCGCATGCCACTATAGTGTGGACGTATAGGAATTCTACATTTGTAAGAGGAGGTTTTACCCATTAATTTTATTATCTTGTCAACCTTACTTTTTGACAAATAAAATTAATAGTTGGTTCCTCTTTGGCCCTACAAATAAAAGCAGTGACTCCGATGGGGAGGATACTTTTAATTTGCATCTAAGTGTGCACCATTACACGATACTAAGGGAATTATTTCAGATTATGTGTCTTACCAATGGGGAAGTACACACGCTCCTTAATAATTTTCTATAACCATTATTTGACCTAGTGATCCGCAAACAAACCCATCCGATGGGGAGGAAGGCACTCAGAGCCAACGCGCAAGTTTGTTGCATCACACGTCAAATTGTAATGGAGGCCGCAGGAATCAATTAAAATGTCCCTCTCCCACTTAGTAAATTGAAAATGGGGAATTTTAAAACATACACAACATGCATATAAAACAAATAAGAAATAAATATGGAAAAAACAGAATTTTTCCAACTATTATGGCATTGTCCTCCAATATGCATCCCGTCGTGTCGCCACCTCATCCGCTCCATCTTTTCCCGTGCGCAAGTCACCAAAGAGATCCGAGCCGAGATAAAACTATTTTAATTTACATCCATCGATCCTATACTCCACGAAGGAGTGTACAAATAATCTAGATCGAAAGTAAACTAAAATGAGCGGCTAAACAATGCCGTATTTAATTACAAAAATTAAATACTAATCTAGCCTCGTCAACCCCGAGGATTCAAATAATAAATATTTACAGACATCCAATCACATACACACATATTGCCATAATAGTCGGATCTTATGCCTGCAACCAAAGAGTTAAACTACGCATATCCTACTATTATCCGGCACATATAATATATGAATAAGTGCATAAAAATTAACCGAATCCTAAACACACAAAACCGGAAACCGTGGCTCTGATACCACTTGTAGGGAGTTGCTTCGGAGGCTCATTGGCTCCCATGTCGCCGGATTAAAATTTTCACTAATGAAAGAATTAATCCGGATGGGATGAGCTTCCTTAGCACAACCATTTTGTCGTCGTGCTAACAACTTGAGTGGTCGCTTGAAAAAACTAGTTGTTCAAGCAACACAACTCTTCTAGTTGGTTAACCGCGGAAGAGACGACGGACGGATCGCCGGTTTTTGTGTTTGTCTTCGGGGTCCATGATTATACAATATATATTCATACGCATACATGTATAATCAAAACATAAAAGAACATGCTCAGATCTGTAAATAAAGTTTAAAAAAACTTTATACCTTACGATCTTCTACCGTATGTCCTATCCTTCTCGTGGACAACGTGTGGACGAAGATCCTCCGCGAGTAGAAGCCTTCTAGATCACGTTCTTCCCTTCCTTGTCCGCTGCAAACAAAGAGAAGAACCAACAAATACCTATCCTTTCAAGAACCGGCCACCAAATTAGGGAATTTTGTGCAACCGCCGGCCAAGGAGCAAGCGGATGAAGCGCCGGCCAATTTGAAGAGGGGTTGCCGCAGGCCACCAAGGAGAAAGGGAGGAGGAAGAGCACTGGCCACCAATGGAAGGAGAACCACCGGCCAAGGAATAAGAGAGAGGCCTTGAGAATGGGCGTCGGCCAAGTCTTGATGGAGGAAGATGGGCGCCGGCAACAAGGAGAAGGAAGATGGTTGCCGCCCACTTTTACTCCAAACCCTAGCCGTCCACTTTGAGAAGAGCCAAACCCTAATTCCCATCCAATTATTTTTGCCGCCCAAGCTTAAGCCTTCTATTTATAGAATTGGGCTTAAGCCTCCTTTAATCTCCACCGTCGGATCTAGGGATTTAATCTCCACCGTCGGATCTAGGGTTTTATCCCAACCGTCGGATCTAGGGTTTCATCCCAACCGTCGGATCTAGGGTTTCATCCCACCCGTCGGATCTAGGGTTTTATCCCAACCGTCGGATCTAGGGATTTAATCCCAACCGTTGATTCTAGGGTTTCATCCTAACCATCGGATCTAGGGATTTAATCCCAACCGTTGGTTCTAGGGTTTCATCCTAACCATCGGATCTAGGGATTTAATCCCAACCGTTGGTTCTAGGTTTTGTTTTACATTCTTGGATCTAGTCTTCACAAGGATTATATTAGGCTACGATAGGGACCATAAGGAGGAGTTGGATCTTGGCCACCTGATGGATCGGAACCACACAAACTTGATCCATCAATGATGTTCCATTCCACTAGAGGATCATCATTGAACTACCTCACCAATCCCCATAAATTAATATGGGCTTCATATATTATTTGTACATTAATCTCCCCGTGTTTAAGATATCGAATGTCCGTCAATTAATTGATTTACTGACCATCAATTAATTAACATCTAATTCCTCGAGTAGTACCACTCAACCTTATCATCATGTTGACTTCAACCGGGTTTACATGATGAACCTTATGAGCTCCTCAAGGGGACATCATCAACCTAATATATAGGACACGGTTTCCTCCTATAATCAACGGCACACCATGTAAATAATATCATTTCCCAACTTACCGGGCATATTGATTTAATCCATCTAAATCTCACCCTCTGGTAAATCAAAGAAATAAATACTAAGTACATGTGCCCGTTATTATATCGGGATTAAGAGCATGCACAACATAATATCTGAGGTCCGATTCAATTATGTAGTCAGTACTAAATTGAATCACCTCTATGTCGGTCCTGCTCAATACACCTAAATGTACTAATGTAACTTTATGTTCAAGACAAAACAATACCAAGCCACACTACAACCATGCCAATGGTTTGTCCAAAACCATCTTGGTCGTGAGCCTCTACTTATATTTTACAAGGGACTGATAACATGATCTTCTGTGCCACCCCAAGCACCATGTTATCTACAATGTAAAATATTAGACAATATGCACACATATATAGTAAATATATAAAGTGCAAACAATGATCATGTGATTCTTATTCCAAAATAAAATGTTCATAAAAAAAGAGCTAGGCTTTCAGTATACATTCCAGCGATCATCGATCATTGCCATCCCTCGGCGATCGATTCTCAACGATCATTGCCCTCCCTCGTGATCGGCCGATCAGAACTTGGTTGATCGAACACTGGTCGAACCCATACGACCTAGAGCAGTCGACTGGCACCTATGCCAGTCGACTGATGTTGGCTAAATCCTCAAACACAAAGTTGTTTGAGCGTCCGACACTCAGTCTTAGCCACTTGGCCAAGTCCACCTTATCCCTCATGGAGTTCCCCACCGAAGCTCTCTTCCCTTGGCCTACGTCCCTCGGATGCGCCAAGCGCACGGCTTCGCAACGCCATCCTTCGCGTCTCATGCTCTAGAAGTATGCTTCCCTTTGGGCTCACTCCATTCGCTCCTCGTCCGGCGGTCCCTCGGATGCACCAAGCGCACGGCTTCGCAATGTCATCCTTCACCGAATCAAGGACCCGAGCCTAGTGAACTTTCCAAGTTCTCAAGACTTCCCAAATACACCAAGCGCACGGCTTCGCAATGCATTTCTCACCAAGCACCAAGCACACGGCTTCGCAATGCTTTAGACTTTCCCATGCCAAGGCTTCCCCCTTGGACTTCCACACCAAGCTCCATGCTTGGATTTTCCATGCCAACCCCATGTTGGACTTTCCCATGACAATCCCATGTCATGAGTTTTGTCTATCATCAAAATACTATCAAGGTACTGCTCGAGTCAAACTCGAATCAACCTGGGCCGACTGCACCAACAATGCTTATATGTTCTTGAATGTTTATATGAATGCTATGCTTATATGTTCTTGAATGTTTATATGAATGCTATACTTATATGTTTCTAAAGGATCATGTCATTACCCTTTTATGAATGCTATGCTTATATGTTCTTGAATGTTTATATGAATGCTATGCTTATATGTTCTTGAATGTTTATATGTATGCTATGCTTATATGTTCTTAAATGATCATGTCACTACTCTAGGTCTAATTCTTGATGTATGACTTTTGTGAGTAGGAAAGGATCTTACTAAGCCTATGTGCTTATAGTTTCATGTTCCCTTGTACTGCAGATAAGGGTAATGAATGGCTAAACTAAAGGGAGCAGCAGAAGGGGCAAAGTGTGTGTGGTAGTGACATGGTGGAGGAGATCTGTTTATATTCCAAGACTTATGCATGTCTCCCTTTAAGTTTTACATGTTAGTTGTTAAGAGTCGAACTCTACTTGATGATGAATGGTTGCTACTTAGTGTCCTTTAAGTTGTTTATCATGAACTTGAACTAAGTACTTATGAGATGATTATGCTGTAGGGTATCGATCGACCAGCTAGAGGGGGTGAATAGCCCTCTTTCGTTGGATAGTAGAATTTGCTCGTCTACAAAGATTATTAGCTCAAGCGGAATATGCAAATACAAATAGACAAAACAAAAGATAAACAAACAATGCTAACACAAGGTCATAACGTGGTTCACGGCTACGTCGCTAATCCACGATCCCCGATTCGTCCTCGGTGAATCACTCCGCCAAAACCAATCCACTATTGGTCTCTCCTTTGCACCAAGCTAGGTGGAGGTAACCTTTATAAATCAAGATCACTCTTCTTACAATAAAAATGAAGTAAAAGCAAGTAAGAAGAGTTTGAAGCTTGTGGGGCACTTAGATGATCACTTAAAGCATAAGCATTAGTCTCTCAAAGCCCCACACCCTCTCTTTTTATAGAGAGGAAGCTTTTCTTCCCGTTGGCTACCACCAATCGACTGCTGCCCTTGGCAGTTGACTACCGCCACTCAAACGGCCTCCGAACACGTCAGATCCCAACCATTGTAGTCCAACGGAACACTTGGCAATCGACTGATGGATCCCATCAATCGACTGCTGCCTCCGTAGTCGACTGCCTAGTCGGCTACGAGCGGTTCTATGCCCGCAATATCCTCTGGCAGTCGACTGTCATTCCATGGCAGTCGACTGTCATTCCATGGCAGTCGACGGCTGGGCATAAACCCATCAGTCGGATACCAGTCAAACCCACTCGACTCAGAGCAGTCGACTGCCATTCCATGGCAGTCGACTGATGTCAGGAAAACACATCCGACACTTAGCCATTCGGCCAAGTTCACCTAATGAGCTACTTACAATTCACTCATTCTCTCATCTCACTCGAAGTCCCTCGCCGAAGCTCTCTTCATTCACGGCCATGTCCCTCGGCAGCATCAGGCGTGTAGGATATTTGAAGCCGCTAGAGAGAGGGTGAATAGCGTAGAGTTCGTTCGTAGATGGAATTCGATTGCGTGTTCGTCTCTACAATTTTGTTAGTACGCAGCGGAATAGTAATGAAAGCAATAACGAAACAATTAACAACACGCAAACACAATCGTTTAACGTGGTTCGGAACCGAATGGTTCCTAGTCCACGGATCGGGTTCGTACGAACCCTAGCGATGCCAATCACACACCACTATAATAAACACTCCTTCTCGACACAAGTCGGAGGCGTAGAAACCCCTTACACGTAATCTTACAACAGTAAGAAACTAAAACAAGCAATTACAACAATTTATATGAAATGCGAGTAAAGAAAAACACTTTACAAGAGCTTTTGATTGCTTGATCTTTGATTGCCTTGAACTAGCTTTGAAGGACTGGAAAGCACCAACTTTCCCCTTCAATTTCGCCCAAGAAAATCGCTATCTTTTCCTCCATCACGAGCTCCTTATATAGCTTCAACCTATGCTGGAAAAAATCGATCAGTCGACTGCTTGGGACCATCAGTCGACTGATCACACTGTTTTTGTGAGACAACGGTGTAATCAACGCTGGAAAAATCCAACGGCTAGGACATCAGTCGACTGATCATGAGCATCAGTCGACTGATGAGCCATCACTCGACTGCTCGTCCCAGCGGTCGAGTGAGACTCCATTCTGTGGCCGAAAATCTGAGCATCAGTCGACTGATCCCATGATCAGTCGAGTGCCAAGCTCCGGCAGTCGACTGTTTGGCCATTCCCTGCAGTCAAACCCTAGTTGACTACGCCAGTCGACTGCCACATGGCACCAGTCGACTGGCACACCTCAAACATGAGGTTTTAACCCAAGTATGGTGCCCCCATACTTGCTAGACCACCCTTAGCCTAAACCTAAGCCTTCTAACCATCTCCATCAGCCTCACGCCTCTCGGATCCCTCCAAGTCATCCATGACTTGTTCATCCATCGCACTAGCCTTCAGATGCTTCCATCGGCTATGTCATGCTAATGGTGTCTACACCGCCAAGGCACATTGGACTTACGCCGCCAAGACTCCCGCTTGGACTTTACGCCGCCAATACCAAACCCCTTGGACTTCAAATGCCAAGACTCAAGCTTGGACTTTCCCTTCCCAACCTATGTTGGACTTTCCATGCCAAGACCCATGCTTGGACTTTCCTTGTGCCAAGTACTCAAGACTTGGACTTTCCCATGACAATTATATTGTCATATGTTTTTGTCGAAACATCAAAACATTACTCGAGCCAAGCTCGAGTCCTGGTCAATCGTGACCTGGGCCGATTGCACCAACAATCTCCCCCTTTTTGATGTTTGACAAAAACCAAACAAACCATTTGAGTTAGACCACTAACTCAAGTCTCTTACCAATTATTCCAAATTGGTAATCCCAAATAATTTCCCAAACATTCTCCCCCTTTTTGACATACATCAAAAAGGTTATCTCTCCAAGGAGGTCAAAGTCTCACGTCCCAATGAGATCTTACAATCTCCTCCTTGGTTTAAAAATACCTAGGATGCCTATCATCTTCCTAGTGATAAGTCCCATATCACTCAAGAGAGTCAATCCTATTCATTCTCCCAATTTCCAAATTGGGTATCAAGAGCCCATTAATTTTCTCAATTGATGATACTCTCCCAATAACCTCTCCTCTTCAAGGAGAAAAACACATCCATCATCCCAAGATGGATACCTCCCCCTAAAGGCTTGCTCCCCCTTGACCATTGCACCAATAATGTCCTTGGCAAGTCCCTAAGCCAGTAGGAACTCTAAGCAATCAAAATGAAGGTTAGAAATTCAACATTGAACTTCCCAACACCTTAAAATTGATACAAACCCTAAACACCTCTCCTAATCTATATCCAATGGATTTTCACCCTTCATCATGCTTCCCAAAGCATATCCTAGGGTTAGGAGTGGTTAGGGACCTTAACCGCAGCTGAAATCGGGTTAAACAAACCTAGTTTTCTCAAAATCAGTATTGACTACGATCGTGATGTGTCCATCGATCGGGCACGGCAACGATCGAGTGATACTGCTTGCTGCCGAGTCAACATCGCTTATCGATCGCCTGTAGAGCGGTTGGTGATAATCAAAACTGATTTTGAATATCGACTCGACTTTTGGAAATTCATAAGTAATTCTACATAAATCAAAAAATCACGAAACTTGATACGTACATTACTTATCACAAATACAATCGGTGAAAAATTTTGGAAAAATATTTTTACCATGAAAATAGGAGATTGGTACAAAGTTCAAAAACTATTAAAACTTTAAGGTTTTTGATCTACTTTGTATCAACTTCTACAGTGATGATGGTTATCAAAAGATAGACTTCACCAAGGTTTTCTAAATTGATTTTAAAATGTTTTTGAAAACCTATTTTGAACCATGGTTTATTGGCTAAACATACATAACTTGTATATTAGCTTTCCTTATGATTCTTGGTGATAATTAAAATAAGTTTGAGTTCATTTAGATGCACTACCTATGCACCTTGAACCTAACTTATTATCCTAGCATCTCACATGTATCAAGGGTGTATAAATACACATACATGTCAATGTGATGTGAGATGTGGAGTTAGGATTATTATGGCCTCATGCAGTTTCTAGGCAACCCTACTTGATTCCCTTAGAAATAGGACTTCAAGTCATGCCATTTTTCCTTAAATCAATTTTAATCACAATAAAATGCATGAATGATCATGGCACAAATAATAACAATAATAATGCATGGCCAATAATCATGATGTCATGACATGTAATATAATCTAAAAACAAACATGACATCTAAAATAATGATAACCAATGGCATGACATGCTATATGATAGGATGAAATTTCATGTCATGATATAGCAATTTTCATAAACCAATACATTCATACAAATACACACTCAAACACACATGATTTTCACAAACAAAAATTTCATTCAATTTAAAAGATTTCAGTTTTTTACATTCAAAACTAGAGATTTGATATGCTCAATCTCATTACAAAAACTGAGAAATAGAAGAAAATCCTAACATCTTCTAGCTCTAGTCGTCTGCAGGAGGTGGAGGTGGAGGAGGCTGCTCGCTCAAAGTCCAGGCCCGCATCATCTCATACATATCAAGCTGACGTTGCTCAATGCGGCTCTGGGACTCTGCAATCTGCATGTATCTCTCCTCCATCCGGCCAAGACATGCGCCCATGGAGGCTTGCCCGTCTCTAGATAGTCCTGGAATCTGGACTCCAGCTGGCCAAGACGATCTGATGGACCCGCCGTTGATGCATCTAATGGCATCTGATCCTCCTCATCAGCGGCATCTGCATCCTCATAGTCCTCTGCCGCCTCTCTAGGTGCCAGAGGCGGCTCTCCACGTGCCCTGGGCAGTGGTCGAGGTGCCAACTCCATCTGCCCAAGCCCCATCCGCAGCTTCGCTAATGAGAAGTTACGAACTGATATGCAGTCGTACACCTCAGATAGCGACCTCAGTGATCCCCTGTGAATGTTGATGCCTACTGACTCTAACCATGCTGTGATAATGTGCCCATAAGGCATATGCACTTTCCCTTGTACAGGGGAAATGAAATGCACAATACAATGAAACATGTTTAATGCAATGTTTATGTCTAACCTATTACGCATGGCATACAGTAGAAAGAGATGGGGAGGCCGAATCTTGGCCAGACCCCGAGTGACGATCGAAAGAAAACACCCAACAATGACCTTGTAGAGTACATTGTCAGGTGCAGATAACTCAGTAATAGGAAATAAATTCTGGGCTGGTGGACGAGGATGACCAAAAACATGCTCATGCATGGAGTCCAAAGAGATATGGTCAAATGGCTCGGGTAAAGGAGCATCAAAGGTAGGGTAGAAAATGAAGGTGTCATCCGATGGCTTACACTCAAGAAACTCCTGCAATATCGCAGGAGTGAACTCTAAATCGTGTTTTGCAACGCGAGTAGTGACTCCTTAAGGAGATCATCGTTAATGGCATGTGTGCATAAGACAATTTACATGAGATGATAATATGCAAATATGTCCATGACATCACTACAGTAACGTGCAAAAAAGTCCCTATCGATGTACCTAACCAACATAGGTTGGTACAATCGTGATTCACCCTCGAGTGGATCATTTCTACGGGATCTCCTATATGAATGTAATGCAACAATATGAAATGCAAGGGCACCAATACACGATTAGATTTTTATAGATTACAATGAAAAGGAAAAATTAAGGTTTTTGAGTAAGAAAATTTTACTTCGGTGTCATTTGAAGGGGTGATGAGGGAATATTCGGATATTGCTGAAGGGGTCACCGGAAAGTTCGTCGGAGGACTGGACATCGAAACCCTAATCGGAAAAGAAGAAAACAACCGCTGAAAAAGAATGAACTAGGGTTGTGAGATGAGTGAAAATGCGAGAGGAAGAGTTAGGCTATCAAACCTAGGACCTAGGTGGCCGGAGCGGTCAGAAAATCTCATCGGAGAAAGGAGTGGCGAACGGAGAGGAGAAGGAAAACAGGAAGTAGACGCGTGAAGACGCCGAACCCTAGCCGTTCGGCGTTATAAAATCGCGACGCCACCGATCGATGTGATGATCACGACCGATCGATCGCGTTTATTAGCGGGTTTATCGAGCCGTAGTCGATTACTCCTCGAAAGAATCGATCACGAGTCTTCGTGTTGTGCTACAAGAGCATCCGATCGATGTTGCTTATCATCGACCGCGGCGATCACCACTGATCGCTTTCGGTGAGCACTTGATCGATGACCTCACCTCGGTGAATGGTACCATTAGAGATTATTAGTCGATCGATGTATCCCATCAATAATCGATGTGCAACAATGAGACCGAAGCAACACTGATCGCTTGACTCACGATATCGTATACAAGAGTTATCAATCGATCGATAATCAGACAATGATCGATATTCGATTTCCGATTCAAATTCAGAAAATCTTGATTTCTTTATCTAACTTATTCCATTTTCTCATGTTTAATCTTGTATATCGAACATATTGATGTTATGCTTATATTCATATATTTGTTAATGTATTTTGATATTTTATTTCATTTTAGCAAACATTAACATTCAAAGGTTTCAAAATCCTAACATCTCACCCTTTCTAAGTGTTGAAATACACAATCAATGGTAAAAGACTTGTTTTGTGAGATGCAATTCACTCTAGACATTCCTTTCATGCAAACACATGGTGAAACACATGAAGCATGGTAAGTACAAGACACCAAAGTGTGTGGCACTTGAGTATCACTCTTGATGTAACTTCTATACCTTAAACACACTTCTCTTGATACATTGATTCCTAAAGTGTGCCAAAGATCAAAGTGACACACTACGACCTTTAAATCTAGATTGTGCCAATTTTATTGATTTTCATGATTTCAAAAAAAAAATATATTGGCACATCCTAAGATCTTTTAGAATTAAAACTCAAATGTATTTCCAAGGTAACCATAACCTTGAAAATAACCTAAAGTGTCACCTTTACCATGGTTGAGTTAACTACCCATCCAATCATGGTTGACACATTCTAACTCATTTAACGTGAATCAATCACGCTCTTTGGAACCCAAAATCTATTTGAGCTCATTGAATTAATTAGGTATTCCTTAGGAATAACCTCCCTAGATACCTTCCTAATGACCCTCCTAGGCTTATTAGCCTTGGTCATGGCGGTCTTACCTAGGTTGAATCTAGAGGTAACTCCCCTTGCAACCTTGGTCTTCCTGGACCTAGTTTGTGTTCCATAATCAAATGGAACACTATGGTAAGCCACCTTAGGCTTAGGTTTGTGACCCAAACCTTGATTGCCCTTGGTTGACTTGTCTTTTGGGTCCTAGATGTTGACTTTGAGATCTTGACCCTTGACTTTGACCATTATACCCTTGAAATTGATTTTGTATCTTATTTAGAGTCTTTTCTAGTTTTTCAAGCCTTGACCTTAAGGCTTGGTTCTCTAATTCTAATTGCCCAAATGATTTTTGATTAGATTTTTGGGCATTACCATTCACCTTAAACATATATCTACCCTTATTGGGATTGATACCTAAATGGCTTTCGATTTTCTTAATTGTTTTCCTAGGAATGACATTTCTAGGGACATTAGTCCCAAATTTCTCCTTCTTTGAAATAGATCTAGAGTTATCATTCCTAGCATGCTTTGATTCATGAGTAATAGAAAAGTTATTTGAATTAATTCTAGCATGCTTTTGCTTAGAATTTAAAGAATGAGCATTATGAAAATATACCTTAGGGTTTGCCTTAGAGGCTCCCCCTACTTGTGAAGCTCCATTTTGAGTCTTTTTGCTCCCCCTAGGACATTGATTTCGGTAATGCCCCGGTTGCCGACATCTGAAGCAAATGATGTGCTCCTTGTCTTTAGGTGATGGGGAACCGACATCCTTTGACTTTTGTTGACTTTTAGGCATCGGTGGAGTCTTCTTAACCTTCTCTGGGCACTTGCTCTTGTAGTGCCCATACTCCCTACACTCAAAACACAGTATATGGATTTTATTTGAAATTAGAGTGTTTGAGGTACCTAGGTTAATTGAGACCGGAATTGGAGCTTCTTTATCTTGACTAGATGTCGAAGCTTTCTCTTGTTGCTCCGGAGTGGATATTCTTTCCTCCCCCTCAATCCTAGAGGTGGAGGTGTCTTCTACTTCTTCTTCTTCCACCGATCCGGAAGTTGACTCCTCTTCAACTTCCGATTCCTCACTTGCTCATGAGGAAGATGAACTCTCTTCATCCTCTTCCTTGTCTTCTTCTACTTGTGCCAAGTGGGGCTTCTCATTGAACTTGGCTAATTTGTCCCATAGCTCCTTGGCATCAAGATATTTACCTAGCCTAGACAAAACATCATTAGGTATCAAATCTTCTAAAAGTTTTGTTACCTTAGCTTCGGTTTTGAATTTTTGGCGTTGCTCTTGGGTCCATTTCTTTAACTTGAGGACTTGTCCCTTCCTATCCCGAGGGGGTTCAAAACCTTCTACGAGGATGAACCAATCCTCTATATCCATCATAAAGAATGTCTCCATTCTTGTTCTCCATGCCGAAAAGTCTTCTTGATCATATGGCGGTGGAGTGTTAATATCCCATGCGAACTTGTTTTGGAATTCCATCTTCCCTCTAGCCTTTTAGCTCCCGACGGTTAATCCGTAGAAGAGCCCCGGGCTCTGATACCAAATGTAGGATATTTGAAGCCGCTAGAGGGGGGTGAATAGCGTAGAGTTCGTTCGTAGATGGAATTCGATTGCGTGTTCGTCTCTACAATTTTGTTAGTACGCAGCGGAATAATAATGAAAGCAATAACGAAACAATTAACAACACGCAAACACAATCGTTTAACGTGGTTCGGAACCGAATGGTTCCTAGTCCACGGATCGGGTTCGTAAGAACCCTATCGATGCCAATCACACACCACTATAATAAACACTCCTTCTCGACACAAGTCGGAGGCGGAGAAACCCCTTACACGTAATCTTACAATAGTAAGAAACTAAAACAAGCAATTACAACAATTTATATGAAATGCGAGTAAAGAAAAACACTTTACAAGAGCTTTTGATTGCTTGATCTTTGATTGCCTTGAACTAGCTTTGAAGGATTGGAAAGCACCAACTTTCCCCTTCAATTTCGCCCAAGAAAATCGCTATCTTTTTCTCCATCATGAGCTCCTTATATAGCTTCAACCTGTGCTGGAAAAAGTCGATCAATCGACTGCTTGGGACCATCAGTCGACTGATCACACTGTTGCTGTGAGACAACGGTGTAATCCACGCTGGAAAAATCCAACGGCTAGGACATCAGTCGACTGATCATGAGCATCAGTCCACTGATGAGCCATCACTCGACTGCTCGTCCCAGCGGTCAAGTGAGACTCCATTCTGTGGCCGAAAATCCGAGCATCAATCGATTGATCCCATGATCAGTCGACTGCTCGGCGGATCAGTCGAGTGACAAGCTCCGACAGTCGACTGTTTGGCCATTCCCTGTAGTCAAACCCTAGTTGACTACGCCAGTCGACTGCCACATGGCACCAGTCGACTGGCACACCTCAAACATGAGGTTTTAACCCAAGTATGGTGCCCCCATACTTGCTAGACCACCCTTAGCCTATACCTAAGCCTTCTAACCATCTCCATCAGCCTCACGCCTCTCGGATCCCTCCAAGTCATCCATGACTTGTTCATCCATCGCGCTAGCCTTCATATGCTTCCATCGGCTATGTCATGCTAACGGTGTCTACACTGCAAAGGCACATTGGACTTATGCCACCAAGACTCTGTAGGAGATTTGACGCCGCTAGAGGGGGGTGAATAGCGCGTGACAGTACGATGATGAAATTCAATCTCGTTCGTGTCTACAATTTTTTTAGCGCAGCGGAGTATAGAAAATGATAACAATAACGAAATAAACAATTACACACGAACACGAGTATGTAACGTGGTTCGGAACCGCACGGTTCCTACTCCACGGATCGGGCTCAAACGAGCCCTAGCGATGCCACAAGCACACCACTATGTATAACTCTTTCTCGGAACAATCCGGAGGTGGAGAAACCTCGTACAATGTATACAACAGTAATACAAGATGAATATAAGCAATATAATGAAATACAAAGCAATACAAGTAAAGAAAACACTTTACAAATGCTCTTTGAATGCTTGATCACTTGGTTGCTTGATATCAACTTGGAGACCCTGATTTGCAACAGCAAATTGCCCCAAATGCTCTCAAGAAACCCCCCCCCATTTCCTCCATCACGAGCTCCTTATAAAGCTTCAACCTGTGCTGGACAAAGTCGATCAGTCGACTGATCGGGACCATCAGTCGACTGATGCCACTGTTGTCGTGAGACAACGGCTAGATCCACGCTGGATAAGTCCAACGGATCTACTATCAGTCGACTGATGGAGTCCTCACTCGACCAGTCGAGTCTCGACTCCATTCTGTGGTCGAATTCTCGAGCACACCGATCGATCATGCGATCGATCATTGCTCGAGCCATCCCGACCGCCCACCTGGCGCGATCGCTAGGCCACTTCTCGCAGTCAAACCCTAGTTGACTTGGTCCAGTCGACTGCCACATGGCACCAGTCGACTGACACACCTCAAACATGAGGTTTTAGCCCAAGTATGGTGCTTCCATACTTGCTAGACCACCCTTAGCCTAGACCTAAGCCTTCTAGCCACCTCCATCAGCCTCGCACCTCTCGGATCCCTCCAAGTCATCCATGACTTGTTCATCCATCGCGCTAGTCTTCAGATGCTTCCATCGGCTATGTCATGCTAACGGTGTCTACACCGCCAAGGCTCATTGGACTTACGCCGCCAAGACTCTACTTGGACTTTATGCCGCCAACCATTGGACTTATGCTGCCAAGACTCCCGCTTGGACTTTACGCCGCCAATATCAAACCCTTGGACTTCTCAAATGCCAAGACACAAGCTTGGACTTTCCCTTGCCAACCCATGTTGGACTTTCCATGCCAAGTACTCAAGACTTGGACTTTACCTTGCCAAGACCCATGCTTAGACTTTCCATGCCAACTCATGTTGGACTTTCCATTGCCAAGACCCATGCTTGGACTTTACATGCCAAGTACCCAAGACTTGGACTTTCCCATGATAATTACATTGTCATATATTTTTGTCGAACATCAAAACATCACTCGAGTCAAACTCGAGTCCTGGTCAATCGTGACCTGGGCCGATTGCACCAACAGACTCCTGCTTGGACTTTACGCTGCCAATACCAAAACCCCTTGGACTTCAAATGCCAAGACTCAAGCTTGGACTTTCCCTTGCCAACCTATGTTGGACTTTCCATGCCAAGACCCATTCTTGGACTTTCCTTGTGCCAAGTACTCAAGACTTGGACTTTCCCATGACAATTACATTGTCATATGTTTTTGTCGAAACATCAAAACATCACTCGAGCCAAGCTCGAGTCCTGGTCAATCATGACCTGGGCCGATTGCACCAACAAGGCGCACGACTCTACAATGCTCCTTCGCGTCTCTTACCTCCGAAGTCTGCTTCCTTGGCTTCGCTTCAAGTCATCTCGTCCAGTGGTCCCTCGGCAGCATCAAGTGCACGACTCTACAATGCTCCTTCTCCGACTCAAGCACGAGGTAGTGAGTGGTGAACCCGCCAAGACTCCATGTGTGAATTACTAAGTCCTACAAGACTCCAACGGACATATCAAACCATAATAACACCCTAACTTAAACCCTTTGCCACACACATTAAAACCTTATCATGGCAAGAGATTGCCCTAACAATCTCCCCCTTTTTGATGTGTGGCAATTCGTTTAAGTTAGGTAAAAACATTTGATAAAACATTAAGAAAGGAAAGCATGTAAATAAACATGATTAGTAACTCTCCCCCTTAATACATGAAACTCCCCCTAAATATGATCCCCCTTACTTAAACATATAGTTTTCTCCCCCTTTGACACCATAAAAAGATTAAAAACAAGTTTATATATCATGGCATCAAGTCTAAAGAGAAACATAACCAAAAACATGCCTTAAAACCGTGTATCAGAAGTTGTTGGGTTGTTTTTCAGGTGAGCAATGATCAGCTATCAAGATGGCGATCGGTAGCACAATGAATTTCAAATTCGATTTTCAATTTTAAATGCATTATAAATTCCAAAAAATTTTAAAAATAGTGAAATTTGGGGAACACATTTCTTTTAAGTATATCTATCAATGAAAAATAGTTTTTCATGAACAATCATTATATTTTCCGAGATTTGCTAAAAATTCAAAAGCTTTAAAAACTACTAGTTTTTGAGCATGTTAGTATCCATTTTAACACCTAGTCTTGCTTTGGATTGTTTCAAAACATGAATACATGGATTTTAAAGTAAGAAATTGTTTTGAAAACATATGAAATATCCAACCATGATCTTTGGGCAATATGTCTATGAATTAAACATAAGTCTTCCCCATGATTGGTCTATTATTGCTATTTTGATACTTTAAATGACCATCTAAATGTCATAGACATTAGTGGACATTTGTATTATCCTAACATCTAACTCATGCTAAGTTTTCAATCAAAGTAGCCTATAGTGAGTGTGAGATGTATCCTAAAGGTATTTGTATGTACTTAACCATTATTTTCATGCAATTCTATCAAGGTTAAGTATCATCCTATCAATCCTCATGATCATAAAGACATATATGAACTAATTTCACATTATGATCATGAAACAAATGTATTCATCAAATAATAATCTTGCATTAGGTATTAAATATGATAATAAGCAAATATCACCTAAATCATGATTTAAATCCTATTTCTCATGATTATGTACCAAATATCAAAATCATAAATCATGATTTCAAACATACATAGCAGTTTCATTAACTATCATGATTTAAGCATTATTATCTATTTATAGGCACATTATCATCACCTAACACTATTTTAAAAATGTTGTCCCACCATCCTAAGTCAACCAAAATATGATATAGGTCAAGTCCATATGGTTGACTATCCTAGGGTTTTTCTAACCCTTAAGGATGGATTTTGGAACCCAATACAAATTCTTGCCTATGGGGTTCACTAGAAATTCCTTAGGAATCCATTTTCTAGCTATTACCTTCTTCTTATCTTGTCCCCTAGCAATTAGGCATTTATAGGTCTTTTCATTTTTCTTTTCCTTATATCCTAGGCCTTTTTTGTTAAAACTTGCTCTTTGACTCCCTATGATCATGTTCAAAGTGTTTGAGCCAATAGTGAATTTTTCTAGGGATTTTGTGAAATAGACTACCTTTTCCCTTAAAGCCCTATTTTCTTCTATGCATGCATCATTAACATCTAATGGCACATAAAGATCATGTGAGCATGCATCATCATTATTATCATTAAGACATCCTTTTTCTAATTTATCTTCTAATTCCTTAATTTGATCAAGCATGTTTTTATTCTTTTTCTTTGCTCTGAATAGGTCCTTAGTGAGGCTAGAAATCATAGAAACTATTTTACTAGGAGAAAGGTTAGTTACCATAGTTTCCATGTCCTCTTCTTCGGATGAGGAGGTAGAGGAGGCTCCCCCTTCACTTGAGCTCCCTTCATTTGAACTTGATCCTTCATTTTCAGAGGAGGAGCAATCCAAGTTGTCAAATGCCATCAATGCTAAGTTGGTGACAAATGTGTTTTCTTCCTCGGATGATGATGAGGAGGAGGAGGAAGGGTCATCCCATGTCTTTGCTTTGAATGCCTTGGCCTTCCCTTTTTCTTTGGCCTTCTTTTCTTCTTCCTTTTTCTTCTTGCTCCCCTTTTTCTTCTTCTTTTCTTCTTTCTTCTTCCTCTCTTCTTTGCTCTTGTTTAGGAGAGGACAATTATCCCTTATGTGTCCCTCTCCTTGGCAATTGTAACAAATGACCTTTCCCCTTGGTCTTCTCCTCCTATCATTAGATTTATTAAATTGAAAACCTTTTAAAGCATGCCTTACCCTCCTTACCAAGTAGGCTTCTTCCGTGCTATCCATGGAGGAGGAGGATGCTTCATCGGAGGAGGAGGGGATCTCTATCTTCTTTTTCCCCTTGTGTGCCATCAAGGCTACTCATCTTGAAGGTTGAAACTTTGGCTCTTCTTGTATTCCTTCAAGCCTCGTTTCATGGAGCTCCATTGTTGAGAAGTACTCCTCCAATGTGCTCACTTCCAAGTTCTTGGACATGTAGAAGGAGTCCACCATTGAACTCCATTTCGATGACCAGGGAAAAGCATCAATTGCTTTCATAAGCATATCCCGGTTCGAAAGTTTTTCTCCTACACTTGTTAGTCCAATCAAAATTTCTTTAAACCTAGAATGCAATGAGGTTACCTTTTCTCCCTTTCTAATTTTATGTTGGATAGTTGGGAGCGGAGGAGGTCTCTTCTTGCAAGCTTGGCCTCCGAGGTACCTTCATGAAGCTATACTAGCTTCTCCCACATCTCCTTCGCACTGGAGCATTCCCCTATCCTATTCACCTCTTGTTGGGGGAGTACATTGTAAAGGTGGTGCTTGGCCTTTGAATTTGCCAAGTATTCTTCTCTTTGCCTCTTGCTCCACCGTGCTTTCTCCAATGGTTCCCCATCTTCATTCCTAGGCAACTCGAAACCGTTTTCCATAATTAATAAAATTTCAAAATCGGTCTCGAAAAATACCTCCATTCTCTTTTTCCACCAAGAGAATTCCCCTTCAAACTTTGGCGGATGAATATTTGAGTCGGTCATTCTTGAATGTGCTTGTTGTGGCGGTTAGTCCTCGACAAGCTTTCCTTAGCTCTGATACCACTTGTAGGGGATCGATCGGCCGGCTAGAGGGGGGTGAATAGCCCTCTTTCGTTGGATAGTGGAATTTGCTCGTCTACAAAGATTATTAGCACAAGCGGAATATGCAAATACAAATAGACAAAACAAAAGATAAACAAACAATGCTAACACAAGGTCGTAACGTGGTTCACGGCTACACCGCTAATCCACGATCCCCGATTCGTCCTCGGTAAATCACTCCGCCAAAACCAATCCGCTATTGGTCTCTCCTTTGCACCAAGCTAGGCGGAGGTAACCTTTATAAATCAAGATCACTCTTCTTACAATAGAAATGAAGTAAAAGCAAGTAAGAAGAGTTTGAAGCTTGTGGGGCACTTGGATGATCACTTAAAGCATAAGCATTAGCCTATCAAAGCCCCACACCCTCTCTTTTTATAGAGAGGAAGCTTTTCTTCCCGTTGGCCGCCACCAGTCGACTGCTGCCCTTGGCAGTCGACTTCCGCCACTCCAACAACCTCCGAACACGTCGGATCCCGACCATTATAGTCCAACGGAACACTTAGCAGTCGATTAATGGATCCCATCAGTCGACTGCTGCCTCCGTAGTCGACTACGAGCGATTCTGTGCCAGCGATATCCTCTGGCAGTCGACTGCTGGGCATAAATCCATCAGTCGGATACCAGTCGAACCCTCTCGACTCAGAGCAATCGACTGATGTCAGGAAAACTCATCCGACACTTATCCATTCAGCCAAGTTCACCTAATGAGCTACTTACAATTCACTCATTCTCTCATCTCACTCGAAGTCCCTCGCCGAAGCTCTCTTCGTTTGCGGCCACATCCCTCGGCAGCATCAGACGCACAGCTCTGCAATGCTCCTTCACGTCTCTTGCCTCCGAAGTCTGTTTCCTTGGCTTCGCTTCAAGTCATCTCGTCCGACGGTCCCTCGGCAGCATCAAGCGCACGTCTCTGCAATGCTCCTTCTCCGACTCAAGCACGAGGTAGTGAGTGATGAACCCGCCAAGACTCCATGTGCGAATTACTAAGTCCTGCAAGACTCCAACGCACATATCAAACCATAATAACACCCTAACTTAAACCCTTTGCCACACACATCAAAACCTTATCATGGCAAGAGATTGCCCTAACATATGCATGCTCCATGTTTCATGCCTTATGTTTTAAAAAGAAAAAAAAGGAAGCCTAAAGTCTTCCGCTTTAAATGCATGTAGTCTTCCGCTGTAGATGCATGTATGTATGATCGCGTCGCGCCGCCCTTCCAAACCCCTATAGATTACGAGGAAAGGGCGGGCGTGACATGTATTTCCATATTTCAAAAATGATACAAATTTGAAAACTAGCAAAAGCTTTAAGGATTTTGCAAACTTTGTATCACTTTTGCTTAGCAATTGACAACTGTTTTTCAAAGTATGATAAACATAGTTTAAATTATGTGTTGTTTGACGTTTCCAATCATGTTCTTACAGCTATATGCACATCAATTGTACATGAGCCTTCTCAATGATTGGTTCAATTAAGGATCAATGTCTCTAGATGACACCTTGGTTCATAGTAATGCATCATAACAAGCATGATGAACCAAGTGCATCTTCCTAACATCTCACATGATGTCTAAGTGGCTTAATACAAAAATCATGGTTTCTTAGGTATTTTGTGAGATGCTTAGAGGTATAATCCTAGGGTTTCTATAGGATCATGCAAGACTAAACCTCTACTCTACCAAGATCATTCCAAGTTCTCTCCTAAGTGATGAATAATCTGCTTCGGGGAGAGCCTTGGTAAAAATGTCGGCTAAGTTGGACTTGGATTCTATGTAATTGAGTTCGATGCCCCCCTTGGCTACATTATCTCTAATGAAGTGATGCTTCACTTCAATGTGCTTTGTCCTAGAGTGATGTACCAAATTTTTGGTCAAATTTATGGTACTCACATTATCACAATAAACTTTGACATTGGAGTATTGTAGCTCATAGTCCTCTAGAGTGTGTCTCATCTAAAGTAATTGAGCCACACAACCACCCATAGCCACATATTCGGCCTCGGTGGTGGACAAAGCAACACAAGGTTGTTTTCTACTACTTCAACTAACTAGGGAGGATCCAAGAAATTAGCATCCACCACTAGTACTCTTCCGATCCAACTTGCAACCCGCATAGTCATAATCGGTGTACCCAATCAAATCAAAAGATTTTATCCTAGGGTACTAAAGTCCTACATTTAGTGTGCCTTTGATATATCTTAAAATTCTTTTAACGACCACTAAATGGGATTCTTTGGCATATGATTGGTATCTATCACACATACTTACCGCAAATAAAGTGTCGGGTCTACTAGCGGTTAAGTATAAAAGGCTACCAATCATGCTTCTATAAAGCTTTAGGTCAATTGATTTACCTTCTTGATCATTATCTATCTTTGTGTTGGTTGCCATAGGAGTTGATACTACCTTAGCATTTTTCAAACCAAATTTCTTAATCATTTTTTTAGCATATTTGGTTTAGTATACGACTTTCCCTTGCCAAGACTCATGCTTGGACTTTCCATGCCAAGTACCCATGACTTGGACTTTTCCCATGTCAAGTGTCCCACTTGGACTTTCCATTGCCAAGTACTCAAGACTTGGACTTTCCCATGACAATCACATTGTCATACATTTTGTCGAACATCAATGTCAAACATCAATACACTACTCGAGTCAAACTCGAGTCTAGTCAATCGTGACCTAGGCCGATTACACCAACAATCTCCTGCTTTTTAATGTTTGACAAAAACCACAAACACCTTTGAGTTAGGCCACCTAACTCAAATCTCCTTACCAATTCTCCCAAATTGGTAATCCCGTTAATTCTCCCCCTTTTTGACATACATTAAAAAGGTTCTCCCCAAGGGTGTCAATGTCTCATATCCCAATGAGATCTTACAATCTCCCCCTTGGTCCAAAAACACCTAGGATGCCTTCACTCTTCCTAGTGATAAGTCTCATATCACTCAAGAGAGGCAATACTATAAACTCTCCCAATTTCCAAATTGGGCATCTCACATTCTCCCAAAATTCTCCCCCTCATGAGGAAGAACACATCCATCATCCCATGATGGATACCTCCCTCTAAAGGCTTGCTCCCCCTTGACCATTGCACCAACAATGTCCTTGGAGAGTCCCTAAGCCTATAGGAACACTAAATTATCAAAATTAAGGTCAAAAGTTCATCCTTGAACTTTCACACACCTTAAAATTTATACACACCCTAAACAACTCTCCTAATCCATATCTAATGGATTTTCACCCTTTCCAATCCTTTCCAAAGCATATCCTAGTGTTAGGAGCAGTTAGGGTAGTCTAACATAGCTGAAATCAGGCTAAACAAACCTTGTTTACCCGAAATCAGGCCTGACACTCGACTCTTATAATCACGAGTCGACTGTCGTTGACGTCAGTTGACTGCCATAAGCAACAGTCGAATGATTTCTGTAAATGCAGAATTTCAATTTCATAATCTGAATTTCAAAAAATCATAAGTAATTATACGTAATTTGAAAAATAGTGAAACTTCATACGTATAATACTTATAACAATCATTATGGGTGAAAAATATTTGAAAAATAAAATACCCATAAAATAATAAGATTGACACAATGTTCAAAACCATTGAAAAGTTCAATGTTTTGGTCCTACTTTGTATCAATTTCATCAATGGTGATTGCTATCAAAAGATAAACTTCACCAAGATTTTCTAAAATAATTTTAAAATATTTTTGAAAACCTATATTGGATCATGATCAATGGGCTCAATGCACATGACTTGCACATTAGCTTTTCTTATCACCCACCATGGTATTAGATAAGTTCGAGTTCATCTAGATGCAAGAACTATGCACCTTGAACTTAACTCTTTTCCTAGCATCTCACATGTATCTAGGGTGTTTGAAAACACACACAAGTCAATGTGATGTGAGATGTGGGTTTTGTTCATCCTAATCTAAGACCTCATGTATTTTTCTAAGGCAACACTACTTGATTCCTTATATATGGGGCTTCAAGTCATGTCATAGTCCTTAAATCAATTTTAATTATCTTAAATGCATGAATAATGATTATGACATATAATGATAGCATAAATAAAGAAAATGCCAATAATCATGATGTCATGGCATGAAAATAAACCTAAGCATACATGACATAAAAAAAATAAACCTAAACATGATCATGACATTTTACATGATTTAAAATAAACATGATGTCATGACATGACATATGACAATCAAGGCATGATAAATAAAATATAAAGGTATAACAATACCTAAATTTTAATATTTGTTTCCATATGTTAGGATTATGTTTATTTTGCCATATTACCAACCATCTCTCAAGTGTGCCAAAAATCCAAAATGGCACACTATGACTCTAAGGCCTAAATTGTGCCAATTTAATTAATTTTTCAAACTTCTTAAATAATATTGGCACATCCTAAAATCCTTTAGGATATAAAATTAAAACTTATTTCCAAGGTATCCCAAAACCTTGAAAATGTCCTAGAGTGTCAACTCTACCATGGTTAGGTTAACTACCCATCCACTTCGGGTTGACACACCCTAACCCATTTAGCGTGAATTGATCATGCTCCTAGGATCCCAATACCTATTGGAACTCCTTGGATTTACTAGTTATTCCTTAGGGATGACCTCCCTAGATACCCTCCTAATGACCCTTCTAGGCTTGGTTATCAGAGCCCAGGTTGGCGATTTGTGTCTGGGAGTTCATGATTTCGGTGTTTTGATGTTATGAATGGACTATAGAGTTGTCTCTAAATGCAGTCGAGTGTCTCTAAGCAAAATAGAAGTTATAAGTTTATCTCGTTGTAAGATTATGTATAACTTTGCCTCACCCTTTGGGTTCATTGTAGACCATGGTGCAAGGGTGAATTTCTACAAGTCATGGTCACAATCGTAAATATGTGTATTCTATTGAAGAGCTTAAATGAGGTTTATCACGTTCTCCCATACCAGAGGACATTTCTAATCAACTAGTAGCTCAAGAATAAAAAAAACTAATCAAATAATAAAACAAGTTAAGGACTAGTTAAACAAAAAACTCTAGAGATGAATCTAGCTCATCCACAGAAAATATTCCAATGGATAAGACTAGAATACTATATCTTGCAAAGTCAGTGAAGGAGCGATGTGTTTCTTTCCATGTTACCACTGGTCCATGGGAAGCTCATGACCGAATAAAAGATTTAGAGAACACCTTTGAGTACATAGCCTACAGAGACACCGAGATTGACCACCTACTTCTTCCGGGGACAAGCAATATTTTGGTAGCGTGTTTAGCAACGAACTTTTGAACTAGGTCTATCTCATGGAAGAAATTCAAAGAAGTCTTTGAAAGTAAATATTATTTAGAAGTCCTTAGAGATGGAAGACATCGTGAATTCTTAAGTATCCACCAAGCAAATCGCAACGTGTTGGATTATTGTGCTGAGTTTGACAAGTTAGTAGAATTTTGTGCACCATTAATAGCAATTGATGCAAACTATCACAAATATTTTATCCAATGGCTTACACCTTATATCCAAATTCGGATGTCTGGTTTGACTCTCATAAGTTTCAAGGAGCCCCATCTTAGGAGCCTACTACCGAATGAGTTTATGCGATGACCAATGAGGATGCACGACGAGATGATGGGTCAATTATCTAAGGCACCATATCGCATGGCAACAATGGAGTTAAAAGAACTAAAAGTTCAATTGCAAGAGCTACTTGACAAGGGTTTTATATGACCAACTATGTTCCCTTGGGGTGTCCTAGTTCTCTTTGTTAAGAAAAAGGATAGTACGATAAGATGGTATATTAACTATTGACAATTGAATGCAGTGATCGTGAAGAATAATACTTGATTCCACGTATTGATGACCTCTTTGATCAATTGAAAAGCACTTACAATTACTCTAAGATTGATTTGAGATCATGTTACCACCAACTCAGAGTCAAGGAATTAGATATTCAGAAAAAAGCTTTCAGAACTCGTTATGGTCACTATGAATTTCTAGTGATGCCTTTTGGACTTACAAATGCCCCCGCAACTTTTATGAACTTAATTAATAGAGTATATCTCGATTACTTAGATCGGTTTATGATCATTTTTATTGATGACATCTTAGTCTATTCAAGATCGGAAGACGAACATGAAGAGCATTTGCATATAGTATTGGAGACTTTATGTAGAGAACATCTCTATGCAAAATTTAGTAAGTGTATATTTTAGTTACCTTTTGTGGGTATTCTTGGACATATAGTCTCTAAAGAAGGTATCTCAGTGGATCCACATAAGATTGAAACAATAACCAAGTGGGAAACACCCAAGATGGTATTCGAAGTTCGTAGCTTTTTGAGCTTGTAGGCTACTATCGCCGTTTTGTAGAAGGTTTCCCCAAGATTGCAAGACCTTTAACTAAAAAAAAAAAAGATTAGATTCTCATGGAATGAAGCTTGTGAAACTAGCTTTCAAGAACCTAAGCAAAAACTAGTTAATGTTCCCATCCTCATCATTCATGTTGGAGAAGACGAATTTATTCTCACACAGATGCATCGAACCAAGGATTAGGAGTAGTTTTAATGCAACACGGTCGAGTGGTGGCTTATGCCTATAGACAATTGAAGGACCACGAGCGAAATTATCTAGTACATGACTTAGAGCTAGCAACTATTATATTTGCTTTCAAAATGTGGAGACATTACTTGTATGGTGTCACATTTGAGATTTACACAAATTATAAGAGTCTAAAATACCTATTCACACAGAAAAAATTAAATCTACGTCAGAGGAGATGGATGGAATTTTTGAAGGATTATGACTGCAAAATAAATTATCATCCGGGCAAGGCAAATGTTGTAGCAGATGCATTGAGTCGAAAATCTAGAAGTGTATTAGCTCATTGTAGAGTATCAGTTACAAACTTGATCCACCGGGCCAGTAGCTTAGACTTGGGATCAAGTAGGTATCTTAGTAACTCTGGTGGCGCAATCCCCACTCATTGAGCAGATAAAGAAGAGTCAACTACACGATACATATTTATAATCAATTATTGCAGAATTGAGCAATGGTTCAAAACTAGACTTTTCCATCGATAATTATGGGGTTCTCTAATTTCATAATAGATTATGTGTTCCAGAACAACACGTGGAAGAGCTCTTGCGGGAAGCTCATCGCTCTCGATTTGCTATACACCCAGGTACGACTAGGATGTATAGAGACCTTAAGAAAAATTACTGGTGGAGGAATATGAAAAGAGATGTAGCCGAGTTCGTGGCGCGTTGCTTAGTTTGTCAACAAGTTAAAGCGGAACATCTAAGACCCGTAGGACTTCTGCAAAAGATTCGTATTCCTGAATGGAAATGGGAACATATTACCATGGACTTTGTGGTTGGACTACCGAGATCCAGAAAGGGGCATGATGCAATTTGGGTGGTTGTAGACAGATTGACCAAATCATCACACTTCTTACCCATTCGTCAAACTGATGCATTGAGCCATTTAGCTGAACTTTATTGCTAAGAAATCGTGAGATTACATGGAATTCCATTGAGCATCATATCTGATCAGGACCCTCGCTTCACCTCAAAATTTTGGCAAAGTTTAAAGAAAGCCTTGGGTACTGAGTTACGTTTCAGTTCTGCTTTGCACCCTCAGACGGATGGTCAGTCAAAGTGCACTATTCAGACCCTGGAGGATCTTTTACGAGCTTGCATATTAGATTTTGGAGGTAGTTGGGAGGACCATCTGCATTTGGTGGAATTTGCTTATAATAATAGTTTTCATTCAACTATTCAGATGGCTCCTTTTGAAGCATTATATGGTAGAGCGTGTAGATCACCTGTGTTGTGGAATGAAATCAGTGAACATCAACTACTTGGTCCGCAATGCATTCAGAGAGATGCAGAGATGATCAAGACGATCAGGAAAAGACTATTGACAGCACAGAGTAGACAGAAAAGCTATGCGGACAAGAGACGAAGAGAATCAGAGTTCTTAGAGGGCGACCATGTATTCCTTCGGGTATCTCCTATCAAGGGCGTAAGAGATTTGGAGTTAAGGGAAAGTTAGCCCCTAGATTTATTGGGCCTTTTCAGATTTTGGAACGAGTGGGCTCAGTGGCTTACATGCTTGCTCTGCCACCTTCACTAGCGGGAGTACATAATGTGTTTCATGTCTCGATGCTACGGAAATATATTTCAGATCCATCTCATGTACTTGATAATTTGACGATACCTCTATATCCCGATGCTACTTATGAGGAATATCCAATCAGAATCTTGGAGTACAAAGAACATCGACTTCGTAAGAAGAATGTGCGTTTAGTAAAAGTGGCATGGCAACATCACTCTGATCAAGAGGCAACTTGGGAGTGCGAGGAAGACATGCAAGAACAATTTCCTCACCTTTTCTCTTCGGGTAACTACTTAAATTTGGAAGACCAAATTTCTTTTTAGAGGGATAGGATGTTATATCATGGAGAGAAAAAAATTTCAAGGGCCTAATTATAATTTTGAAACATTGTGGGTTTTTTAATAATATGATCAAAACCAAATAAAACCTCATGTGAACAGTAACCCTAGTTTTTTTTCCTTTCTTTTCTTTTGCTCTTTCACCGCCGACTTTTTCTCTTTTTGCTTTTTCTTTTTTTTTTCTCTTTTCCAATTTTTCCTATTCTGTTAACCCTAAAATATCTCTAATCAACCTCTATATAAACCTCATCACCATGATCATTGCTAGCCTCATCCCTATCGCCGCCATTGCCAACACCATCATCCTTGCTGCCCGTCATCTACATTGCTCGCCATGGCTGCTAACGTTGTTATTGGCACACCGTTGTTACTCCTTGGAAAAAAAATTCTAATTAAGGTGGAGTTCTTTCTGCTTGGTTTCTTTTTAACGACCTTGTGCATGATTAATTTTACCATAATAAAAATAAAAATAATTTAAGATTTCCCAATCTTGAGATAGAAGTAGATTAAGAATTTCATTTAATTGTATAAATGTGTTTATAAATTACTTGAGTATATGATATAAGAAAATAATTATCGGGTACATTGAATATATACAATTAGATTTTAAATAGAATAATATTAGAAATAAATTATTTACGGTTTATATTGTTCTTTAAATGAAGATTTATTTATATACTATTTTATATCTATGTGGTTTGATCAAGTTCTTTTATATTGGCTTGACCTTGTATATTTTTGGTTATTGTTGTACATTGGAAAAAAAAATTATACATGATACAGTGGTCAAATTTTGAAATTTAAAAGTGAAGTATAGAAACTTAGAATAATTCTTTTAAGAAGAACTCAAAACTTTATGAGAAATTTGAAGAAATCCATAGCGAAAATGATTTTGTAAAGATGAGATTATTAAAATTAGATAACTAAGTAATGCTCTATAAATATAGATATTTTGCTTCGTGTATAAAAAATAAATAAATAACTTACCTCACTGAGTGGATTGTGGGTCATTCACCCTATTTTTTTTTTTTGTGAGGCACCTCACGGGATGGATTGCAGGTCGTTCATCCTATTTTTATGTGAGGCATTTCGGGTGGATTGCAGGTCGTTCACCTCATATCTATGTATGTATGGTCGCTCACTTTTATTTTCTATGTATATAGGATATGTTTTATATCAAACGGCTTGCAGGTCGTTCGCTTGACATGTATGACATATTCTAGAAAGGTGGATTGCAGGTCATTCACCTATTAAATGCTTATGTTTGAGTCATATATTTATGTAAGAGCAATATGTGTTTAATGTTGAAATGAGAAATTGAGAAAATCGATGAAATTCATTACAGAGTGAATAAGAGTTAAATTAATGAGAACGGAGTAATAATCAATGGTGTATAAAATCTAAAAATATAAATGCTTTCTTTTGTTGTTGCCCTCTTGAATTATATATATTCATGCACGTCTTTCCTCCACTGTGCACATTGTGCTCACTCTCCATTCCTTTAACCTCCAGATTCACAGACTTGAGGCAATTGTCAAGGTTCGATCAGTGTTATGATGAGTAACTCAGAGATTGCTCGGAGATAGCTTGGAGACATCTTCTACAGAGTCCATTCAGTTTATTTTATTTTTAGTATTATCTATTATTATGCATTTTGAGATTTTAATATTTTTTTATTTTGCATGAGTCTATGTGTTAGTCATGTCATGATATAGTCAAGTTAGTATTTTGGGACCAACATGTAGTTACATTATTCCACATCATTTAATAAAGTGTTGCATATTTATGTTCGTACAACCTTGTGTACCCTTCTTGGGTATTCTTTGTGGTTTTTGGTGTAGAGATGAATATTATCCGAGCAGAGAAGTTATCCCTCATATAGGGATGGATGTTTCAGGGTCGTGACATTGGTAGCCTTGGTCATTATGGTCTTGCCTAGGTTAACTCTAGGGGTGACTCCCCTTATAACCTTCTTAGTGGCCTCCCTAGGTTTCTTCGAAACCTTAGCCACTAGGCACCTACCATGGTTAACTCTAGGGATGACTTCCCTTGTGACCTTGACTTTCCTAAACCTAGTACTAGTTCCATAATCGAATGGAACATTGTGATAGATAGGCTTATCTACCTTGCACCTAGGCTTGTGGCTCAAGCCTTTCTTGCCCATAGATGAGTCTTGCCTCCTAGACTTTAGGCTTTGACCATTTAACCCTTTAATTGAATTTTAAATCCTTGCAAGGATCTTTTCGAGTTTTTCAAGCCTTGACCTCAAGGCTTGGTTCTTTAGTTTCAATCTTCCCAATTTTGATTTTTCATTTATCCTTTGGGAAGGATTCCTCCTAGGCATATGTCTACTCTTCTTAGGGTTAATGTGTTAGTTATAGCCCTAGAACCAATCATGTGATAGTTGAATAGGGAACATTTTGTATCATATTCTATAAAAGCAAAGGATTGGTTATTATATTTACGTCTTGCTTGTGCCAGCTAAATTAAATATAATAATACCCTAGAAAAGTAGGTTCTTATCTACAGCACATCAATTGGCAGAATTGAATATGAGAGGCTGTAGAGAACACTTTCCTAAATGTTCCTAGTCAAGTATTAATATGCAAGGGCAATATTAATACATAAAGACTAGCATGTAGGTCAATTAATGACTTGATCTCACAAGTCATGGATATATGATATCAAGTTGACACATGGGTATATATTAGAGAATATATACTGAACTGACCCGCCATGAGAAAGTTTCATGGATCGTCATATGAGTGTCATAAACTTTCTCATGTGACTATTGGTATGAATAGTCCTCAAACCTGAAGTCACTACGGTTCTCTACATAAGGAGTTATGTACTTTGGTATCGTCAAATGTCACCCGTAATAGGGTGGACCATAAAGGCGATTACTGGGTATATAACAAATTATGCGGAGGGATGTGAGTGATGTAGATGAGATCTATCCCTCCCATATGACGGGAGTGATATCTGTGGGCCCCCTGATTGAGTAGAACTACTAAAACGCATGGCCATGCTCGAATAAGTCAATATGAGATATTGAGCTCATTTGTTTGAGTTAGTTTACTCAGGGATCAAGAAACACATAGATTGATCGAGGATGACACGGTCTATGCCTCATTAGTCAATCTGATATCAAGGATAGAAGGACACGGTCATACATTATAGTAGTCACGGAAAGGTTAGTCGGATCTTGACTTATTTCGTAACTTGGGTAGCAATGATGTATTGCTAGATGCCGCTCATTTCTTGTGTATCTAAAAGAGTTTAGATTCACTGCCAACGTTATGAGAGCCTATAGGGTCACACACAAAGAGCATGATGATTAGAAGAATTAGTGCATTCTAGTTTGACTAGAATAATTTGGGAATAAGCTTAAGTACAAAATGGTTTTTGGACTTTAAGCTTAATGAGAATTTTAGCTTATTGATTTAATGAGATTAATTCAATATGCTAAGCTTATTAATTTAATAAGATTAAATAAATATGTTATCATGATAGCCTAAGCTTAATTGATTTAATAAGATTAATTCAATATGTTACCTTATTGATTTAATGAGATTAATTCAATATGATAACATAAGCTTATTGAATTAATAAGATTAATTCAACATGCATGAATGCCACATAAGCATGCCACCTAAGCATGCCACATAAGCATGCCACCTAAGCTTGATGAGGTGGAAGGAGTCAAAGGGTTTTGACCTTTGGAATTTCTTCACATGTGGCCGGCCTTATTTTTCAATGCAATTGATTGCATTGAATGTGATAGGAGGTGAAAGGTTTTTTCAATCCTATAAAATACTCCATGGGGTGGCCGACCAAAGTGGTGGAAGCTTGAGGCTTAGAGAGAGCTTGGTGGTGAGAGGCTTTGGTTGTGTGGCTTTTGTGAGTGTAGGCTAGCAAGAAGAGTGGTCTTCTTCTTCCTTTCTCTTTTTCCCTACCTTCCTCTCCTTTAGGGACTTCTCTAGCAAGAAGTAAAGGAGAGCTCTTCTAGTTTCTTTTGTGAGACAAGAGCTTGCTCGTGTGGATACATATAGAGGCACGGACATTTGAACGTGCTAAAAGATCCAACAAACCCAAGGAGAAGCGGGATTAAAAAGGGCACGCAACAAAGGTAATATTCTTCTATAAGATAGGTTTTGAGAAATTTATTTTTTTTTGTACGAGGTTTTCTTTCGCAAGGATTGTTGGGAGATTGTTGGTGCAATCGTCCCAGGTTGACTCGAGTTTGACTCGAGCAGTACCCTGATAGTATTTTGATGATAGACAAAACTCATGACATGGGATTGTCATGGGAAAGTCCAACATGGGGTTGGCATGGAAAATCCAAGCATGGAGCTTGGTGTGGGAAAGTCCAAAGCATTGCGAAGCCGTGCGCTTGGTGCTTGGTGAGAGATGCATTGCGAAGCCGTGCTCTTGGTGCATATGGGAAGTCTTGAGGACTTGGTAAGTTCACTAGGCTCGGGGTCCTTGAGTCGGTGAAGGATGGCATTGCGAAGCCGTGCACTTGGTGCATCCGAGGGACCGCCGGACGGGGAGCGAATGGAGTGAGCCCAAAGGGAAGCATACTTCTAGGGCATGAGACGCGAAGGATGGCGTTGCGAAGCCGTGCGCTTGGCGCATCCGATGGACGTAGGCCGAGGGAAGAGAGCTTCGGTGGGGAACTCCATGAGGGATAAGGTGGACTTGGCCAAGTGGCTAAGACTGAGTGTCGGAGGCTCAAACATCGTTATGATTGAGGTTTTAGCCGACATCAGTCGATCGCATAGGTGCGGGCCGATCGCCGTTAGGTCGCTTGGTTGGATCGATCGCGCCATGGAGGCGATTGGTGATGGGAGAATCGATCGGCCAATGGGTGGCGATCGTGATGATGACACCGCGAACGCAGAATGGAGTCGACTTCGTGGGCACTCGGATCGATGGATGATCGGATCGGTGATGGGTGCCATCGATCGGTGATGTGTGATCCGTTGGAACTTAACCAACGTGGATCCGGCCATTGTGAGACAACGACTACGATACCAGTCGACTGATGGTCACGATCAGTCGACTGATGGGCGCGAAAACATCTTGATGCAGGTTATAAATGGAGCTCGAGTTGGAGGATTTTGCCAAAGGCTTTTTGGGTGACTTTGGAGGGGAATTGCTGTTGCATTCCAGACCTTCAAGAGCAAGCAAAAGCAAGCAACAAGAAAGTGATCAAAAGCAATCGGTGTAAAAGTTCTCTTTTGTATTGTCTTTGTATATTTCAAGGTATTTCATTACTTAGTGTAATAGCTTGTGAGAGGTTTCTCCACCTCCGACGTGTTGTCGAAAAGGAGTGTTATAGTTAGTGCCGTGAGCATAACTAGAGCTCAAGGAGCTCACCCGTGGAGTAGGAACCATTCGGTTCCGAACCACGTATATCGTAGTGTTTTGTTTGCATGTGCTTGTGTTGTTGTTAGTATTATTATTGTTTCTATTATTTTTGCTGCGCTAACAACAATCGTAGACAAGCAACGCAACGAAAATGAGCAAAGTCCGACATTCAACGAACGAGGGCTATTCACCCCCCTCTAGCCGGCCAATCGATCTCCAACAAGTGGTATCAGAGCGAGGTCGCTCTTCGAGGACTAACCGCCGCGAGAGCACTACAAATGGCCGGCTTCATCCATCCACCAAAATTCGATGGAGATTTTGCTTGGTGGAGGAAACGGATGGAGGTATATTTCGAAACCGATTTCGATTTCATGTTAATCATTGAAAATGGTTTTGAAGTGCCTAGGGACAAGGAAAATAAGCCACTAGAAAAATCAAGGTGGACCCAAGACCAAATGAAGGATTTCAAGACAAATCTCGAGGTAACTAAATTACTTTGTGATTTGATTCCTAACCATATTTGGTCTAGGATAGGAAATTTTAGGGATGCAAAAGATTTGTGGAATAAGGTGGTTGAATTCCACAAGAATCCCCAACCGGCACAAGTAGAGGAGAATGCTGAGGAAGAAGCACCCACATTTGAAGAGGTTGATGATTTGGTGGAGACCTCCACCTCTAGCATTGAGGGGGAGGAAAGGATTCCCACTCCGGAGAAAGATCAAGATGAAACTTCTACCTCCGGAAGAAGTGAAGAGGCCTCCACCACCTCCCTAGGTAACTCAAGCGTTATCATTTTAAATAAAAATCACATAATATGCTTTGAGTGTAGGGAGAAAGGGCATTACAAGAGCAAATGCCCTAAATTGGCTAAGGAAAAGGCATCAAGACCAAAAGTCAACCCAAAGTCAAAGGATGTCGGTGTTCCCAAAATCAAGAGCAAAGAGCACATTGTGTGTTTCAAATGCAATCAAAAGGGACACTACCGAAGCCAATGCCCTAGGGGGAGGAAGAAAGGGCAAGAAGGTGCAACTCATGTAGGGGGAGCTCCTAAAGCTAACCCTAAGGTAAATTTACTTAATGCACCTTTAATTCCTAAAATTAGACAGCATGCTAAAAATTATTTTAGTTCTCTTGCTATTATCAATGAAAAGCATGCTAAGAGAAATAATGAGGTATATTGTCTAGGTGCCAAACATGTTCATATAACTAAAGACAAACCTAGGACTCAAAACACTAGATCTATTTTACCTAGAGAGTCAATTAGGAAAGTTTAAGAAAACTTGGGTGTTAATCCCAAGAAATCTAGGCACATGCCTAAAAAGAAAATCATTCCTCAAAAATCTAATGAAAATTCAAAATTGAGGAAATTAGAGGTGGAGAACCAAGCCTTGAGGTTAAGGCTAGAAAAATTGGAGAAGACCCTAGCAATAATATCAAACTCGGTTAAGGGGTCTAATGCACAAAAATCAAGGCCTAGAAAACAAGAATTATCTAAGGGCAAGAAGGGTTTGGGTCACAAACCTATGTCCTACCATAATGTTCCATTTAATTATGGGACTACATCTAGGTCTAGAAAAACCAAGGCTAATGGGGAAGCCATCCCTAAGTCTAGCCATGGTGTGTGTTTAGTGGCCAAGGACTTAAGAAAAACCAAGAAGGCCACTAAGAAGGTCAATGGAGGAGTCACCTCTAGAGTTGACCCAAGTAAGACCCAAAAGACTATGGGTTTAAAACCAAAAAGGGTCATAAGAAAGGTATCTAGGGAAGTTATCCCTAGGGAATACCTTGTTAACCCAAGGAGCTCAAATAGGTATTGGGTTCCTAAAAGCGTGATCGATTCATGCTAAATGGGTTAGGGTGTGTCAACCCTAAGTGGATGGGTAGTTAACCTAACCATTGTAGAGTTGACACATTAGGATGTGCCAATATGCTTGAGAAGTTTAAAATGATTTAAATTGGCACAATTAGGTCTTAGAGGTATTTGTGTGCCATTTTGGGTTTTTGGCACACTAAGGAAATGAATGACATTAAGGCAAAATGAATTTAATCCCTAGACATGGCAAATTGATTTTAACACTTAGGTATTTTATACCTTAGTATATTTTTTCTTGCCATGCTTTATTTGCCTTGCCATGTCATGACATCATTTTCATTTTTAATTATAAAAATGTCATGATCATGTTTAGATTTATGTTTGTATGTCATGTATGCTTAATTTTCATTCACATGCCATGACATCATGATTTTGGCATATGCCTTTATCTATATCATAATTATGCCATAATCATCATCATGCATAAATTAAAATGAAATTAAGGACTATGGCATAATTTGATGGGAATCAAATAATATTGCCTTAGAAATATGCATGAGAATTTAAAAGAACAAAAACCCACATCTCACTAGATTAATTGCCTTGAATGTGTTTTACACATCTAGATTAATTGGTGAGATGTTTAGGAAAAAGAAAATAAAGGTTTGAAAAACATTTTGAAAACATTTTGAAAAATCTTGGTGAAGCCTATCTTTTGAAAGCTATCACCATTGAATGGGATGATACAAAGATGGCTCTTTATTGAAGCTTTTCTAAAATTTTGAACTTTGTATCAATCTCCTAATTTAATGGGTAAAATAATTTTCCAATATTTTTCACCCATAGTGTTTAGGATAAGTAATATGCATATGAAATTTCATGATTTTTAAACTTATGTATATTTACTTATGGATTTCGAAAATCAAATTAAAATCGATATATAGCGATTATCAAATGATCGCTTGCAATGGCGGATCGATGGGAGGTCCAATGATCGTAGCCGATGTAGAGTCGACTGGCACAGGCTGATTTTGGGTAAACTTGATAGTTAGGCCCATGTTTAGCCATGTTTTGGGTCCCCTAACCACTTCTAACCCTAGGATATGCTTGGGAGAGCATTGGAGAGGGTGGAAATCCATTGGATATGGATTAGGAGAAGAGTTTAGGGAGAGTATCAATTTTGAGGTGGAAGAAAGTTCATTGTTAAACTTTACCTTAATTTTGATTGGTTTTATGTTCCTATTGGCTTAGGGACTCTCCAAGGACATTGTTGGTGCAATGGTCAAGGGGGAGCAAGCCTCTAGGGGGAGATATCCATCATGGGAAGATGGATGTGTATTTCCTCATGGGAGGAAATTGGGTTGCCTCTCTTTAAGTGATATGGGATCACTAGAAAGATGGTAGGCATGTGTTCCTCCAAGGGAGAGATATAAGATCTCATTGGGATATGAGACATTCATACCCTTGGGGAGGACCTTTTTGATGTAATGTCAAAAAGGGGGAGATATTACCAAGTTACCAATTAGGTTTGGAATTCTCATTGGGATATGAGAATTGTCAATATGGGAGAATTGGTAGACTTGAGATGGTAGTTTTGTCAATCATCAAAAAGGGGGAGATTGTTGGGAGATTGTTGGTGCAATCGTCCCAGGTTGACTCGAGTTTGACTTGAGCAGTACCCTGATAGTATTTTGATGATAGACAAAACTCATGACATGGGATTGTCATGGAAAAGTCCAACATGGGGTTGGCATGGAAAATCCAAGCATGGAGCTTGGTGTGGGAAAGTCCAAAGCATTGCGAAGCCGTGCGCTTGGTGCTTGGTGAGAGATGCATTGCGAAGCCGTGCGCTTGGTGCATATGGGAAGTCTTGAGGACTTGGTAAGTTCACTAGGCTCGGGGTCCTTGAGTCGGTGAAGGATGGCATTGCGAAGCCGTGCGCTTGGTGCATCCGAGGGACCACCGGACGGGGAGCGAATGGAGTGAGCCCAAAGGGAAGCATACTTCTAGGGCATGAGACGCGAAGGATGGCGCTTGGCCCGCGCGCAGGCGCATCCGATGGACGTAGGCCGAGGGAAGAGAGCTTCAGTGGGGAACTCCATGAGGGATAAGGTGGACTTGGCCAAGTGGCTAAGACTGAGTGTCGGAGGCTCAAACATCGTTATGATTGAGGTTTTAGCCGACATCAGTCGACTGGCATAGGTGCCAGTCGACTGCTCTAGGTCGTTGGGTTCGACCAGTGTTCGACTGAACCAAGATTGGTTGGATCAGTCGACTGCCATGGGAGGCGATCGATGGGAGAATCGGCCGATCGCCAATGGATGGCGATCGTGATGACACCGCAGACGCACAGAATGGAGTCGACTCGACTGATGGATGATCAGTCGACTGATGGGTGCCATCAGTCGACTGATGTGTGATCCGTTGGAACTTAACCAACGTGGATCCGGCCGTTGTGAGACAACGGCTACGATACCAGTCGACTGATGGTCACGATCAGTCGACTGATGGGCGCGAAAACATCTTGATGCAGGTTATAAATGGAGCTCGAGTTGGAGGATTTCGCCAAAGGCTTTTTGGGTGACTTTGGAGGGGAATTGCTGTTGCATTCCATACCTTCAAGAGCAAGCAAAAGCAAGCAACAAGAAAGTGATCAAAAGCAATCGGTGTAAAAGTTCTCTTTTGTATTGTCTTTGTATTTCTTGTTGTATTTCATTACTTAGTGTAATAGCTTGTGAGAGGTTTCTCCACCTCCGACGTGTTGTCGAAAAGGAGTGTTATAGTTAGTGTCGTGAGCATAACAAGAGCTCGAGGAGCTCACCCGTGGAGTAGGAACCATTCGGTTCCGAACCACGTATATCGTAGTGTTTTGTTTGCATGTGCTTGTGTTGTTGTTAGTATTATTATTGTTTCTATTATTTCCGCTGCGCTAACAACAATCGTAGACAAGCAATGCAACGAAAACGAGCAAAGTCCGACATTCAACGAACGAGGGCTATTCACCCCCCTCTAGCCGGCCAATCGATCTCCAACAAGGATCACTTGGAAGGGATCCTATTTTTCCGTTGCGCATATGCTATTTTGCATAAAAAAATCCCTACAGTGGTATCAGAGCCACTTGCGAAAGATCGTATAAAAAATTAAAAAATAAAAAAATAGGTTTTCTCTATTTTATATATGATATAGAAGTAGGATAAATTTTATTATGAGTTGATAATTGTATTAGCAATTTTTCAAACATAATAAAATATCCGATGTCTTTTAAAAGTTAAAATTGACATGGTGCATGGTTATGGCCTAGTCCCAAAAAGTTTGTGAATGTGTGTGTTGTAATTCTTAATATGGCCTGCGTGTCGTGCCTTTCTCCTAAAATTCTTGTTGTAAAATTAGTTTTAGACTCGAATGTAACTCGAGTATTTCTCCTTTTGTAATATACAAAATAAAGATGGAGGGTCCATTGGAAGATGACGTTACAAGGAGGAAGTCAACAACACAAGACAACCAAAAGGAAGCACTTGGGAGAAGATGATATCCCTAGGTTGACCAATCAATCTTTTCATTGGCTTGAGAAGATTGTAGAATAAGGGTCATAACCATGACATGCTTAGTTTAATATGTATGTGATGCATGTTAATTTAGCTTATATGTGATGTATGCTAATATGTATGTGATGCATGTTTAAGTTTATTTCTTAATAAGTCAAAAACGATATGCCTACCAAAGTTTGGTACTCACTACTTCCTCGATCATTTGTTGTTGGGTTTGCCAAATCAAAGCAATGCATTTTATCTTGGAAGAGTGCGAGTGGACAATCGTGATGTCCCGCTATCAAACTTGGTTAAGACTTAATTAAGTTTTTCTTAATTAATTAAAAAAGTAGAGGCATATATTAGCTTTGAATATAAGTTTTAAAAATTAGTTTTGTGTGATTTCCGAACATCAGCTTTGTCTTAGAAAGTGGTCGTTGCTCCGATATCAAAGAAGGCCTCTGTGCCTAACCATGGCCTGGAAGCTGGTTTAAGAATAAGCACTAAACTAATCTAAACTTAACCAAAGCTATTAAAGAGTTACATCAGATGTAATTGGCAAAAGATTGCCTACCTAATCATACTACGTCTTGGGCGATTAGCCAAAGCTTACTCAAGACGAAGTATGATGTGGATCTTTATCCCATATAAATTTATAGCTAAATAGAAGCTAATGATGTAAGCAAAATGTGTTTGCCTACATCAATGATTAGCTCATATCAAAGCTATGAGAATTTAGTGGGAGCCTCATTTAATTAAAGGCCTAATTAAATGACTTAGGTATGATACTTAATTTTGCATTTTAATGTTGTAGATCACCATGTCATCTAACACGACACACCCCCTCAACTTGCGATCTATCCTTGAGAAAGACAAGCTCAATGGAGCTAACTTTCTAGACTGGTATAGGAACTTGAGGATTATCCTCAAGCAAGAACGTAAACTGTATGTCCTAGAGCAGTCTATCCCTGAAACACCCGCCCCTGCGACCACTCGTGCTGAAAAGGATGCTTATAAGAAGCATCAAGATGACGCATTAGATGTGTCATGTCTTATACTTGCCACCATGAACTCTGAGCTTCAGACGCAACATGAGAACATGGATGCCTATGGTATGGTTGAGCATTTGAAACAACTATATCAAGGACAAGCTAGGCACGAGCGTTTTGAAGTGTCTAAGGCTCTTTTTGCATGCAAGATGCAAGAAGGAACACCTGTAGGAACTCACGTACTTAAAATGATAGTGCGTTGAGAACCTTGAAAGACTAGGTTTTCCAGGCCAAGAATTGACAATGATGTTATCCTGCAATCATTGCGAAGCATATAATCAATTCGTCATGAATTATAACATGAATGAAATTGATAAGCCTTTGCTGAGATTCTCGGCATGTTAGAAGCTATTGAACCGAATCTCAAGAAGAAAGTTAATGTAACATACTAATGGTCAAGAAGGGCAAAGGTAAGCACAAAGGCAAGGGTAAGACCCAAGCAAAGGCAAGGCCAATTCATCCACTTCAAAGGGTAAAGGTAAAGTACCTAAGGAAGGGGTTTCCATGTGAGGTGACACTAGACACCGGAAGCTAGTCTACCTTGAGGAAGTAAAGAAGAAAAGAAGTGGGACTTACGCCTCGGTACACGTTATAGAAGTTAATCTATCTATTTCTTCTACATGGGTATTAGATACCGAATGTGCATCTCACATTTGTACTAATGTGCAGGGACTGAGAAATAGTAGACTAATGGCAAAGGGCGAAGTAGACCTATGAGTAGGCAATGGCGCAAAGTTTCTTTCTTTGTGTCAGTAGGAACATATTCTTTGTCTTTGCCCGGCTTATCTTAGAACTAGAGGAGTGCTTTTATGTACCTGCATTAACGAAGAACATAATTTCTGTATCTTGTTTAGACAAGAAAAACTTTTCTTTTATAATAAAGGACAAATGTTGTTCCATTTATTTGAATGAAATATTCTATTGTAATGCACCACTTATGAATGGTCTCTATGTTCTAGATTTAGAAAACCCAATTTATAACGTAAATACCAAACGGTTCAAATCGAATAATTTGAACCAAACATATCTCTGGCACTGTCGCCTAGGTCACATAAATGAAAAACGCATATCCCAACTCCATAAAGATGGATTATTGGACTCATTTGATTTTGAATCATATGAGGTATGCGAATCTTGTCTTTTAGGAAAGATGACTAAAACTCCATTTAGTGGACATGGCGAGAGAGCGACGGACTTGTTAGGACTCATACATACTGATGTATGTGGCCCTTTCAATGTCGAAGCCAGAGGAGGCTATAAGTACTTTATTACTTTCACTGATGATATGAGTAGATTTGGCTACTTATATTTGATGAGACATAAGTCATAATCCTTTGAAAAGTTCAAAGAATTCAAGAATGAAGTACAAAACCAACTTGGTAAGTGTATTAAGCTACTTCGATCAGATCGAGGTGGTGAATACCTTAGTCAAGAGTTTCGTGATCACCTGGCTGAGTGTGGGATAATATCCCAACTCACTTCACCTGGAACACCACAATGGAATAGTGTATCTGAGAGGAGAAATCATACTCTATTAGATATGGTACGATCAATGATGAGCCAGACTGATCTACCTACTTCCTTTTGGGGTTTAGCTCTAGAGACAGCCGCTTTCACACTTAATCGCGTCCCATCAAAAGTCGTAGAAAAGATACCATATACGTTATAGACTGGGAAGAGTCCCAAAATGTATTTTATAAAGATTTGGAGTTGTGAAGCTTATGTTAGACGTCAAGTCTCAGATAAACTAGGACCCAAATCAAATAAGTGTTATTTTGTAGGATATCCCAAGGAAACTAAGGGATATTACTTTTACAATCCCACACTTGGCAAGGTGTTTGTTGCCAGAAATGCTATCTTTCTAGAAAGAGAGTTTATTTCTAGAAAAACTAGTGGGAGTAAAATTCATCTTGAAGAAATTCAAGATGAAGATAACACTAAGGCTTCGATGGAAAATGAACAGGCACCATAAAGTGTTGTGGATGAGGAAATTGTTGCCCAAAGAGTTGTGGAGCAAACACCTGTTCAAGTAGACCAACCTCTTCATAGATCTGATAGGATCCGTCGTCAACCCGAGAGATATTCTTTTCTCTTGACTGACAACGGTGATGTATTGCTTGTCGATCTTGATGAGCCTACATCCTATCAAGAAGCTATGATGAGCCCAAATTTCGAGAAATGGCTAGAGGCCATGAGATCCAAAATGGAATCCATGTACACTAACCAAGTATGGACTTTGGTTGATCCACCTGAAGGGGTAAAACCCATTGGGTGTAAGTGGGTCTTTAAAGTAAAGACTGACATGGATGATAATAAGCATACCTATAAAGGTAGATTGGTGGCTAAAGGATTCAAACAAATTCATGGTATTGACTATGATGAAACCTTTTCACCAGTTGCGATGCTTAAATCCATTCGGATCATACTTGCTATTGCAGCCTACCACGATTATGAGATCTGGCAGATGGATGTCAAAATTGCTTTTCTGAATGGAAAGCTACTCGAGGATGTGTACATGACACAGCCTGAGGGTTTTGAAGATCCAAAGCATCCTGGAAAGGTATGCAAACTGCAAAGGTCCATTTATGGACTAAAGCAAGCCTCTCGAAGCTGGAATCTTCGATTCGATGATGCAATCAAAGAGTTTGGTTTCATCAAGAATGAAGATGAACCTTGTGTCTACAAGAGAAATAGTAGAACCTGATTGTATTTCTTATCTTGTATGTAGAGACATAATTTCCTTATCTAAAATGATATCTCTCACTCCACTCGTGAAGATGTGGTTAGGGAATTGTTTCTCGATGAAAGACTTAGGTGAAGCCGCCTATATTCTAGGCATCAAGATCTATAGAGATAGATCTAAAAGATTACTTGGCCTAAGTCAGTACATACATTGATAAAGTGCTAGATCGCTTTGCTATGCAAAATTCTAAGAAAGGATTTCGCTTTATCACATGGTGTGAGTCTTCAAGACTCAATGTCCCTCTTCTAAGGAGGAGATAGATCGCATGGATAAGATCCCATATGCATCTGCCATAGGGACTATCATGTAAGCCATGCTTTGTTCTCGTCATTACGTATCGTATGCTTTTAGCATGACGATTAGTTACCAGTAGGATCCAGGTGAAAGTCACTGTAGAGCAGTCAAAAATATTCTTAAATACTTACGAAGAACGAAAGAATATTTCCTGATATTTGGAGGCAATGAGGAGCTAACTGTAAAGGGTTACAGTGATGCAAGCTTCCAAACAGACAAGGATGACTATAGATCGCAATCGGGGTACGTGTTTTGCCTGAATGGTGGAGCTGTGAGCTAGAAGATTTTGAAGCAGACGATTCTTGTCGATTCTACAATGCGAGTATATTGGCGTGCGATGCAAAGAAAGGAGGTTGTTTGGCTCCGCAAGTTCATCAGTGAACTTGGGGTAGTTCCTAGCATTGCAGATCCAATAGACCTCTATTGTGACAACAATGGGGCTATTGCACAGGCTAAGGAACCTCGATCACATCAGCGGACCAAACACATACTGCGGCGGTTCCATCTCATTCGAGAGATCATCGATAGAGGAGATGTGAGGATATTCAGAGTACCGACAGAAGCTAACATCGCAGATCCATTGACCAAGGCTTTGGCATAGAGGAAGCATGATGGTCACACTAGGTCACTGGGTATCAGATATTATAGTGATTGGTACTAGTGCTAGTGGGAGATTGTTAGTTATAGCCCTAAAACCAATCATGTGATGGTTGAATAGGGAACATTTTGTATCATATTCTATAAAGGCAAAGGATTGGTTATTATATTTACGTCTTGCTTGTGCCAGCTAAATTAAATATAATAATGCCCTAGAAAAGTAGGTTCTTATCTACAGCACATCAACAAGTAATTGATTATGAGAGGTCAGAGAGAACACTTTCCTAAATGTTCCTAGTCAAGTATTAATATGCAAGGGCAATATTAATACATAAAGACTAGCATGTAGGTCAATTGATGACTTGATCTCACAAGTCATGGATATATGATATCAAGTTGACACATGGGTATATATTAGAGAATATATATTGAACTGACCCGCCATGAGAAAGTTTCATGGATCGTCATATGAGTGTCATAAACTTTATCATGTGACTATTGGTATGAATAGTCCTCAAACCTGAAGTCACTACGGTTCCCTACATAAGGAGTTATGTACTTTGGTATCGTCAAACGTCACCCGTAACAGGGTGGACCATAAAGGCGATTACTGGATATATAACAAATTATGCGGAGGGATGTGAGTGATGTAGATGGGATCTATCCCTCCCATATGACGGGAGTGATATCTGTGGGTCCCTTGATTGAGTAGAACTACTAAAATGCATGGCCATGCTCGAATGAGTTAATATGAGATATTGAGCTCATTTGTTTGAGTTAGTTTACTCAGGGATCAAGAAACACATAGATTGATCGAGGATGACACGGTCTATGCCTCATTGGTCAATCTGATATCAAGGATAGAAGGACACGGTCATACATTATAGTAGTCACGGAAAGGTTAGTCGGATCTTGACTTATTTCGTAACTTGGGTAGCAATGATGTATTGCTAGATGTCGCTTATTGCTTGTGTATCTAAAAGAGTTTAGATCCACTGCCAACGTTATGAGAGCCTATAGGGTCACACATAAAGAGCATGATGATTAGAAGAATTAGTGCATTCTAGTTTGACTAGAATAATTTGGGAATAAGCTTAAGTACAAAATGGTTTTTGGACTTTAAGCTTAATGAGAATTTTAGCTTATTGATTTAATGAGATTAATTCAATATGCTAAGCTTATTAATTTAATAAGATTAAATAAATATGTTATCATGATAGCCTAAGCTTAATTAATTTAATAAGATTAATTCAATATGTTACCTTATTGATTTAATGAGATTAATTCAATATGATAACATAAGCTTATTGAATTAATAAGATTAATTCAACATGCATGAATGCCACATAAGCATGCCACCTAAGCTTGATGAGGTGGAAGGAGTCAAAGGGTTTTGACCTTTGGAATTTCTCCACATGTGGCCGGCCAAACAAGTTATTTTTCAATGCAATTGATTGCATTGAATGTGATAGGAGGTGAAAGGTTTTTTCAATCCTATAAAACACTCCATGGGGTGGCCGGCCAAAGTGGTGGAAGCTTGAGGCTTGGAGAGAGCTTGGTGGTGAGAGGCTTTGGTTGTGTGGCTTTTGTGAGTGTAGGCTAGCAAGAAGAGTGGTCTTCTTCTTCCTTTCTCTTTTTCCCTACCTTCCTCTCCTTTAGGGACTTCTCTAGCAAGAAGTAAAGGAGAGCTCTTCTAGTTTCTTTTGTGAGACAAGAGCTTGCTCGTGTGGATACATATAGAGGCATGGACATTTGAACGTGCTAAAAGATCCAACAAACCCAAGTAGAAGCGGGATTAAAAAAGGCACGCAACAAAGGTAATATTCTCCTATAAGATAGGTTTTGAGAAATTTATTTTTTTTTGTATGAGGTTTTCTTTCGCAAGGATCACTTGGAAGGGATCCTATTTTTCCGTTGCGCATATGCTATTTTGCATAAAAAAAATCCCTACATAATGCCTAGGTGATCTTCTACCATCCTAATAGACTCCCTAGGTAGGATTGGTTTAGAGTTATTGTTCCTAGGTTTGTTCTTAATTAAATCTACATGCTTGGTACCTAAGCAATAGAGTCTATTTTTAGCATGCTCTTTATGATAAATAGCAAGATTACTCCTAGCATGCTTTTGACTATTAATTGAAGAGGGAGAATACTTAAAGGTTACCTTGGGATTTGCCTTAGCTCCCCCTACATTTGATGCTCCTTCTTCACCCTTGCTAGGCTTCCTCCTAGGGCATTGGCTTCTATAGTGCCATCTTTGGTGGCACTTGAATCACACCACGTGCTCCTTGCTCTTAATGATGGGCTCCAGTCTCCTTGACCTTTGGCACCGGTGGAGCCTTCTTAACCTTCTTAGGAAATTTGCTTTTGTAATGCCTAGATTCCCTACACTCAAAGCATATGATATGAATTTTATTTTTAAATGAAATGCTTGAGTTACCTAGGTCAATAGTGGGAACCGGAGTCGGTTCTTCATCTCCTCGACCGAAGGTAGATGACTCTTCTTGCTCTTGCTCCGCCATGGAAGATGACCTAATATCCTCCCCCTCAATCCTAGAGGTTGAGGCTTCCTCTACTTCTTCCTTTTCCACCTCCTCTTCCTCCTTGGATGTTGAACACTCCTCGACCTCCGAATCCTCACTTTCTTGTGAGGATGAACTTGCTTCTTCGGCCTCTTCCTCTTCTTGAGTCGGTGATAGATTTTCATGATATTTCACCAATTCACTCCAAAGTTCCTTGGCATCCTTGTATTCACCTAAGCTATACAAGATATCATTAGGAATCAAATCAACCAAAAATTTAATTACCTTATTACTTCTTTCAAATTCTTGGAGTTGTTCCTCGGTCCACTTTTTCACTTTGAGGAATCCTCCCTTAGGACCTCTTGGAAATTTGAATCCTTCCATCAAGGAGGCCCATTCTTCGAAGTCTTGAATCTTGGAGCTTGAGTCGTCATCTCGGCAACGCTTCGTCGTAGGGATGTCGGAGACTCGTAGCGTATCGGAAGCACTTGGAAGCTTTTGAATTGATGAAAAAACCCTAGGACAATCCCTCCTTTTATAGCCTTTGAGCCCCTCATCGAATGGGTCTTCAACCAATCACAAATGGGCAAAAAGCTCCTTAGAATGAGGTGATAAGGCTTGACTCCTCGAAGCTGATCCTTGGCCATCATTCGACTGATGGCCATCATCAGTCGACTGATGGCAGCATTAGTCGAGTGCTGATCATGGCGATCGGCCCGATGGGCGGCCGATCGAGTGCTCCAAGGTGGCGATCGTGATGTTTCTTTTTAAGTCAAAGTTAGCTCAAAAACCAATTTTGTGATCGTCGACCATCCGATCTCGACCTAGACCATCCATGGGATATCTTTGGTCGGATCTACGCTTAAGACTATCCCCGTAAGGAGGATACGACCTCACTTACGCTCACACACACGAGTTTACCTCGATACTTACTTTGTGGCTCTCGCTTCTGGCCTTCCACTCGATTCCTTCGGCTCCCTCCGAAGTCACTCGAGTGTCGCCCGACCACCACAGCTTCCTCCGGGTGTCGCTAGCCTTCAGCTCTAGCTTTAGCACTTTTCTGCACACTCGATTTAGCTCGTGAGATAACGATGTAATCTTAACTTTGCGTCTTTGCCATAATCAAAACACAGGTTCGATCATCTTGTGTCCTTACACCAACAATCTCCCCATTTTTGATCTATGGCAAACTTACACAAAGTTAAGGAAAAATGTGAAAAATGAGTAAATGTAAACGATGCACTCAATATAATCAATTCCCCCTTAACCTTAGGTGAGTTTTAGCCTAATGTACCATTAATCAAGAAATAGTTTTAATATGGTTAGAGCATATTCAACCAATTAGCTCGGCTTGGAGAGAGTCCAACAACCAAAGCTAACGATGCCAAACACCACTAATAATCAAATACTCCTTCTTGACAATAAGTCGGAGGTGAAGAAACCTCTTACAATGATTTTTACAACAATAAGAAACAAAATACAAGCAAATACAAGTAAACTATACAAATACAAGTAAAGAAAACTTTACACAATGTGAAGTTGAGTGCTTGCTTTTGGTTGTTTGAGAGTAGCCTTGAAGGTCTGGATTGCAACAGCAAATCTCCTCCAAATCGCCTCAAAGAACCATGCCAAGAATCTCCTCCTCGAGCTCCTTTAATAGCTTATCTCGGGCTGATTCTGCGTTTGGCAGTCGACTGCCATAAGTCCCCAGTCGACTGCCAACAGTACTGTTGTGAGACAATGGCTTAATTCATGTCGACATTCAAACCAACGGTTACCTTTGATCGCGCCATTACCCAGCGATCAACCGCCAAGGTCGTAGTGACTAACGATCGATTACCAAGCATTCTGCTCCAAGCGACCCCGATCGCCCTTCATGGCAGTCGATTGCTATCAGTCGATTGCCCAATTTTGGCAGTCGATCACCAGACTATTTTCTGCATTCGAACACTAGTCGACTCTGATAAGTTCAACTGGCCATAATCCCAATCGATTGCCAAGTGTAAAAACACTTGACCAATCGATTGGTCCAAAGCCCTAGTCGACTGATAACCTCAAACATGAGGTTTAACCCCAAGTATAATGCCCTCATACTTGCTAGACCACCCTTAGCCTAGACCTAAGCCTTCTAGCCACCTCCGTTAGCCTCACGTCTATCGGATCCCTCCAAGTCATCCATGACTTGTTCATCCATACGCTAGCCTTCTGGTGCTTCCATCGGTTATTGTCATGCTAATCTGGTCTATACCACCAAGGCACATTAGGCTTACGCTGCTAAGACTACCGCTTAGACTTTACACCGCCAACCTTTGGACTTATGCTACCAAAACTCCACCCTTGAATTTTACGCCGCCAATATCAACCCTTGGACTTCCCTTGCGAACCCATGTTGGACTTTTCATTTGCCAAGACTCAAGCTTGGACTTTCCCTTGCCAAGACTCAAGCTTGGACTTTCCCTTGCCAAGACCCATGCTTGGACTTTCTATGCCAAGTACCCAAGACTTGGACTTTCCATTTGCCAAGACTCAAACTTGGATTTTCCCTTACCAAGACTCATGCTTGGACTTTCCATGCCAATTACCCATGACTTGGACTTTTCCCATGCCAAGTGTCCCACTTGGACTTTCCATTTCCAAGTACTCAAGACTTGGACTTTCCCATGACAATCACGTTGTCATATATTTTGTCGAACATCAATGTCAATCATCAATACACTACTCGAGTCAAACTCGAGTCTAGTCAATCGTGATTTGGGCCGATTGCACCAACAAAATGACCAAGGCTTCTAAGCCTAGGAGGTTCATTAGGAAGGTATCAAGGGAGGTCATCCCTAGTGAATACTTAGTTAACCCAAGGAGCTCCAATAGGTATTGGGTTCCTAGGAGCGTGATCGATTCATGCTAAATGGGTTAGGTTATGTCAACCTTGAATGAATGGGTAGTTAATCTAACCAAAGCAAAGTTGGCACCTTAGGACATTTTCAAGGTTATGGATACCTTGGAAATAGAGGTTGAGATTTTATCCTAAAAGGTTTTAGGATGTGCCAATATATTTTGAGAATTATGAAAAATTGATCAAATTGGCACAAATTATGTATAGCGGTCATGGTGTGTCATTTTGTGTTTTTGGCACATTTGGGAGATAAGTGTTATTATGGCAAAATGAACTTAATCCTAACAAATAAAAACTAATATTAAAATTTAGGTATTCGTATGCCTTATATTTTATTTGTCATGCCTTGATTGTCATATAACATGTTAGTAATATATGAGAGATGTCCTAAGGCAATCGCCTTATGAATGAACCATTTATATGATAAATGAAGATTCACTATTTGAGTATACATGTTTTATGTATTTGATTGGATCTTAAACTCATTTACTGAATGTCCACGATACGATTCACAGCATGAGAGAATTTGTGATTGGATCACAACTAGTGAGTATCTCTACATGTGTAATTGTGATGTATCAGAATTATCCCTAGTCAATGAATTGATGGAGTTGGACACCATCAATTCTGTCGAGACTAGCACGAGGTATACTCCTTGGTGTATCCAAGCAGCTGATTCTCACTGGCTGGAGACATTGTGATGTCCGGAGTTAATCGTGGATGCTAGTTATGGTAACTAGTTCATTGGAGTGACCAGCCGTAAGACTTCATATGGTTCTCTGCATATATAGATATGTCAATGAAGTTCTTACTGTAGCTTAAGTGCGATGTTCCTTTGACTTGCGGTATTCAAGTCATCTTGATCATAGAGACTTATGCTTTGACATCTTAAGCAAACATCTCTAAGGAGATGTGGACCCGGGATGATTGGGTATAAGTCGAAGTGATCGAAGGTGTTTGAATAGCCTATAAAGGATTCACCACTCCTTGCGAGGAGATGTATACCCATGGCCTCTCGTCGGATTGTTACTAAAGTCTTTGGCCAAAGCATTACATGTTTAGAGTAAGGTACTCTTCGATACATGTGGAGTAACTAGAATCCGTAGGATGAGGAAATGATACTTGGGCTAGGTGTAACGTAGTCAGCCTAGTGGGGACTGACACAATAGACCATGTCCTGAACCAAGTGGGTATAAGATGAGTGAAGGGAATGGGGCACGAATCATTCGAGCTGCTGAAGGGTTTCAGAAATAGTTCTGGATCAACCGTTGATCTTTTCGGTTAATTGGGGATCATGATGTACTACTAGGTGCCACTCATGATCGTTCTATAATTAATGGTTAATTATAGACGGCCAACATAAATCGAGAACCTATTTGGTCACACGCACAACGAGCGTAATCCGAAGGATTTAAAACGAGCTTGAGAATGGGATTCTCAGACCGAGAGAAACTAAGTTTGGTTGGACCAAACATAAAGCGAGCATGAAATCGTTTCAGTCGCAATGGAAGCGTGGATGGGCCGTGTCTTATGAAGACATAATAGATGAACCAAAATGGTTTGGTTCTAATCCAATGGAGGAGAATAAACCAAAGGGTTTGGTTTATTTTAAACGGATGAACCAAAAGTTGGTTCGGTTCGTTTTAACTTAAAATAAATCATCATGGTTTGGTTTATTTTAACTTATCTTAATGGAGCGGGTTAACGGGCCTAATGGTTATGATCCAATAACCATTAAGAGAATTAGTTCTCTATAAAAGAGGGCTTAATGGATAATTAAGCCCTAATCAAAACCCTAGCTTGGCCGCCCAACCCCTCTTCCTCTTGTTGGCGTCAACTCCATTGCCGCCCAACCCTTGAGCCGCCGACCAGCTCTTTGTCGGCGTCCAAGCTTCAGCCGGTGATCCTCCGACGACCCTCAGGTGATCTTCCTAGGCCTCGGTGAAAAGGTGAGTACTTGGCTTCCTTGTTTTGGCCGGCGCCTACTCCTCCACCAAGCTGTCCAGTTTTCTGGACAGCTTCTTCTCCTCTCGTCGGAGCGTCGTTTGGACAATGGTTAGAGCTCTGACAGCGGATAACTTACCGGGGATTCGATCTCCGGTAATCCTCTGAGGTGGAGGACGAAGGATTCGTCAATTGGTTGACGAATACCTCTCCGGAGAAGCGAGTTTTGAGAACTCGTATTAGGATCCGAATTTGGATTCGGATCGTGATCATCTCTCGGTCACGTCGTCTTCAACACGAGGCTAGTAACCCGTACGAAGACGAAGCTCGTGGCTTAGCGAAGTCATCCCGAGGAACTCGGCGTGGATACGGATAGAGATGATTCTAGCGAGGATCGTTCCGGTTGATGTCGTTCCCGCTACATGTCATACGAAAGATATAACGTAGATAAATTTCCTTTTATTGCAAATTTAAATTTACGGTTATGTCTACACTTGTTGTAATATGCATGCGTGTATTGTGTGTGTTGTAATAAATGTAGATTTATTATTTTTATTGCTTCCGCTGTGTTCATGTTTACGAAACGTGATCGAACACACACACGCCGCGGTGCCAGGAAACCCAACATAACATGTCATGACATCATATTTTTTTTAATCATATAAAATGTCATGATTATGCTTAGGACTATTTTTTATGTCATGTGTATTTAAATTTAATCATATGCCATAACATTACGATTATTGGCACATGTTTCATTTATGTCATAATCATCATTCATGCATTTAGGTTTAATGAAAATTGATTTAAGGACCATGGCATGACTTGAAGTCTCATCTATAAGGGAATCAAGTAGTGTTGCCTTAGAAAAATACAGTCGACTATCGCTTATGGCAGTCGATTGGTGTCAAGGGCAGTCGACTGATGATTGACAGAGTCGACTGCCAACGCTGATTTCGGGTAAACAAGGATGTTTAGTCTATGTTTCAGCTGTGTTAGGCTACCCTAATTGCTCCTAACCCTAGGATATGCTTTGGAAAGCATTAGAAAGGCTGAATATTCATTGTATATGGATTAGGAGAGTTGTTTAGGGTGTGTATAAATTTTATGGTGTGCGAAAGTTCAAGTTTGAACTTTTGACCTTAATTTTGATGGTTGATGTGAGCAAAACATATAGGGTTTTAGGAGTAGTTTTTGCTCACATCTTGCTGCATTTTATACTTTTTTATGCATATAGTACTTTATTTTGTATGCATTTTCTATTTTCTGGTTCGGAGATCTATTTTTTGTACTTTTGTGTGCAGGATAGCATTTCATAGGGAAAACGGTGCACTTTCAGAGTGAAAAGGCCATTTGACAGTTGGATGTAGTAGCGGATATGGTCGGGGCGTGTAGCTACACACCGCCATGTCTGAAGCTCGAGATTAGCTACCATAGGGCCACACACGACCTGGCCATGTAGAAACACATGGCCATGTGGCGGCCAAGCATTTTAACGCGATTAGGTCTTTTTCCAAATTTTGTGAAGAGCCGACCTCATGTCTATATAAAGAAAGTCATGCCCAAACCCTAGGGGGGAGGCCCAACGGTCGGATAGCACACTGGTGCCCTAAAAAGCACCAGAAACTCACAACGGAGAGGAAGGAAGCCGCTCGAGATCCAAGTTCTGCATCTTAACACTAGAGAGAAGAGACTCAACGCATTGTAATCTATATTCTTTCCATGATTTATCTTGTATATACGAATTTGACAATGTCTTGTGTTTCTTTTCTCGTATTCATGGAGTAGATTCTCTGATTCTAGGACTAGGGAGTAGTTTGTGTCAAGTTAGAATATGTTGGTTCAAATATCTTTTTGTTCTTGAAATTATATTTGCAATTGGTCTTTGGTTTAGATCTATAGCTATTATTTTGGTTTTCTAGTCACTGTGCTTAGATGATACGAGGGGTGACAACCCTTGTATCAAAGATTTAGGGTAATTAAGGGGGAACCTAGGGGTTGGCCTCATCGCCAGTAACTGTGGGTAGAAGGATGCGATAGAGTAGGAAACGCGTCTCATTTTTGACTCGTCGCAGGGATCGATTCGGCATCATCGTACCAACTATTGTTGGATCGATGCGGTTCGCTAGAGGGGGGGGTGAATAGCGAAAAACCTTTTCTTTTTCTTTCGTTCGTTAAAACTCTAGAGAAAATAAATTAATTGCAGCGGAAATGTAAATATAAAATAAAAGAGACAATCGACACAAGGGTTTTACTTGGTTCGTAGCCGAAGGCTACTACTCCAAGGCCCTAGTGGTCCTTGACCACGTACGGAGGGCAGAAGCACTAAAGGAACTCCTTCTCGTTGGAGGTAGGAGTTAATCGATACAAAAAAACTTTAAGGTAGAGGGACAATCCCCCTCTCCTCGTATACGATAAAAGCTCCGAAAAGTAGATGAACAACTGATAACAAAATAATACCGACGTACAAAGACAAATAAGAAAAATTAAACCTAGACGTCGGAAGGAAGGACTTCATTGTCGGAGAATTGTAGCTTTGCGGAGACTTTTTGGAGGCTTAGAATTGTTGATGATGTAGGGAAATCTCGTATGCCAAATGGCATATGCGCAACGGAAAATAGGATCCCTTCCAAGTGATCCATGCGAAAGCAAACTCGTATAAAATAAATTTCTCTAAACCAAACCTATCTTATAGGAGAGGATTACCTTTGTTGCGTGCCCTCGTTAATCCCGCTTCTTGCTTTTGTTTGTTGGATCTTTAGCACGTTCAAGTGTCCGTGCCTCTATACGTATCCACACGAGCACGCTCTTGTCTCACAAAAGGAAAACTAGAAGAGCTCTCCTTTACTTCTTGCTAGAGAAGTCCCTAAAGGAGAGGAAGAGAGGGAAAAGGAGAAAGGAAGAAGAAGACTCCTCTTCTTGCTAGCCTACACTCACAAACCCACACAACTAAAGCTTCCACCAAGCTCTCTCACAACCACAACACCAAAAACTCACTATGGCCGGCCACTCCATGGAGCCTTTTATAGGGTTGGAAAAACCCTTCCACCTCCTTCACATTCAATGCAATCCATTGCATTGAGACACACTCAAAAAGGATTTGGCTTCCTTGTTTGGCCGGCCACTTAAGGAGACAAAACCATTTTGTTTTCTTCCACCTTAACTAGCTTAGGTGGATGCTTAGGTGGCATGCTTATGTGGCATGCTTATGTGGCATTCTTATGTGGCATTCATGCATGTTGAATTAATCTTATTAATTCAATTAAGCTTATGTTATCATATTGAATTAATCTTATTAATTCAATTAAGCTTATGTTATCATATTGAATTAATCTTATTAAATCAATAAGGTAACATATTGAATTAATCTCATTAAATCAATTAGCTAAAATTCTCATTAAGCTTAAAGTCCAAAAATCATTTTGTACTTAAGCTTATTCCCATATTATTCTAGTCAAACTAGAATACTCTAATTCCTCTAATTATCATGCTCTTTGTGTGTGACCCTATAGGCTCTCATAACGTTGGCAGTGGACCTAAACTCTTTTAGATACACAAGCAATGAGCGGCATCTAGCAATACATCATTGCTACCCAAGTTACGAGATAAGTCAAGATCCGACTAACCTTTCCGTGACTACTATAATATATGACCGTGTCCTTCTATCCTTGATATCAGATTGATCAATGAGGCATAGACCGCGTGTCATCCTCGATCAATCTATGTGTTTCTTGATCCTCGAGTAAACTAACTCAAACAAATGAGCTCAATATCTCATATTGACTCATTCGAGCATGGCCATGCGTTTTAGTAGTTCTACTCAATCAAGGCCCACCGATATCACTCCCGTCATATGGAAGGGATAGATCCCATCTACATCACTCACATCCCTCCTCGCATAATTTGTTACATACCCAATGTCGCCTTTATGGTCCACCTGCATTACGGGTGACGTTTGACGATACCAAAGTACATAACTCCTTATGTAGGGAACCATAGTGACTTCAGGTCTAAGGACTATTCATACCAATAGTCACATGAGAAAGTTTATGACACTCATATAACGATCCATGAAACTTTCTCATGGCGGGTCAGTTCAGTATATATTCTCCAATATATACCCATGTGTCAACTTGATATCATATATCCATGACTTGTGAGATCAAGTCATCAATTGACCTACATGCTAGTCTTTATGTATTAATATTGCCCTTGCATATTAATACTCGACTAGGAACATTTAGGAAAGTGTTCTCTACAGCCTCTCATAATCAATTCTGCCAATTGATGTGCTGTAGATAAGAACCTACTTTTCTAGGGCATTATTATATTTAAATTAGCTGGCACAAGCAAGATGTAAATATAATAACCAATCCTTTGCCTTTATAGAATATGATACAAAATGTTCCCTATTCAACCATCACATGATTGGTTCTAGGGCTTTAACTAACAGATGAAACCCTAGGTTTGGCCCTCCTTTTATAGCCTTTGAGCCCCTTTTCGAGAGGAACCCTAGCCAATCAAATTTGAGCACATCTTCCCTTGAAATTTGGTGATAATCCTTGACTCCTCGAATCTGATCATTGACCATCAGTCGACTGATGGCCATCATCAGTCGACTGATGGCGATCATCGATTGTCGATTCTTGATGATCGCTTGACGGCAGCCGATCATTTGACGGCAATGAGTCCTCCAAGTGGCGATCGATGCTTGCTGCAAGTCAAAGTTAGCACAACAAAAACATAATTTCGATGGTCGTCGACCATCCGATCTCGACCTAGACCATCTATAAGAAGTCTTTGGTCAGATCTACGCTTAAGATCATCCCCGTAAAGAGGATATGACCTTACTTACTCTCGCACACTCGAGCTTACCTCGATGCTTACGTGTTGCTTTTGCTTCCGGCCTTCCACTCGATTCCTTCGGCACCCTCCGAAATCACTCGAGTGTCGCTCGACCACCGCGGCTTTCTCCGGGTGTCGCTAGCCTTCAGCTCCAGCTATATCAATCTTCTGCACACTCGATTCAGCTCGTGAGAAAACAAAATAGACTTAACTTTGTGTCTTTGCTATAATCAAAACACAGGTTCGATTTCGGTGCCTCACTGCACCAACAACTATCCCATCCTAAAGCTAGGGGTCGACCTGGTATGACAGAGGTAGCTTTCAATAGATGCGAAGGCTCATCGGGGGAGTGCATGATGTCCTTTCCACAAAACCATAGGTAGAAACCTAGACAAAACTCAATTGACAACGTGTTCTGCGACATACAAACGAAACTGAAATCCTAGAATCTCATCTAAAGACTCGTAGAAACTCTTCTCTTCCTCTGTGTGACACCGTATTAGAGTTAGGACCGCCAACAAACCTCCTAAGCACAACCATTTGAACTGAACTTCGAACAATAACATCCACTGAACAGATCAGTACTTGATGACGCCCGTGCACTTACGGGCATTGAGCGCGAGCGCAGGCTTGGAGTCCTCGACGGTCTCCGTCGCAAGATTTGAGGTTGCGTTTGTGTGCATCAATAGTTTAGTGTTCTTATTGGCTTAGGGACTCTCCAAGGACATTGTTGGTGCAATGGTCTGTTGGTGCAGGGGCACTAGATAATCGAACCTGTGTTTTGATTATGGCAAAGACACAAAGTTAAGTTTATATTGTTATCTCACGAGCTAAATCAAGTATGCAGAAAAGTACTAAAGCTGGAGCTGAAGGCTAGCGACACCCGGAGGAAGCCGTGGTGGTCGGGCGACACTTGAGTGAATTCGGAGGGAGCCGAAGGAATCGAGTGGAAGGCCGGAAGCGAGAGCTACTATCGAGGTAAGCTCGTGTGAGTGAGAGATTGTAAGGTCGTGACGATTTGACTAAGACTTCCTGTGGAAGGTCTAGGTCGAGATCGGACGGTTAGAAACCGTCGTATTTATCATTTTCCGAGCTAATCTCTTACTGTAGGGAAGTGGCCAGGGCGCATGATCGACATTGGGCGATCATATTATCGCTGATCGATGAGATGCATCGATCGATCGATCGGCCGATCGATGAGAGGCATCGATCGTGATGATGGCGATTACTTTGCGCTAGGTCAAAACGGATAACGTTTGACGCGGCCACTTCGCGATAAAAATTTGGAAAAATTCATGATCCGTTCCAAAGAAATAGGAGACAAATTCAGAGGCTAAAGTCTATAAAAGGAGGGGAGGATTCATCTCCAAATCACATCAATTATTCATCAAGTGCTCCTACAACGCCAACGCTTCAACACCGTCATAACGCCGACGCGACGCCAAGTTTTGATCTTCTTCGTCGGCAGCAGATTCAAGTAATATTTTTGATATTATATTCTGTATTTTTATCTTCATAACGAGGTGAGGTAGGCTTGTTGCCTCATCCTCGTATATTCGGTTTTTGTAATCGTTGTCTCCTACCTCCAACGAGGAGGAGACGTTTTAGTGCTTTGCCCTCCGTACGCGGTCTAGGACCGATAGGGCCTTGGAGTAGCAACCGCTGGGTTGTGAACCAAGTAAAATAAATGTGTTCATTTATTTTCCGCTGTGCTTACTTTGTGTATCGAATGAACGAAAAAGAAAAGATTTACGATCGCTATTCACCCCCCCTCTAGCGACGCTTCTCGATCCAACATGGTCAAGGGGGAGCAAGCCTTTAGGGAGAGATTATCCATCATGGGATGATGGATGTATTCTTCCTCATGAGGGAGAGAATTTGGAGAAGTGAGGATTACCTCTCTTTAGTGATATGAGACTTATCACTAGGAAGAGTGAAGACATCCTAGATGTTTTTGGACCAAGGGAGAGATTGTAAGATCTCATTGGGATATGAGACATTGACACCCTTGGGAAGAGCCTTTTTAATGTATATCAAAAAGGGGGAGAATTGAGAGAATTTGGGAATTCCCAATTTGGAAAATTGGGAGAATTGGATTGAGTTGGTGTTCTAACTCAAAGATGTTGGTTTTTATCAAACATCAAAAAGGGGATGATTGTTGGTGCAATTAGCCCAGGTCACGATTGACCAAACTCGAGTTTGACTCGAATAGTGTTTTGATGTTTGACAAATGAGTTGACTATTGTTTGACAATGGGTTGGCTAGATGATTGACTTGGGGTTGACTATAATGGAGAAGTCCAAGTGGGACACTTGGCAATGGAAAGTCCAAGTCTTGAGTACTTGGCATGGAAAGTCCAAGCATGGGTCTTGGCAAGGGAAAGTCCAAGCTTGAGTCTTGGCAAATGAAAAGTCCAATATGGGTTGGCAAGGGAAGTCCAAGGGTTGATATTGCCGACGTAAAGTCCAAGCGGGAGTCTTGGTAGCATAAGTCCAATGGTTTGGCGACGTAAAATTTAAGTGTGTATCTTGGCAACGTAAGCCCAAATGTACCTTGGTGGTATAGACCAGCTTAGCATGACAATAACCGATAGAAGCACCTGAAGGTCAGCATATGGATTAAAAAGTCATGGATGACTTGGAGGGATCCGATAGGCATGCGGCTGACGGAGGTGGCTAGAAGGCTTAGGTCTAGGCTAAGGGTGGTCTAGCAAGTATGAGGACATCATACTTGGGATAAACCTCATGGTTGAGGTGTAACAGTCGACTGGGGTTATGGACCAGTCGACTGGTCAAGTGTTTTGACACTTAGCAGCTGAGTCAACTTGTAGGAGTAGACTGGGATTATGACCAGTCGATTGTCAGGGAGTCGACTAGCATTCGATTGCGGTAAAAGGCCTTGGAAGTGGACTGATAGAATTGGGCAGTCGACTGATGGCGGCGATCGGCTGTGGAGGGCAATCATCGCCGGTATTGGTTGCTAGCTCAAACACTTTAGTCGATCGATCGACTACAAGGTTAGCAATGATCGTCGTATCCGTTGGCTTGAATGCCAATATGGATCAAGTTCGTTGTAAGACAACGACACTGTTGGCAGTCAACTGGAGCCTTATGGAAATCGACTGCCAGGCGCAAAATCAGCCCGATGCAGGTTATAAAAGCAGCTCAAAAGGGAGGATTTAGCAGCGATTTTCTTAAGCGATTTGAAGATGAATAGTTGGTGTTTTCCAGTCTTTCAAGGCTAGTCTAAGGCGATCAACAAGCAAGAATCCAAAAGAGTTTTTTGTAAAGTGTTCTTTACTTCTCTTGTTGTATTTGCTTGTTGTTTCTTTGTATTACTGTTGTAATCGTTGTACGAAGTTTCTCCTCCTTCGACTTGTTGTCGAGAAGGAGTGTTTTATATTAGTGGTGGTATTTGCATCGCTAGAGCTCATTTGAGCTAAATCCATGGAGTATGAACCCTAAGGTTCCGAACCACGTTATATCTTGCGTATTGTGTGATTGTGTTGTGTATTTTTTTGTTTATCATTATATATTCCACTACGTACACTAACATTTGTAGCAAGCACGTGATCGATTCCCATCATCGAAGCAACGAACACACTATTCACCCCCCTCTAGCGACGTCCAATTCCCAACACTAAAGTCCACAATACGATGAATAATATGAGAGAAATTGTGATTGTATCACAATTAGTGGATATCTCATCATGTGTAAATATATAAGTATTGAAACTATCTCTAGTCGATGAATTGAAGAGATTGGACATCATCAATTCTGTGAGACTAGCACATGTTATGCTCCTTGGTTTATCCAAGCATTCGGTAATCACTGAATAAAAGCATAGGGATGCTGAGAGTGAACATGTAGATGCTAGTTATGGTAACTAGTTTATTGGAGTGACCTGCTCTAAGACTTAATATGGTTCTATATGTTGTTGAAGATCTCATTGCAGCTTGAGTGCGAGCTTCCTTAGACTTGAGGTATTCAAGTCACCTTGATCATAGCGCCTTGTAATTTGACTTCTTAGCAGCCATCTACATAGTAGGTGTAACTCTGGGATAATTGGGTATAAGTTAAAGTGATCGAAGGTGTTTGAATAGCCCATAGAGGATTCACCACTCCTGATAAAGGAGATGTATACCCTAGGCCTCTTTTCAGGATTATTACTCAGAAGTCTGTGGCCAGAGCAAGCATGTTAAGAAGATTGTCTTCTTGGGAATATGTAGGAGTAACTTGAATCCATAGAACAAGGAAATTAACTTGGGCTAGGTGTGACATAGTCAGCCTAGTGGGGACAAACACAAAGACCATGCCATGAACCAAGTGAGTAAAGGATGAGTGAAAGGAACAAGGCACGAACAACTGAAGCTGCTAAAGGGTTCAGAAAATGTTCTGGAGTCATTTCAGACTTTTCGGTCAATTGGGGGTCATGATGTACTGCTAGGTGTCACTCATGATCTATTCATAATTAAGGGGTTAATTATGAATGACCAACATAACAGGGAAGCTATTGGGTCCCTCGCACTACGGGTGATCTCGAGATGTAAAACAAGTCTAAGAATGAGACTCTCGTTGAGAGAGGATATGTCTGGTTGGACCAGACCAAGAGGGTGTGAAACGGAGGCTATGGAACCTTCTATGACTTTGTTGAACTTGGTATGACCATATCACACTTAAACGAAGTCAAACAGACCATACAAAGCCTTACACGATCATGCCTAACTTGGGACATGTTGTTCCTGGCTCCGGCCGGAAAAATGGCTTAAACTGTGTTGTGCCCAGAAGGACACACGACCAGGTCGTGTGTCCTGGCATGGTCGTGCCTTTTGGCACTGCCCGCCGTGTGAATCCACACGGTCGTGTCGCGGTTCCACTGATTTTGGAGATTTCTTATTATAAAAATTTTCTGGGTTGTTCTTACCTTAATTATGGGATAATCATGGTAAAATATGTTCCGTTTAAGCCTCCTAAGATGATTTAATCAAGAGATCTATAAATAGATCCCTTGATAATCTTTTTCTAAGAGTTGTTTTAGGTTTTTCCTTGGTAGCCGTCTTTTCTCTCTCTTCTTCTCTTATCTCCACCGGTTGGCTAGCACTAATAGAAGACAAAGACTTGCTGCTCTAGGAGTTTTCTCAGTAATCCCGGCGTGGATATTGATAGAGGCAAGGCCCATTGGTCTTACTTGTAGTTTCCACGGATTCAAAAGAATCTCGAAGGTATAACTTCTCCTTCTCCTTGTGTGTTTTCATGTGATTATGTCAAAGCAAGTTTTCCTGGCCCTCAGGGGATGTAATAAAATTATTATATTCACTTTATTCCACTGCGCATGATATCCCAATCTCCAACACCGAGTACATGCCGCGGAGGGTCACGGGCGACACAACAGTTGTGTGCGATCCAGGGGCGATGAGCCACCCACGCGGGGAGCCTAGAACAATGCCCAGCTAGGTGAACGACCTAGATGGGCCATCGGCACGATAAAGTCATCAACCCTGCCACGTGAATAACGCAGAAGGGGCATCGACATGGCAGAGCCATCAGCCTTGCCGCGCGAAGGACGCGGCAGGGGCAATGGCGCGGCAGGGCCTTCACCCCTGTCGCACCACCCACGCACGACAACTTCCAAGTGACCAACGCGTGGCAACTGTCATATGATTGTTGCTCATCTGTCGGCGTCGATTGTGTGGTAACTGTCATGCGACAACCAACGTGGCAATGCCGCGAGCACGATGCGGCAGCTGCCGTGTGACTGAACCGGTAGCTGCCACAGTCGCACAGTGTCGACGCCAGAATTGTAGAGATCCGATGTCGCCTCCAATGGTGGACGACAAGAGACGAGAGAAGGGAAAGAACGTATCGGCGACGGAGCTAATTGAGCGTGAGAAGGAGAAGAGAAGATCGGGAAGCCTAATTAGGGGATGTTTTGCGACAATTTATATTTCGTTGCTAAATCTCGGAAAGGCCTAATAGATGGTTATCATTTACAGATTTTATAACTGGCACCGGAGATCATGCACGAAGAGATGATGTAAAACACAGAGTTTACATACATTGATCTGAGGAGTCAATACTATGCACCGACAACCACCAAGTAGATCGAATGTTTATACAGGAGGAAAGCTTTCATCAACTCCAAAGAAGCAGAATGCTTAATTCCTAAATGTGTCGCCATTCATGTGGAGAATCCTTATAACAATTGTCGTCTAATAACCCTCCAAAGAGGATAGCTGGCAAATAGACTTGTTCGGCGGGGTGATGTTGAGCTATTATATAAGGCCCATAGAGATAAGGGAGAAGGGGATGAGTTTCTCTATTCTAGTACGTGGGGATGATTTTTCTTCCCCCAAAATTTTCCGTTACTCTCTTTTTTTGTGATTCTATGTTTTACTATACTTTTCCCCCTTCTATAGTGGACACTGACTTGCATGTTAGCAGAGTCGCACCAATAAAGTCCGTCCATCTTTAGCCTTCTTTCAACTTGTAGATCGGGAGCTACGGCGGTATTTCCGAAAACTAATCCACTCTACTCTAAAAAAAAAAAGAGAAAAGAAGAGGTTGAGCGTACAAAAAGAGACTAATCAATATTCATTTTCATAAATTTAACCATGCACGGGCCTTCTAAATTGACATTAGCACGACAACCCAAGGAATCATCGCTCAAATGTATAGATGTTAATTAGAATATTATTGACTATACAATATCAAAATCAAGATGGAAAATAAGCTTAACTTATGACAACACTTCTAGAAGAGGTAAACTAAACAATTTTCTTAATCCTTGAAACACGCGTCATGTTATTCCTGTCGCCCATCGCCGTCGCCCCAGCCGCCCTGTCGTCCCCGTCGCTCCCACCGCCAACGTCGCCGATCACCGCCACGCCGACCGCTCCCGACCATTGCCGCTTGCCTCCATTGTCGCCGCCGATCTCATCGCCCACCATCCGTGGGACATTAGAGTTGAACCAAGAATAATATAGTAAAATATTAAACTAGAATATACACTAAAACCTCTAAACATATAAATTTTTATTGTATTATTTAAGATTGAACCAGACAACATAAGTTATATCTTATTTTCCATAACCTTGTTATGAAATTACTTGATACATAACCCAGATTATGTTTGATAATTTAAACCAAATGCACCCTAAAAGCCAACACAAAATAAAGTTTGAGTCTTGTCAGATGGCTTGATAACGTTCAACTATGTAAGTGGTGAAAGCAGTTCCACGAACTGCAATGGCAGTTCATGGAACCACCATCACGCACGCACGGTGTAAACCGTGCAAGCATGATCCCCTTCCTTTCAAAGGAAGGTGCGTCCAAGGGCTTCAGAGATTGATCAGCGAAGAGGCGGAGAAGCTATAGGTGGAGAGGCTGCATCCTTGGATTTGGTTTGTGGTAACCTGAGAAATCTTCCATCGTGATCTTTCCTTTGATGCGAGTAGAAGTTCCAATTCAACTCCAATTGGGTAAATCTTGAAGAACAGGTAACAATGGTATCAGAGCTAAATTCTGGAAATTTTCCTTACCTATTTTTTTTTCAGTCGGAGAATGGAACTGGAATCTGGTTGCCTCCTCGTACGGCTGGCAATTCGCCTCGCTTGGAGGCAGCGAGGTCGCCGAACAGAGTTTTCTCTGTTCTGGTTGCCTCCTCGCACGACCGGCAATTCGCCCCGCTTGGAGGCGATCGCTCGGAGGCGACGCGGACGTCGACGCCCAGGCGCTCGCTCGGAGGCGGCGCTGTCGCCGACGGCCAGGCGGTCGCTCGTGTAGGAGATCGGATGGCCGGCTAGAGGGGGGTGAATAGCCCTCGTTCGTTGGTTATCGGAATTTGCTCATCTACAATTAGATTAGCGCAAGCGGAAACAACAATACAAGCAAATTAAACAAATAAAAACAAAGCAAAGGAAATAGACAATGCTAACACAAGATGTAACGTGGTTCACGGCTACGCCGCTAATCCACGGTCCCCGATTCGTCCTCGGTGAATCACTCCGCTCAACCAATCCACTAAATGGTCTCTCCTTTGCACCAAGCTAGGTGGAGGTAACCTTTACAATCAAGATCACTCTTCTTACAAATAGAATGGAGTAAAAGCGAGTAAGAAGAGTTTAGAGCTTGTGGGGCACTAGGAAGATTGTTTGGAACTTAAGCATTAGCCTCTCAAAGGCTCACACCCTCTCTTTTTATAGAGAGGGCTAACTTCTTCCCGTTTGCGCCATCGTCGATCATTGCCGCCCTTGGCGATCATTGCCATCCTACAACGGCCTCCTAACACGTCGGATTCCGACCGTTGTTGTCCAACGGAACTCTTAGCGATCGGCCCGATGGACCTCATCGATCATTGCCTCGTAATCGGCCCGCGATCGGCTCGAGCGGTAATGGCGAAACCCCATTGACGGATCATTGCTGCGCTTGGCGATCGATCGATAATCTTGGCGATCGATCGCCCACGTATGGCGATCATTGCGCCTAATCAATCGATCGTATACGGTCGAACTTACTGACTCGGAAGCGATCATTGCCATGACTGGCGATCGGCGGTGTCGAAAACCCATCCGACATTTGGCCAAATGGCCAGATTTCACCTAAACTACCCTTCCCGGGTTACAATCGCTCACTCTCATTTCTGAGTCCCTCGCCTTGATTCTCTTCGTTCGGCCACGTCCCTCGGCGACATCAGCGCCGCGGCTCTGCAATGCTCCTTCGCGTCTCTTGCCTCGAAGTCTACTTCCTCCGGCTTCACTCCAAGCTTCTCGTCCGGCGGTCCCTCGGATGCTCCAAGCGCACGGCTTCCGCAAAGCTATCCTTCACCGACTCAAGGCACGAGTCATGAGATGTGAAACTTGCCACGACTCCATGTGCGAATTACTAAGTCCTGCACGACTTCAACGCACATATCAAATAAACATAACACACTAACTTAAACCCTTTGCCACACCATCAAAACCATATCACGGCAAGAGATTGCCCTAACAATCTCCCCCTTTTTGATGTGTTGCAATCCGTTTAAGTTAGGTAAAAACATTTGATATAAATTCTAAGGGTAAGAAAGCATGTAAAGATAAACATGATATAACAACATGCAACTCCCCCTTAATCCATGAAACTTTTTATAAAAATTTTCCTCCCCCTATCATATATTTCTCCCCCTTTTATAATTAACTTAAACATAATATTTTCTCCCCCTTTGACACCATCAAAAAGATTATCACTAAGTTAAGAACCCATGGCATCAAGTCTAATGGAGGGAAAATATGACAAGTTATAAAATTGGGTACCACTTGTAAGTTCACAAACTGAAATCGGCCTTCAATGTTCTGATTTACAGCCACGATCATTGCTATCGGTATGGCGGTCAGCACAAATGAATCCATATTTCTGATTTTCTGGACGAATTTCAAAAATGCATTATAAATTCCAGAAAATATGAAAAATCATGAAATTTTGGAAACATATTTCTTTTAAGTATATCTATCAATGAAAAATAGTTTTTCATGAAAACTCATTATATTTTCTTGTTTTTGCCAAAAATCCAAAAGTTCTAAAAACCACTAGGTTTTTGATCATTCTAGTGTCAAGTTAGCTACCTAGTTTTGCATCCAATTGTTTCAAAACATGAATACATGTATTTTAGGGTAAGAAATTGTTTTGAAAACATATGAAATATCCAACCATGATCTTTGGGCAATATGTCTATGAATTAAACATAAGCCTTCCCCATGATTGGTCTATTATGCTATTTTGATACTTTAAATGACCATCTAAATGCCATAGGCATTAGTGGACATTTGTATCATCCTAATATCTCACCCATGCTAAGTTTGCAATCAAGTTAGCCTATAGTGAGTGTGAGATGTATCCTAGGGGGTATTTGTATATACTTAACCCATATATTCATGCAATTCTATCATGGTTAAGTATCAACCTAACATTCTACATGATCATAATGACATATATCAATCAATTCTACATTATGATCATGAAATACATGTTTTCATCAAATTATAACCATGCATTAGGCATTATATGATGATAATAAATAAAGTATCACCTAAAGCATGATTTAAACCTATTTCTCATGATGATGTGCCCAATATCAAAATCATAAACCATGATTACACATATGCATAGAAATTACATTAATCATCATGATTTAAGCATTATTACCTTTTTATGGGCACGTTATCATCACCCAACACTATCTAAAAATGTTGTCCCGTCATCCTAAGTCAACCAAAATATGATATAGGTCAAGTTCATATGGTTGACTACCCTAGGGGTTTTCTAACCCTTAAGGATGGATTTTGGAACCCAAAATAGATTTTTACCTATGGGGTTCACTAGAAATTCCTTGGGGATCCATTTCTTAGCTATTACTTTGTTTTTATCTTGTCCCCTAGCTATTAGGCATCTATAGGCCTTCTCATTTTTCTTCTCTTTATATCCTAGGCCTTTCTTGTTAAAACTTGCCCTTTGGCTCCCTATGATCATATTCAAGGTGTTGGAGCCAATTGTGAATTTTCCTAGGGCTTTGGTTAAATAATCTACCTTTTCCCTTAATGCCCTATTTTCTTCTATGCATGCATCACTAACATCTAAAGGCACATAATTATCATGTGAGCATGCATCATCATGGCAAGAAGAAGTATCATTATTATTTAAGCATGCATTTTCTAGCTTATTTTCTAATGCCTTAATTTGATCTAGCATGCATTTATTTTTCTTCTTTGCTCTAAACAAATCCCTAGTTAAACTAGAAATCATAGAAACTATTTTACTAGGAGAGGCTTTCGTTACCATAGTTTCCATGTCCTCTTCTTCTTCTTGGATGATGAGGAGGATGATGATGTGGAGGAGGCTCCCCTTCACTTGAGCTCTCTCCTCTTGTGCTTGATCCTTCATTTTCGGAGGAGGAGCAATCCAAATCGTCAAAGGCCATCAAGGCCAAATTGGCGACAAAGGCATTCTCCTCATCCGATGATGAGGAGGAGGATGAGGAAGGATCATCCCATGTCTTGGCCTTGAATGCTTTGGCCTTCCCTTTGTCTTTTGCCTTCTTCTCCTCTTCCTTCTTTTTCTTGCTCCCCTTTTTCTTCTTCTTTTCTTCTTTCTTTTTCCTCTCTTCCTTGCTTTTGTTTAGGAGAGGACAATTGTCCCTTATGTGTCCCTCTCCTTGGCAATTGTAGCATATCACCTTACCCCTTGGTCTTCTATTCCTATCATTTGATTTATCAAATCTAAAATTCTTAAATACACGCCTCACCTTCCTTACCATGTAGGCTTCCTCGGTGCTATCCATGGAGGAGGAGGAGGCTTCATCATCGGAGGAGGAGGGGACTTCCATCTTCTTCTTCCCCTTGTTTGCCAACAATGCTACTCCTCTTGAGGGTTGAATTCTTGGCTCTTCTTGAATTCCTTCAAGCCTCGTTTCGTGGAGCTCCATTGTCGAGAAGAACTCCTCCAAGGTACTTACTTCCAAGTTCTTGGACATATAGAAGGAGTCCACCATGGAACTCCACTTTGAGGACCGGGGAAAGGCATCTATAGCCTTCATGAGCATGTCCCGGTTCGATAGCTTCTCACCTACACTTGTTAGCCCAATTAAAATTTCTTTAAACCTAGAGTGTAGTGAGGTTACCTTTTCTCCCTTTTCTAGTTTTATATTGGATAGTTGGGAGCGGAGGAGGTCTCTTCTTGCAAGCTTGGCCTCCGAGGTGCCTTCATGAAGCTCTACAAGCTTCTCCCACATCTCTTTGGCGCTAGTGCATTCTCCGATCCGGTTGATCTCTTGTTGAGGGAGCACATTGAGAAGATGATGTTTTGCCTTTGAGTTTGCAAGGTGCTCCTCTCGTTGCTTCTTATTCCACCTTGACTTCTCTATTGGCTTCCCCTCTTCATCCCTAGGCAACTCAAACCATTTTCCATTATAAGCATAATATCGAAATCGGTTCCGAAGAATACCTCCATTCTCCTTTTCCACCAAGAGAATTCGCCGTCGAACTTCGGTGGGTGGATGTTGGAGCCGGCCATTTTTGATGTAGGGCTTGTTGCGGCGGTTAGTCCGGTGACAAGCAACCTCGGCTCTGATACCACTTGTAGGAGATCGGATGGCCGGCTAGAGGGGGGTGAATAGCCCTCGTTCGTTGGTTATCGGAATTTGCTCATCTACAATTAGATTAGCGCAAGCGGAAACAACAATACAAGCAAATTAAACAAATAAAAACAAAGCAAAGGAAATAGACAATGCTAACACAAGATGTAACGTGGTTCACGGCTACGCCGCTAATCCACGGTCCCCGATTCGTCCTCGGTGAATCACTCCGCTCAACCAATCCACTAAATGGTCTCTCCTTTGCACCAAGCTAGGTGGAGGTAACCTTTACAATCAAGATCACTCTTCTTACAAATAGAATGGAGTAAAAGCGTGTAAGAAGAGTTTAGAGCTTGTGGGGCACTAGGAAGATTGTTTGGAACTTAAGCATTAGCCTCTCAAAGGCTCACACCCTCTCTTTTTATAGAGAGGGCTAACTTCTTCCGTTGCGCGCCATCACGATTTGCCGCCCTTGGCGATCGTCATTACTACAACGGCCTCCGAACACGCCGGATCCCGGTGTAGTCCAATCGGAACTCTTGGCACGATCGATGGACCTCATCACGATCACGCTCGTAGTCGACGCCCGATCGGCTACGAAGCGGCTTCGCGGTCGAAACCCCATTGACGATCGGCTGGCGCCTTGGCCGATCGATGGTCTTGTAGTCGATCGCCCGCGTGACGATCACCGCGGCCCAATCCAATCGATCGTATACGGTCGAACTTACTCGACATTTGGCCAAATGGCCAAGTTTCACCTAAGAGCTACCCGTCCCCGGGTTACAATCGCTCACTCTCATTTCTCGGAGTCCCTCGCCTTCGAAGTTCTCTTCGTTCTCGGCCACGTCCCTCGGCAGCATCAGGCGCACGGCTCTGCAATGCTCCTTCGCGTCTCTTGCCTCGAAGTCTACTTCCTCCGGCTTCACTCCAAGCTTCTCGTCCGGCGGTCCCTCGGATGCTCCAAGTGCGGCCATGGCTATCCTTCACCGACTCAAGGCACGAGTCATGAGATGTGAAACTTGCCACGACTCCATGTGCGAATTACTAAGTCCTGCACGACTTCAACGCACATATCAAATAAACATAACACACTGACTTAAACCCTTTGCCACACCATCAAAACCATATCACGGCAAGAGATTGCCCTAACAGCTCGGAGGCGACGCCGACGCCCAGGCGCTCGTTCGGAGGCGGCGCGGCCGCGGACGCCTCGGCGACCCTCGGAGGCGGCGACCTTCGGAGGCGGCGCTGTCGCCGACGCCCAGGCAATCGATGGGCACCTTCAGAGGCGGCGCTGTCGTCGATGGCCAGGCGGTCGCTCGGAGGCGACGCGGATGCCGACACCTAGGCGGTGGTTCGGACTTGGGGCACACACGAAAAAAAAAGGGGGGTTTTGTTATAAAAAAAAAAAGGAGCTCAGATATTAATTGAATAATCTGTAATGATCAGATTGTTGTGAAAGACCCTCTTTCACAGATAATCACTTCATCGCTCAATAGGAGAGATTTGACCCGTCGACCAGGGAAGTTAGACAATCGTTTGAAAGTGCCTAACCAACCGTGCACCGTCTCTTTTGTTCAGATTTTTAAATCTGTTCGGAAAGTCTAATTTGGCTTAATTTAATTGAGTCGACTTAAATGGGCTTAGAATCAAGATTTCTAATTGGGCATAGGTTCAATTAATTTGATTCCAACAAAAGTTAAGTGTCCAATTAGCTCACACAAGTGTTGTGCAAAGTTGACTTTGGTCAACTAAACTCATAACAATGGTCAGATTGGTTGTTTTGGAACAATTGGAACCTGATATGGATAACTTAAAGGTAGGACTAGTAATAAATATCTATGGGTCAATTGGAAGTAGCCCCTAAAAATCAAGAAATTTTAGTTTTTTCTTGATTATTGTATATTTGTTCTATGCTTTGATAAATTGAAATAAACTGGTATTTGTACTGGCTTTGTCAGTTATGTACTGACATAATGCATTTCAATTTTACAGATGACGCGGACATATACTACTATGACACGGCGTGATGTGATGCGCAACAGGTATAGAGAGGCTATTGAAGAGTTAGACTATGATCCTTACCATGGAGTCATTGGACATATAGGGAAGCTGGACAGACTATTCTGGAAGTTCGAGATGCAGGAGTTTTCAGTATTAGATAACTACAGGATTTGAGCGTTGATTCGTTCATTGCCCGATAATCTTGCTGACGTGGCACGACAATGTTGGGGGTTACATGAAGGACGCGTTTCATATATCCAATTGTGCACAGAGCTAATTAACTATGCTGAATGTGAAGAGGATCCTGAGGAAGACCCTGTGGAGGGATGTGATCCGTTACATGTGAGGTCTTCTAAGGATTCTGCGTCAGGGCAGCATGGGTTGCCTGTGAGTGTCCCAGCTGAGAGTACTGTAGTTGAGTCCAAACGGAAGGGACATATCATGATTACTATTGCACTAGTGTATGTCCTAGTTGTAATGGTAATCATTTATCTAGCCTATTAGAGTTATTTATGTTATGAGTTGTAAGAATGTAATCTGTTACATTCTTAGTAGAGTCAGTTATTTGTTAACATTATACAGCTTGTTTAAGTTAATGATATGTTCATTTTATGTTGTTAACTCTACACGATGCATTTTTTTTTTATATACTCTTTGATTAGCTCATCATGAGTATATGGTTAAATGATGTATTCATTTATTGTTAAAAATCATGCTGATTAATTTCATTAAGTGGGATGTATGTAATAAAATATATCAATATAAGTCAGATTGACACATACAAATGATGAGTGATAACGTAGTTATCACTTGATTTTGTAAATCATATCAGATTTATTTTGAGTTTAATTTAAGATTACATACATAGATGACATACACTGAGTATATGAACGATGTGTTTATTTATGATAGATTATGGCTACGAAGAATATAATAGCTGAACTGAATAAGGGAGAAAAACTCAATGGAGATAACTACAAGATTTGGCAACTCAGGATACAATATATCCTAGAGGAACAGGAAGTTCTAGAAGTCGTATATCGGGTTATGGATGAACCTGTAGATGGTCCTTCAGCTCAGAACAGACGAGATCTTGATGCCTACAAGGCATGGAAAAAGAAAGACTCCACTGCTAAGGGCATATTGATAAGTTCAATGGTGGACGACCTGACATTTGAGTATGCAACTTTTGCATCAGCTAATGCGGTCTGGATGGCCCTAAAGGAGAAGTACAATGGGGTTAGTCTGTGCAAGCTTCGTCAGCTAACGATTAAGTTCGATAGCTATAAAAAACGCCCGAATATCACTATGGTTCAGCATCTCAAGGAGATGTCAAACATGATTCCGAATCTTAAAACTGCAGGTCATGAGTTGACCGATGAACAACAGGTTCAAGTAGTAATCCGTTCCCTTCCAGATTCCTGGGAAACTATGAAGCAGACCTTGACGCACAGTGGAAATATTAAAACTTTTACAGATATCTCACGCCATGTTGAACTAGAGGCGGAGAGAGTGGAATCCGCAAGGATTTCTAATCAAGCCTATGTGGTTGTAGGTGCTGCTGGATCATCTGGATCCAAAAAGAAGAAATGGTTTGGGAAAAAGAAAGGGAAAGGAAAGAAGACAGAGGCTGTAGCTGGAGGACAAGGCCCTACTAAGAAAAAGAAGAAGAAGACAGGAAAGAAACCTAAAAGCAAGTTATCTTGTTTTAATTGTGGCAAGAAAGGTCACTTCACTCGAGAATGCACTGAGCCAAAAAAGGTATCTTTGAATCTGTCTTCTGAGCATTTTGTTGCTAGCTCTGTGTTGTTAGCTGATTCTTATCCTTTGTGGATCATAGATTCGGGAGCAACCAACCATATAACTCGGGAACGAGTTACATTTGTGGAGTACCGTCGCGTACCAACAGGCAACAAATGGATCTATGTTGGAAACAATGCAAGAGTTGAGGTCAAAGGAATCGACACTTGCAAACTTAACCTCCGTGGTGGTAGTGTTTTGTTTATACACGATGTCCTGTATGCTCCTGAGATTCGACGGAATCTTATTTCTGTAACTTCTCTTCTTGAGTTAGGGTACTGTGTAAATTTTTATATACAGTGTGTTGAACTTAAGATTGACTCAGTGTCAATCGGATATGGTTATTTAACAAATGGTTTTATGGTACTAGATGTGGTGTCTGATGTGAATTGTGCAGTTGATAGTTGTTTTTCGAATATTGATCTTACTAGCGATGCAGATATAACTGATGAGTTTTGACATGCTAAATTGGGACATATAGGACAAGATCGCATGAATAGGTTAGCTAAAGAGGGTTTATTGGGCTCTCGGGCTAAGATCAGCTTGTCTATATGTGAGCATTGTCTTGCTGGAAAAACAACAAGGAAACCATTTGGAAAGGCTATTAGAGCAGAGTAACCATTGCAATTAATTCATTCGGATATTTGTGGTTGGATGAGTGTGAAGGCTAAACATGGAGCTTCCTATTTCATTACATTTATTGATGATTTCTCTCGTTTCGGTTATGTGTATTTGATTTCTCATAAATCTGAAGCATTAGATTGCTTCATTCGTTATATGAACAAGGTTGAGAATCAAACGGAACGTAAGGTTAAGACTTTACGCACTGACAGTGGAAGAGAATATTTGACTGATATGTTCAAGACAATATGTAATGAAAAAGAGATTATTAGACAGCTAACGATCCCAGGAACTCCACAGCAAAATGGGGTTGCTGAAAGAAGAAATAGGACTCTTCTTGAAATGGTTAGGTCTATGATGGCGCAGACTAATTTACCGGTCTCTTATTGGGGAGATGCCTTACTAGCTGCGGCCTATATACTTAACAAAGTACCTTCAAAGTCAGTTCCATCTACCCCATATGAACGTTGGACAGGAAGAAAACCAGATTTGAGTAATCTGAGACCCTGGGGGTCAGCTGCCTACGTTCATGATAGTTCTCACAAGTATGAAAAACTCGGACCTAGAGGTAAGAAATGTATCTTTATAAGATATTCTGAGACCTCAAAAGGTTATATTTTCATAAGTGAGCAAAACGATGGAACGATCTCTGAGATTGAATCTAGAGATGCCACTTTTCTAGAAACTGAGTTCCCAACGAGGGGAGAAGTTGATAAGACAGTTCCTCTTTTTGAGGAGAATGAGTCATTATCAACAAAACAAGCGTCTAGTGGGATACCTGGACCTAGTCAACTGAGTGGGAGTGGCGTGCCTGATTACGGGGTGACTTCTCAACAACCCACCTTACGAAAAAGTGTTCGTAAGATCATACCTAAAAGGAGGTTTGATATTGAGAATGAGGCAATGATGACACTCCCAGTTGACGAAGATGAACCTCAATTGAGGATGTAGAGTTGGAGATAAGTGGAAAAGTGCAATGGAAGAAGAGATGGAGTCAATGATTGGGAATCAAGTTTGGGAGTTAGTCGATCTTCCTCCTGGTCGAAGGACCATTGGGAATAAATGGATGCTCAAAATAAAGAGAAAATCTGATGGATCGATTAACCGATACAAGGCTCGCCTGGTTACAAAAGGGTTTACCCAAAGAGAGGGTATAGACTTTGAAGAGACATTTTCTCCTGTAGTGAAGTTTGTGTCCATCCGAGTTATTTTGGCTTTTGTGACGCATTATGACTTGGAATTACATCAGATGAATGTCAAAACCGCTTTCCTTAACGGCGAACTTGACGAGGAAATCTATATGGTTCAACCAGAAGGTTTCGTTGATTTAGGCCAAGAGAATAAAGTATGTAGATTAAAGAAATCTATATATGGGCTGAAGCAAGCGTCAAGACGATGGAACATAAGATTTAACAAAGTAGTTTTATCTTATGGTTTCGAAATGATCAATGAGGATCATTGTGTTTTTCTAAAGAAGGAAAAAAGGAAAGTATGTCATTTTATTATTATATGTTGATGATATGCTGATAGCAGGAAATGACATAGGTTTTGTGGTGGAAGTCAAAAAGTGATTGTCTTCACAATTTGACACAATAGATATGGGAGAAGCTGAATACATCTTAGGAGTGAAGATCATCAGGGATCGATCAAAGAGACTTTTGGATTTGTCACAAGAGTCTTATATAACTAAGATGTTACGACATTTTAGCATGTCTGACTGCAACGGTGAACAGACACCTATTGCGAAAGGTATTGTTTTGAGCAAAAGTATGAATCCCAAGACTCCAGCTGAAATAGCCGAGATGAATAAAAAATCATATGCAAATGTCATAGGTAGTTTAATGTATACTATGTTGTGTACTCGTCCCGATATCAGCTATGCAGTGAGCTTAGTCAGCCGGTTCCAGTCAAACCTAGGATCAAGACACTGGAAAGCAGTAAAAAGGATATTCAGATATCTAAAGGTGACGATAGATTATTGTCTTTGTTATTAAGGATCAGATATGAGCCTAAAGGGCTATTCAAATGCAGATTGGGCAGGGGACCTGGATGATAGAAAATCAACATCAGGCTATACATTCTTGTTGAATGGTGGCGCCATCTCATGGAACAACAAGAAACAGACCTGTGTGACCTTATCTACAATGGAAGTTGATTATGTGGCATGTTCAGCAGTTGTATAAGAAGCAGTTTGGTTGAGGAGGTTCCTGAAGCATTTGAAGATCACGAGACGGAGTCCGATCGCCTATCATGATCAAGCTGCTATAGCTTTTTCCAAGGATCCCAAATATCACAGCAAGGGCAAGCATATAGCTATAAAGTACAACTTTATAAGGGATATTGTTGCTAAGAAGAAAGTGATTCTTGAGTATATCCCTACACGAGCTATGCTTGCAGATCCTTTTACTAAGTCGATGACTAGAGAGTCATTAAATGAGCATGTAAAGCCCATGGGACTTCGTAGAATGTAACAACGTTGTAATTGACAATCAGATATGTTTTGATTGTAATTTTTTTTTATGAAAGTCATAATTTATTCAGTGTATGTATATGTTCTGTTACGTTCTAGTGATAATATCTCGATAAGCATATTGACAAGTAATGATTGGTCCTCTCGCATGGACAATCATCTCTATTTATTGTGTATGAATAGAGGTAAGACCGATGCTTATAGGTCAGATTTTGCGGCTGTTGGCTTTGGAAGCTGTAAAATTTGTTACATTCCTATAAGTTAGGGTCGTCTTGATATTTGTATCAAGATAAGATCATTTTATGGTAAACGATCGAAGTAAATGAACCCACCATTTACTATACCTGTTTTGAGCCAGATTAGAGTTCATATGTTGAATTCTGGATTAGGTATTAGAAATGTCTAGATCAAAATTTGTATGATGTTACTTTGATAATAACATGCACTCTTTATTGGTAAAGAGGAAAGATATCGTAGCATGTGAATCATACCACATGTGCTAAGACGACACTAAGGGTAGTAGGAAAATGGATCTCTGCTTCTCTACTATGTGAGCCCTTTGAGATTATATATTGATCTCAAAATTTGCCCTTTGTGACTATTTAGGTGTCTACTTGAAGTTTAATCAAGGTTTGCTACTTTAGCATGTCTACCTATGACTATGTATGATTCGGTCTATGAAACATGGCTAGGAAAGCGATTAATTAAAATGAATATATTCACACTAAAAATGAAGATTAAATAGGTTTACATCTAACGAGTATTATTCACTAATCGACTCTTTTCTGTTGTGTACAGAAATATTTGTGAATATGAGACATGCTCCTGATATGATGATCATTAAGAGGGATTAGAGATGTTCATGTTGATGTAAATAAGATTATTTAATCTAGGTAAATAGCAAGACATGGATGTTTCCAGGTAAACGGTTATGTACCACCAGAAATATAATTTTGTAACATCTGAAAAATGACTGTGTGTCACCTGGAGAATGGTTGTGTGTCATAAGATAAATGGTTTTGTACCACCTGGAGATGACTCTATGTCATCGGGAGAATGATTATGTATCATTCGGAGAGTGGCTCAGTTAGGCGTAACAACTTCTTTTAGCATACATCACTCTATGAGCAGCTATGTAAGGTGTAACAACTTTCTTAGCATTTGAACACTCAATGTGTTTGCTATCGCACGAACCATTTTCTAATATATGAATTGGATGTTTCATTAGTCTATGTGACTATTGATCTATGTTGCTTCTAAAATAGTCTATATGATTATTTAGTCTATGTGACTTAAATACCTCTTCTAAATGGTTTATGTGATTATCGTGTCTATGTGACATATCTTGGACGAGTGGGAGATGTAAGTGGTGAAAGCAGTTCCACGAACTGCAATGGCAGTTCGTGGAACCGCCATCACGCACGCACGGTGTAAGTTGTGCGTGCATGATCCCCTTCCTTTCAAAGGAAGGTGCATCCAAGGGCTTCAGAGATTGATCAGCGAAGAGGCGGAGAAGCTATAGGTGGAGAGGCTACATCCTTGGATTTGGTTTGTGGTAACCTGAGGAATCTTCCATCGTGATCTTTCCTTCGACGCGAGTAGAAGTTCCAATTCAACTCCAATTGGATAAATCTTGAAGAACAGGTAACAAACTACTATACAAATTGGTGCTCACCTTGGAAGCGAAAGGAGTCCATTTAGGGTTACGATTGTTGTTGTAAATGGCGGTGGTGTATGCTTCTTCAATCGAAGACAATGGTTGTTGGTTCAAGCAACAATGGCGACATTGAGCGGTGAGATCAAGTGAGAGGGAAAAGACAACAATCTAGAAGAGGTGTAGGCCAAATTTCAATTGGCAGCGATCAACAACGATTAATGGCGACACGATTGGTTGACTAGTGGCAATAGGGATGATAGGAAAGTCATAAGAGAGGGAGGGAAAAGACTCAATGTAGATGGCAGGAGCCATGACATGGCTTTTGTCTAACAATGAGGAGGGAAAGAGGTCTTCTGCGATTAGGTTTCTTAGAAAGGAAGAAGTGGGACAATGAACCTATTTGTGGGAAAGAGGGAAAGAGGAAGAGATGGAGAGACATGGCTTCCTTCTCGCGTCGAGGAGGAAAAGCTGTGCAATTCCTTGCCTCCAATTAATATAAGAAATCAAAGGGAATGAGAAAATAAATGGATTAAGTATTCCGATGAATATTTATAGATTACCCCATTAATCTATTTTTAAAACTTGAAAAAATAAATAGACTTGGTATTCCTTCCCATTTTCATAGATTACCCGATTAATATCTTTTAGAAAATTTATAATTTGGTCCCCAAAAAAAAATTCTATAACACATGGAAAATGAGACTTGATGCAATGCAATATAAATTAATTTTTGGCAAAACTTGCATAATCCAATGGGCAGATTGAACGACCTTATTCGCAAGCTAGGGTAATTACAAACTCGAATAATAGAGCAATCTTCCGTAATTTATCTCTCTTACAATGAGTGTCGTTCCTCCATACACTGGTTACGAATTTTAAGGGTCAAAAATTTATCATGATTTACTTTCCTTCCAAGGATAGATTGATAGAACCCGTTAGATTGGTGAATTCCAACCTTTTACACAATAGGATAATTGCAAACTCTTCCTTGGTGGTACAAGTCATAGAATAGAGAATGGTCTTGTCATAATATAAAGGAAGTTTATCATACATTGGTTGCACATTGTTGATGAGTAAATTAAATTAAGCCTTTGATTGAAAAGTTATTGTAAAATTAATTGCCTTATTTTTGTTTCACGTGATGGATTGTGAGTTAATAAATGAACTTTACAATTTTAGATGAGTTAGCTATTATTAATTTTGGTTTTAAAGATGTTAAGCTAGTGATTGAATTTGAAAAGTTAATAGGTTAGTTCTTTCTTCAAGTTATAATAATATTGTAACACCTTGATTTAGTCTCATACAATGAGGTTGTGTAACGGTGTAGCCACCAATTGACCTCACATGCTATCTGTAAGTTTAGAGTTTGGGCCCGAATGGCATGTCTAGCCTTGAGTCAAAAGAGATCATAACACCTCAATTTAGTTTGACATAGTGAGTTGTAAACTAATATATAGGTTTTATAAATTTAGATGAACTTGTATTAACTTATCATACATAGCTGGTCCTGGTAAGTAAATTCAGTCATCTAAGTAAATCCAAATAGATTATGCATTCCAAATCATTAGCAGCTAGCTTACGACCCAACCATCCATAATTCTAGCTAGGACCTAGCAACAACCAAATTTAATTTTTGAACTGAAAATTCTTCTGAATCTTTTCATATTTCCAAATTCTATCAACTAGCATTTCTATCACATCAACAACATAGATCATTGCATCGGATGACAATGGAAACATATATTTATTAAAGATTTGGAACATCATATAACATTTATTGGCATAGTAAGCAGGTGCAAACTAAGCAGCCAACGACATATATATGATTCTGAAGGCGAGATAAACCAAGTTTGAAGGATGCAATTAATAGTGCAGGCATATCTTTTGCATTCTGCTCAAATATTTTGATAAAGTTTGTCGATATCTGACTGCACACATAAAAAAATTAAGGTTAAATATTCATGACTACACATGGGAATAGTATGCATTGTTATAAACAGAACTGCGTTGTCAAATTTACCTGATAAAACTTCAGTATTTGTGCTCTTTTCTTCTTCATTGTAGGAGTAATAAGGTCCCGTTCAATGTCAAATGGTAAAGGATCAACTACAATACCTTTAATGTGCTCAAAACCTCTTAGCTACAATTTAAATCAATCAGGAATAATTAATCCTTATAATTTGACTGTGAAATCCTTATTTTTTCCCCCTCTATCTTTACATGTTTATCTACCTTGTCTATCTGGAAGTTTGATATCAGAATGATCAGAAGAATACCAAGTTGAATGACCAAAGGAAAGTATGATGTTCCATATTCTCAAAAAGTATATGTCAAGATTAATATAAATGCAAGAAGTCAACTGCAGAAGAAATATGAGTTTACCTTGTTAGTTTCAGCAACTTTCTTCAACTCTTCAAGAATATATTTCTTCAGGTCTTCAAGTTGGCTCAGGTCATATAGAGATCCTTTATGGTCATTTGCTTGTGCCCATCTTTTCACACTGTCCTCATGGGGTGTGACCACTGCTACGAGTACAGACTTGAAGCTGTTCCCATAGACCCAAATCTAAAAAAATGAATGAAGCAATATGAGATTATGTTCGACTAAAAATATCTGTCTTAAAGTGAGATTGAAGCTGACATCTTCAACAATAGGAGAAACTTTATATGTCTTCTCTAGGAATTCAACTGCAACATATTCACCCTGTGATAGTTTAAATATGTTCTTTTTTCTGTCTATAATCTTCAAAACTCCATCAGGTCTCATCTCTCCAATATCCCCTAAACGGAAGACATATTTATTGCCAAACAACATAAAGTTTTAAGGATTTAATATAACCGAATAAAATTTGGAATTAGAAACTAATGATCTTACCTGTATGAAACCAGCCATCTATCATCACTTGTTTTGTTAACTCGGGGTCTTTGTAGTACCCTGTGAAGATTGTCGTCCCTCTTACACACACTTCGCCGCACGAGGGAGTTGACAACGGATCATATCCCAATTCTGGAACTTCTTCAAGTCGCACCTCGGTGTTGGAAGTTGCAATGCCAACAGTGCCAACCAGTGACATGTCATCAGGAAATCCAACTGTGCTGACACCACATGTCTCTGTTAAACCTGAATTTTTTAGAGGAAAAGTCGTAAGACAAATATCAATTCAGAAAAAATACAAGAAAAGCAAAAAAATCTATAGGCCACCCTCAATCATTCACATTGTTACTATCTCAGTAGCCAACTTCCTCAGTAGGTGATAGTATGGTTTTCTCAAATTGAATAACAAGTTTTATATACATTACCATAGCCTTGGGTAAAATAAGCACAACTAGTGACTCGCAAAAATTCCTCAATCTCAGGATTTAATGGAGCACCCCCTGATATTATAAGGCGAACACGGCCTCCAAGCCTATCCTTCACCTGAAGGAACAACAATAAACTTGTGAAAAGCCAGAAAATGTATATAGGATAAACTTTTCATGAATAAGCTAGTGAAAAGTCGAGGGATAATAACAGATCATAACCTTGCGAAAAGCCAATAAATCTGCCAAGGGTGAAGCAGTCTTCTGTGAACATCCTAATCTCATCCAATATAGTTTACTAATATGGGAAGGAAAATAAAATGCAATGTCAGTTAAAATAGTATAATTCTATTTAGAAAATTTGGACAAAAAAAATGATTACTATTTGTATAAGGCATTGAATATCATCCTTCTATGAGGTAGGAGTTCTGACACTGCCTCTAGAACACCTGAAACCCAAGTTTAAGATTTAATTGGGAAGAATGTTAACACGTTTGATGATGTAAAATACCTTCATAAACTTTTTCAAAAACCCTAGGAACTCCGGCGAAGAGGGTTGGCTTCAGCTCCATAAGGTCATCCCTCAAAGCTTGTATATCCTTGTCATTAAAATTCCATCAACATCATTATCAATCAAAAAGTCTATACAAAAAGATGCCTTTGTAAAGGCAGCCGGTGCACAAAGCTTCCGCTATATGAAATTCCAAATAATAATCTATTATACAAGCTTTATCCTATTTTATAAGGAGTTGTTTCTAGAATTCGAATCCATGATCTCTAAATCATAAAACAATAATTTTATCATTGCGCCCAGACTATAAAAAAAACACTTTCATACCCCTTGATAATAGCCAACAGAAGCCCCATTGTGAAAAAAATACTCTTCAATTGTTCGGTCAAGAATATGAGCAAGGGGAAGAAAGGAAAGATAGACATCATCTGTTGTCATCTGAAACATATAAATCAAGTTAGATATTTTAGCTTATACTAAAGCATGTTGAAGTAAAAACAGGAACACAGTAGTGCTAAAATAATCAGTAGATGTACCTTGTCTTTGAATTGCTTCATGAATAGATCTGTTCCTGCTACATATGTTGCAAGGCTTTCATGAGTCAGCACTACACCTTTAGGATCTCCGCTGGTCCCACTCGTGTACATTATTGTGCATATATCAAGAGGTTTTGGAGGCAACGGCTCTGATGTGTTTTCTTTTCCCTAAGAATCAATATATAGTTATTCATCAAAACTAAAAAATCATTCAAAGTAGAATTAAGGATTCCAGGAAACAGTTTAACATGTGTACTCTTAATAACTCCGTAATATACTAACCATCTCAAGAATTTCATCCCAAGAGTACAGTTTTATTCCGATGTTCGTAGCATCAGCATTTTGTTCCATGGTTCTCGAACCAAATGAGACAATTACTGCATAGTCATGATAAAAGCAACACTAATAGTGAAATATTAATATATATATCTGAACACTTAAATTTGAGTTGCATCCCCACCTTTGAGATGCTTAGTAAATGAGCAGTTGGACAGAATCTGCAAATTGATGGATGCATATTATATAATCAACTTAAACTGGATCTCCATTCAATTAAAGCTGTCACTGCGGGCTCCTTTGTTTTGACAACTAATTAAAAACAATAGCACTTCACTCACTCGGTTTATTTTCGTCTCCTGGACAAAAGCAACAACAACTTCAGCATGCTCTACAATGTATTCAACAGCTCCTTCACCTGTTTCATATCATTAATTACTTGCATATCAAATCTTCAAAATAGCTCCAGAAGCAATCTACTTACCTAGTGTCTCATAGAGTGGAACACAAATATATGTGTATCCATTGCAAGCCTGCACACAAATTCCTTTTGGTGAGAATTGAGTTTGCAGTGTTTTAAAAAGTCACTTTAATTGGGGACAATAATATTAGGTAAACCTCCATGCCAACTATCCAATTAGGACAATTTGCTGCATAGATCCCTATTTTAGAACCCTGTAGTAAACAACCATGTGAGAAAGAACTATCTGAGCACATGACAACATATTGCGCTTAGTTGAACCATGCTTACAGATTTGACACCAAGATGACTTAGTGCAGAACCAACTTGCAGCACCTCTTGGTAGATCTCCTTGTATGTTTTCCATAAATAAGGCCCTGCCTATTTGAGATTAACAATTAAAGTGAGATCAACAATTTAACAATCATCTCTCAAAGTTAAGAATGTTGATCGAGCATAATTTACCTTCCCATTTTTTATCTCACGCCATCCGAGCATCCTGTTCGTTGGAAACTTCTCTGCTGCTACCCTGAAACACAAGCATAAAAGCATAAGAACTAGAAAAACAATTCAAATGCACATGACCAAATTAGACCAAGGGAAGTGGATCAAAGCATATCAAAACACCTTTCATATGACTTGCATCAAGAAAGTATTAATATAGGTATAGCTTGGTCTCGATACCTGAAGACATCCCATGAGGTGTTCAAGCCAGGATCAAGAGACAGAAACCCGTCCTTCGCCAATATACTTCGGTACACTGGACCAACTGAGGGACTTCCATCTTTCCCTCTTCTTCCACTCTCCACTTGAACAGTGAAATTGCTCATGATTAATTCTACACCTCAACTGTAAAACTAAACAGCAACGTCTCGATTATGTGAAACACTCATTACACTACAAACTAGCAAATAAACCTTCTGCTCTTTTAGTTTTAAGTACAAGATGTTGTTATCAGCACCGCTTTTCCATTATCCTGATCAAAAGCAAACTATAATGCTAAAGATTAAACTTCAATGACTAAATTCGTCATGTGTTTAAACAATCAAGAGAAGAAGAGAGAATGGAACAAGTTCTAGAAGCGTGTCCAAACCAACCTGAGAAATCTACTGCAAACAGGCGTGATACACCTAGAGATGTTCTTGGGTGACCGAGAAAACAAAAAGGTTGAGAGTGCTTTGGAATGGACTAAAACCAGTAGAGAAGTTAAATATTGCAGCTAAACCGCAGTTGACAAGGTGGTACAATGTAGCACCGCGGCGCTACAACCAGAATAGTTATCATTAAACCAATGTTTTTTTTCGAGAAAAAGGTAGATCGATATGTGGATACCTCATAAATGTCCATACGATCGTTGTCTCTCTCCTCTGGATTTTCATCCTCTGTTTTTCCTGGCTGCAATAAGTGCTGGTCATTGCAACCAACCACCTGATTTATCATAATTGAATAAAGATACCTATAGTATCCAACCTATCAACAAAAGGGTGAACGAATCACGTCGGTTGCCATACGTATTGATTGAAACAGTATAATAATTATAGAATAAATATAGATCGGCTCAGATAATTCTCTTTTATTTTTATCAACGCTTCAAGATTCAAAGGATCCCTATGATTTATCTCTTTTATAATGATCGTGGAATAGACCGATGAAGGTCACTAAATTAATGATTCCAATCTTTTACAGAGCGAACGAATCACGTCAAAGAAATTTTAAAAAATTAAAATATAAATAAATCTATATTTAAGATATATTAGAAGATCGTAAATGAGTTTAAGGATAATTAAAATAAATTAATTATGATATATGTTTGAATTGAAATAAAGTTAAAATTAGAGTTAAGTGTTGAGTTAGCTTTAAACTAAATTAATATTGGGTTAAATTCATTTAAATATACATTCTATTTTTTTTTTATAACAAGTGGGTGTTATGATTAAAATTAATTAAATTTAAATTAGGCTTAATTTGAACTCAATTTTGATGAGGTATAGTAGGTTTGATGTGGTTTAGTGGTATGCTTGAGTTTATTTGATTTAGAGTTTGAGTGATTATTTATATATTAAATAATATAAAATTGGTCTATATACATGTATACTTGAGATTTGTTATAGCTTTTAAAGATCATGTACATAGAAGGTTAATAATTTTTAATTGGTTTAGTTTAGTGTATATTTGGGACTTGATCTAGTGTTTTAAATATTGTTTATGTACAAGGTTAAGAATTTAAAATTTGTATGATTTACTTGTATACTTAGACTTGATTTAAGGTTTTTAAAATTATTTATATACACAAGAAGTTTACCTTCTTTATTATTTTTCTTAGTCATTGTCTTTTACTTAGATTAAACCCTAGCTGACATTATCTCCTTGCTTACATGATTACTAAAATCCCTAACAAATTCTTCTCCCCATTTACTTAAGGCCAAATTTGTTTCCTTTCTTTCTTATGCGAGGTAAGTTTCTTTTAAAAAAAAGTCTCGATGCTTGAGATTATAATTGAAAATTGGAATACATAGACGGATTTACACGTGGATTGGGGCCAGCCCACGTGATTGCCTTTATATATAAAAACAAATTATATTTGCTTTTATAAAATTTTTTATACAGTAATATATTTTGTTTTTAATAATATAATTACTATATAAAATTATATATTCACTCTTCTTCCCGTAGAGATTATATTTACTTTGAAACCCTTGTGCCACTGATTTGTTGGGATCTTTAAAAGATTAGAAGGGGATGAATAATCTCTTTTTATTTTTACAAGAAAGGTTAATGGAAGTAAAATAAATACTAAACGAAATTAAGAAGCTAAAACACAATCGCTAATAAGAGAGATTTTACGTGGTTCGGAAATTAAACTCCTACTCCACGATGATCCTTAAGGTGGATCAATCCAAACAATTCTCCGCTAAAAAGCTTTCTCTTACAAGACTCTCCTCTTCTTACAAAAGATGAAGATGAAGATTAGAGAGGAGGCGAATTAAAAGCACTTAGAAAGCTTAGAAAAACCGTGGGAGATTGAGAGTATGATTGGAATATAAGCACTAGCTTTCTCAAGCACCCCATGACCTCTTTTTATAGAGAAGAGACTAATTTTTCCATTGAGCCTCGATCAGTCAACTGATGGTCTCCATCAGTTGACTGCTGTTGTAGCTGAAGAAATCCAATGACTTCTGACAAGCTGGATTCGCGATCGTCACTACCCAACGGGAAGCCGATCAGTCGACTGATCATTCCATCAGTCGACTGATTGAGTAACCAATCGAGTGCTCCAAGCGATCATTCGACCGAGAACCTTCTCGCGTAGACGCGTCCACTTATAGCGGATCGGGGTATAGCAATGATCGATTGATGGATCCGATCGCTGTACGAACTTCATCACCTTCAACAGTGATCGAGCAATGATCGACGGCAATCGATACACTTCAAGTATAAATAAATCATACTTGAATTAACCCCCTAGACTTAGACTCAACCGTCTAGCTCTTCCTTTAGCTTTGCGCCTCCAAGATTCCTCCGAGTCCGTGACTCATTCATCCTTGCACTTGCTTTTAAGAGCTTTCCTCGGTTTCGTCATGTCTTGGGTTTCTCTTTTGCCAAAGGACCGCTTGAACTTTACGCCGCCAAGACTACATGCTTGGACTTACACTGCCAAGACCTTGCCTTTAGTCTTCCTTTGCCAAGATCCGCTTGGACTTTACGCCGCCAAGACTACATGCTTAAACTTACGCCGCCAAGACTTTTCCTTGGACTTCTCTTGCCAATATCATACTTGGACTTTCCTTCACCAAGTCTTCATACTTGGATTTCCTATCACTTAACACGTTCACGGTTAGATCACAAAACATTGTCTAACTATAGATGATTATTCAAATACCAAAACATATAAATGCTTGGGGTATTATTGCACCAACATGATTGTCTTGTGTCATCGTGGATCGCCTGAATTTAAAATTGATTACATATTTGAAAAACCTCCGACGACGTGACCTAAACTTTCTATTGGTAGTTTCGTACCAAAATTTCGAAGTAATATCATGACCTTGACATGAGTTGTAATATACGGAACAAAAATAATAATAAAATGGATAAATTAATTAATTAATTTAGTAAAATTTATTAAAATGAAATTTAGTTATTAATATTTATTAGGAAATTCAGAATAATTTTATTAGGTTTGGCTAAACCAAAATATTGATTTAGTCAAATAGCCTAAGATTATATAAATTAAACTTAGATTGGATAATTAAAACCTAAATTTTACTTTTCCCTTTCCTCATTTTTTTTTCCTATCGTGTCATCGTGATGTATTGAGAAATGTCCTAAGACAATTACCTTAGATGTTATTAATAAAATTCACTATTTGAGTGTACATTCTTATGTGTATTTAATTGGATCTTAAACTCATTTACTGAAATCCACAATACGATACATAGCGTGAGAGAAATTGTAATTGGATCACAATTAGTGATGGTGATGCAAGTCAAGGGGCTAATTTTCGGCTTAAGGATGAAGCTACGAAGGATCATTTATCACTTCCAGAAGGTCCAATTACAAGACTTCGAGCAAAGCGTTTCAAGGAAGCATTAAATGGACTAATCGACGAACATTGGACGGATCATGAGAAAGAAGAAACCAAGATAAGACCAAGTGGAGATCAAGGCCTAATCCACGTAATCGGACTTGTCGATCCTTGACTCAGCCTTGCATGATGGGTGGAAGAACACTAGATGATTATGGGGACTTGCTCATGCATTAAAGACGTATGGAGACTTGAGTTTTGTGGGTTTCTAAGTTGTGTGCATGCTTATATGCAAGCCTTAGTACTTTAATTGTTTTGAGTTTCTAAGTCAATCAACCCAAGTATGATCATGGTTTTGATGTGTGTGTCAAAGGGTTTAAGTTAGGTTATTTATACTTTTGATGTGTGTGTTCAAGTTGTGCAGGACTTGGTGAATCACACATGTGTAGCTTGATGAAGCATTGGCGAGTTTATTCATCTAATGGCTCGGATCCTTAAGTCGGTGAAGGATGGCACGGGGAGAAGCCGTGAGCTTGGTGCATCTGAGGGACCGCCGAATGAGGAGCAATGGAGTTAAGCCAAAGGAAGTAGACTTCAAGGCAAGATGCAAAGGATGGCATGGGGAAAAATCATGATCTTAGAGCATCCGAGGAACGCAGGTCGAAGGAAGAGAGCTTCAATGGTGTACTTCATAGGGAGATGAGAGTTGAGTGATTATAACCCGGGACGGGGTTGTTCGACTTAGGTGAAGATGGCCAAATGGCTAAGATCAAGTGTTGGATGCTCAAATACTTGTGTTGGAGGTTTTACCCGATGACAGTCAATTGATATAGGTATCAGTCGACGGCAGTTAACTAAAGTTGTCTGAGGGTTTGTGGTCCACCAGTCGACTGCTAGGGTTTAACAGTCGACTGGTCCACCATCAGTCGACTGCCATGGAAGGCAGTCAACTATTATAAGTGGACTCGGGCACAGAACTTCTCGTAGCCAACTGAGCAGTTAAACTGATAGTTGATTAGTCGATTGCCAATGTGAGCAGTCGACTGCTCAGGTTACTGTTGAGTTGTAATGTTTGCGGATCAGGCTTGATTAGATGCCGTTGGAGTTGGTCCTTTATAACGGCAGTCAACTGCTGGCATACAGCAGTTGACTGTTGCATGCCCAATGAGAGAAAGGCCCTCTTCTCTATAAAAGGAGGGCTTGGGCACCTTAGGGTGACAAATTCTTACACTCCTAATCATACTCTAAAGGCTCCCACAGTTTCTAAGTGTTTTTTTACTTCATTCTTCTCTATTCTACTTCTATTATCTTGTGAGAAGAGGAGTTTGTTAGATCAAAAGCGTCGCTAGAGGGGGAGGGGGTGAATAGCGAGCGTAAAATCTTTTCGTCTTTTCGTTCGTTCGATTAAAACACAGAGATGTATAGCGGAAAAATCAATAACACAAGTTTGTTTTTACTTGGTTCACAACCCAACAATTGCTAATCCAAGGCCCCACCCCGTGATCCTTGACCGCGTATGAAGGGACAATCCACTATAGAGTCTCCTCTTCGTTGGAGGTAGGAGACAACGATCACAAAAACCAAAAGCACGAGGATGAGGCAACAAGCCTACCTCACCCATTATGATTAAAACCATGAATACAATAACTAAATAGAAACAAACTTGCTGCTGTCGACGAAGAAGTTGTAAGCTTGGCATTGCATGAATGTTATGACGACGTTAGGGCTTTAGCGTTGTAGGAGCACTTGAGAATAAGATTGATGATCTTTGGGTTGGAGTCCTCCCCTCCTTTTATAGACCTGTGCCTTGGAATAAGTCTAGATGCAGATCATCAACTTTTGGAACTTATCACGAGGTGACACCTTATCTTATCGCGAAGTGGTGGCGTCAAACGTTATCCTTTTTGACCTAGTGCACAAGGCTGATTCGTCGCCATTAGTTGACTGATGCCCTTTATCAGTCGACTAATGTGCATCAGTCTACTACTAATAGCCAGTAGTCGATTGCCAGCCTGGCCACTTCCCTGCAGTAAGAGATTAGCACGAAATATGGTAAATATGATGGTTCCTTACCGTTCGATCTCGATCTAGACCTTCCATTGGAAGTCTTAGTCAGATCGCCACCTACAATCATCCCTGTATAGAGGACATGACCTTACCATCTCTCTTCGCACTCGTGCTTACTTTTGGTCCTTTATGACCTATCACTTTGCTTTCGGTCTTCACCTGGGTTCTTCAACTCCCACGAAGTTCTCCTAATGTCACCCGACCACCACGGTTTCTCGACTCGAAATTCTCCGGGTGTCGCTGACCTTTGGCTTAGCTTAACCATTTCTTGCACACTTAATTTAGCTCATGAGATAACAATATGACCTTAACTTTAGATCTTTGCCATAATCAAAACCTAGGTTCGATTATCTAGTGCCCCTACACCAACAATCTCCCCCTCTTTGATCTATGGCAAACCGACACAAAGTTAAGGGAGAAATTAAGCATAAAACAAGTAGAGTAAATGATAAACGTCCTTTCAAAAACTCTCCCTTAACCCTTGGTGAGTTTTGAAAGAGATACCTTGAATTTTTTAAAAATTAAATTTTTATTACTCCCCCTTAACTTTCGCTCGTCTGTCCCTTTTGTCATAAATAAAAAAAGGTGTCTAGAATTCCAGGTCGTGGCGAGGCACAGGGGGGCCTTCTTTGATCGGAACAACCACCACTTCCTTTGACAAAACCAAATTAAAGAAAATATCACTTAAGTCACTTAGGGTTACTTCCTGGTCTAACTAGTTTAGGATACGGTGAGGTAGCTTCAGCTAATTCAACTCAGCCAAGTGCACCAAGATAGATACGCCTTATCTAGCTCGAATACACGAGACGTTATTTCCCTAACGTACTATCATCTCGCTGCATCCTGATACCATGTTATCAAGGTTGACTAACTATTGATCATATCTAACCATTCTAGAATTTAAAAGAAGAATTTAAACATGCAAAGATTCTAAGAGAGTGGGTACATAATTTTAGTACTAGCTCTCCTTGGACCATTGAACCAATTTGGTCTATCCACATAGTGGACTTGATCCTGAGGAATTCAATACTTATTAGTGTTAGTAATATATGAGAGATGTCCTAAGGCAATCACCTTATGTATGAACCATTTATATGATAAATGAAGATTCACTATTTGAGTGTACATGTTTTATGTATTTGATTGGATCTTAAACTCATTTACTGAATGTCCACGATACGATTCACAGCATGAGAGAATTTGTGATTGGATCACAACTAGTGAGTATCTCTACATGTGTAATTGTGATGTATCGGAATTATCCTAGTCGATGAATTGATGGATTTGGACACCATCAATTACGCCGAGACTAGCACGAGGTATACTCCTTGGTGTATCCAAGCGGTGATTCTCACCGGGGAGACATAGTGATGTCCGAGTTAATCGTGGATGCTAGTTATGGTAACTAGTTCATTGGAGTGACCACCGTAAGACTTCATATGGTTCTCTGCATATATAGATATGTCAATGAAGTTCTTCTGGCTTAAGTCGATGTTCCTTTGACTTGCGGTATTCAAGTCATCTTGATCATGGAGACTTATGCTTTGACATCTTAAGCAAACATCTCCGAGGAGATGTGGACCCGGGATGATTGGGTATAAGTCGAAGTGATCGAAGGTGTTTGAATAGCCTATAAAGGATTCACCACTCCTTGCGAGGAGATGTATACCCATGGCCTCTCGTCGGATTGTTACTAAAGTCTTTGGCCAAAGCATTACATGTTTAGAGTAAAGTACTCTTCGATACATGTGGAGTAACTAGAATCCGTAGGACGGAAATGATACTTGGGCTAGGTGTGACGTGAGTCGCTTAGTGGGGCTGACACAATAGACCATGTCCCTGAACCAAGTGGGTATAAGATGAGTGAAGGGAATGGGGCACGATTCATTCGAAGCATCAAGGGTTTCGTAAATAGTTCTCGATCAACCGCGATCTTGATCTTTTGCTTAATTGGGGATCATGATGTACTACTAGGTGCCACTCATGATCGCTCTATAATTAATGGTTAATTATACGGCCAACATAAACCGAGAACCTATTTGGTCACACGACAACGAGCGTAATCCAAAGGATTTAAACGAGCTTGAGAATGGGATTCTCGCATCGAGAGAAACTAGGTTTGGTTGGACCAAACATAAAGCGAGCATGAAATTGTTTCAGTCGCAATGGAAGCGTGGATGGGCCGTGTCTTATGAAGACATAATGGATGGACCAAAATGGTTTGGTTCTAATCCAATGGATGAGAATAAACCAAAGGGTTTGGTTTATATTAAACAAATGAACCAAAGGTTGGTTCGGTTCGTTTTAACTTAAAATAAACCATCATGGTTTGGTTTATTTTAACTTATCTTAATGGAGCGGGTTAACGGGCTTTATGGATATGATCCATTAACCATTAAGAGAATTAGTTCTCTATAAAAGTGGGCTTAAGGGATTGTTAAACCCTAACTAATCCAAAATCAAAACCCTAGCCTCCAAGGAGTTGCCGCCCAACCTGGTTGTGCCGCCCAACCTCCTTGCCACCCAGCTTGATTGTGCTGCCATCTAGCTCCTTGCCGGCGACCAAGCTTCAGCCGGTGAACCTCCGGCGACCCTCCGGTGATCTCCTATAGGTTTGGCATCAAGGTGAGGCTTTTCTCTCCTTGTTTTGGCCGGCGCCTACTCCTCCACCAAGCTGTCCAGTTTTCTGGACAGCTTCTCCTCCTCTCATCGGAGCGTCGTTTGGACGACGGTTAGTGCTCCGACAGCGGCTAACATACCGGGGATTTGATCTCCGGTAATCCTCTGAGGTGGAGGACGAAGGATTCGTCAAACGGTTGACGAATACCTCTCCGGAGAAGCGAGTTTTGAGAACTCGTTTTGGATCCGAATTTGGATTCGGATCGTGATCATCTCTCGATCACGTCGTCTTCAACACGAGGCTAGTAACCCGTACGAAGACGAAGCTCGTGACTTAGCGAAGTCATCCCGAGGAGCTCGGCGTGGATACGGATAGAGACGATTCTTACGAGGATCGTTCCGGTTGATGCCGTTCCCGCTACACGTCATACGGAAGGTATAACGTAGTTTAATTTCCTTTTATTGCAATTTTAATTTACGGTTATGTCTACACTTGTTGTAATAGCATGCGTGTGTTGTGCGTGTTGTAATAAATAGGAGTATTTATTATTTTTATTGCTTCCGCTGTGCTCATGTTTACGAAACATGATCGAACACACACACGCCGCGGTGCCGGAAACCCAACAGTGGTATCAGAGCCCAGGTTGTGTTTCGACATAATCGTAAAATGGTTTTGCGATAGTCATAATATATTTCTGGAAATTTTCTAAATTTTGGAAATTTAGAAGTATTTATGGAAATTTTTCAATTTTGGAAAGTCTAGAAGTATTTATGGAAATCTTCCACTTTTGGAAAGTTGGAAGTATTTATGGAAATTGATATTTTCCATAAATAAAATATTTGATTAGATTCTGGAAATTTGTTTCCTAATTTAATCATGATTTGATTTGGGAAATCAAATCTTAAAATATTTTATTTCCATAAGTAGTTTTAAAGATTTAGGAAATTGGTTTCCTAAATAGATTTTCCTTAATCAAATAATTCCATGAATAAAATATGTGATTAGATTTGGAAATTTGTTTCCTAATTTAATTATGATTTGATTTGGAGAATCAAATCTTAAACATATTTTATTTCCATAAATAGTTATGACATATAAGGAAATTATAAACATGACATAATTGTATGTCATGTAATTGCATTAGATGCATAACATAATGCCATGCGTGTCGTGACATGTAGATGTATGCCATGTATGCCATGCCATGTAGATAATAGTTATTTGCATGCAAAGAGGATGAGACATAAAAACCCTTAATCAATATTAAAGCCTACACCTTCCATTAATATGGTTAGAACCAGAGTTCTGTTTCTTGTTTGGGTTGTTGGACTCTCTCCAAGCCCAGCTCGAACCTGAATATGTTCAAACCATGGAATAGTTTAATACTAATATGGTAAGAGTCAGAGGTCAATCGTTATCTTTGGTTGTTGGACTCTCTCCAAGCTGGGCTAATTGGTTGAATGCGCTCTAACCATATTAAAACTATGTCCCGATTAATGGGTTGGCTTTAACCTGGAGCATCGGCTTGTTGGACTCTCTCCAAGGTCGATGTAAAGGGAGGTGAAGTTGGGTGCTATGCATATGATGCATACTTGTTAATGTGTTAACAACCCGATGTATGTGTGAACATTCAATTAGTTGATAGCACATTGTGATAGTTGCATATACGTGATATGCAATCGGTATAGTTGATACCTACCGTCGTAGTTATGAATGGCTTGTTGGACTCTCTCCAAGGTTGTTCATAACTATGATGGATATCAACCCATTCGGAGATGGACCTACGATCTCCCGAAGTGATTTTGGGGTTTTTGAAATTCGAAAAATGAATGGGATTTATAAATGTATATTGATGCATTTTAAAATCATCTTTCTCATATATGCTCGTTTTGTATTTCTAAGTTAATATATTGATCATGATGTGTTTGAATTTATGCTCCATTTTGGATTCAAATAAATTGATCGGGCCAACTTCTTGGACTAGCTTAGAAACTTGAGAATTGTTCTCAAGGTGGAAAAGCTTGCGTATGTCCTCGAAGCGCCTCTTCCCGCCCATCCTAGTGACAATGCAACTCTGGACCAATTGTTGGCCTATCAGAAACATGTAAGTGATTCTGAACAAATGAGTTGCATCATGCTAGCCACGATGGAACCCAAGCTACGAAAGCAGCATGAGCATATGGATGCTCATATCGTAGTCCTTCATCTTTGTGAGTTGGTTGATGAGCAAGTGAGATTCGAAAGGTTCGAAGTCTCAAAGCTCCTCTTCACCTCTGAGATGCTAGGAGGTTCATCTGCGGTATCGCCAATATGCCAAGACCGTGGAGTCTTCTCGAGAAGCATGAGCAGGGGACGCATAGTTGATTCTCAAGAATGGTTATAAGAGGAAGTCAAAGGAACAAGCAGAAGGGAAAGAAGAGAAGGGCTAAGAAGGTAGAACTAGCACAAAAGGAAACTTGCCATCATTATGGCAAGGAGAGCCATTTGCGAAGAAAGTACAAGATTTATCTTGAGTCCGTGAAGAAGAATAAGGCATCAGATGCCCCATCTTCTTCAGAAATCTTCTTTATTGATTGTCATTCTATTTCCTTAGACACTTGGGTATTGGATACTGGGTGTGGCTCACATATATGTAATGACATACATGGGCTAAGGAATAGAAGAAGACTCGTCAAGGGAGAGTCAAATTTACGTGTTGGGAATGGAGCAAAGGTCTGACTCGCCATCTAACGTATTTGTTGAAACTCCCTGCAGGACTTGTCTTAGAACTGGACAATTGCTTTTATATTCCTTTGTTGATAAAGAACATCATTTCTATTTCTTGTTTAAATAGAAATGGTTACCATTTGACGTTTAGTAACAATTGTTGTTACATAACTTTGAATGGGGTTCTTTATGGGACTGGAACTTTAAGCAATGGTGTTTATACGTTGGACGTATCCAGTGACATTTGCAATATCGAAGCGAGCAACAACAGTGCTCGAAAGGATAATCAAATAGACTCCTACATGTGGCATTGTCGTCTTGGCCATGTAAGCAAGAAACACATGTCCGAATTACACCGATGTGGAATTCTGGAATCGTTTGAATTGGATTCATACGATACATGCGAATCATGCTTAAAAGGCAAGATGACTAAGTTACCTTTTATGGGAAAAGGTGAACGAGTGGGAGAGTTACTAGGTCTAGTACATACTGATGTATGTGGACCTATGTCAACTCAAGCTTTAGGAGGCTATAACTACTTCATTACCTTCATCGATGATCACTCACGGTTTGGGTATGTGTTCTTGATGAAACACAAGTCTGAAGCCTTTGAAAGGTTCAAAGAATTCAGAAATGAAGTAGAGAAACAACATGACAAAAGTATTAAAATACTTCGATCGGATCGAGGTGGTGAATACTTAAGTCAAGAGTTTCTTGATTATCTAAGAGACAATGACATATTGTCTCAATGGACTCCGCCCTATACACCACAGCATAATGGTGTATCTGAGAGGCGAATCGACCTTGTTGGACATGGTCAGTCAATGATGAATCATGCAACTCTTCCCAAGTCCTTTGGGGTTATGCTTTGCATACCAAGCATTTGTTAAATGTAATGCCTACTAAGGTAGTCTCAACTACTCCATATGAGATATGGAATGGTAAGAAACCTCATGTATCTTACTTGAAGATATGGGGTTGTCCCGCTTATGTGAAGCTTGATCAGACGTATAAACCGGATGCTAAGTCCGATAAATGTCTATTTAAATACCCTAAGGAAACAAGGGGTTACCAATTCTATCATCCTGTGGAACAAAAGGTGTTTGTTTCAAGGCATGTCAGGTTTCTAGAGAAAGAGTTTCTCTTGCAAGAAAACAAGTGGGAGTGTCGCCGAGCTTGAGGAGGCTCGAGAGACTCAAATAGACATTAGGTGAAGCACAAAAATTGACAACTCATAGTGATGAGCAATCTACTGGACTATTGTAACACCACATCTTCAGATCCGTAGAACACGCAACATTCCTGAGAGATATGGATTTCTCGTAAGCGAATCGAACGACGTGTTACTCATTGATGATGAGGAGCCTACCAGTTATGAAGAAGTGCTGACAAGTTCAGAAAGGGATAAGTGGCTTGGTGCCATGAAGTCGTAAATGGATTCCATGTACGAAAACCAAGTTTGGAACTTGGTTGACCCACCTGAAGGCATAAAGCCTATAGGGTGCAAGTGGGTTTTCAAGAAGAAAACCGACATGGATGGTAATGTGATTACCTATAAGGCTAGATTGGTGGAAAAAGGATATCGTCAAAAGCAAGGTGTTGATTATGACGAAACCTATTCGCCTGTAGCTATGCTTAAATCCATTCGGATGCTCCTGGCCATAGCGGCTCATTATGATTATGAGATATGGCAGATGGATGTGAAAACAGCTTTCCTTTATGGAAACCTGCTCGAGGACGTGTATATGATACAGCCTGAGGGTTTCACATCGGTTGATAAAACCAAGGTATGCAAATTGCGACGGTCCATTTATGGATTGAAGCAAGCATCCAGAGTCGAATATCCGCTTTGATGAGACGATCAAAAAGTTTGATTTCTCACAAAATCCAGACGAACCTTGTGTGTACAAGAAGGTTAGTGGGAGTGCAGTCGTGTTCCTAGTATTGTATGTCGATGACATATTACTTATAGGAAACGATGTGTCAATCTTACAGTCAGTTAAGGTTTGGTTATCCAAGACATTCTCCATGAAAGACCTGGGAGAAGCTACCTACATCCTTGGGATTAAGATCTATAGAGATAGATCGAAACGGTTGCTTGGTCTTTCGCAGTCTACATATATAGACCGAGTGCTAAAGAGGTTTAGCATGTCGGAATCCAAGAAAGGTTATCTGCCCATCAGGCATGGGGAACACCTTTCGAAGTCTATGTGTCCGCGCACAGAAGACGAGAGGATTTGCATGAGTAAGATTCCCTATGCATCCGCAATAGGATCTATCATGTATGTTATGTTATGTACGAGGCCCAATGTATCGTATGCTCTGAGTGTCACGAGCAGATACTCACCCGATCCAGAATGGATCATTGGTTTAAGACGATCCTTAAGTACTTGAGAAGAACTAAGGATGTGTTCCTAATATATGGAGAAGGGTACATGGTGATACGTGGGTATACGGATGCCAGATCCAGATAGACAAGGATGATTCCATGTCTTAGTCTGGGTATGTATTCACCTAGAATGGAGGCGCAATAAGTTGGAAAGGTTCCAAGCTTGACACTATAGCAGATTCTGCCACTAAGGCAGAATACATTGCAGCTTTGGAAGCAGCAAAGGAAGCGGTTTGGATCAAGTAGTTCATCTATGAACTTGATGTGGTCTCATCAATGATCCAAACATGTGCTTCGCCGCTATCATCTTATCAGAGAGATCATAAGTAGGAACGAAATACAAATCGAGAAAATTCCCACTGAAAGGAACTTAGCGGATCCTTTGACTAAAGCATTCCCTCAAAGTAAGTTTGAGGGTCATGTTAGAGCTTATGGTATTGGATACCGTAGCGATTGGCATTAGGCCAAGTGGGAGTCTGTTAGTAATATATGAGAGATGTCCTAAGGCAATCGCCTTATGTATGAACCATTTATATGATAAATGAAGATTCACTATTTGAGTGTACATGTTTTATGTATTTGATTGGATCTTAAACTCATTTACTGAATGTCCACGATACGATTCACAGCATGAGAGAATTTGTGATTGGATCACAACTAGTGAGTATCTCTACATGTGTAATTGTGATGTATCGGAATTATCCCTAGTCGATGAATTGACGGATTTGGACACCATCAATTCTGTCGAGACTAGCACGAGGTATACTCCTTGGTGTATCCAAGCAGCTGATTCTCACTGGCTGGAGACATAGTGATGTCCGGAGTTAATCGTGGATGCTAGTTATGGTAACTAGTTCATTGGAGTGACCAGTCGTAAGACTTCATATGGTTCTCTGCATATATAGATATGTCAATGAAGTTCTTACTGTGGCTTAAGTGCGATGTTCCGTTGACTTGCGGTATTCAAGTCATCTTGATCATGGAGACTTATGCTTTGACATCTTAAGCAAACATCTCCGAGGAGATGTGGACCCGGGATGATTGGGTATAAGTCGAAGTGATCGAAGGTGTGTGAATAGCCTATAAAGGATTCACCACTCCTTGCGAGGAGATGTATACCCATGGCCTCTCGTCGGATTGTTACTAAAGTCTTTGGCCAAAGCATTACATGTTTAGAGTAAGGTACTCTTCGATACATGTGGAGTAACTAGAATCTGTAGGACGAGGAAATGATACTTGGGCTAGGTGTGACGTAGTCAGCCTAGTGGGGACTGACACTATAGACCATGTCCTGAACCAAGTGGGTATAAGATGAGTGAAGGGAATGGGGCACGATTCATTCGAGCTACTGAAGGGTTTCAGAAATAGTTCTGGATCAACCGTTGATCTTTTCGGTTAATTGGGGATCATGATGTACTACTAGGTGCCACTCATGATCATTCTATAATTAATGGTTAATTATAGACGGCCAACATAAAACGAGAACCTATTTGGTCACACGCACAACGAGCGTAATCCAAAGGATTTAAAACGAGCTTGAGAATGGGATTCTCAGACCGAGAGAAACTAGGTTTGGTTGGACCAAACATAAAGCGAGCATGAAATTGTTTCAGTCGCAATGGAAGCGTGGATGGGCCGTGTCTTATGAAGACATAATGGATGGACCAAAATGGTTTGGTTTTAATCCAATGGATGAGAATAAACCAAAGGGTTTGGTTTATATTAAACGAATGAACCAAAGGTTGGTTCGGTTCGTTTTAACTTAAAATAAACCATCATGGTTTGGTTTATTTTAACTTATCTTAATGGAGCGGGTTAACGGGCTTTATGGATATGATCCATTAACCATTAAGAGAATTAGTTCTCTATAAAAGTGGGCTTAAGGGATTGTTAAACCCTAACTAATCCAAAATCAAAACCCTAGCCTCCAAGGAGTTGCCGCCCAACCTCCTTTGCCGCCCAGCCTTGATTGCCTGCCGTTTAGCTCCTCGGCGACCAAGCTTCAGCCGGTGAACCTCCGGCGACCCTCCGGTGATCTCCTATAGGTTTGGCATCAAGGTGTGGCTTTTCTCTCCTTGTTTTGGCCGGCGCCTACTCCTCCACCAAGCTGTCCAGTTTTCTGGACAGCTTCTCCTCCTCTCGTCGGAGCGTCGTTTGGACGACGGTTAGTGCTCCGACAGTGGCTAACATACCGGGGATTTGATCTCCGGTAATCCTCTGAGGTGGAGGACGAAGGATTCGTCAAACGGTTGACGAATACCTCTCCGGAGAAGCGAGTTTTTGAGAACTCATTTTGGATCCGAATTTGGATTCGGATCGTGATCATCTCTCGATCACGTCGTCTTCAACACGAGGCTAGTAACCCGTACGAAGACGAAGCTCGTGACTTAGCGAAGTCATCCCGAGGAGCTCGGCGTGGATACGGATAGAGACGATTCTTACGAGGATCGTTCCGGTTGATGCCGTTCACGCTACACGTCATACGGAAGGTATAACGTAGTTTAATTTCCTTTTATTGCAATTTTAATTTACGGTTATGTCTACACTTGTTGTAATAGCATGCATGTGTTGTGTGTGTTGTAATAAATAGGAGTATTTATTATTTTTATTGCTTCCGCTGTGCTCATGTTTACGAAACATGATCGAACACACACACGCCGCGGTGCCGGAAACCCAACAATTAGTCCTTATATGTAAATTTAATAAAATTTTTGGGACTCATGCTTGGACTCTTTGATGACTACGATTCACAATAGACATGTACGATTTGTTCGTAGTCGTTGACCTAAATCCGAGTCCGACTTTGTTGTACACGACTCTTTGAGTTCTAAGTAGTCGGTTAAGATTCTTAGATCCCAACGTGAACCTTTCTAACCTAGCCTCGACCTCTTGAACTCGTCCTTTCAAGAAAGAATTCTCCTCCTCAAGTTTTTCAACTTGAGTTGAGTTTCCCTCTTGAACTTGACTAATTGAAGAGGTTAGAGTAGCCTCTTGCTTGAGGGTTTCAACCTCCTCAAGTAACGAATCAACTCTAGAATTAGACTTAGTCAATATCCTATTTAGCAACTTAATTGCATGATATAAGTTTGCAATTAATGAACGACTTACCTTAATCTTTTCTTTTGATCCAACTTTGAGTCTTGACTCGAATTCATCCTCGGAGTCAGAGTCGGCTTCGGACACGGACTTGAACTCTACTAGCTTTGCCATGAATGCTAAGTCATCGTCTTGATCTTTTTGTTCCTCCCACGTCGCTTGAAATGCTTGCTTTGGTTGCTTGTGTTTTGGCTTCATTTTTGGGCAGTCTGACTTGTAATGCCCCTTCTTGTTGCACCCATAGCATGTGTATGTTTGTGGAGGTTTCTTGCTCTTCAATTACTCCTTTTTTTTTTTATGATTCTTCGAACTAGATCGACTAGTTCGGCCTCCATCTCCTCTTCAGATTCCGATTCGGATTCTTCTTATTCGAGAGGTATCTTGCTCTTTGCTTTTTGTCTTCGTCCTGCAAACAATGCTACACCTTTCTCGACTGAGACCGTGTTAGTTTGTTCATGTAACTCAAATTCTGAAAAGAATTCGTCTAACCTAGTCTTGGATAAATCTTTAGATACCTTGTAGGAATCAACCATGGATGTCCACAAGGTGGTCCTAGGAAATGCATTGAGTGCATACCTTATTGTGTCTCGATTGTCTACTTTTTGTCCGATGGCGTGTAGGCCGTTCAAGATGTCTTGGATTCACGGATGGAGTTGTGAAGCAGTCTCGTAATCCTACATCTTTAAATTATACAATTTATTCAATAGCAAGTCCCTTTTTCATATCTTAGCATCGGATGTCCCTTCTTGTAGCTCGATTAACTTGGTTCAGAGGTCTTTGGCGCTAATGAACAGTCCAATTCGGTTGAGCTTCTCCTTGGATAAGCTGCATTGCAACATTTGGATTGCTTTTGCATCGGCTTCGATTTGCCTCTTGGTTGCGTTGGTCCATTTGTCGAAATCCAAAGGCTCCTCTTGATCATTGGTGGGTAGAGCAAAGTCGGTTTGGATTATTATCCAAGTCTCGACTTATGTTTTCAAGAAACACTCCATTCGACCTTTCCAATAATGGAAATCAATTCCGTTAAAGAACAGAGATCGGGTGGTGCTATACCCCTCAATGTGGGCCATTAATTATCTTGTAAAACATGAATAAAAACCAAAAGGAATTCCAAGACTTGGTCTTGGATTAGTAATGCAAGAAATAATAAGGAATAAACGAGAGATAAAAGGCTAAACAAAAAACTATGCACTTACGACCTTCGATGTCATCGAAAGGGTACTAAATGTTAGTTTTTGGGGATGAAAACAGCTTGTTACTGTTAGTTATAGCCCTAGAACCAATCATGTGATGGTTGAATAGGGAACATTTTGTATCATATTCTATAAAGGCAAAGGATTGGTTATTATATTTACATCTTGCTTGTGCCAGCTAAATTAAATATAATAATACCCTAGAAAAGTAGGTTCTTATCTACAACACATCAATTGGCAGAATTGATTATGAGAGGCTGTAGAGAACACTTTGTTAGGGCAATCTCTTGCCGTGATATGATTTTGATGGTGTGGCAAAGGGTTTAAGTTAGTTTGATATGTTGATGTGATATGTGCGTTGAAGTCGTGCAGGACTTAGTAATTCGCACATGGAGCCGTGGCAAGTTTCACATCTCATGACTCGTGCCTTGAGTCGGTGAAGGATAGCTTTGCGGAAGCCGTGTGCTTGGAGCATCCGAGGGACCGCCGGACGAGAAGCTTGGAGTGAAGCCGGAGGAAGTAGACTTCGAGGCAAGAGACGCGAAGGAGCATTGCAGAGCCGTGCGCCTGATGCTGCCGAGGGACGTGGCCGAGAACGAAGAGAACTTCGAAGGCGAGGGACTCCGAGAAATGAGAGTGAGCGATTGTAACCCAGGGAAGGGTAGCTCTTAGGTGAAACTTGGCCATTTGGCCAAGTGTCGGATGGGTTTTGACACCCGGCCGATTACTCCGAGTCGAGTGAGTTCGACCGTATACGATCGATTGATTGAGCCAGCAATGATCGCCATACGTAAGGCCGCCGAGACATCACCGATCGACAAGGCGCAGAATGATCGTCAATGGGGTTTCGCCATGAACCATTCGTAGCCGATCGCGGCCGACTACGGAGGCGCAAGATGACTAATGAGGTCCATCACGACCGCCAAGAGTTCCGCTGACTACAATCGCCGGATCCGACGTGTTCGAGGCCGCTAGAGACGGGCAATGATCGCCAAGGGCGCAAATGATCGATGGCGGCAAACGGGAAGAAGTTAGCCCTCTCTATAAAAAGAGAGGGTGTGAGCCTTTGAGAGGCTAATGCTCATACTCCAAACGATCTTCCTAGTGCCCCACAAGCTCTAAACTCTTCTTACTTGTCTTTACTTCAATCCTATTGTAAGAAGAGTGATCTTGGTTGTAAAGGTTACCTCCACCTAGCTTTGTGCAAAGGAGAGACCGATAGTGATTGGTTTTGGCGGAGTGATTCACCGTGATTTAATCGACCGTGGATTAGCGGCGTAGCCGTGAACCACGTTATATCTCGGTGTTTGTATTGCTTGCTTATATCTTGCTTGTCTTTTGCTTTGTATTTGTATATTCCGCTTGCGCTAATTAGTTTTGTAGACGAGCAATTTACGACGTCCAACGTACGAGGGCTATTCACCCCCCTCTAGCCGGCCATATCGATCCCCTACAAGTGGTATCAGAGCCGAGGTTGCTTGTCACCGGACTAACCGCCGCAACAAGCCCTACATCAAAAATGGCCGGCTCCAACATCCATCCTCCGAAGTTTGAAGGAGAATTCGCTTGGTGGAAGAAGCGAATGGAGGTATTTTTCAAAACGGATTTTGATATAATGATTACAATGGAATCCGGTTTCGTTTTGCCTAGGGATGAAGAAGGGAAGCCAATAGAGAAATCTAGGTGGACCAAGAGGCAAAGAGAGGAGCACCTTGCAAACTCCAAAGCCAAGCACCATCTCTACAATGTGCTCCCTCAACAAGAGATCAACCGGATCGGAGAATGTGCTAGCGCCAAAGAGATGTGGGAGAAGCTTATAGAACTCCATGAAGGCACATCCGAGGCCAAGCTAGCAAGGAGAGACCTCCTCCGCTCCCAATTATCCAATATAAAACTAGAAAAGGGAGAAAAGGTAACCTCACTACACTCTAGGTTTAAAGAAATTTTAATTGGGCTAACAAGTGTAGGTGAGAAGCTATCAAACCGGGATATGGTAATGAAGGCCATAGATGCCTTTCCCCGGTCCTCAAAATGGAGCTCCATGGTGGACTCATTTTATATCTCCAAGAACCTAGAAGTGAGCACCTTGGAGGAATTCTTTTCAACCATGGAGCTTCACGAAACTAGGCTTGAGGGAATACAAGAGGAGCCTAGAATTCAACCCTCAAGAGGAGTAGCATTATTGGCAAGTAAGGGGAAGAAGAAGATGGAAATCCCCTCCTCCTCCGATGACGAAGCGTCTTCCTCCTCCTCCATGGATAGCACCGAAGAAGCCTATATGGTAAGGAGGGTAAGACGTGCATTTAAGAATTTTAGATTTGATAAATCTAATGATAGGATGAGAAGACCAAGGGGGAAGGTCATATGCTATAATTGTCAAGGAGAAGGGCACATAAGGGACAATTGTCCTCTCCTAAACAAGAGCAAGGAAGAGAAGAAAAAGAAAGAAGAGAAGAGGAAGAAGAAGAAGGGGAGCAAGAGAAAGGAAGAAGAAAAGAAAACAAAGGAGAAGGGAAGGGCTAAGGCTCTCAAGGCAAGGACTTGGGATGATCCATCCTCATCCTCCTCCTCATCATCGGATGAGGAGAATGCCTTTGTCACCAATTTGGCCTTGATGGCCTTTGATGACTTGGATTGCTCTTCATCCGAAAATGAAGAATCAAGCTCAAATGGGGAGAGCTCAAATGAAGGGGGAGCTTCCACATCCTCATCATCCGAAGAAGAAGAGGACATGGAAACTATGGTAACAAATCTAACCCCTAAGAAAATAGTTTCCATGGTTTCTAGCTTAACTAGAGATTTATTTAGAGCTAAGAAGAAAAATAAATGCATGCTAGATCAAATTAAGGACCTAGAACAAAAATTAGAAAAAGCATGCTTAAATGATAATATTTCTTCTAGCTTAGATGATGCATGCTCACATGATTATATGCCTTTGGATGTTAATGATGCATGCATAGAGGAAAATAGGGCTTTAAGGGAAAAGGTGGATTATTTAACAAAAGCCCTAGAGAAATTCACCATAGGCTCCAACACCTTAAATATGATCTTAGGGAGCCAAAGGGCAAGTTTTAACAAGAAAGGCCTAGGCTACAAGGAAAAGAAAAATGAAAAGGCCTACAAATGCCTAATAGCTAGGGGACAAGATAAAAAGAAAGTAATTGCTAGGAAATGGATCCCCAAGGAGTATTTAGTGAACCCAATAGGAAAGAATTTATTTTGGGTTCCAAAATCCATCCTTAAGGGTTAGAAAACCCCTAGGGTAGTCAACCATATGAACTTGATCTATATCATATTTTGGTTGACTTAGGATGACGGGACAACATTTTTTAGATAGTGTTGGGTGATGATAACGTACCCATAAATAGGTAATAATGCTTAAATCATGATGATTGATGTAATTCCTATGTATGTCTTAAATCATGATTTATGTTTTTGATATTTGGCACGTTATCATGAGAAATAGGTTTAAATCATGCTTTAGGTGATAATTTGTTTATTATCATCGTATAATACCTAATGCATGACTATAATTTGATGAAAACATGAGTTTCATGATCATAATGTAGAATTGATTGATATATGTCATTATGATCATGTAGGATGTTAGGTTGATACTTAACCATGATAGAATTGCATGAATATATGGGTTAAGTATATACAAATACCCCCTAGTATACATCTCACACTCACTATAGGCTAACTTGATTGCAAACTTAGCATGGGTGAGATATTAGGATGATACAAATGTCCACTAATGCCTATGGCATTTAGATGGTCATTTAAAGTATCAACATAGCAATAATAGACCAATCATGGGGAAGGCTTATGTTTAATTCATAGACATATTGCCCAAAGATCATGGTTGGATATTTCATATGTTTTCAAAACAATTCCTTACCTTAAAATACATGTATTCATGTTTTGAAACAATTGGATGCAAAACTAGGTAGCTAACTTGATACTAGAATGATAAAAAACCTAGTGGTTTTTAGAACTTTTGGATTTTTGGCAAAAACAAGAAAATATAATGAGTTTTCATGAAAAACTATTTTTCATTGATAGATATACTTAAAAGAAATATGTTCCCAAAATTTCATGATTTTTCAAAATTTCTGGAATTTATAATGCATGTCTGAAATTCGTCCAGAAAATCAGAAATATGGATTCATTTGTGCGACCGCATTGCCATGATGGTGATAGGCGAATTCAGTTTGTAAACCTCCTACAAGTGTTAGAAATATACTTGATGCCACCAACAAGTGGTAGGACATATTTTTCCCTCCATTATACTTGATGCCATGAGCTTATAACTTAGTGTTAATCTTTTTGATGGTGTCAAAGGGGGAGAAATAAGTATGTTTAAGTTAATCACATTAGGGGGAGAAATATATATGTAGGGGGAGAAATATATGTAGGGGGAGAAATATATGTAGGGGGAGAAATATATTGTAGGGGGAGAAATATATGATAGGGGGAGAAAATTTGCATAGAGAATTTCATGGATTAAGGGGGAATTGCATGTTGTTATATCATGTTTATCTTTACATGCTTTCTTACCTTAGAATTTATATCAAATGTTTTTATCTAACTTAAACGGATTGCCACACATCAAAAAGGGGGAGATTGTTAGGGCAATCTCTTGCCGTGATATGGTTTTGATGGTGTGGCAAAGGGTTTAAGTTAGTTTGATATGTTGATGTGATATGTGCGTTGAAGTCGTGCAGGACTTAGTAATTCGCACATGGAGCCGTGGCAAGTTTCACATCTCATGACTCGTGCCTTGAGTCGGTGAAGGATAGCTTTGCGGAAGCCGTGCGCTTGGAGCATCCGAGGGACCGCCGGACGAGAAGCTTGGAGTGAAGCCGGAGGAAGTAGACTTCGAGGCAAGAGACGCGAAGGAGCATTGCGAGCCGTGCGCGCGATCTTTGCCGAGGGCGTGGCCGAGAACGAAGAGAACTTCGGCGAGGACTCAGAAATGAGAGTGAGCGATTGTAACCCGGGAAGGGTAGCTCTTAGGTGAAACTTGGCCATTTGGCCAAGTGTCGGATGGGTTTTCAGACACGGTCATTGCCATGTCATAGCGGATCATTGCTCTAATCAGTGAGTTCGGTGGTATCGACATTGGATTGTAGCGTGATCGGCGCCCATCTCGATGGGCGATCACTGCCGAGACCATCGATCGGCGCTGGCGGCGATCGGCTAGTCAATAGGGTTCGACCGCGGGATTCGGCGGTCGATAGCCCTCTATAAAAAGAGAGGGTGTGAGCCTTTGAGAGGCTAATGCTCATACTCCAAACGATCTTCCTAGTGCCCCACAAGCTCTAAACTCTTCTTACTTGTCTTTACTTCAATCCTATTGTAAGAAGAGTGATCTTGGTTGTAAAGGTTACCTCCACCTAGCTTTGTGCAAAGGAGAGACCGATAGTGATTGGTTTTGGCGGAGTGATTCACCGTGGACGAATCGGACCGTGGATTAGCGGCGTAGCCGTGAACCACGTTATATCTCGGTGTTTGTATTGCTTGCTTATATCTTGCTTGTCTTTTGCTTTGTATTTGTATATTCCGCTTGCGCTAATTAGTTTTGTAGACGAGCAATTTACGACATCCAACGTACGAGGGCTATTCACCCCCCTCTAGCCGGCCATTTCGATCCCCTACACACTTTCCTAAATGTTCCTAGTCAAGTATTAATATGCAAGGGCAATATTAATACATAAAGACTAGCATGTAAGTCAATTGATGACTTGATCTCACAAGTCATGGATATATGATATCAAGTTGACACATGAGTATATATTAGAGAATATATACTGAACTGACCCGCCATGAGAAAGTTTCATGGATCGTCATATGAGTGTCATAAACTTTCTCATGTAACTATTGGTATGAATAGTCCTCAAACCTGAAGTCACTACGGTTCCCTACATAAGGAGTTATGTACTTTGGTATTGTCAAACGTCACCCGTAACAGGGTGGACCATAAAGGTGATTACTGGGTATATAACAAATTATGCGGAGGGATGTGAGTGATGTAAATGAGATCTATCCCTCCCATATGACGGGAGTGATATCTGTGGGCCCCTTGATTGAGTAGAACTACTAAAATGCATGGCCATGCTCGAATGAGTCAATATGAGATATTGAGCTCATTTGTTTGAGTTAGTTTACTCAGGGATCAAGAAACACATAGATTGATCGAGGATGACACGGTCTATGCCTCATTGGTCAATCTGATATCAAGGATAGAAGGACACGGTCATACATTATAGTAGTCACGGAAAGGTTAGTCGGATCTTGACTTATTTCGTAACTTGGGTAGCAATGATGTATTGCTAGATGCCGCTCATTGCTTGTGTATCTAAAAGAGTTTAGATCCACTGCCAACGTTATGAGAGCCTATAGGGTCACACACAAAGAGCATGATGATTAGAAGAATTAGTGCATTCTTGTTTGACTAGAATAATTTGGGAATAAGCTTAAGTACAAAATGGTTTTTGGACTTTAAGCTTAATGAGAATTTTATCTTGTTGATTTAATGAGATTAATTCAATATGCTAAGCTTATTAATTTAATAAGATTAAATAAATATGTTATCATGATAGCCTAAGCTTAATTGATTTAATAAGATTAATTCAATATGTTACCTTATTGATTTAATGAGATTAATTCAATATGATAACATAAGCTTATTGAATTAATAAGATTAATTCAACATGCATGAATGCCACATAAGCATGCCACATAAGCATGCCACCTAAGCTTGATGAGGTGGAAGGAGACAAAGGGTTTTGATGTGATAGGAGGTGAAAGGTTTTTTCAATCCTATAAAACACTCCATGGGGTGGCCGGCCAAATGGGTGGAAGCTTGAGGCTTGGAGAGAGCTTGGTGGTGAGAGGCTTTGGTTGTGTGGCTTTTGTGAGTGTAGGCTAGCAAGAAGAGTGGTCTTCTTCTTCTTTTCTCTTTTTCCCTACCTTCCTCTCCTTTAGGGACTTCTCTAGCAAGAAGTAAAGGAGAGCTCTTCTAGTTTCTTTTGTGAGACAAGTTCTTGCTTGTGTGGATACATATAGAGGCACGGACATTTGAACGTGCTAAAAGATCCAACAAACCCAAGGAGAAGCGGGATTAAAAAGGGCACGCAACAAAGGTAATATTCTCCTATAAGATAGGTTTTGAGAAATTTATTTTTTTTGTACGAGGTTTTCTTTCACAAGGATCACTTGGAAGGGATCCTATTTTTCCATTGCGCATATGCTATTTTGCATAAAAAATCCCTACAGTGGTATCAGAGCCACTTGCGAAAGATCGTATAAAAGAAAAATAAAAAAAAAATAGGTTTTCTCTATTTTATATATGATATAGAAGTAGGATAAATTTTATTATGAGTTGATAATTGCATTAGCAATTTTTCAAACATAATAAAATATCCGATGTCTTTTAAAAGTTAAAATTGACATGGTGCATGGTTATGGCCTAGTCCCAAAAAGTTTGTGAATGTGTGTGTTGTAATTCTTAATACGGCCTGTGTGTCGTGCCTTTCTCCTAAAATTCTTGTTGTAAAATTAGTTTTAGACTCGAATGTAACTCGAGTATTTCTCCTTTTGTAATATACAAAATAAAGATGGAGGGTCCATTGGAAGATGACGTTACAAGGAGGAAGTCAACAACACAAGACAACCAAAAGGAAGCACTTGGGAGAAGATGCTATCCCTAGGTTGACCAATCAATCTTTTCATTGGCTTGAGAAGATTGTAGAATAAGGGCCATAACCATGACACGCTTAGTTTAATATGTATGTGATGCATGTTAATTTAGCTTATATGTGATGTATGCTAATATGTATGTGATGCATGTTTAAGTTTATTTCTTAATAAGTCAAAAACGATATGCCTACCAAAGTTTGGTACTCACTACTTCCTCGATCATTTGTTGTTGGGTTTACCAAAGCAAAGCAATGCATTTTATCTTGGAAGAGTGCGAGTGGACAATCGTGATGTCCCGCTATCAAACTTGGTTAAGACTTAATTAAGTTTTTCTTAATTAATTAAAAAAGTAGAGGCATATATTAGCTTTGAACATAAGTTTTAAAAATTAGTTTTGTGTGATTTCAACATCGCACTTTGTCTTAGAAAGTGGTCATTGCTCTGATATCAAAGAAGGCCTCTGTGCCTCGCCACGGCCTGGAAGCTGGTTTAGGAATAAGCACTAAACTAATCTAAACTTAACCAAAGCTATTAAAGAGTTACATCAGATGTAATTGGCAAAAGATTGCCTACCTAATCATACTACGTCATGGGCGATTAGCCAAAGCTAACTCAAGACGAAGTATGATGTGGATCTTTATCCCATATAAATTTATAGCTAAATAGAAGCTAATGATGTAAGCAAAATGTGTTTGCCTACATCAATGATTAGCTCATATCAAAGCTATGAGAATTTAGTGGGAGCCTCATTTAATTAAAGGCCTAATTAAATGACTTAGGTATGATACTTAATTTTGCATTTTAATGTTGTAGATCACCATGTCATCTAACACGACACACCCCCTCAACTTGCGATCTATCCTTGAGAAAGACAAGCTCAATGGAGCTAACTTTCTAGACTGGTTTAGGAACTTGAGGATTATCCTCAACAAAGAACGTAAACTGTATGTCCTAGAGCAGTCTATCCCTGAAACACCCGCCCCTGCGACCACTCATGCTGAAAAGGATGCTTATAAGAAGCATCAAGATGACGCATTAGATGTGTCATGTCTTATGCTTGCCACCATGAACTTTGAGCTTCAGAAGCAACATGAGAACATGGATGCCTATGGTATGGTTGAGCATTTGAAACAACTATATCAAGGACAAGCTAGGCACGAGCATTTTGAAGTGTCTAAGGCTCTTTTTGTTAGTGCATATAAGATCCACATATCTCCACAATGGTATGATATTGTCCACTTTGGGCCCAAGCCCTCATGGTTTTTGTTTTTGGGCTTTACCCAAAAGGCCTCATGCCAATGGAGATATCTTTTTTCTTATAAGCACATGATCTTTTCCATGTCTTACCAATGTGGGACTTTGATTGTATTCCCCATACTCTCAACAATCCCCCCCTCAAACGAAGGACCACATTGGGCCCCCCCTCAAGCCTATCCCTCCTCGAAGGATTTTCTCTGCTTGATGTCCGATCTTCAACCCACAGACTTCACGCGGTTGTTGGTCCCCGACCCAACTAGACTTCCTTCCTGATGTCTGGTTCTCTTGATCCGGACGTGGGAGCTCAACTTCCTTCGTTCGAGGTTCATGGCTTGACATGGACCATGGCTCTGATACCAATTGTTAGTGCTTATAAGCTCCACATATCTCCACAATGGCATGATATTGTCCACTTTGGGTCTAAGCCCTCATGGTTTTATTTTTGGGCTTTACCCAAAAGGCCTCATACCAATGGAGATATCTTTTTTCTTATAAGCACATGATCTTTTCCATGTCTTACCAATGTGGGACTTTGATTGTATTCCCCATACTCTCAACACTTTTTACATGCAAGATGCAAGAAGGAACACCTGTAGGAACTCACGTACTTAAAATGATAGGGTACGTTGAGAACCTTGAAAGACTAGGTTTTCCACTGAGCCAAGAATTGGCAACCGATGTTATCCTGCAATAATTGCTGGAAGCATATAATCAATTCGTCATGAATTATAACATGAATGAAATTGATAAGCCTTTGCCTGAGATTCTCAGCATGTTAAGAACTGCTGAACCGAATCTCAAGAAGAAAGTTAGTAACGTACTAATGGTCAAGAAGGGCAAAGGTAAGCACAAAGGCAAGGGTAAGACCCAAGCCAAAGGCAAGGCCAATTCATCCACTTCAAAGGGTAAAGGTAAAGTACTTAAGGAAGGGGACTGTTTCCATTGCGGTGAGACTGGACACTGGAAGCGGAACTGCAAAGTCTACCTTGAGGAAGTAAAGAAGAAAAGAAGTGGGACTTCTGCCTCAGGTATACACGTTATAGAAGTTAATCTATATATTTCTTCTACATGGGTATTAGATACCGGATGTGCATCTCATATTTGTACTAATGTGTAGGGACTGAGAAATAGTAGACTAATGGCAAAGGGCGAAGTGGACCTACGAGTAGGCAATGACGCAAAAGTTGTTGCTGTAGCTGTAGGAACATATTCTTTGTCTTTTCCCACTGGGATTATCTTAGAACTAGAGGAGTGCTTTTATGTACCTGCATTAATGAAGAACATAATTTCTGTATCTTGTTTAGACAAGAAAAACTTTTCTTTTATAATAAAGGACAAATGTTGTTCCATTTATTTGAATGAAATGTTCTATTGTAATGCACCACTTATGAATGGTCTCTATGTTCTAGATTTAGAAAACCCAATTTATAATGTAAATACCAAACGGTTCAAATCGAATAATTTGAATCAAACATATCTCTGACACTGTCGCCTAGGTCACATAAATGAAAAACGCATATCCCAACTCCATAAAGATGGATTATTGGACTCATTTGATTTTGAATCATATGAGGTATGCGAATCTTGTCTTTTAGGAAAGATGACTAAAACTCCATTTAGTGGACATGGCGAGAGAGCGACGGACTTGTTAGGACTCATACATACTGATGTATGTGACCCTTTCAATGTCGAAGCCAGAGGAGGCTATAAGTACTTTATTACTTTCACTGATGATATGAGTAGATTTGGCTACTTATATTTGATGAGACATAAGTCAGAATCCTTTGAAAAGTTCAAAGAATTCAAGAATGAAGTACAAAACTAACTTGGTAAGCGTATTAAGCTACTTCGATCAGATCGAGGTGGTGAATACCTTAGTCAAGAGTTTCGTGATCACCTGGCTGAGTGTGGGATAATATCCCAACTCACTCCACCTGGAACACCACAATGGAATGGTGTATCTGAGAGGAGAAATCATACTCTATTAGATATGGTACGATCAATGATGAGCCAGACTGATCTACCTACTTCCTTTTGGGGTTTAGCTCTAGAGACAGCCGCTTTCACACTTAATCGCGTCCCATCAAAAGCCGTAGAAAAGACACCATATACGTTATGGACTGGGAAGAGTCCCAAAATATCTTTTATAAAGATTTGGGGTTGTGAAGCTTATGATAGACGTCAAGTCTCAGATAAACTAGGACCCAAATCAGATAAGTGTTATTTTGTAGGATATCCTAAGGAAACTAAGGGATATTACTTTTACAATCTCACACTTGGCAAGGTGTTTGTTGCCAGAAATGCTGTCTTTCTAGAAAGAGAATTTATTTCTAGAAAAACTAGTGGGAGTAAAATTCATCTTGAAGAAATTCAAGATGAAGATAACACTAAGGCTTCGATGGAAAATGAATAGACACCACAAAGTATTGTGGATGAGGAAATTGTTGCCCAAAGAGTTGTGGAGCAAACACCTGTTCAAGTAGACCAACCTCTTCGTAGATCTGATAGGATCCGTCATCAACCCAAGAGATATTCTTTTCTCTTGACTGACAACGGTGATGTATTGCTTGTCGATCTTGACGAGCCTACATCCTATCAAGAAGCTATGATGAGCCCAGATTCCGAGAAATGGATAGAGGCCATGAGATCCGAAATGGAATCCATGTACACTAACCAAGTATGGACTTTGGTTGATCCACCTGAAGGGGTAAAACCCATTGGGTGTAAGTGGGTCTTTAAAGTAAAGACTGACATGGATGGTAATAAGCATACCTATAAAGGTAGATTGGTGGCTAAAGGATTCAAACAAATTCATGGTATTGACTATGATGAAACCTTTTCACCAGTTGCGATGCTTAAATCCATTCGGATCATACTTGCTATTGCAGCCTACCACGATTATGAGATCTAGCAGATGGATGTCAAAACCGCTTTTCTGAATGAAAAGCTACTCGAGGATGTGTACATGACATAGCCTGAGGGTTTTGAAGATCCAAAGCATCCTGGAAAGGTATGCAAACTGCAAGGGTCCATTTATGGACTAAAGCAAGCCTCTTGAAGCTGGAATCTTCGATTCGATGATGCAATCGAGGAGTTTGGTTTCATCAAGAATGAAGATGAACCTTGTGTCTACAAGAGAAATAGTGGGAGCACAGTTGTATTTCTTATCTTGTATGTAGATGACATACTTCTCATCGATAATGATATTCCCTCACTCCAGTCTGTGAAGATGTGGTTAGGGAATTGTTTCTCAATGAAAGACTTAGGTGAAGCTGCCTATATTTTAGGCATCAAGATCTATAGAGATAGATCTAAAAGATTACTTGGCCTAAGTCAGAGTACATACATTGATAAAGTGCTAGATCGTTTTGCTATGCAAAATTCCAAGAAAGGATTTCTGCCTTTATCACATGGTGTGAGTCTTTCGAAGACTCAATGTCCCTCTTCTAAGGAGGAGAGAGATCGCATGGATAAGATCCCTTATGCATCTGCTATAGGGTCTATCATGTACGCCATGCTTTGTACTCATCCTGATGTCTCGTATGCTTTGAGCATGACGAGTAGATACCAGTCGGATCCAGGTGAAAGTCACTGGATAGCAGTAAAAAATATTCTTAAATACTTATGAAGAACGAAAGACTGATATTTGGAGGCAATGAGGAGCTAACTGTAAAGGGTTACAGTGATGCAAGCTTCCAAACAGACAAGGATGACTATAGATCGCAATTGGGGTACGTGTTTTGCCTGAATGATGGAGCTGTGAGATGGAAGAGTTCGGCGGGACACGATTCTTTGATTCTACAATGTAGAGTATATTCGTATGCGATGCGTGAAAGGAGGCTGTTTGGCTCTGCAAGTTCATCAGTGAACTTAGGGTAGTTCCTAGCATTGCAGATCCAATAGACCTCTTTTGTGACAACAATGGGGCTATTGCACAGGCTAAGGAACCTCGATCACATCAGCAGACCAAACACATACTGCGACGCTTCCATCTCATTCGAGGGATCATCGATAGAGGAGATGTGAGGATATGCAGAGTACCGACAGAAGCTAACATCGCAGATCCATTGACCAAGGCTTTGGTACAGAGGAAGCATGATGGTCACACTAGGTCACTAGGTATCATATATTATAGTGATTGGTACTAGTGCTAGTGGGAGATTAGTAGTTATAGCCCTAGAACCAATCATGTGATGGTTGAATAGGGAACATTTTGTATCATATTCTATAAAGGCAAAGGATTGGTTATTATATTTACATCTTGCTTGTGCTAGCTAAATTAAATATAATAATGCCCTAGAAAAGTAGGTTCTTATCTACAGCACATCAATTGGCAGAATTGATTATGAGAGGCTGTAGAGAACACTTTCCTAAATGTTCCTAGTCAAGTATTAATATGCAAGGGCAATATTAATACATAAAGACTAGCATGTAAGTCAATTGATGACTTGATCTCACAAGTCATGGATATATGATATCAAGTTGACACATGGGTATATATTAGAGAATATATACTGAACTGACCCGCCATGAGAAAGTTTCATGGATCATCATATGAGTGCCATAAACTTTCTCATGTGACTATTGGTATGAATAGTCCTCAAACCTGAAGTCACTATGGTTCCCTACATAAGGAGTTATGTACTTTGGTATCGTCAAACGTCACCCGTAACAGGGTGGACCATAAAGGCGATTACTGGGTATATAACAAATTATGCGGAGGGATGTGAGTGATGTAGATGAGATCTATCCCTCCCATATGACGGGAGTGATATCTGTAGGCCCCTTGATTGAGTAGAACTACTAAAACGCATGGCCATGCTCGAATGAGTCAATATGAGATATTGAGCTCATTTGTTTGAGTTAGTTTACTCAGGGATCAAGAAACACATAGATTGATCGAGGATGACACGGTCTATGCCTCATTGGTCAATCTGATATCAAGGATAGAAGGACACGGTCATACATTATAGTAGTCACGGAAAGGTTAGTCGGATCTTGACTTATTTCGTAACTTGGGTAGCAATGATGTATTGCTAGATGCCGCTCATTGCTTGTGTATCTAAAAGAGTTTAGATCCACTGCCAACGTTATGAGAGCCTATAGGGTCACACACAAAGAGCATGATGATTAGAAGAATTAGTGCATTCTTGTTTGACTAGAATAATTTGGGAATAAGCTTAAGTACAAAATGGTTTTTGGACTTTAAGCTTAATGAGAATTTTAGCTTGTTGATTTAATGAGATTAATTCAATATGCTAAGCTTATTAATTTAATAAGATTAAATAAATATGTTATCATGATAGCCTAAGCTTAATTGATTTAATAAGATTAATTCAATATGTTACCTTATTGATTTAATGAGATTAATTCAATATGATAACATAAGCTTATTGAATTAATAAGATTAATTCAACATGCATGAATGCCACATAAGCATGCCACCTAAGCATGCCACATAAGCATGCCACCTAAGCTTGATGAGGTGGAAGGAGACAAAGGGTTTTGACCTTTGGAATTTCTCCACATGTGGCCGGCCAAACAAGGAGTGTGTTTGATTATTTTTCAATGCAATTGATTGCATTGAATGTGATAGGAGGTGAAAGGTTTTTTCAATCCTATAAAACACTCCATGGGGTGGCCGGCCAAATGGGTGGAAGCTTGAGGCTTGGAGAGAGCTTGGTGGTGAGAGGCTTTGGTTGTGTGGCTTTTGTGAGTGTAGGCTAGCAAGAAGAGTGGTCTTCTTCTTCTTTTCTCTTTTCCCCTACCTTCTTCTCCTTTAGGGACTTCTCTAGCAAGAAGTAAAGGAGAGCTCTTCTAGTTTCTTTTGTGAGACAAGAGCTTGCTCGTGTGGATACATATAGAGACACGGATATTTGAACGTGCTAAAAGATCCAACAAACCCAAGGAGAAGTGGGATTAAAAAGGGCATGCAACAAAGGTAATATTCTCCTATAAGATAGGTTTTGAGAAATTTATTTTTTTGTACGAGATTTTCTTTCGCAAGGATCACTTGGAAGGGATCCTATTTTTCCGTTGCGCATATGCTATTTTGCATAAAAAATCCCTATAGTTACGAGGGTAAACCCTCATAAGAAGTGTGTATCTCTGAGAGAGCTTCGATTTGGTTGGTAGCACATTTTATGGGTCTACTTGTGTGAAAAGTTATGCTTGTTTTATCGTCGGCTACTCCAAAAGCGAATAGTTCGATCGATACTTGCAATACACAACAAAAAAAAAGGTACCAAGACTTCATCTTGGATTAGTAGTGCGGGAGAAATAATAGGAATAATTCATGAATCGAAAAATACAAAAAGAAAGCCAAAAAGTGCTAGATTGGTGGTTACACCAAATCTTAGCGCCCCCGCTCTGATACCAATTGTTGGATCGAAAGCGTCGTTAGAGGGGGGGGGGTGAATAGCCAGTGTAAATTTTTTTCATCTTTTCGTTTGTTCGATTAAAACACAGAGATGTACAGCGAAAAAATAAATAACACAAGTTTGTTTTTACTTGGTTCACAACCCAATGGTTGCTAATCCAAGGCCCCACCCCGCAATCCTTGACCGCATATGAAGGGGCAATCCACTATAGAGTCTCCTCCTCGTTGGAGGTAGGAGACAACGATCACAAAAACCGAAAGCACGAGGATGAGGCAACAAGCCTACTTCACCTCGTTACGATTAAAACCACGAATACAATAACTAAATAGAAACAAACTTGTTGCTGCCGATGAAGAAGTTGTAAGCTTGGTGTTGCATTGCGTTATGATGACGTTAGGGCTTTAGCGTTGTAGGAGCACTTGAGAATAATATTGATGATATTTGGGTTGGAGTCCTCCCCTCCTTTTATAGACTTGTGCCTTGGAATAAGTCTAAATGCATATCCTCAAATTTTCGAACTTATCACGAGGTGACACCTTATCTTATCACGAAGTGGCGGCGTCAAATGATATCCTTTTTGACCTAGCATACAAGGTTGATTCGTCACCATCAGTCGACTGATGCCCTTCATCAGTCCATTGATGTGCATCAATCGACTTCTAATAGCTAGAAGTCGACTGTCAGCCTAGCCACTTCCCTGCAGCAAGAGGTTAGCATGAAATATGGTAAATATGATGGTTCCTTATCGTCCGATCTCGACCTAGACCTTCCATTGACAGTCTTAGTCAGATCGCTGCCTACGGTCTTCCCCGTACAGAGGACATGACCTTACCATATCTCTTCGCACTCGTGCTTATCTCTGGTCCTTTATGACCTGTCGCTTTGCTTCCGGTCTTCACCTGGGTTCTTCAATTCTCACGAAGTTCTCCTGGTGTTGCCCGACCACCACGATTTCCCGACTCAGGATTCTCTGGGTGTCGCTGACCTTCGGCTTAGCTTAACCATTTCCTACACACTTAATTCAGCTCATGATATAACAATATGACCTTAACTTTGGATCTTTTCCATAATCAAAATCTAGGTTCGATTATCTGGTGCCCTTGCACCAACAGAGTTTGTGTAAGAAGGTTTTTCTCCACCTTGTGTTCATCTAAAGGAGAATATAGTGGAAGGTTGAGGGAGTGATCCGCCTAACAGATTGTCATGGACTAGCGGCAAGAGGCCGTGAACCACGTTAAAAGATTTGTGTTCCTCTTGTCTTCTTTACTTTTGTTTTAGCTTTAATTGTATTCTTTTTAGTATTATTATTATTATTCCGTAACGCTAACAAGTGTGTAGACAATCAAGCACGAATGAATTCCATCTAGCGATGATTAGGCTATTCATCCCCCCTTCTAGCCGGCCATCGATCCTAACAAGTGGTATCAGAGCGAGGAGATTATCAACGGACTCATTGCCGCGATAATCAAGTCAAATGGCCAGCATGAACATCCACCCACCAAAGTTCGAAAAGGATTTCTAATGATGGAAGAAAAGGATGAAGGTATTTTTCGAAACCGATTTTGATATTATGATATTTATGGAGAATGGTTTTGAGGTACCTAGGGATGAAGAAAACAAGCAAATCGAAAAATCAAGGTGGACTAAGAAGTAAAAGGAGGAGCATCTAGCAAATTCTAAAGCCAAGCATCATCTCTTCAATGTGCTTCCTCAACAAGAGATCAATCGGATTGGAGAATGCTCAAGTACCAAGGAGATGTGGGATAAGCTAATTGAGCTTCATGAGGGAACATCCGAAGCCAAATTAGCAAGACAAGACCTTCTCCGATCACAACTAAATAACATTAAATTGGACAAAGGGGAAAAGGTATTGTCCTTACATTCTAGGTTTAAAGAAATAATCAATAGCTTGTCTAATGTAGGAGAAAAACTATCAAATCGGCATATGATCATGAAAGCCATTGACGCATTTCCCTGATCATCAAAATGGAGCTCCATGGTTGATTCCTCCTATATCTCTAGGAATCTAGAGGTTAGTACTTTAGAAGAATTTTTTTCAATTATAGAACTTCACAAAACTCGCCTTGAAGGAATAGTTGAAGAACTAATCAAACAACCAAGGGGAGTAGCACTTGTAGCAAGCAAAGGAAAGAAGAAGTCCCCACCCTCCTCATCCAATGATGATTCACACTCTTCAATGGATACCGATGAAGAGGCTTATATGGCAAGAAGGGTAAGACATGCTTTGAAAGGTTTTTAATTTAACAAATCTAATGATAGGAGAAGGGAAAGGAAGATCATATGCTATAATTGCCAAGGAGAAGGACACATGAGGGATGAGTGCCCTCTATTGAATAAGAACAAGGAAGAAAAGAAGAAGAATGACAAGAAGAGAGAAAACAAGAACAAAGAAGAGAAGAAGTCAAAATCCTCCCGGAACTTGCAAGCCACATGGGACGCATCCTCATCGAAAGAAGAAATAGATGCCGTCTCACACTTTGCACTCATGGAAGTAGATGATGTAGCCTCCACCTCATCCGAACAAGAAGAAGGAAGAAAAAATGAGGAGGAGAGCTCAAGTGTAGGGGGAGCATAAACCTCGGATTCAGAAAAAGATTGGGTAAGTGAGGTAAAGAATCTCCCTACTCAAGATGTAATTCATATGATTTCAAATTTAACTAGGGATTTATTTAGAACTAAGAATAAAAATAAATGCATGCAAAATAATATTAGAACTCTAGAAGAAAAGCTAAAGAATGCATGTTCACATGATAATGATGTTTCTTCTAGTACTAATGATGCATGTTTAGAAGAAAATAGGACTTTAAGCGAAAAGATAGAATACCTTAGTAAAGCCCTTGAAAAATTTACCATAGGCTCAAATACCTTGAAAATGATTATAGGGAGCCAAAGGGTAAGTTTCAATAAGAATGACTTAGGATATAAGAGTTCAAAGAATGAAAAATCATATCATTATCTAATTGCTAGAGGGCAATCAAAAACAACAATGGTAGCTAGAAAATGGATCCCTAAGGAATACTTGATAAATTTTATTGGAAAGAATCTATATTGGGTACCCAAGTCAATCCTTAAAGGTTAGAAAAACCTAGAATCGTCAACCATATTTGAATTTATTTTATTTCTTGCTAAATGGTTGACTTATGGTGATAATGGGTTATACTTAACCTTGGATAGCATTGCATGAAATTTTTGGTCAAGTAGAAATACTTTAGTTAAATCTCACAACCCACTATAAGGATAACTTGATTGATAACCATAGCCATGGGTGAGATGTTAGGTTGATACAAATGATTCACTAATGCTTATGGTATTTTAATGTGTCATTAGATGTATCATGATATAGCAATCATTGACCAACTATGGGAAAAGTAAATGTTTAACTCATGAACATCTTGACCAAAGATCATGTTGGTGCAGTAGGCACTAGATAATCGAACCTAGATTTTGATTATAACAAAAATCCAAAGCTAAGGTCATATTGTTGTCTAACGAGCTGATCCAAGTGTGCAAGAATGGTTAAGCTGAGCTGAAGGTTGGCAACACTTGGAGAATCCCGAGTCGGGAAATCATGGTGGTCGGGCAACACCGAGAGAACTTTGGATGGAGCCGAAGAACCCAGGTGGAGACCTGAAGCAAAGCCATGAGTCACAAAAGGACCTAAGGTAAGCTCGTGTGTGAGTGAATGTAAGGTCGGGTCCTCCGTACGGGGACATCCTTAGGCGGTGATCCGACTAAGACTTCTCGTGGAAGGTCTAAGTCGAGATCAGATGATAAGTGGCCGTCGAATTCACTTATATTGTTTTTATTTCGAGCTAACTCTTAAGTGTAGTCAAGAACCCTAGCCACCAGTTGACTACTGGCTTGTAGCAGTCGACTACTGGGCATCACTCGAATTGATAAGGGCAGCAGTCGACTGCCATTTGAATTTCCAGCCTCGAGGAGAGTCAAGATAAGCTCCACTTATCTTGGGGGGATGAGGTTCTTTGACTATGAGCTAGAACTGAACGTTGGGGGAGCTTCCAAGGCCATAAAAGAAGGGGGGTTTCACCCCTTTTGGTCATCTAAGTGTTTACAAAGAGATCCCGAAATGTTGCCTCTCTCTATGACTACGCTACGACGTTGAAACACTGTAGGAACGTCGACGACACGACCTCAAGATTAAAGATCCATTCATCGTCGGTATAACTTTCCATTTCTATTCAGTGTACTAAGTTGCTTTTCAATTATTGTATTCGAAGTTTTCATTGTAAAACGAGGTGAGGTAGGCTTGTTTCTTCATCCTCGGACTTTCCGTGTTTTCATGTATCCGTTGTCTCCTACCTCCAACGAGGAGATCTTTTAGTGAATTGCCCTCCGTATGCAATCTAGGATTGCAAGGGCCTTGGATTAGCAACCAAGTAAAAATAAACTTGTCATTTACTTTTCTACTGTGCAACTCTTTACTTTATTTTTATTGAACGAAAAGGAAAAGAAACGAAGTTTTACGTGCACTATTCATCCCCCCTCTAATGTTTTTTGATCCAATAATTGGTATCAGAGAGGGGGAACTACGATTTGGTGCAACCACCAATCTAGCACTCAACTTTAAGTTTTCTTTTAGTTTTTTGTTTTGCAATTCATAAGTTAAGTCTTTTCGTTTCATTTAATTTCCTTCTCCAGCACTACTAATCCAAGACGAAAGTCTTGGTACCTTTTTGTCATTTTTATTTTTGCGAGGTTCTCTTTTCCTTCTAAATGACCCATCTCGAAGGGATTAACACCACCCGACCTCCATTTTACAACGGAGACGACTTCCGTTACTGGAAGGGTCGGATGAAGTGCTATTTAGAAACCCAAGTAGAGATGCAGATCGTAATCCAAACCGAGTTCACACTTCCTACTAATGAAGATGGTGAATCGTTGGATTGCGATTAATGGACAAATGCCATAAAATGCCAAGTGGAAGCCAATGCCAAGGCTACGCAAATCCTACAGTGCGGCTTGTCCAAAGAAGAGCTCAGCCGCGTCGGACCCTTCATCAATGCGAAGGATTTATGGAACAAACTCATCGAGCTACACGAAGGAACCGACGATGAGAAGGTATGTAAGAGGGATCTATTTTTAAATAAATTATACAATCTAAAAATGTAGGTTCATGAGACCGCCACCCAATTACATGCACGGATCTAAGATATGTTAGTTGTATATGAGAGGTATCTTAAGGCAATCGCTATATGATTGTTCCATTTATTTGATAAATGAAGATTCACTATTTGAGTATACGTGTTTTTATGTATTTGATTGGATCTTAAACTCATTTACTGGATGTCCGCAATACGATTCACAACATGAGAGAATTTGTTATTGGATCACAACTAGTGAGTTTCTCTACATGTGTAATTGTGATGTATTGGAATTATGCCTAGTGGATGAATTGATGGATTAGGACGCCATCAATTCTGTTGAGACTAGCACGAGGTATACTCTTTGGTTTATCCAAGCAGCTGTTTCTCACTAGCTAGAGACATTGGGATGTCTAGAGTTCATCGTGGATGCTAGTTATGGTAACTATTTCATTGGAGTGACCAGCTGTAAGATTTCATATGGTTCTCTACATATAAGGATATGTCAATGAAGTTCTTACAGCAGCTTAAGTGCGATGTTTCTTCGACTTGCGGTATTCAAGTCATCTTGGTCATGAAGACTTATGCTTTGACATCTTAAGCAAGCATCTCTGAGGAGATATAGACCCGGGATGATTGACCGAAGGTGTTTGAATAGACTACAAAGGATTCACCGCTTCTTGCGAGGAGATGTATACCCTATGGCCTCTCGTCGGATTGTTACTAAAGTCTTTGGCCAAAACATTACATGTTTAGAGTATGGTACTCTTGGACGCATGTGCAGTAACTAGAATCCGAAGGACGAGGAAGTAATACTTGGGCTAGGTGTGACATAGTCAGCATAGTAGGGACTGACACAATAGACCATGTCTTGAACCAAGTGGGTATAATATGAGTGAAAGGAATGGGACACGATTCTTTATAGTTGCTGAAGTGTTTTAGAAAAGGTTTTAGGATCAACCGTTGATTTTTCGGTTAATTTGGGATCATGATACTAGGTGCCACTCATGATCATTTTATAATTAATAGTTAATTATAGACGACCAACATAAATTGGGAACCTATTTGGTCACACGCACAATGAGCATAATCCGAAGGATTTAAAATGAGTTTGAGAATAGGATTCTCAGATCGAGAGAGACTAGGTTTGGTTAGACCAAACAAAGAGCGAGTATGAAATGATTTCAGTCGTATCGAAAGCATGTATGGGCCGTGTCTTTTGAAGAAATGATGGATGAACCAAATCGGTTTGGTTTTAATTCAATGGTGGAAAATAAACCAAAGTAGTTTGCTTTGATTTAAATGAATGAACCAAAGTTGGTTTGGTTCCTTTTAACTTAAAATAGACCAACGCGGTTTAGTTTATTTTAACTTAAGTTATTGGAGCAGGTTAATGGATCTTGGTTATGAAACAATAACCGTTAGGAGACTGTGTTCTCTATACAAATAGGGCTTAAGGGTTTTGTGAAACCCTAATCTATTCTTGCCGCCCAACTCCTCTCTTCTCCTCCTCCTTGCTCTTGTCGCCTAAGCCAAGGAGTGGCCCAAAGGAGCTGCTGCCGCACCTCCTTGCCGCTGGCCAACCACCAACCGCCGACATCCCTTGGGCCACCCTCAGCCACCGACCAACCACCCTTGGCCGCTAGCGACCAAGGAGCAGCCGACCAAACCTTGGTCAACCACTTCTTCCACCTATACAAGTTGTCCAATTTTGGACAGCTTGATCTCCTTCACGTGGAGAGGCCGTTTGGTCGGTGGTTTATGCTCCGACAGCGGCTTACTTGCTGAGGATTGGTTCTTTGGCAATCCTCATAGGTGGAAAGTTAAGTTTTCGTCAAACGGTTGATGAAAACCGCTTTCGACAAGCGAGTTTGTGAAACTCATTTTTGGGATCCGAATTTATTTCAGATTGTGATCGTCTCTCGGATCACATCATCTTCGACACGAGGCTAGTGACTTTTGCGAAGATGAGGCTCATCGCTTTGTGAAGCTATCTCGATGATACTCGGCATGGATACTGATAGAGGCGATTCTAGCGAGGGTCGCTACGGTTGATGTCATTCCTGCTACATGTGATCCGTCAGGTATACCTAGTATAAGTTTCCTTTTATTGCAAAATTTTAAATAGTGATTATGTCTGCACATGTTGTATCTTGCATGCGTGTGATTTGTGTGTTGTAATAAATTATATTTATTGCTTTTATTGCTTCCGCCGTGTGCATGTTTACGAAACGTGTTCGAACACACACTCGCCGCGGTGCTGGGGAAACCCAATAGTGGTATTAGAGCCACACTGTGTTCCAACATAATCATAAAATTGTTTTGCGATAGTCATAAATGTATATATGGAAATTTTCTACTTTTGGAAAGTTTAGATGTATTTATGAAAATTTTCTACTTTTGGAAAGTTTAGAAGTATTTATGGGAATTAATACTTTACATAAATAAAATATGTAATTAGATTTGGAAATTTATTTCTTAATTTAATCACGATTTGATTTGGAAAATCAAATCTCAAACATATTTTATTTTCATAAATAGTTATGACAAATAAGGAAAATTTAAATTGGAAATTTTCTAATATGATTAGGAAATTTAAATTTAGGAAATTTGTTTCCTAAATTAGATTTGACTTTCCTTAATTAACACTTTCCATAAATAAAATATGTGATTAGATTTGGAAATTTGTTTCCTAATTTAATCATGAATTGATTTGGGAAATCAAATTTAAAACATATTTTATTTCCAAAATAGTTATAACAAATAAGGAAACTATTTATACATGCCATAATTATATTCCATATAATTGCATTAGATGCATATCATTATGTTATGTGTGTCATGACATGTAGATGTATGTCATGTGTGTCATGCCATGTAGATAATAGTTATTTGCATGCAAAGAGAATGAGACATTAAAACCCTTACACAATATTAAAGCCTACACCTTCCATTAATATAGTTAGAACCGGAGTTCTGTTTCTTGTTTGGGTTGTTGGACTCGCTCCAAGCCCGACTCAAACTTGAACATGTTCAAATCATTGGAATAGTTTAACACTAATATGGTAAGATTCAGAGGTCAATCGTTAGTTTGGGTTGTTAGACTCACTCCAAGCTTGGCTAATTGGTTGAATGCGCTCTAACCATATTAAAACTATTTCGCGATTAATGGGTCGGCTCTAACATGGAGCATCGATTTGTTGGACTCACTCCTAGGTCGCTGTGAAGAGACGTGAAGTTGGGTGCTATGCATATGATGCATACTTGTTAATGTGTTAACAACCCAATGTATGTGTGAACATTCAATTAGTTGATAGCACATTGTGATAGTTACATATACGTGATATGTAATCGGTATGCTTGATACCTACCATCACATCTAAGAATGACTTGTTCGACTCACTCAAGGTTGTTCTTAACTATGTTGGATATCAACCCATTCGAAGATGGACCTATAATCTCCCGAATTAATTTTGAGGGGTTTTTATTTCAAAAAATGAATGGGATTTTGTAAATGTATGTTGATGCATTTTAAAATCATTTTCTCATATATGCTTGATTTGTATTTCTAGGTTAATCGCTTGATCATGATGTCTTTGAATTTGCGCTCTATTTTGAATTCGAATAAATTGACTGGGCCAAACTTCTTGAACTGGCTTAGAAACTTGAGAATTGTTCACAAGGCGGAAAAGCTTGAGTATGTCCTCGAAGAGCCTCTTCCCGTCCGTCCAAGTGATGATGCAACTCTGGACCAATTGTTGGCCTATCAGAAACATGTGAGTGATTCTGAACTAGTGGGTTGCATCATGCTAGCCGTGATGGTACCCAAGCTGCGGAAGTAGCATGAGCATATGGATGCTCATACCATAGTCTTTCATCTTTATGAGTTATTTGATAAGCAAGTGAGATCCGAAAGGTTCGAAGTCTCCAAGCTCCTCTTCACCTCTGAGATGTAAGAAGGTTCATTTATGGTACTTCTCAACATACTGAAGACTGTGGAGCCTTCTGTGAAGCATGAGCAGGGGACGATGCTATTAGTTGATTCCTCGAAGAAAGGTTCTAAGAGGAAGTCAAAGGAACAACAAAAGGGGAAGAAGAAAAAGACTAAAAAGGCAGAACCAGCTCAAAAGGGAACTTGCCATCATTGTGGCAAGGAGAACCATTGACGAAGAAACTGCAAGATTTATCTTGAGTCCGTGAAGAAGAATGAAGCATCAGATGCCCCATCTTCTTCAGATATCTTCATTATTGATTGTCATTCTATTTCCTCAAACACTTGGGTATTGGATACTGGGTGTGGCTCACATATATGTAATGACATATATGGGCTAAGGAATATAAGAAAACTCGTCAAGGGAGAGTCAAATTTACGTGTTGGGAATGGAACAAAGGTTGTTGCACTCGCCATCGAAACGTATTTGTTGAGACTCCCTATAGGACTTGTCTTAGAACTGGACAATTGCTTTTATGTTCCTTTGTTGATAAAAAATATCATTTCTATTTCTTGATTAAATAGAAATGGGTACCATTTGACTTTTAGTAACAATTGTTGTTACATAACTTTGAATGACGTGCTTTATGAGACTGGAACATTGTGCAATGGTATATATACATTAGACGTATCTAGTGACATTCTCAATATCGAAGTGAGCAACAAGCATGCTAAAAAAGATAGTCAATTAGGCTCCTACATGTGCCATTGTCGTCTTGGCCATGTGAGCAAGAAACACATGTCCGAATTACACTGATGTGGAATTCTAGAATCGTTTGAATTAGATTCATACGATACACGCGAATCATGCTTAAAAGGCAAGATGACTAAGTTACCTTTTACGGGAAAAGGTGATCCGGTGGGAGAGTTGCTTGGTATAATACATACTGATGTATGTGGACTCAAGCTCTACGAGGCTATAGCTACTTCATTACCTTCACCGATGATCACTCACGGTTTGGGTATGTGTTTTTGATGAAACACAAGTCTAAAGCCTTTGAAAGATTCAAAGAACACTACAAAAATAAGCAAATTTGGCGACGAATTTTGTAACATATTTTGGAAAAAAATTCGTTGCAAAAATTTTCTGCAACGAAATTTGCAATGAAAAAATTTCGTTGTAAATAATTCACCGCCAAATTCTGCAACGAAAAATAAAAATTCATCGCCAAATTGCAACGAATAAAATTTTCGTTGCAAAATTCATCGCCAAATTTGGCGACGAATCTTACTTTTTGTTGCCAAATTTGGCGATGAAAAATATATTGGTCGCCAAATTTGCGACGAAAAATAAATTCGTCACCAAAGTCAAATAAACATATTTCCACGAATAAAATTAAATTTGGCGACGAATATTTTTTCGTCGCCAAATCTGCGATGAAGAAAAAAATTCGTTGCAAAATTTTTAATATCAGTCGACTGACGGATACAATCAGTCGACTGAATATACGACCAGCTCGATTGATCGGTCGGTTATCAAAGGTTCTGTAATGTGCTACAGTAATGACAGTCGACTGGTCATTTTTATCAGTCGACTGCCAAGTGAGTAGTTGACTGCTCAGTCGTCTACGAAATATTCTATAAGGTGCTACATTACCATCAGTCGACTGATCATGTTGATCAGTCGACTGATGTTGAAAATCTATTTTGTCGACACATTTTTTCATGTATTAGTCGATTGATGGTTTACATCAGTCGGCTGATACATCAATTTTTGCAACAAAAATAGTTTTTTGGCTGCAAATCTGATTTTTTTTTTATAGATTATACTTTTTTTTTCCTATTTTACAATAAACACATACAACAATATAAACAAATTTAGACATCAAACTTTAATATGGAATTAATATATATATATATATATATATATATATATATATATATATATATATATATATATATATATATAACAAACCTAAACAAACTTACAAATACATAGATATCGTATGTGATAAGTCGAGTAACATTTAAATACAATAAATAAATTCAAAGGTAACCACCATCATCACCATCATCATCAAAAAATACATCATCATTGTCATTATGACAGGGATCAGGAGGAGGAGCAGATCTAGAAGGAGGAAGTTGACTTGACTAGATGTTAATTGAAGATGTTGTATAATGAACATTTGTTGCCTTTGAAATTCATTCATTTTTCCATTTAAGTCTTTTACTTGCTGAGGGTTTTCTCTCGATTCAGTTTCCTTCTGTGCTAGTAACTCCCTTAAATGATTAACCTCTTCGGTTAATTGAATTACTTGTGCTTTTGATGTCGGGGATGATGAAGAAGAAGCACCAGGGACTCTATAGGATCGACTCAAAGAATCGAGTCCAATTATTCTTCCACTTTTTGGCTCTCTAGATGCTTCGAGCCATAAATTTATATTGCTAACAGAAGGCTCAGATTCGACTGCAACATCGCTGGCACTCGAATTTCTCTGTGAAGGTTCATCGTATTTCTCCTATTGTGAAATAAAAAAATACTAACATAAGAATTTAAAATTTTAAAATTACAAACCTTCATTGTTCTAGTTCTTTCCCCACTCCATGTCTTATCTTTCTTTTGGAATGTACAGGTGAAAGTTGTTGGTGCAATCGGCCCATGTTGACTCGAGCAGTACCTTGATAGTATTTTGATGATAGACAAAACTCATGACATGGGATTGTCATGGAAAAGTCCAACATGGAGTTGGCATGGAAAATCCAAGCATGGAGCTTGGTGTGGAAGTCCAAGGGGGAAGCCTTGGCATGGGAAAGTCCAAAGCATTGCGAAGCCGTGTGCTTGGTGCTTGGCATGGGAAAGTCCAAAGCATTGTGAAGCCGTGCGCTTGGTGCTTGGCATGGGAAATCCAAAGCATTGCGAAGCCGTGCGCTTGGTGCATTTGGGAAGTCTTGAGAACTTGACAAGTTCACTAGGCTCGGGTCCTTGAGTCGGTGAAGGATGGCATTGCGAAGCCGTGCGCTTGGTGCATCCGAGGGATCGCCGGACGGGGAGCGAATGGAGTAAGCCCAAAGGGAAGCATACTTCTAGGGCATGAGACGCGAAGGATGGCATTGCGAAACCGTGCGCTTGGCACATCCGAGGGACGTAGGCCGAGGGAAGAGAGCTTCGGTGGGGAACTCCATGAGGGATAAGGTGGACTTGGACAAGTGGCTAATACTGAGTGTCGGACGCTCAAACAACTTTGTGTTTGAGGTTTTAGCCGACATTAGTCGACTGGCATAGGTGGCAGTCGACTGCTCTAGGTCGTATGGGTTTGACCAGTGTTCGACTGAACCAAGTCTGGCTGATCGGTCATTTAGGGGAAGCGATCATTGTTGGGAGAAATCGGTCATTCGAGGATGGCGGATCGGTGATGACACCTGGGGCACACAATGGAGTCGAGCTCACTAGCACTCGACTAATGGATGATCAGTCGACTGATGGATGCCATCAGTCGACTGATGTGTGATCCGTTGAAACTTAACCAACGTGGATCTGGCCGTTGTGAGACAACGGCTACGTGACCAGTCGATTGATGGTCACGATCAGTCGACTGATGGGCGCGAAATCAGCTTGATGCAAGTTATAAAAGGAGCTCAAGAGGGAGGATTTCACCAAGGTTTTTGAGGTGACTTTGGAGGGGAATTGCTGTTGCATTCCAGACCTTCAAGAGCAAGCAAAAGCAAGCAACAAGAAAGCAATCAAAAAAATTGTGTAAAAGTTCTCTTTTGTATTGTCTTTGTATTTCTTGTTGTAATAGCTTATGAGAGGTTTCTCCACCTCCGACGTGTAGTCAAGAAGGAGTTTGGTTAGTGCCGTGGGCATAACTAGAGCTCGAGGAGCTCGCCCATGGAGTAGGAACCATTCGGTTCCGAACCACGTATATCGTGTGTGTTTGCGTGTGCTTATTTGTTGTTAGTATTATTATTGTTTTATTGTTTCCGCTGTGCTAACAACAATCGTAGACAAGCAACGCAACGAGAACGAGTGAATTCCGACATCCAACGAAAGAGGGCTATTCACCCCCCTCTAGCCGGCCGTTTCGATCCCCCAACAAGTGGTATCAGAGCCAAGGTCGCTCTTTGAGGACTAACCGCCGCGAGAGCACTACAAAATGGCCGGCTTCATCCATCCACCGAAATTCGATGGAGATTTTGCTTGGTGGAGGAAACGGATGGAGGTATATCTCGAAACCAATTTTGATTATATGATTATTGTAGAAAATGGTTTTAAGATGCCTAGGGACAAATACAACAAGCCAATTGAAAAGTCAAGGAGAACCCAAGACCAAATTAAGGACTTCAAGACAAATCTCGAGGTAATAAAATTATTTAGTGATTTGTTACCTAACAAAATTTGGTCTAGTTTGGGTGACTATAGGGATGCAAAGGAATTATGGGAGAAGATAATGAAATTTCAAGAAAACTCCCAACCGACACATGTAGAGGATAATGCCGAAGAAGAAGCACAATCTACTTTTGATGATGTTGATGATTTGGTGGAGACCTCCACCTCTAGCGTTGAGGGGGAGGAAAGGATTTCAACTCCGGAGCCAAGCCAAAATGAAGCATCTACCTCCGGAAGAAATGACCAAGAGGCTTCCACCAACTCCCTAGGTGACTCATGTATTATAATTAATCGTAAAGATTATATTATTTGTTTTGATTGTAGGGAGAAAGGGCATTACAAGAGCAAATGCCCAAAATTGGTTAAGGAAAAGGCATCGACACCAAAAGTCAACCCAAAGTCAAACGATGCCAGTGTTCCCAAAATCAAGAGCAAAGAGCACATTGTGTGCTTTAAATGCAACCAACGGGGACATTACCGAAGCCAATGCCCTAGGGGAAGGATGAAAGGGCAAGAAGGTGTGACTCATGTAGGGGGAGCATCTAAAGCTAACCTTAAGGTAAATTCTTTTAATGCACCTTTATTTCCTAAAGTCAAAAAGCATGCCAAAAATTATTTTAGTTCTCTTGCTATTATCAATGAAAAGCATGCTAGGAGAAAAAATAAGGTTTATTGTCTAGGTGCTAAGCATGTTAGCTTATCTAAGGACAAACCTAGGACTCATAATTCTAGAAATATCTTCCCTAGGGAATCCATTAGGAGAATAGAAGAAAATTTGGGTATTAATCCCAAAAAGTCTAGGCACATGCCTAAGAACAAGAGGTCTTTCCAAAAACCAAATGAAAATTCAAAATTGAGGAAATTAGAGGTAGAAAACCAAGTCTTGAGGTCAAGACTTGAGAAAATGGAGAAAACCCTTAGAATCATAGAAAATTCAATTCTAGGGTCAAATGCCCAAAAGTCAAAACCTAGGGTTCAAAAACGGTCTAAGGGCAAGGAAGGTTTGGGTCACAAACCTAAGTCCAAGAAGACTTATCATAATGTTCCATTTGATTATGGAACTATTCCTAGGTCTAGGAAAACCAAGGCTAATAGGGAAGTCATCCCTAAGTCTAGCCATGATATGTGTTTAGTGGCTAACACCTCAGAGAAATCAAATGTAGCCACTAAGAAGGTCAATGGAGGAGTCACCTCTAGAGTTGACCCAAGTAAGACCCATTTGACTAAGGCTTCAACGCCAAAAAGGGTCATTAGAAAGGTATCTAGGGAAGTTATCCCTAGGGAATACCTTGTTAACCCAAGGAGCTCCAATAGGTATTGGGTTCCTAAAAGCGTGATTGATTCACGCTAGATGGGTTAGGGTGTGTCAACCCTAAATGGATGGGTAGTTAACCTAACCATAGTAGAGTTGACACATTAGGATGTGCCAATGTGTTTGAGAAGTTTAGAATGATTTAAATTGGCACAATTGGGTCATAGAGGTCGTGGTGTGCTATTTTGGGTTTTTGTCACACTAGGGAAATGAATGGTTTAAGGCAAAGTGAATTTAATCCCTAGAAATGACAAATTGATTTTAACACTTAGGTATTTTATACCTTAGTATATTTTTCTTGCCATGCTTTATTTGCCTTGTCATGTCATGACATCATTCTCATTTGTATCTCTAAATATGTCATGATAATGTTTAGATTTATTTTTATATGTCATGTATGCTTAAATGTCATTTACATGCCATGACATCATGATTTTGGCATATGCTTTTATCTATATCATATTTTTGCCATAATCATATCATGCATAATTTAAAATGGAGTTAAGGACTATGGCACAACTTGAAGGGAATCAAATTAATGTTGCCTAGAAATATGCATGAGAACATAAACAAAACAAAACCCACATCTCACAAAAATTTGACTTGTATGTGTTTTACACATCTAGATATTGGTGAGATGTTAAGGAAAAAGAAAATAAAGGTTTGAAAAACATTTTGAAAACATTTTGAAAAACCTTGGTGAAGCTTATCTTTTGATAGCTATCACCATTGAATGAGATGATACAAAGAGGGCTCTTTATTGAAGCTTTTCTTAAATTTTGAACTTTGCATCAATCTCCTAGTTTAATGGGTAAAATAATTTTCTAATATTTTTCACCCATAATGTTTGTGATAAGTAGTATACATACCAAATTTCAAGATTTATCTACTTATGTATATTTACTTATGAATTTCGGAAAGTCATTTCGAATTGAAAACCTAAATCTGATTATCGATCATTGCCGAGGTCGATCGATGAGTGTGTCAGTCGATTGGTTTCTGACGCAGTCGACTGAAAATGCTGATTTCGGGTAAACTTTGTTGGTTAGGCCCATGTTCAGATGTGTTTTGGTCCCCTAACCACTCCTAACCCTAGGATATGCTTGGGAGAGCATTAGAGAGGGTGGAAACCCATTGGATATGGATTAGGAGTTGGGTTGAGGGTGAGTATCAATTTTAAGGTGGATGAGAGTTCATTGTTGAACTTTGCCTTAATTTTGATTTGGTTAATGTTTCTATTGGCTAAGGGACTCTCCAAGAACATTGTTGGTGCAATGGTCAAGGGGGAGCAAGCCTCTAGGGGGAGGTATCCATCATGGGAAGATGGATGTGTATTTCCTCATGGGAGGAAAATTGGGTTGCCTCTCTTTAAGTGATATGGGATCACTAGAAAGATTGTAGGCATGTGTTCCTCCAAGGGAGAGATTGTAAGATCTCATTGGGATATGATACATTCATACCCTTGGGGAGGACCTTTTTGATGTAATGTCAAAAAGGGGGAGAAGTTACCAAGTTACCAATTAGGATTCGTTGGAATTCTCATTGGGATATGAGAATTGCCAATATGGGAGAATTGGTAGACTTGAGATGGTAGTTTTGTCAATCATTAAAAAGGGGGAGATTGTTGGTGCAATCGGCCCAGGTTGACTCGAGTTTGACTCAAGCAGTACCTTGATAGTATTTTGATGATAGACAAAACTCATGACATGGGATTGTCATGGAAAAGTCCAACATGGGGTTGGCATGGAAAATCCAAGCATGGAGCTTGGTGTGGAAGTCCAAGGGGGAAGCCTTGGCATGGGAAAGTCCAAAGCATTGTGAAGTCGTGCGCTTGGTGCTTGGCATGGGAAAGTCCAAAGCAATGCGAAGCCGTGCGCTTGGTGCTTGGCATGGGAAATCCAAAGCATTGCGAAGCCGTGCGCTTAGTGCTTGGTGAGAAATGCATTGCGAAGTCGTGCGCTTGGTGCATTTGGGAAGTCTTGAGAACTTGGCAAGTTCACTAGGCTCGGGTCCTTGAGTCGGTGAAGGATGACATTGTGAAGCCGTGCGCTTGGTGCATCCGAGGGACCGCCGGACGGGGAGCGAATGGAGTGAGCCCAAAGGGAAGCATACTTCTAGGGCATGAGACGCAAAGGATGGCGTTGCGAAGCCGTGCGCTTGGCACATCCGAGGGACGTAGGCCGAGGGAAGAGAGCTTCGGTGGGGAACTCCATGAGGGATAAGGTGGACTTGGCCAAGTGGCTAAGACTGAGTGTCGGACGCTCAAACAACTTTGTGTTTGAGGTTTTAGCCGACATCAGTCGACTGGCATAGGTGTCAGTCGACTGCTCTAGGTCGTATGGGTTCGACCAGTGTTCGACTGAACCAAGTTCGTGATCGATCGAGCCAAGGAGGGCAAATCGTTGAGAATCCAGTTACATATTGCTATAGCGTTGATACAATAGCGATCGCGAGAATGGAGTCGGCTTCGCCGGCCTCGTGATGGATGATCGGTCGTGATGGGTGCCATCGATCGGCCCGATGTGTGATTCGTTGGAACTTAACCAACGTGGATCTGGCCATTGTGAGACAACGACTACGGGACCAGTCGACTGATGGTCACGATCAGTCGACTGATGGGCACGAAATCATCTTGATGCAGGTTATAAAAGGAGCTCAAGAGGGAGGATTTCGCCAAGGTTTTTGAGGTGACTTTGGAGGGGAATTGCTGTTGCATTCCAGACCTTCAAGAGCAAGCAAAAGCAAGCAACAAGAAAGCGATCAAAACAATTGTGTAAAAGTTCTCTTTTGTATTGTCTTTGTATTTCTTGTTGTATTTCATATTACTTGTTGTAATAGCTTGTGAGAGGTTTCTCCACCTCCGACGTGTAGTCGAGAAGGAGTTTGGTTAGTGCCGTGCGCATAACTAGAGCTCGAGGAGCTCGCCCGTGGAGTAGGAACCATTCGGTTCCGAACCACGTATATCGTGTGTGTTTGTGTGTGCTTATTTGTTGTTAGTATTATTATTGTTTTATTGTTTCTGCTGCGCTAACAACAATTGTAGACAAGCAATGCAATGAGAACGAGCGAATTCCGACATCCAACGAAGGAGGGATATTCACCCCCCTCTAGCCGGCCGTTTCGATCCCCCAACAAAAGTGTCTATAAATAATGACTTAGTCCCCATATCCTAGGCCTAAATAAACAATTAAAATTTATAAATTAGTGAGTATTAGATTACAAAATTATAATTTGAAAACACTCACCAATCGATGTATATGCTCATCGATATTTATTGATCCTCCCACATACGTGGTAGACATAACGCCGTAATTACAAAGATGATTTTGCTTATTCTGCTCACTCCTCTATTTGCTATCCTCATATCCCCAATGTGCAACAATTTTATTCCAATTTTTCTCGGTTATACAGTGTGATTTTTTATTTCTAGTTTTCGCATGATTGAGTATGTTTCTCATATGATCGCCATATTTTTTCTTAAAAATCATCCTAATATCTAGTGTTTCACTCTCCTCCCAAGTAAACACCCGCTGCAATAGAGAAAAATTAAATTGATTATATTAACTACAATTTTATATACAAAATGATTTAAATAAGTTACCTTGAACTCATTCTACCACAGAATTTTTATTTCTTCCGGCATGCTCGTATAAGTAATAGAAGCTCCACCCCAATGGTTATTCACTATTTTATTCACCTCATGAATAACATGTATAGAATTTGTAAATCTAACATAAAATAAAAACAAACCTTGTTAGATACTTATAAAAATACATATCGTATTAAAAATTAAACATAGATAATCTAAAACTTGAATACTTACGAATCTTCGCGCGGAGATATCAACTCTCTCGTATCTTCCCTCTCCACGAGTGATTATTGTACCGGGGAAGATACATTAGCAGATATCTACTGAGAACCAGAAGATCCTGCAACTGGAGAAGAGGTGGAGGGCACATTTCTTACAAGAGCATCAGAATGTGTAGGGGTTGAAGCAGAGGAAGACTATGATCTTCCATCACTACTTCGTCTATGACCACCACGTCGAAACTAATAATCATAATTATTAGAAGAATATAATAGTAAAAAAAAATATATTTTCATATCGAATTTATAATATGAAAAATATGAAAAAAATTACCATATTCATAGCAACTGGATGACCTATAAAAAAATAGTTCATTAATATATCAAATATATGAAATTTCGAATTAGACAGTAAATTAAAATATAATTAGTACTCAATAAAAGTTACCCACAATTAGAAATCAAAGTCCGTATTATAATTTTCATCCTGGTCATGCGTCTATTCATCATTGTCTTCGTCATCGTCATCGTCATCGTCATCGTCATCATCATCGTCATCGTCATCGTCATCGTCATCGTCATCGTCATCGTCATCGTCATCGTCATCGTCATCGTCATCGTCATCGTCATCGTCATCATCATCATCATCGTCATCGTCATCGTCATCGTCATCCTCATCCTCATAATTAAATTCCTCATCTTCATCCTCATTCAGTTCACTTGCATCAACGGCTACTACTATGCCATTGGGATCTCGTAACATTGAAATATTATATTCTTCGATATGAAATGTATTGACAACTTCATCTTGTTGATATGCTATGTCTTCCCAATGTTCCTCAATTTTATTACGTGTTTTTGTTTTACAAACAACCCACCAATCACTTTTGTCTCGTCTCAGACTATGATATGAAGCATAAAATACTTGAATCGCTTGCTATGCTAACAAAAATGGTTCATACCTCTTGTATATTTTTTTAATTAAGTTCAACTAAATTAAACTGTGGATGCACCCTCATGCCTTTGATAGGGTCAAATCAACGACACATAAATAAAATAGCTCACAAATCTGAGCCTGGGTATGCTATCTCTAAAATTTCATCTAACAAGCCGTAAAATTCATTCCATTGCATCTCTATCATTAGATGACTGAACACAAACTTCACTATTCATTGTAGTTTTTCTAGTTCCATAATCTTGAGTATGAAAATTATATCCATTTATGAAATATGTCGGCCAAGTTTTCACCATTGAGTTTGGACCCCATGACAGATGTTTTACTAGGTCTTGCTCAATGTGAACGTGATTATCAAGAACCTAAAGTCAAATAAATATGTGTTAAAGTCAAGATTTATCAAATTTATTATGATAGAATACTTACATATTTTTTGAACCATTATGCAAAATCTTCATTGTAGAAACGATCAAACTCATGCTCCGGAAGCTCAAAATATAGAGTTTGGAAAATCCTACCATAAAATTAAATATAACACGAACAATAATTTACGATATATGAAATATATAATATAACATTTATATACTCACTCAAAATATGACATTACTTCTGGACAGTTCAATAAAATATATGTGTGGGTTGTTCGCCACTCCTGACCAGTTAAGTATCTACTTGTACAAGATCCACTTGGTTGACCAAGGTAGTTAAAAATTGAGAATGCCTTCAAATTTGGATCAACGGGACCCTTATCGTTTCTTCTTTCTTTCCGAGTCTTGCATTGAACGTGAGGTTCAAAATAATATGATGCAAAAGTTGTAACTTCCTCCACAATATATGCATTAACAATAGAAGCTTCAACATGAGCCTTATTTTTCACTTTTTTTTTCAAGTGATAGAGGAATCTAAAAGTAATACAATAAAATTTATTAGAAAATAAATTATACTAAATTTGATCAAATGAAATAACAATGATAAAAAAAACAAAAAATTTACCTTTCAAATGGATACATCCATCGAAATTGAACAGAACCTCTAACTTTAGCCTCATATGACAAGTGAACCAAAAGATGTTCCATGGAATCAAAAAACGTCGGTGGAAATATCCTTTCTAAGTTACACAAAATGATCGGAATGTCTCTCTCTAATGTCTCCATGTGTGAATGACTCAATACTGTCGAGCAGATATCATGAAGGAAAATACTTAATTCTGTAATTCCACCCCAGGCAAAATTTGGTAACAGTTCCTTCAAAGCAATAGAAATTAGCCTTTCCATGAATATATAACAGTCATGACTTTTCAAACCAATCAATTTGCATTCCTTCAAATCAACGCATCTGCCAAGATTAGAGACATAACCATCAGAAAATCTCAATGATTTCAACCATTCACAAACAATCCGTCTCTGATCCTTATTCAATGTATAAACTGCTTTTGGTTTTGGTCCCCTACTGTTTTCATCAACATCAAGGGCGGGTCATTTACAGATGAGACGTAAATCTTTTCTTGCATTTAGATTGTCTTTTGTTTTTTCGGTAATATCCATCACTGTATTTATCAGATTATCAAAAATATTCTTCTCAATATGCATTAAATACAGATTGTGATGAATCAAATTACTCTGCCAATACGGTAAATCCCAAAATATACTCCATTTAGTCCATTTATGCGTAATTCCATAGTCATATGTTGTAACATTTGGTTCTTCAATAACAGATGGAAAGTTAAGCACTCTATGCCATAAAAATTGACCGGTGAATCTCAATGGTGGAGGTGTTCTTTCAATTCTATTTTTAGTGAATTCTTCTTTATTTCTTCTGAATTTATGATTTGGCGGTAAAAATTATCTATGATAATCGAAATAACTCAGTTTCTTTCCGTATTTTAATCTGAATGACTTTGATCTCTCCATACATATTGGATATCCTAAAATCCCAGGGGTACTCCAGCCCAATAACATCCCATAAGCAGGAAAATCATTTATGGTCCAAAGAAGCACAACTCTCATTGTGAACATCTGATTAGTATGGACATCATATGTAGAAACACCCTCGTCCCATAGTTGGATCAACTCAACAATCAACAATTGCATGTAAACATCTATTAACTTTTTCGGATTATGAGGGCCAGGCACAATCAATGTTAAAAACATATAAGGTGTTTTCATACACATACCGGGTGGAAGATTATATGGAGTTACGATAATTGACCAGCAAGAATAAGTTCTTCCTGATTTGCCAAATGAAGCAAATCCATCAGCACATTGACCCAGCCTGATGTTTCGAGTCTCATTCGCTGTAACACCCATAAAATTTCTAGCAATTTTATGAGAATTTTTGGCTTTACGATGATGGGCTTTATGTGGGCCTTTTCGAAAATAAAAGGAAAATAAGCCAAAAAAAAAAAAGAGATGCAAGGCCTAGGAATTGAACCCCAAACCGCTAGAGATAGCCAAGCCCTATAGATGCACTCACTAACCAGAAGCCCAATAGGATTAGATCATTAGAGGAAGGGGGGGGGGGAATTGTAGATAAGTGTGATGGGGGTAAATGAAGAGGCATGGAAAAGAGAAGAGAAACTTCTCTTCCTCCCTTTATAAAGAAGAGGGAAGTTTCCACTTGGCCACTTCTTCTTCTCTTCTTCTTCCTCACCGAAAACCATCTCTCCCCCTCTCCATTTTCACCCTTTGGCCGAACCTCATCCAAGCAAGGGAAGGCTAGCTCTCGGCTTCCATTAGGTCATCTACCAACTAAAAGCAAGCGAAGGATGTAAGATTCCCTCACCTGCAGTATATTAGTTCTTGTAGGACATGATACATGAAAGGAATAGGATGCTTGATACCCTACATGTTTCGGCCAACCAAGGTTTTTGGGGGCTAGGGTTGCATGAAAATGATTCTAAGATATTTTATAGATTGTATGCTTCATGTAGGAATTTTATGGACAAAATACAAGTCTTGTTGCCCTTGCAAGTTTCAGCCAACCAAGTATTTTTGGGCTAGGGTTGCATGAAAATGCTTCTAAGAAAAACTTTGATATGTTGTATGCTTCATGTAGGAATTTTAGGGACAAAATACAAGTTTTGGTGCCCTTACAAGTTTCGGCCAACCAAGGTTTTTGGGGCTAGGGTTGCATGAAAATGCTTCTAAGGAAATTTTGATATGTTGTATGCTTAATGTAGAAATTTTTAGGTGACAAAAATCCAAGCTTTGTGCCCCTATATGTTTCGGCCACCAATAGTTTTAGGGTTAGGGTTTCATGAAAATACCCCTTATGAAGTTATGTTATGTCATATGCCTTCATGTATGAATTTATGTAACAAGAATCAAATTTTGGTACCCTACATATTTCGGCCAACATTGGTTTAGGGTTAGGGTTTCATGAAAATACCCCTTATGAAGTTGTATTAGGTGGTATGCCTTCAAGTAGGAGTTTATGTAACAAAAATAAAGAAAATGGTGCCCTACATGTTTCGGCCAACATTAGGTTTAGGGTTAGGGTTTCATAAAAATACCCCTTATGAAGTTGTATTAGGTTGTATGCCTTCAAGAAATATGTTTATGTGATGAACATGATTATGATTTTTATGTGCCATGAAATAAGTTTATGTGATGAACATGATTATGATTTTTATATGCCATGAAATATGTTATGTGGATGATTATAATATGCCATGAATTATGCCTATGTGATGAACATGTTTATGATGTAATATGCCATGAAATATGCCTTTGAGATGAACATGTTTTATGATTTAATATGCCATGAATATGCCTCTGAAATATGCTTATGTGATAAACATGTTTATGCTTTAGGACCCCTTTAAGGTACTCTTATGTTATGAATGCATGTATGCTATGAAATGTCTAAGATGGAGATGCTTCCCTTTCAAGTAGGGATTAAGAGCTCTCCTTATGATAAGATAAGATGGAGATGCTTCCCTTTCAAGTAGGGATTAAGAGCTCTCCTTATGATAAGACAAGATTGAGATGCTTCCTGCTTATGTTGGGGATTAAGAGCATTCTTTATGATATGACAAGAAAGAAAGGAATTAAGTATTTTACTTTGTAAGAGGTTAAGTACACCGACCGGTGGTCGTTAATCAAATCCATAGGGACATAAGAAGACGTAAGAGGTCTTGCCTGTAAGACGTAAGAGGTCTTGCTCTAGTAGGTCGGTGGCTCGCTACCCTGCCTATTAGGAACGCATTATGTGGTACTTAACCTGGGGCCCCCCATTCAAGTTATGATTATGTTAAAGTACCTATATGTATATGTTTTGAAAAGAAAGGACTTTTATGAATGCTTATGTTAAGTTTAAGAATGCTTATGATTATGTCCCTGATGCTTGTCTATGATTTATGAAATTATGAATGCTTATGTTAAGTTTAAGAATGCTTATGATTATGTCCCTGATGCTTGTCTATGATTTATGAAATTATGAATGCTTATGTTAAGTTTAAGAATGCTTATGATTATGTCCCTGATGCTTGTCTATGATTTATGAAATTATGAATGCTTATGTTAAGTTTAAGAATGCTTATGATTATGTCCCTGATGCTTGTCTATGATTTATGAAATTATGAATGCTTATGTTAAGTTTAAGAATGCTTATGATTATGACCTTTATGCATGTTAGAATTGAGGAAATTATGAATGCTTATGTCAAGTTTAAGAATGCTTATGATTATGTCCTTTATGCATGTTTAGGGTTGATGATGCCATGAATGCTTATGGTTTAATTTATGCCCTGCTTAGATTTAATTATGTTTAACATGCTATGTAAATTGTATGCCATGCTTATGTTCTCAATACGTTGGTAAGTTGATGCATAGTGTTGTTATGAAATACTTATGCTATTTATGCTAGTATGCTCCTGCTTTCTATTTGTTTGATGAAGTTTGTGGCTTTTGTGAGTAGGCAAGAATCTTACTAAGCTATATGCTTATAGTTTATGTTATCCATATACTGCAGATAAAGGAAACATAAACTAAGAGGAAGTAGCAGGAGGGGCCAAGTGTGTGTGATAGTGGCATGGTGGAAAATGACCCTATTACTATCTGCCTATATTTATATGCTCCGTGAACACCTTAAGACATTTGCTTCCGCTTATAAGACTTAAGATTTACTAGTACCATGTTGAATGTTGCTAGTTATGTTACTGTTCAGTAAAGTTGATATGCTAGAACTCATGAATGGATCTTTATGTTATGCATGTGATAAAATGGGATAAGATATGGAACATGCCAAATATGATTATGATATGTGATGCATGCCTAAAAGAAGGTTTAAGCCATGATAACATGATTAAGTATGTAAATGGTGAAATGATCCATATATGTCATGTAAAAAGAAAAAAAAAAGAAAAAGTAGCGCCGCCTTGAGGGCAGATAAGGGCGGGCGTTACATTCGCAAATTCAGGATATGTTCTATCAAAATTTTTCCATGCCTCTGCATCTGATGGATGACACATTAGCCCATCCTCTGTTTCATGATTTGCATGCCAAGTCATGTGTTCAGCAGTGACCTTTGATGTATAAAGCCTTTGCAATC